>JAVYIG010000021.1:0-600000 GCA_035222895.1 Strongylocentrotus droebachiensis
GCAATAAAAGAAGCCTTGGGAATCAAACGAACCCCACGTCCTTCCCAGCGGATATGCCCAGGGGCAGCCGAAAGGGTATGAAGTGAGCTCCTACGCTGACCAGAAGTGATTACCATGAGAAAAACCGTCTTGACCGTAGTAAGCAGAAGCGTCGCAGAACACAGCGGTTCGAAGGGAGTGCCAAAACCTTGGATAAACTCCACACTGGTGTCAGAGGTCTGAAGAAGGGCCTCTTAAGGAAGAAAGACTTCAAAAGAGCCGCTAGCTGAGGAGCAGAAGAAACCGAAGATAGCAGACCGATAGCCACAAATCGTTGACAGAGCTCTCCCCTTGTCATACAAAGAGCTCAGAAAGTCAGCAATAGAAGGTAAAGACGCCTCTCTAGGGGCGACGCCCACCTCCTCACACCAAGTGCGAAAAGCATCCAACCAGGAGTTGTAAACCGTCCTGGTCGACTCTCGTCTACTCTGGACTAGAAATTGTACAGCACGTTCGGAGAAACCTGACGAACAAGCCCTCTTCCCGATAACCGCCAAGCGGTCAGACGGAGGATTTCCGGTCGCTGGTGTAGAATACCAGACAGAGGTTGCGACACCAGATCCGGATGACACGGCAACGACCACGGAGCCCCCACCAGGAGGGTCAGGAGGTCCTGAAACCACGACCTCGCCGGCCACCAAGGAGCTATGAGAATCATCATCGCTTGATCTTCCCTGATCTTCCAGAGCACATGGGGAAACAACGCGAACGGGGGAAAGGCGTAAGCCCTCCATCCCTCCACGGGATCGCAAAAGCGTCCAGAGCAAAAGCTCCTGGTTCCCGGACTCTCGAGAATATCGAGGAAAAACGATGGTTGAGCGAAGTTGCGAAGAGATCGATGTCGAGAACACCGAACACTCTCCCCAGTTGCCTGAAGACAGTCGGAGGCAGAGTCCACTCTGAGGGAAGGCACTTGCCTCGGGAGAGAAAGTCCGCTAAGATATTCTCTTCGCCCGGGATATGTGATGCAATCGGGAAAACCCTCGTCCCCTTGCACCACGCCCAGAGTCGAGAGGCCAACTCGTTCAGAGCCACAGAATGAGTGCCTCCCTGTCTGTTGATGTACGCCATCACCGATACGTTGTCCGTAAGAAACAGAACCGAACAACCCACCAGACGAGCACGGAAGTGACGAAGCGAAGCAAACACTCCCATGAGTTCCAACACATTGATGTGGAGCAGAAAGTCCAGATGACTCCAGTCTCCTGAAATCATTGACCCCTGGCAATGACCTCCCCAAACCAACAGCGACGCGTCCGTGGTGACGGTCACAGAAGGGAGAGGAACTCGGCAGCGTTTGCCCTGAAGGAAGAAGGAACGACGAAGTCAAGGACCTAGAGGACCCTTGACTCCGGACAACAGGGAGATCCACGACAATAAAAGAACTCACGCTCGGCTGATAAAACTCCAACAGAAAGAGTTGGAAGGGACTCATCAAAAGTCGACAATCTGGAAGCATGCCGACTAGACTGGAGAGAAACCCTAGCCACTG
Source organism: Strongylocentrotus droebachiensis (assembly GCA_035222895.1). Taxonomy (NCBI): domain Eukaryota; kingdom Metazoa; phylum Echinodermata; class Echinoidea; order Camarodonta; family Strongylocentrotidae; genus Strongylocentrotus; species Strongylocentrotus droebachiensis. The sequence goes on from JAVYIG010000021.1 coordinate 1,532, forward strand.
AAGCCAACACTCGGCTTTCACCCGACGTGCACATCTCAGAGACCGAGCAGTCCTGACTATCGTCTCGACCCTGTCGAGCCTGGGACGAGCCAGCTGATGAAGAATGTCCAGCTGAGCACCTAGGTAAGACGGCGTGCGAGCCGGAACGAATTCTGATTTCTCCCAAAATATGAGAAATCCGAGATCTTGAGTCGTGCTGATCAGAATCTGCATATGATCCAACAGCATGACTGACGCCACGACTCTCGTGAAAATCCGAGGAGCAGGGCACAAACCGAACAGGAGCGCTCTGTAACGGTAGAATTTGCCCAGGAAGGCAAAAACCCCACAAGATCCCGCGACCGCGGATGTATCGGCACATGAAAATAAGCGTCGCGAAGATCCAAAGAAACCGCGACGTCTGCGGGATTCAATGAAGAAAGGATGGATGCCAGATGATCCATTCGGAAATGAACCTTTCCCAAATGAAGGTTAAACCGCTTCATGTTGAGAATCATTCTTAAAGAACCCGAGCACTTGGGAATCACGAACACCGGCGACAAACAAAGACATGGGTGATCGTCTACTCTATTGCCCCCTTCTCTATAAACAGAGACACGAAATCGGAGGAAAAGTGACTCTGAAAAAGAGGGGACATGATCGGAGAGCGGCTCCGGAGGACGCCATTCGGAAGAGGTTCCACAAAATCTATGAAGAACCCTTCTCGTACCACCGACAGAACAAATGCGTCGCTGGTGATCTTCTCCCACGCCGGGAGAAATCTCTGGAGCCGCCCGCCGACCTAAGACCCAAGCACTCGGGGGAAGCCATCACTAGAAAATGACTTCCCACCCCACGAAAGGGAGTCCGGGAAGATAGAAGAATCACGGTAAGAAGAAACTCGAGACGAAGGACGACCACGATCCTGGTATTCCTCCTCGGCCGGGTACCAGTCCTGAGGGCGGCCCTTAGACTGGCCGACGTTCTTACGAAAAGAACCCGAAATCTTCAAACTTTTCTTACGAGGTCTGGAGGAAGGAACCGGTTCTTGGACATCGCGAAAAGCAACGGACAGGTCTCGAGCCTGCTTCTCACCATCAATCTCGGCTTGCAGTAGAGTAGTGAAACTATCTCCACAAAGGCGGGGGCTGGCCACTGGAATCTGCGGAAGCAGTCCTGGAATTTGATGCGGTCGAATGCCCAAATAAGTGAGTACAGCCTCCCGACGATACTTCTCGATGGAATGCGAAGTCACCGCAAGCCGTGAGAAAAGATCAAACAACAAATTGTCAAAAGGACCACGAGTCCCAAACTTCTTCCCCAAACGACTGGCCACCGCCACAAGTTTGGGAGAAACCCGTTTAGGACACAAATACAAATCCGCATTCTGAGGAACGAAAGCGTACTTGTCCACCTGCCGCTTAAGAAATCCCGTCGATGACGACAAGTCTTCTGCGGCATTCACAAATTCTTCTTTGTGTAGAACAGGAAGAAACAGTCCCTGAAACGCTGAAGAGTCCGATTTAGAAGACAGGAAGCCCCGCCGATAACTCCGGGACGACACAAGAATCGGGCACATATTTGTGAAACAAGGCTAACGAATCCGCGCCAGAGACACAAACGGAAGTAGACGCATCATCCCCCGCAACTGAACCAGACGACTGAGCGATGGAACCAGTGTCCCAACGATCAACCGAGCCCCCCCTATCTTGACCAGATAAACAGGGACGATCCCCGCCTCTCGGAGCGCCCAACGAAGCGTGAGGCGGAGAAGCAAAAAAGAGAGGACCCCGGCTGAATACGACAACTCGAAACCCGCACCGGCGACTGCTCAGGCGAGATCGATGCATCTTCGGAAAACTCCGAAAATAAATCAACCGCGATCGGATCCGAAAGTGAAGTAGGACGAACCGGAGGAGCCGACTCGGGCACCGAAGATCGAAAAGCGACAGCAAAAGCCCGCATCCAATCCGAAAATTCCGGCGGGGGTGGAGGCACCGACGGAGGGAGAGTAGCCACCAAAGGCGGACCCCGAGGAACCGCAAACGGTGCCATAAAATCAGAGCGCGGATTCTTCGAAGGATAAACAAAATCCGAGGAAGAACCGGCCACCGCGTCCCGGGAACCCCGCCTCTTACGAGACGTAGCGGTAACGGAAAAGGCCGAAGAAACGGGACGGTTATCCGATAAAGGTCCGACGGTAGGAGTTCCCCGCAAACCGAATCGGGAAACCGGAACACGCACCGACGGAGAGGCGCGGTTAGTTGAAGCCCCAGGATCCGACTCGGATGCACGGGTATCCGGACCGAAATCCGGAACCGGCAAATCCGACAAAGGGACAGAAGAACCGAACGGAGACCGGTTCAAGTCCGGATCCACAGAAGCAACCCGAATATCCGTCGATGGATTTGTGCACCGACCAAACAAAAGAACCGACGGAACAATTGTTGGCGGTGCAGAACTAAGGCCCGTTCCACCCAGGATAAGAACCCTGGGTTTCCGGGAACCGTATTGAGGGGCGACGTATCGCCTTGCTCAACCATTCTCCTGGGCTTCCCTTGCCCGCATAAACGTCCACTGACGTTCGCATCCCCGGGGTTTGCGGTGTCACCACCGCTCCCGAGGGGCGTAACTAACGAAGACTTATAACTGGAATCCTTCGTCTTCGTACCCGTCAATGGATTTGTGCACCGACCAAACAAAAGAACCGACGGAACAATTGTTGGCGGTGCAGAACTAAGGCCCGTTCCACCCAGGATAAGAACCCTGGGTTTCCGGGAACCGTATTGAGGGGCGACGTATCGCCTTGCTCAACCATTCTCCTGGGCTTCCCTTGCCCGCATAAACGTCCACTGACGTTCGCATCCCCGGGGTTTGCGGTGTCACCACCGCTCCCGAGGGGCGTACTTATTAATAGAATCCTTCGTCTTCTTTCTCGCGACAGAACTTGATTTCTTCTTCGTGAAACCTGCTAAGAGAAAATAAGAACTGCGAGACATATTATAACCTGCGGGAAAGAAAATTAAACAAAGGGTACGAGCAATTATCAACAAGAATTAAATAAACTACCAGTGACTAAAACACCCCACCGACTACCCCCGCACGCACCCGAGGCCTCGGAGGAGTGAGGACAGGCAAACACGAAAGCGGAAACGTAACAGTAGTCGGCAAGAAAACGTTCTAGAATACTGATAAATAAATAAATTCACGGAGTGAAACTACTCTCTAACGAACAGGAAATCGTAGAGAATATTATAAAAGGCGAAAATGCGAACCAAAAAGTGACTAAAAGAGGAAAAACTCTTCAACTTTTGGGAGCGATTTTTAGTGTAACTTATCCGTTCGGATGCGAAGAGATAAGAGGAAGAGGTTACGTTGGCGGCGCTCGGACGCAAGGGTCACGGAGGGCGCCTTTGGGCGGGGGGGTATGAGCAATTTGGCGATGTGTTTTAAGTTTCGGTTATGCAATGTTGAGGTGCAACAATAGCAAAGTAGAATAGGTAGATACGTTGATTTATTGATGTAAATAACACTTTGCACACCTGAGTGACACATCTATTGCGAGGAGAGATATTGTGTCATCGTGCAGGACTCCCGTCCCGGCGTAACGCGAGCCAAGCACTTGATAATAGTCAGCTAAGAGGTGTCAACGGCCTTGGCGCGTGATCCTCTGGCAAGGGGCCCTCTATCACAAGCCAAAATTTCATCGATTGTGTCAGACATTCAAAAGCTTCAGAAGAAGAAAAAAATTCCCTCAGTCCCACATCATATAATCTGGTGTAGTGTCAGGGGACACCTCAAGCTGGAGTCTAACACGAGGGTTCCCGCAAGACTCCATCCATCATGCAATTGCTGAAATTATTGATGAGGTGGATGTGTAGGCATATGTTCAGATTGCATGGCTGGTGTCTGTCATGCATATTGATAAGTTCCAGGAAAAAACAAAACCACTAACACAGATAATAGCACACAACATACACAACAAAGGAGATAAAACCCTTCTTTTTGTGCACATGAACATAACATCATTGGATTACTGACAAGTGAACAAAATATCTTCTGGGCTTTTTCCCCGATAAAAAGAAAAATAGCTCAACACTGCATAACCCTGGCATAAGCTAAATCAATGTAAAACAAGTGCTTGTGCAACAACTAATCTGTGTTGGAAAAAAACACAATAACATAATGGTGAAAGATTCAGGATTGCCAATTCAATACAAAATAATAATAAATAATTAATTTTAAGTAATACCAAACTGACAGGCAAAAACTGAATGTAAAGCACTAGCTTTGGCGTTATATGATAACAAGTAGCTACATAGGTTGAACGTAAAACATTAATTTGATTAAATAGCTATATTTATACCAAAACCGTGGGTTGGGTTGTTTAATTATGTGAATATATTTATAGATAAATATAGGTATATATTTATAGATAAATATATATAAAAGAAAATTAATTCACATCACAAATATTTCATAGAACTGAAAGCAGATTTATTTATTCTTACCTTATATTTATTATTTGTTTGCTCAGCTGCGATGTTAGTTCCCGTTTCATAAGATGTATGAGGAGATCATGCTGCAATGTATAAAGCAAAGAAAGGGGGGAGAGAGAGAGAGAGAGAGGGGGGGAGAGAGAGGGAGAGGGGAAGAGAGAGGGAAAAAAAGAGAGAGAGAGAGAGAGATAAAGAAAGAGAGAGAGAGAAAAAAAAAAGAGAAAGAGAGAGAGAGAGAAAAAAAAAAGAGAAAGAGAGAGAGAGAAAGAGAAAGAGAAAGAGAAAAATAGAGAAAAAGAGAAAGAGAAAGAGAAAGAGAGAAAGAGAGAAAGAGAGAGAGAGAGAAAAAGAAAGAGAGAAAAAGAAAGAGAGAGAAAGAAAGAGGAAAAGAAAGGGAGAGAGAGAAAGTTAAAAATATTAATTCAACATCTACTCAAAACTGAGAATTTCATTTGCTTGGGGGACAAAACAAACATATGCTGTTAAAACAGAATTCCAATTCCAATCCCACACATATCCTAGTGTTAAAGCCATTTTTCTTGTCTTTTACATCATTTTCTATAGTATTTGCCTTCCATAAGTTTGTAAACGCATTCCTCTTTACTAATCCCAAATTTTCCAAGTTTTCACTATTCATAAGAACTCATCGAGGCACTTAACTTCTTTACAAATCTATCCTAGATAAAAGGCTTTTATTGATGATAATAATAATGATCATGATTTTATGTTGAGAACTGAAGACATTTCTTTTTGTTTCAAATCAGGGATTTCTTTGCAGCCTTTAGGCAAAAAGCATAATTCATTTTAGAAAAAACACCCACTTTAAAGAATGTTAAATTCAATGAAGCTGCCTTCAAAGACTTTCATCAGCCCTTCACACACTTGGCATTAACAAATGAAAGGCAAGTAGAGATTTAGAGTTGAGTTGAGAGAATAGCGAGCAAAATAATGGATAAAATGTGATTATCATAAAAGGGGCGAGAGTGGGAGGCAAGCTAACACCTAGAATCCATATTTGTCATGTCCAGCTTCCATGTGCACTTAAAAGAAATTGACATTCAAGACATCTCCGCAGACATGACAGAACATTAAAATTCAGCGATTCCTTTTCCATTATAAATCGCTGAATGAAATCATGGTGTCCCTATTTTGTGTCTTCTTCTCCAAGTTTTTCTTCTTCTTTCTTTCTTTCAAAGGCCGTCACTCACATCGAAACTTTTGTAATGACCCTGCATCTGGCTTTTGTGAGGGTCCCTTTTACACTAATTGATTATTCCTGATCACAAAATGAACAGTCCCACACATTGCATATTGTGTGGAATAAAGGGGCAGCTTTCATTTTATTTTGGCATCAAGAATTTATCAATTTACTCTTTTTTTCCTAAACAAAATAATGTGGCAACCCAGCTACTCCCAAGATACACTAAAGAACATATGTTTCTTACACCTCCCCCCTTATGTGGGACAGATCTGTTCCTTCATCAAACGAAAAAGAGAATTTATATTTTATAACTAAGGGGTTACATGACATATGAAGAAGATAAATTTGCCTATTTGTACCAGTTCAAATAAAATGTTAAAAGTACATAACTCCTAATGCTAAACAATTTTTGTTTAACTATCACTGATCCATTTCTCTATTTCTTAAATTTTTATTAGACCAACTTGATATCAAGTCAGGTTGGACAATCTTCATTACACAATGTCACACAATGGCTATATTATAGAAACAACATAAATATGCATTTTCTATTAAAATGTCTCCCATTACAATTATTTCCATTTCCGCCCCCTCACCGAGCTGCTCAATCACCCATGAATCTACCAATCCATTCTGACATTAAAACATGTCAGTACCATTTACAGATCTCTGCAAAAACTAGCTTATTAACTGTCTAATCCATTCCCGAAAGAAAAAAAAATGAATTTATTCTGCATTGATATCACATGAAACGGAATGTAAGGCATTTGTGGTTTAGAGTCTTGTTACCATTAAAAGGGTGGTCAAATATTGTGGTAAAAATAACAATTACTTTAACTATAAGTATAAGACCGTTTTATGTCGTTTAAAATGTATTGGATAGTCAGTGTTTGTCATAGATTTATGCTAATGAGTCTTCTTGATTTTCTTGGATCCATTACCTGTTCTAAATAATTCACTTGTATTGGTATAGTTCTATCATTAGCATTACCACTGATATATGACTGGCCCTTGATATATATCTCTCTCTCCCTCTTCCTCTCTCTGAAATATTTTTAACACTTTTCATCAATCTTGGACATTATAAAACAAAACCAAGACAAAACACATCAAACTCAAACACAGAGAAAAGGCAAAGAAATACATGGTTTTGCTAAAAAAAAATATATAAAAAAATAAAAAATATCTCTGGTTCTTTGTAATTACTTCTGTCACCAGTCAGCCCAATGAACATATCCATGTATTGATTCAAAGTGTACAAACTTCATTAATGTAAAAAAACGAAAACAAAAATGAAAAATGTTAATTTGCTATTTCTGTAACTAATCCTTACACACAAGTAGCCCTTTAGATTTTGATGGACAGACCTGGATATTTTTTCTCATGTGAATGGGGGATCTGTGACTTCTCCCTTATTTGATGCGCTAGCACAACCATGTCACATCCTACATCAATAATTCGGCCATTTTCTGTGAAGGCTGGCAGTCTTCAATTTCACTGATTGCAAGTCATGAAATTTTCAGAGAGTAAAAAGAGAACTTAGTGAGGCGGCTTTCAAGATGAATTCACATCCCTCGCACTGTGGGATATCAAATTATTCGGTTTCTTTGAGTTTAAAATGAATTTGAAATCAATTGCTGCAATTATGTTGTAAAGTGGTGGTATATTTTTGAAACTGTGAGAAAAGAATAACCTTGTTAACCTCTGTTTTGTATGTAAATTAGCTGTTGTTTTTCTGCACAGGCTCCCGTCTAACCTTGATAAATCAGTAAAGGTATTTTTTAAAGAGGTTGGGTATCTTTGTCTCAGATTCTAAACAAAATCCTGGAATTAGCTCATGCTGCAATCATAATTATAAACCTTTAGGTCAGTCAGGAATTCCACAACATTTACAAGCTGATCGCCCATCTGATTATCAAGAAATTTTATGATTGGAATTCAAAATTTCAAAAACCGTTTTCCCAACAGCTTTCATAACACTACAGTCTATTGGGGATTTTTTTTTTTTTTGTAGCACTTCATGATCATTCTGAAGCGCAATTTTTTTAGGGCTTCAATATTACACCATATCACAGACGCTGATAAGACGTAGGGCCATGCATCTCAGATTTGCCATTGTTAAACAATGCCTTTAAAAGAAAATTGTTTAAAAGAAAATTGTTTAAAAGAAAATTGTCTCAAAGAGACGCAATTTCAAAATGAATTTCTTTATCATCATGGCTCTTTCCATCGTGAAGGGTTGTTAAATTTGATATTTGAAACATTGATAAGTTTCGAAAGCAGTTGAGTTGTTCATCAATTCATCTTAAAGGGGAAGTCCACCCTGATATCAACTTCCAGACAATTTGCTCATTGAATCTTCCCTGTACCCCTCCCTTCCAGTCCCCTGCGTTCAATTGACACTTTTTCACTCTAGAATCACCGTTTTCAAAGATGTTAAGTTTAAAACACGGTTGTGTTCAAGCGATTTTTTGTCGGTCGTAAAGATTAACATGTTTAAAAACACAAACATGAAGCGCTGAAAGAGATGCGTTTGTATCATGATTCTACAGAATCACGGTCGCTAAAATTCACTTGAACGAACAGAGATCTCAATCATGATTCTATGATGTCATTATCGTGGCCTGTTCCGGTTTGACCGCAGCGAAGTTGACCTATACTTCCTGGGTCAAACTGCACAGTGTGATGAGTAGTGGCTGGGCTTGAAATGAGCGAGAATCAGCGTTGATGAAAATCACTTGAACGCTCTCCCGCAGTAACCATGTTTTTAACAGCGTTTTGATTTGTGATTCATGTTTGTGATTCTAGCTTTAAAAAATCGCCTGAACGCACCCTCTAACCCCCATTTCACTCCGTATAACTCACTCACCACGACCACATTTTCCAAAAGTACATTTGTCTAGACCCAGATAAGAAGGCGATTTCTTGAGTTTACGGTCCCAGCCAAAACAAAAGCACGCCCTAATGCACTGGTTTGATGACTGAGCTGGCAGGAGTGTACAAAGGATGTAGATTGGGCGTTGCGGGTGGGGGTAGGTTAGAGTGTGGATAGATGTTTGAGAAATGCCCCCCCCCCTTTCCATCAAGTTCTTATACAAGACTGTTATACCATAGTTGATTTACAAGTAGTGATGTTGCGGTTTACTATTTAAACGGATTCAAATGTTATGCATAATTTTTAAACTAGGGTTGCCGAGGCTTGTCTGACATAGCAACAAGCAATGTATGCATACTAGATTCCACGTATTGTAGCTCATTCAATAATAATATGTTAATGGAATACCTCGCCACTAGGTCCAGAGGAAAGAAAAATCCATAAATCCATAGATAGTGAACTGGTCTATTGCCTTTAAAATGAACACAATGGCTAAGGATAACAGTATTATTACTAATAGTAATACCATAAGAAAATGTGCTGGAGATATCAAAGATATTTGCAACATTCATCAAATCTTTTGAAACCTGATTCTTGTCTAGGTGTGGCTACACCGTACTTAAGAGTTAACTGTCATCCAGGCATGGTTCTGCTCGTATTACAATGATTTAAAACCGTTATTATTGCCTCTTTGTATACACACCATAATAAAAGTTTGACTGTATTTTAGTCATCTCTTTGCTTTACATTAAAATGTTTTTAAAACGTGATTATTACCTCTTAGGCTCTGTGTGGACACACCGTAATGAAAGTTTCCTGTAATCCAGTAATGGTTTTGCTTTACAAAGAAATGTTATAAAAACTTGATTATTGCCTCTGTGTGGAAACACCTTAATGAAAGTTTACTGTAATCCAGTCATGGGGCTGCTCATTAAAAAATGTTATAAAAAAAACGGGATTATTGCCTCTGTGTGGACACGCCATGATGAAAGTTTACTGTACCCCAACCATTACTGTTCTTTCATCACGACTCTCATCAAGTCCACTCCTTGAAATGTTCAACGCAATCAAACACAATTACTTCCCCCCTCTCTTTCTCTCTTTCTCTCTTCCCACTCCAAACAACCACATTCCCACTCTATAAGCACACTCCATTTTTAAAGATGAAGTTGAGTTCTGGTCATGTGATTGCATTGTGAAAGAAACGGTGTGGAATCGACCTGAAAAGCATATAAGAATTTGTGTGTATTGCAAGGTTCTGGAATCATCAAAATGATAATAAATTTGGCCAAGTCTTGGTAAAGTTACAAACACTGTACACAGAAAGATTGATATGGGACTACACGAACACGTGGCGTAAAATCCTACCCTGGATTTTTACGATGTTACATGACATATTTAGAATATGAAGGCATTTGAAGAGCCATGCTTTTCAGGGAACATGTCTTATCTGATGTTCTTCCCATTTGCATAATAAGAATGATAACGCTCACAAATTATTTTTCACCTCTTCCCAGAACTCAACCTTTTCTTTAAAGGCCCTCCATCTCCTCCAATTTTCCAAATGTAGTTCTTCATTAATCTCATCTATATTTTATTTTGCTCTTCTGGAAAACCACACACTTTGGGGTGCACAAAATGTTTGTAAAATCTGTTAGTGGTTCAGATTAGCAAAAAACAGATCATAATAGGATAAAACAAATTTCACAAAAATAAATGGATCATATTACTAAACAATTCATGAACATTTGTTACCGTATAAATGGCCTTCCTTAACAACATGTGAAAGAACACACAGGAAAAATTCAAATCAGCTTGCATGTTACTCAATATGAGAATGTTACTCAACCGCAAATTTCTCTGTCTGGCAAAGGTTTTAGTTAATTGTCACTCTATGTTCTTATAATTTAAAATCAATAATTGTCAATCTTAATTGCATCCATTACGCCCTTCAGTGGGAGTGTGTTATGTAGGGCATTCTCATGTTCAGTCAAACGACCAACGAGTATCAAATTGGCAAAACGTAAAAACTGAAAGGGTGGACAAACATCAAAAAAGCATTGCAGTAAAAATGTGAGGCGGTTTGTCCCCTACATGACTGGAGTGTTAATTGCGCTGCGACCACACGAAGCGAGCGACAAGATCGAATGACATCGCTCCCTTTAAAATCATCAAATTGGCATCTTCTAATATTGTTCTTGGGGAGTACTTGATGTAATTGTTTGAGTTGTCTGGTATTTCCTGTCTGCTCGGGGGCTTCGGTCGGAGAAGTCGAGGAGGAGGACGGGACAGCAACAAATGTCACGCCAATCAAAAACCTTTCATGTCATCTCGGAACATTCAAAACAAGAGTCCCACGGGCACTCATCGTTCTCATCAAATATCATCATCATTATGTCTTGAAGGGTGGTACTCCTCATGAAGGGAAACTGGTTATTAAATCAAGTCCTCACCAAAATATTTTTTTTCCGGAAGTGACGGCAGTCTGCTTGATTTTTGTAATTTTCACCAAATAATAACCCATTAACCTTTAATAGCTATCTACAGACTTTCTAGAATTCATAAGTTTGGGTTGATTTTTTTCTTAAACAAATAAATAATATTTATCCTCCCTTCTGCTTGGATGTGCTCTCTTGTCAGCATATTAGAAAGCTTCTATTAAGGATAATATTTCAGTTTTGAGAACGATAGAGGGGAAACAATTTTTACTACAACCTTTGCAATAATGTGTACATTTTGTGATGTTCGGAAGAAAAGAGATGACATTTTTCATTCTAGATTAATCCCCACTTATTTGAAATTGTCTATTTTTACAGAAAAACAGCCCAGGAATGGATTTATGCAAAGTGTACTCTTTTTAGTGCATGACCACTGAACTAAATTGACTTGAATTGGACTGAAAAATCCTGTATATAACGAGAAAATAAAGTATATAACGAGAAAATAAAGCATAAGGTTGAAAAGTCCCCTTTAATTTCTCCCCTCTAAAAAAAACCCTCTCATCAGTATTCTCTCTCCATGGGGACAAGTCAAACAAGTTAAATGTCATCGGCTATCAGACAGGAACGCATACAACATGGTTGCATGACTTTGTGCGAACCCCTCGCTGTACTCGCATATGGTACTGAAGTTACATTTTTTTGCCCACAAATATTTTCATTAAGATATAACACCATAAATGCCAGCAATTTTTAACTCATACATGTAATTACCATAGAGTAACAATAACATACAAATAAAAAGCAAACAAATTTTGTTGATTATTGTGTTGCAGCAACAACTGCTCCACAGATATTTCTTACAGAAACCAAATTTGTAACCTCAATCCTGGACCTAACACTATACTATTACCTAACCTAAAACCCAGTTGCAATCCTAATCTTAATCTTAATCCGATCTTATGATTTTGACAGAAGAAAGCCTGAAGCAAATGCACATCACCGTTGGAGTACACATCAATTTTTTAGGATACTAAGATATATTAATTAATACTCAGGTAATAGTGCTAATCAACAGATTAGCAATTTTTTTCTTTCTAGATTCCGATTGCTCTTTTGGGGCTTTTGCAAATTTCATGTATTCAGCTCATTTGTATTAAAGGCATCATTTAACAATGTTAAATCTGAGATGCATGGCCCTACATGATACCAGTGTCTGTGATATGGTGTAATATTGAAGTCCTAAACAAATTGCGCTTCAAAATGATCATGAAGTGCTTCAAAAAAAGTAAAACTCTCTGAGTGACCGGTTTTACCATACTCTTTTCCCCCAATAGACTGTAGTGTTATAAAAAACCGTTAGGAAAACGAAAACTGAAACTTCTTTTTTACAATCATAAATATTTTGATATTCAAAAAGGCGATCGGTTTGTAAAAGTCATGGGGTTCCTGACTGACCTATAGGTTTATAACTATGATTTCAGCATGAGCTAATTCCAGGATTTTGTTTCAGAATCTGAGGCAATGTTACAGAGTTTAAAAAAAGTGAAAGGCACTCACATTAGTAACATGTAGTCTCATGTGAACATTTTCTATTTCCTTCATAAATCGACCATTTAGTATTGTTTCTGTTTCACAATAGAATCCTCATGACCTTTTATCTGAAATGTGTAACAGTGGAAGAAATATATCTGGGTTGGATTTCCAATTAATTTAAAGGGAAAAAAGCTGATTCCTTCAATGGAGAAGGAAGGCATTAAATATTATTTAGGACCCCACAAATAATTCATAAAACGAAAGTTCTTTCAAAACAATATCCAAATGTATTTCCCTTAAAGGGATCCGGTAACTTTGTCTCAGATTCTGAAACAAAATTCTGGATTTAGCTCATGATGCAATGATAATTATAAACCTTTAGGTCAGTCAGGAACCCCATGACTTTTGCAAGCCGATCGCCTGTCTGATTATCAAGATAATTATGATTGGAATTACAAATTTTGAAAACCATTCGCCTGACGGTTTTCATAACACTACAGTCTATTGGGAAAAACGAGTATGGTAAAACCGGTCACTCAAAGATTTTTACTTTTTTGAGGCACTTCTTGATCATTTTGAAGCGCAATTTTTTTAGGGCTTCAATATTACACCATATCACAGACACTGATAACGGGTGGGGCCATGCATCTCAGATTTACCATTGTTAAACGATCCCTTTAATCACGCATACAAGTGAGGTTCCATCTACCTGTATAAATACATGCACAAAATCTCTGCAGTATGCACCTTATGAATTTCAACTTCCATTGTTTTGGGGTCCGTCCAGAAAGTTGGGACAGTTTTTGTGAAATACCAGAAGTGAGAAACTATGTCTCCTATCAACTGTAACATTGTTTGATCAAAATGAGTTTTGCATAAAAAACATAGCCAACTATCTTCAGAAGTACTCAAGCTTCATGGTTAATCAATATCATGGATCCAAACTTTATGTAATGTTATATGAAAATGGTGTCCATGTAACGCTGGTAAAAAAAGAGAAATGTGTATTAAACAAAGATTTCGAAGAAAAGCGACTGAAACAGGAACGTTTTTGGCAGGACACTACTAGTACTACAGTGCGTCCCAGAAAAAATGAAACCGAGAAGTATCGATGCTCTATCATAACTTAATCACAACTATAATTAATGAATGATACATATTTGGAAAGCTTAGAGTCTCCTCTTTCATGTGATGCTAATCAGATAATGCATATTCTACGCATGAGTGATTAAAAGCAATTTGAAGGAAGGAAACCAAAAAGACATTTGGCGGGCGGTATCTGAATTTCGAAGAAAAATTCACATTTCTAGAAAGTTGGGTTTCTGCCCTTTCATATGACACCTCAATCAGGAAAAATGAGCCAGGAATGACAAAGTTCTGTTCGTTTAAAGTAGTGCTTGCATTTCCATAATTTTATTAAACGAATTCGTTTTCACTGGCTGCCTGCCGTATCAATAAACGAAATTAACAAAAGACTTAACTCCGTTTCGTTGACAATCAGCCGTAGACGAGAGTCTTCATGCATGGCTGATTGTCAACGAAACGGAGTTAAGTCTTTTGTTAATTTCGTTTATTGATACGGCAGGCAGCCAGTGAAAACGAATTCGTTTAATAAAATTATGGAAATGCAAGCACTACTTTAAACGAACAGAACTTTGTCATTCCTGGCTCATTTTTCCTGATTGAGGTGTCATATGAAAGGGCAGAAACTCAACTTTCTAGAAATGTGAATTTTTCTTCGAAATTCAGATACCACCCGCCAAATTACTTTTTGGTTTCCTTCCTTCAAATTACTTTTAATCACTCATGCGTGAAATATGCATCACGTGAGTAGCATCAACTGAAAGAGGAGACTCTAAACTTTCCAAATATGTATCATTCATTATTTATGGTTGTGATTAAGTTATGATAAAACATCGATACTTCTCGGTTTCGTTTTTTCTGGGACGCACTGTAGATATATATTCATTGCATAAAAAAATTTCAACGGATAATTTCATTTTTCATGTGTAGTAGAAGATCATCAAGATACCTACGTTACATGGACACCATCATATTTTTTGCTCCAACTTTATGGAATGACCCTTTTCACCATGGGATAGTGCTATACCTCCATACATTGCAACCTCATGCAGAAGTAGGGCATTTCTTTCACCCCATGTTGCTTATAATTATCCTTCATCTACAGCCTGATGGAGGTTCACTCATATCACTTGTAGGGCAATCCAACTTTGATAGCAAAGTACTCGAGAGGTAAGCAGAAAAATCAGAGAGGTACTCAGACTAGTGAAAGTTTGAATGAAATCGGACAAACAAAAAATGAGAAAGATATGCATTTCATAAACTTGTATTCACTATAGGTATCGGCTCTTCATATTGGCTGAATTGGAAATGGATCTGTGATGTAGTGGTGGACAAGTTTCCCCATTTGTTTCAACACACAATGAAAATGACTTTCGTTTCAATTTAAAAAAAAATGTATGACAGGGTAGTGGCTTCTCTTTTCAAGGACCTATAATAATAAGCTATCAATAATATATTATTTTTGAGTAGTGCCCAAGGGAGAAGGCACTTAGGAGTAAAAAAGACAAATTGGAGAGTCATTCGCGACTTCACAAGCCACTGACCAAACTATCTATTTGAGATTCGCATATTCGCATCTCATATTTCAATTATTCATAATTTTTTTATCATTGGTCCAATTTATTTCAAACTTATACCAATCTGTGAATCTGATTTTTCTAATTTCATACAAGTGAACTTATTATGAGGGTAGGATTTCCCTTTAAGAATTGAATTGTATGAATATGATTTATTATCAACAAAGATGTGGACAAAAAGTACAAAATCAAAAGATGTACTAGGTGCCATACGGGCGTAAAACGTAGATAAATGTACTTAATATGTATTTCGAGAAGTCTTATTCATATTCAATGTTTTAGTATTCACTTGCTAAATCCCTTTTGATGGGGAATCAACAAGATTTTTAAACATGACAATCAATACATTTTTAACTTGAGAATAAATTCACTGAAGATAAAAAATAAATCTAAAATCAAATGATTGAAAAGAATATTATCAAGCTCTCTGGAAAGGTACAACAAATCAATTTGTTTCTTTCTCTGATTTATACCACTATATTTCTTAAGTTAAGTATGAAATAGGATAGTTATCTCTTAATATATATGTTTTTATTCTACTGTATCTTTTACCATTTCTTTTCTTCTCTCTTTCCCAATCTCTCTCTTTCTTTCTCTCTCTCCCTCTTTCTTTCTCTCTCTTTCTTTCTGTCTCTCCCTCTCTCTTTCTCTCTCTCCACCCTTCCTCACCCCTCACTCCCTTCCTTTAATCTCTCTCTCTCTCAGCAAATAATTAATATGCCAGGCATTAGCAAAAAAATGAGGCTTGCTAAAGGTCTGACTGAGAAAATCAGCTTCATAATGTGTTTTCCTTTGGGAATTCAAAATTATTTCATCTTTATTTCAGTCTATTTTTCAAAACAAGATTTAAAATCATCATTTGCACCATTACAATAAAATAATGATGGAACATGATGGTGTGCACAGATAGACAAGAAAAAAAGAAGAAAAAAAAAACATTGAAAGTAAAATTTCATGAAAAGATCGAAATTTGAGAGATACAAGCTTTCTTCTCCCATAAGCCAACCAACTGAATAATTCTCAAGGAAAGATTTGTTACAACATCAAATATCTTACTTTTAATCCAAATGTTGAAAGGATGATTTGGGTTAATGGGTTATTTCATAACTTCTCAACGATACCTGAGAGGCAACAGGACCATCATTTCTGCGGAAATCTAGAAACAGCCGAGGCAAAGATCGTTAACCTCATTACATATTTCAAGAACTGAGCAACTGCGAGCGAGAGGAAAAAACAAGAAGGGGGATTACAATGGGACATAAACGTCAAAAGGATAAAAATATAAGGGACTTGGGAAATGATGATGGCAGGAGAGAGATACGCTCAAACGGTGCTGTGAAAATGATACACAGCCAGAGAAACGTTAATGCGTCCGGCTCAAGATAAAAGGAATCTCTCGTCGGGGAAGCGCAAAAATAGACGTCCCAAACTCCATCAGCGGTTTGTATTTATGACAGTCTAGTCAATTATAATTGGCGTGATAAATATCGGACGTCATAAATGGATGGATCGGGGAGGGGGACCGAGGTTGGATTTGAATGTCAGACATGTGTTAATGGTTCAAATGAAATGGGTAGAAACAGGTCAGACGTCTTTATTTATTCCTTGACTATTAAAGGAGGCAGTCATTAGAAGATTCCATGAAAGGGATGCTCTTTATCGGAAGGTGAAGGAGGGTGATATCTTATAATGAATTACAAATGCAGTGGGATGAGATAATGGGAAAAGATGAGAAATATAGTTTAAAAATGCGATAATGACATGGTATTGTATATCAACGGTGCTGATGACTGGGCAAAGAAGATTATGATAAAATTAAAGCATTGTTATAGATGATTGGTACAACTGTTGATACATTAACAAGAGAACTATGAAGATATTGGTACAGCAGAGTTGATGATATCAAATGATGATGATGATGATGATGATAATGATGGGAAGAATGTGAAATCTTATAATCCACACATTATGTCCAACATGTTTTTTATAGACAAACATATTTTGTATACAATTTGCTATCAATCTATTCTGTAGCTGTCTTCCAGCTGTACATAATTATTATCAGCTTTTGATAGCTCTTTGCAACTTTCTTTTAAAGCGACTCAGTAAATTGCCTCAGATTCTGAAACAAAATCCTCAATTTAGCTCATGCTACAGTCATAGTTATAAACCATTAGGTCAGTCAGGAATCCCATGACTTTTACAAGCAGATCGCCTGTCTGATTACCAAGATATTTATGATTGGAAATCAAAACAGTTTTTATAACTCTACAGTCTATTGGGAAAAATGAGTATGGTAAAACCGGTCACTCAATTTTTAAAAACTTTTTTTAGGCACTTCATGATCATTTTGAAGCGCAACTTTTTTAGGGCTTCAATATTACACCATATCACAGACACTGATAACACGTAGGGCCGTGCATCTCAGATGTAACATTGTTAAACAATGCTTTTAATTTCCAGATTTCTAGAATGAAATATTATGATCCTTGTGTATCATTTCCCGAGTGTTTGAAGACAGTTCCTCAGAGAATACCAGTCAAGAAATCTCCTTGGAGATGGTATCTGTAGGTACAGGCATATTGAGCATCCAGTCAACATTATTCTTAGATCTGTCATGGAAATATTTGCTAGGGCCACTGACCCACTAGGTGGGGATACTCCAAGGCTGTCCCATACTGATAACAAGGTTAATTGGGAGTAATTGGGAGGTGAAATCCCAGTGGAGGTAGGATGGGTGATGAGGAATGGATGAGGGAAGATGGGTAGAAAGAGAGAGGGGGAGTTGAGAGGAGGGGGAGGAGGGGGAGAGGGGAGGAGGGGGAGAGGGGAGGGAGAGGGGAGGAAGAAGGGAGGGGGAGGAAGAAGGGAGGGGGAGAGAGGGGAGGAAGGTAGAGGAGGGGAGGGAGAGAGGAAGAGAGAGAGAGAGAGAAAGAGAGAGAGAGAGGGAGAGAGAGAGGGGGAGGGGAGAGAGGGGGAGGGGTGAGAGGGGGAGGGGTGAGAGAGGGAAGGTAGAGGGGGAGGGAAATAGTGACTAAGGGAGAATAAGGATTGTGAGACAAATAGAGGATGGAGAACAAAAACAAAGAGAGAGGGGAGAGAAAGAGAGAGAGAGAGAGAGAGAAAGAGAGAGAGAAATAACGAGTATAATAGGAGAAAGAAAGTGAAGGAGCAAGCCAGCAACAAAAAAAGAAAGATGGAGAAGGAGAGCAACAGACAAATGAACCAAAATAGACACAGAAAGGCAGAGGAGAGACAGAAAGAGAGAGATAAAGAGAGACGAAGATGATGTCTTAGAAGAAGAAGACATAGAAGAAGAAGACAAAGACAAAGAAGACTAAGAAGAAAAAGAAGAAGAAGAAGAGAAAGAAAAAGAGGTAGAAGAGGAAAAAGAGGAAGAAGAAGACGAAGAGGTAGAGGAGGAAGAGGAGGAAGAGGAGAGAGAGGAAAAAGGAGAAGAAAAGAGCGTTTAATTCCTATCCTAAAGCATAATACATTCTTCACACATAATACATCTGGCTAGTATCCTCATTAAATTTACAATCCTATACAGATGACCTCAAACACACCTATACTCAAAGGTCAAATTGACCCTTCCACATTTACCTAAGATCATTACTGACCACATCAACTGCTGAGTGCTAGAAGGGCATTAAAGGTAAAGACCAGTTTTGTAAACACCCCCTCTCTCAAAAAATGAAATGGAAGCTCTTATTACCAATCATGTGAAAGAATATGTTTTGACTAATACATGATGATACAAATTTTGCCAGGAAACCGCCTACTAATTGATATATTTGGTAAATTATTGTATCTATTTGGACCTGGTAGATATTGCGCAGATGTCACGCACGTGTCGCGTAGTCCCATATACATCTTTCTGTGTACAGTGCTTGTAACTTTACCAAGACTGGGCCAAATTTCTTATCATTTTGATGAATCCAGAATCTTGCAGTACACACCAATACTTATATGCTAGATGATCAACCTTTTCACACCGTTTCTTTCGCAATGCAATCGCATGACCAGAACTGATCTTTATCTTTAATATCTTTCACTGAGTTACATCATTCTGACTCTGAGAATAAAGCATTATTCACACAAACACGACCAAATATGGAACAATTCCATCTGCCAAATATTTGGACACTTGGACAGCACATTCTTACCACCAGAGGAAACGACCTCACTTCATCAAAGGTCACTTGACCCTTCCACATCTACCTTAGATCGATCATTTCCAAACACATCAACTGATGAGTGCTAAAAGGGCATTAATATCTTTCAAAGAGTTAAATCATTCTGGCTATTAATATATATGAAGAGATGAAATCCCATGCACACCATTGCAGTGAAATATTCAAACCTTAGCAAAAGACGACTACCTCCAAACTTGATAAATGAAATACAATAGTATGGGATTAATATTTGGGTCAATGGCATGCATGGATTTAATGAAAATTCAAGTAACTATTCGACTCTGAGTTGATCTCAATACAAATTACAAACGGCATTCCTTCACATGCAAAAGATAAAGGGAAGTCAAAACCTTAAACTAATAAACTTTTCAAAGATTAAATTTTTGCACAATTTACCGCCCTAGGCACTGAAACGAAATATGAACCTGCTGACTCCTGAATTGTATAGGTCTCATAGGCTGAACACAGGGACCACCAGGTTTCATAAGCGAAGGGTTAAAGATAAAGGTGAGTTCTGATAATGCGATTGCATTGTAAAGAAAAGGTGTGGAATGGATCAGAAAAAGTTGATCATGTAGCATGCAAGTATTGGTGTGTACTGCAAGGTTTTGGAGTCATCAAAATCATAATAAATTTGGCCCAGTCTTGGTAAAGTAACAAGCACTGTACACAGAAAAATGTATATGGGACTACAACAATGGTGTCGGGGGCTACTATACCTTGATTTCCTTTTCTTTCTATGCTCTTTACTCAGCCAGTATAAATTTTCTTCCAAAATTGTTTGGCACATGGCATTTATTTGTAATCTTGAACATTCAGTGAAAGTTTCGTTTGATTCTGTGAGAATTCATTTTCTTTTTTTACCCAGAACTCAAGTTTATCTTTAACTATTCTTCCTCTTGATTCTCCCTCCACGTCATTCTCCGCATCGAACGTAATCTTTCACAACCAACCTCATCATTCTGAGCACATTCAAAATTCTTCAAGTTCCTATCTCTATTCCTGACCCTAATGTTAATAATGTAGACTCCCCTGGGACCTGGGGTACATGTATCACTCTGGTCTCACCCATGAAGCAATGAAGGAGCATTCACACTGCAAACAAAAACCCTGGATTTTTCTCATTCTTCAGTTTTATCAGAAGTTGTGACGTATATGCCTAACTGTTTATCAATTATCTTGTAACTACATTGTACTTTGTTTATGTGCTGCCAGTGGATACAATTTTCTATGTTTTGAATATGTATCAATAAACAAATCTATCTATGAACTAATTGATAAACCCACCTCTGGATCATGTTTTTTTTTTTTAACGCCAGCCAAAATTCTGACAGGTTTTTGCAGTGTGAATATCCGCTCTCAAAAAAATATTGAATTATTCTGGTTTTTGCTCCCATAACTCTCCTTGCTTCAATACTGTCACATGCAGGGTATGGACAAGTGGCACAAACGGATAACTCACACAAAAAATATGTATGCATTTCGCAAAAAATGAGGACTTTTAAGGATTTTTCAAGCAGTGTAACTGATATTTTATGTTTAAATTATATTTTATTCAAATTGGGTTTTCTGTAATGTGAATGGGCCTATAGTCACATAGTGTTTACATAAACACCATCATTCATAGATGATGCTATCCATCCATCTCGCATGCATCCCGGCTTGGCGTCTTGACTGCACGCAGCTGGCGAGCTGTCGCAGGGATCATCGGACCATCAGGGAGAGCTTAGATCAAATTTATGACGGTATTGATGAAGATATGAGATGGCAGGGACTGGTATATTCTAATTTCTTGTTTGCTTCGAGTCCATTGGTATCAAATGAGTAGGTAAGGAAGAGATTAGGTATAACCATGACCGAAGGCTTTCACATCGTCACCTGAGGCCTGTCTTGATCAGCTCGAGCTTGCCAAATACCCGATCGCAAATTAGCCAGTTAATTTGCGTCTTAATCAGCCCGCACTTGCAATTAGCTGGATATTTAGTCAAGAAAATATCCAGAGAATTTTTGGTCTTGTTTCCAAAATATCCTGCTATTTGGAAAATAGCGGGCTAATTTGTGCCCGGCCGAGCTAGTTTGTGATGAGCGTATCGGTCTGGTGAAGGCGCTTCGGGATAATATCCCAAGTCTGAAAATAGCGGGTTATTTGGCAAACTTGAGCTGATGATGACAGGCCTCTTGTAACGACATGATCATGTGACCTGCAGAATGGATGATTTACATCAACTATATCATCTATTCTGGTGGAACGTGTAAGTAATTCCAACCTTCTAGGGTGATGTATATAGCTCTTTCACACCAGAGCAAAATTACGCAAAATGCATAGAAATGCTTTATGAAGAATCACCATTTACAGACATATTGATTTCCTGCGATGTACTGTAACCCTGAACTGCCACATTTGCACCACAAGTATAATATTTTGGGAACATTAAAAATATTTTTGTTAATGAATTTACAATGTGACTCATGTATTACCTGTACCACTGGGTGTATAGATATGTGTAATAGACTACATATCAAATCATATATATTTTGTGAGTTTTTGAAGCAAAAGTAAAAGATAAGCTCGAGTCCTGGAATTGATAGAAAACTAATTCTCACATAATCGAACAAACGTACACTGAATGTTCAAGATTACAAATAAATGACATGGGCAAAACGATTTGGGTACTAGATAATGTAGAGGGGCCGAGTAATGAGCATAGAAAGATCAGAAAATCAAGGTAAGTAGGCCCGCCACCATGTGCTTAACACAGGTCACCATGTGCAAATGAGAGTTGTGGTTTTTATTGAAGATGATTTCAAGTAAGTTTTCATGAGGTTGTGTATGTTTATTTATTGGTTCAAACAACTACCGCAGGGTAAACAATCCAGAATGAATTATAGCTATGTTCTCTGACATAAGATGCCCATAACACAGCTCAAGATTAGTTTTAACAAAAGCCGACTGTCATAATTGCATCATTCCTTGCGATATAATTCTGTCAACACACTTTTCAACGTTTTTGTTACTATTCATGACGGTGTCCCTATTCATCCAGTTTTACAGCAACGCTACTTGTTGAGTACAATTGCCCCAAATTTTTAGGTCAAAACCTTGAACTTCTCAACATATTTTTCTCAACCAGCAATCTCAAACTTCACAAAAAACTTCACAAAAAATTTAACAAAAAACTTAACAAGCTTTTCAAACATCACTTTGTACTTTATAGCACACACTTAACACCATTTCAAGTTGTTAAAACAGATTCTTAGAAATACCAGGCCTTTTTATTTCCTTGCAATAAATGCCCCCACTCCAGTAAATAAAGCGCAGGTCAAATATTTGAGAAAGTTCTTTTCTTGTGTTGATATAAAGAAATATTGCCAAGACATCGGAACACTTGTCACAGACACAAAGAAGGAAAGACAAATATATTCACCCTAGAAATTTACTTTCCTGTTTTCAAAGTGAGTCAATAGCTATACTGCAGACCCTAAAGATTCTTTTTGGTGAAAATGGTGTTAATTTGTCCTCATTCTTATTTTTTCTGTACTTCCACGCCGGTGAGAAAGATCAACTGCAAGTGCTATCTCTCATTGTTGCCTTTGTAAACAGATGGCACCCTTTTTGTCACTGTTGCACAATAATATCTCAGTTGCTCAGTCATTAAAAATTTCTCTCTTTCCCATGTTTAAAAAAACACTACATTATAGTGTATGGATGCTCCTTACTTGAAGTGATGGAACTTTTCAAACAAAGTGTAAAGTGACGTACTTCCAATCAAGCCAATGATGAAAAGATGTGAATAAGGACAGAGCCAAAAATCCATCTGTAAAATTCTTTTACTATCTTTACGTTTTAAATAATCTTTACGTTTTGGCTGAACAAAAAACCATGAATACGGACTACCTCTACCTCTGAATAACTCTAAAGTCTCTTCTACATAATATGTCTATCTGTCTCTATCCTCTTGGTGTCTGTCTCTGCCTCTGTCTCTGTCTCTCCGTCTGTCTGTATGTCGGTCTGTTTCTCTCTATGACCATCTCTATTTGTCTGTTTCTGCCTCCATCTCTTTGTCTGTCTGTCTCTATGACCATCTCTGTTTGTCTGTTTCTGCCTCCATCTCTTTGGTTGTCTGTATGTCTGTCTGTCCATATGACCATCTCTGTTTGCTGTCTCCCTCCCTCCTTACCTATCTCTCTCTCTCTCTCTCTCCTTCTCTCTATCTCTCTATCTCTCTCAAGAGTTCTCGACTCTGTCAAGTTCAAAGCCATTAGCATTCATGTCTTGGATGTGAGGTTTTCATGTTCTTGATCTCCTTATTACTCACTGCAACCCTACCGTAGCTTGTGGTCTGGTGAATCACCGTATGCCGCTTCTAAGGAACAAGAAAATTACCTCGCATTTCAACGACAAGGAGCGACAGAACGAGAAAGAGGGAGCGACAGAACGAGAAAGAGAGAGCGTCCAAAAGAAAGGAAGAAACCGGAACAGGCAGAGAGAAGAAGTTTGCGGAATACTTTCTGGACTATCCAGGAAAGGAAAAAGAAAATACTGAGCCTCATATTCAAATGAGAGAAAGAATGAAAGCGAGCACGTCTAAAAGAAAGAACTTGAAAGGACAGAGATCGAGAAGAAGAAGAAGTTTCAGTAATGCATTCTAAACTAGCAAGTGAATCACCGTATGCCGCTTCTAAGAAACAAGAAAATTACCTCGCATTTCAACGACAAGGAATGACAGAACGAGTAACAGCGTCCAAAGAAAAAGAAAGTTGAAAGAAAGCCAATTGAAATGACAAGGAAAGACAGAACGAGCGATAGTGTCATAAGAAAAAGAAATTTGAATAGTCAGAGAAGAAGATAGTGCGCAATGTATTCTAGACTAGCCAGTGAATCACCACGCGTCGCTTGTAAGGAAAAAGGAAAAAGGAAAAAGGAAATAGCCTTGCATTTCAACAACAAGGAGCGACAGAACGAAAAAAGAGAGAAACATCATCCCGAAGAAAAAAACTGGAACATGCACAGAGAGAGGAAGATGGTAAAGGAATGCATTCTAGACTAGCCTGAGAGTAACCTATCCGTGTCTCTCGTATGCCTCCTCAGTCATGTCTTTCCATGTGATCTGAGTCAGTGCCCGTTTTGAGGATGCACAAATGTCGAGTTCCTTCCTCTGCAACGGCTAATGCAAGCCCAGGTCAGGTGACCGAATTTAACCCAATTTCCAATTCTCTGGGTTTTCATAATGTCTAGAGTCTCGCCATGGGATTGCTCAAGTTTGATTTTTTTTTTTGCTGATTTGAAGGCTTTGTCATTTCTATTTACATAGACGGCTAGAACATGTGCTGCTTTAAAGGGAACATTAAACATCATTATCAAGCAATTTTTGGTCCGATTACGGACCTACTACGAAGGTTCATGGTCTGATGGTCTGTAACCGAAGTCAACCATTCAGTGATCCGCCGGTGCTCCAACCACATTTTGTTCCAGACTTAAATTAGATTAAATACTATAATAAGCATTTTCTTAAACCCATTAGCAATTAGAGATTTTGTAAAAATGGCCTATTACTCGCTGGAAGATGTTGCAATATTCCTCTCATTTTTACACTGTTCTGAACAATATGAAACATACATGTATGCTATTATTCTTTGCAGAATCCTACTGTAGACATTTGACATTGTAAGGATTACGCATGTATAACATTACCACGGTAAACCCCATAGAAATATACTACATCACGTTGAAAACAGACAAAAACAGACAGGCAGTTTCGGGCGGTTCAATTAGTAAAAAGGAGGGGCAGTTTTGGGCGGTTTAGTTGCTAAAGGGTTAAACATGATTATCTGTTTCATTTTAGGGTTACTTGTGAAAATCACAATTTCCCTACAAAATAGAAGTTAGGTTTGTGATAGGGCTTTTTGTTAACTTTCAAGTTAGGGTTACTATCAAGTGCAGTTTTGGGTCCCGGATTAAAGTTTGGAATCTGTAGCAATTGTCACCAGAAAATGCGTTGTACAATCCCCATGTTAGTCTTTAATGTTGTGTTCATCAAATTTAGATCACTCATCCCTCCACACACGATTAATATTGATATTGAGGTGGAATACAACTGACGTAACAAAGATTTGCTTAATCAAATTGGCAAAGCTCTATGTATATTATCACATGTCTGGTAGATACTTCAACAAGTACATAGGCTAGCACATCAACATATGCATCTATCAAACACTGTATATCTTTAACAAAACAAAGCTCTGATTTCCGCCATCTAACATCTTTCTGCATTAGTGGGACTGAAGGCAGGCCAAGAAGCCTAACACAAAAGCCTATGAATGGGGCAAGGTAATACCGTTTGAAATTGCTGTCGGTGTATATACCCATAAATAGCCCACTACACACGTCTCCCATCCCACTTCAACACTGAACATGTTTCTATCACCCATGGGGTCATTAACAGTGGAGGAGTTAACAGAAATTCTCTCCCTTGCCCTCCTGCTATCTTGTCTTCGTAACGTCAAGTCTAAGACGGAGATAACTGAGGGCTTATGAGGTCAGAACAAGTGCAAAACCTGTCCGCCAAATGTCAGAGTACCGATATTCCCCTAGCCTGACAGCCTCGATCTTGAAAGAACAAATAGCACAAGAAGTTACATAAGGCCTAACAAAAAAAGATGTTGTAATGCCCTTTAGATGCCACAACATGGGTCGGTCAGTCGGAAATCCTTTTTAAAAAAAATTTAATAACTTTTTTTTCTCTTCTCCCTCTTTGGGCTGATATTTCTTTGAATGCTTTAATATTTTTTTTCTCTAAAAAAAAAAACAGTAAAAAAAAAAAAAAAACGACCGTGGATTTCAAGATTTTTGGGTCGGTCGTAAAGGGCAATACAACATTATTTTTTTTAAAGGCCTAATATAGACCTTCATGCTTTTTGGTAGGGTCCTCAGACTGATATCTTAAGGGGTTGTATGCATTGGCCATCTGTTAAAATTTTGAAATTTTGGGGATCCAGAGTGAAATTTAGGGAACCTAGAGTAAGAACATAAGGGCGCATAATGAGACTCATGGACCTGTTTTGAGGTAACCTAACCCGGTAAGCCTTGCATCATTTTCATTAAAATTTTAAAGGGACTATTTCATACCGGTCCATTCAAGACTACACACCCTCAAGAAAGATTACCAACAGTCCTTTTCAGGACTCCTCAATCCTCCCTCTCTCTCACATGGTGCATCCGCAAGCCTACTGTATATGATCATAGACGTAATAGAATGGACTATCGACGAAGCAGTTTCTTTGATCCTATGAGTTCCACCGGCAAGGTTTAAATTTCGCGCCGATGCAAAAACCCAGCGGTGGTCCCACCGCAACCCGACAGCTGGATGCGATCACTTGCGCAATCTTGCATAATCGCAACAGCAAGCTCGCGATTTGGGGTTGTTCGCTGCTCCTTCAAATCGTTGAGAACCTAGTGTTAAATTGTATGAGCGCTCTCCGCCATGCGGTCGTAGCGAACATGTTTTCGTCTTTGTGCCTGACGATATTATTGTTATTGCTTTCAGCGTTGTATTTATACTAACAATTATTATTTATTTCGATGTGTGTATTGTTCCATAATATATATTTTTCTCGTACTCATGAGTCATGTGTTGTTTATAAAGTAATTAGAAGGGCAGGATTATCATATTAAATGACATAAATATGGAAGAACTTTATGATGGGCAGTCCATATCGACATAGTCTAGACGACGGAAATGTTGAATATTTTGCAATGGTCAATTCCCAAATTTACGGACACAGATATTTATCCTAATTTCTAGATTCTCAAAAAAAAAACGTACACATATAGTAGGCCTACATCAAGATAAAATAAGATAAAATCTGAGGGAAGAAAAAAAAAAAGCAGTCACTCTCGGATTAACAAGTCCAAAATATAACTTGAAAAAAAAAAAGCACCCGCCGATCTCTATCAATGGGACTACATGTGCAATTTGGATTAGACAAAGGCACGGCAATTTAGTGGTCATGATGCGAAGAAATCACGCATTACCACAGATTTTCTGAGCACTCATGAAAAACAACCCCATTCTTCCAATGCCTACAAAAAAAACGCACGCAAACGCAACAAATAACGAATGATTGTATTCGACAAACGAAGAATTTGTGATCACCACAACGTCGTTGGTTTCACAGAGAAATCAACGGAAACAGGAGAAAAAAACACTTTTTAAACTGTATTTTGTAAGCTCTTGTGGTGACTTTCCTTGCTTATATGATGAGTTTGCTACACACCAACACAAATTCGTAAAAAATCGAAGAAATCACCGATTTCAACAGCTTTTTTTACAGATTGGCGAGCATGAACAGGACGTAAACCTCATATTTACATCCGGGGCACTATAGACGTAGTATTTAGCTGCGCATGGGCAAAAGGCTCTCCTGTCACGATTCATTCATGAAATGAGAAGCGCAAATCGTGGGAAGCATTGGTCAGTGCGAAGCGACTTGGCTGATAGAGGGCGGCAAAATCCCGGTGGATCTCATAGGACCAAAGGACCCTTATCGGAGCTTATCAAAACATGCCCGCAGCGTTGCGGTCAGACTTAAAACATAGAGGAAAGTAAGACATAAGAACAGGTGGTAGCTATCATTACTTTTACTACTCTTGCCGTCGATAGTCCATTCTATTAGGTTCATGATATGATCCATTCTGGTTTAGTATATACATAAAATCTCTATTTCAGATAGTTCCAGTCCTTTCATCGCATTTTATTCATTAAACGTTTATTCACACAATTCATGAAACGTGGCAGTAATACTAAATCACACAAGCTTTACATTAACACATCTTGAAAGGATTTGAAAATTATGATAAGCTTGAACACTCAAGCACTTAAGAAATTACTTCAGACTGAATCGTTCCTCCGATATACTCTTTTTAAGCAGTTATAACAGAGAGGGAAAACCCCCAGTTTAAGAGTTGAAATTTATGCATAATTCAACTAATTCCTACTCGAAGCATTTCAATAATATCTCTGCACAGCAGAATGCTAAATTTTACCTCTACAATAAGGTTATATAAATGAGCCGTGAGAATCAAAGGATTAAAAACATTATTAATAGCAAGTCTGCAGTAGCTTTAACATTGAAACATGATGTTGGCTCACAGTGATGTCTATTTAGCTATATACCTCATATATGAGTCATTTAATTAGTCCTATAGATAATATATGGGCTTTATTATATACCAAGGATAACATGATTCTATATGGAGAGACAGGGGACATCAATGATTGAACAACCATTGGATGAGTTTGATGTCTCATGGACAGTTTAATTTGGTGCTGAAAATTCCTCTCGAAATAAAAATAGCCTGTCTGGAAAATTTAACTGGTCTGGGGAAGAGATTCTGTTCTCACTTCTCCTTCAACTTCTTTCACTCTCTCTCTCATTTATTCTACTCTCTCAAAACACAGTATCCTTTCTCAATTCTCATACATTAGGAATACATATTAAATCTCTTTCTTTCTCTCTCTCTCCCTTCCTTCCTTCCTCCCTCCCTCCTCCTCTCTCTCTCTCTCTCTTTTTCTCCTCTCTCTTTTTTGTTCTATCTCTTTCTCCTTCTTTCCTTCTTGCTTTCTTTCTTTCCTTCTTTCTCTCTTTCTCTCTCTCTTTTCTCCCTTTCATTTTCTTCTCCTTTCTCCTCCTTCTTCCTTTTTTGTCTCTTACACATGCTTCCATCATCCCTCTTCTCCCATTAACTCTATTCAATCCATCTCTCTCTCTCTCTCTCTCATTCTCTCTTCTTTCCTTTTTTTTAGGGGGGGGGGGGCTTTTCTTTTTTTGCTATGATGGGTCACTTCAGCTCATCCCTGTAAGTAGCATAACTTCTTGATGCTACTCCTAAAACTTCAACAAAAAAACTTAAACAAACCTCAATTCCCTTCGCCTCTCGAGTGCCATTTATAATACACTTGCAAATTTATCTCACTTTAGAAGTTAAGTTTTGAAGAAAAAAATTACCCCTCACTTTACCATTCCAGCAGAGCAACACGTGCATCATCTTCTTCCCACAATTTAAAGCTATGATAGGTCACTTCAACTCATCCCTGTAAGTAGCATAACATCTTGATGCTACTCTTAAAACTTCAACAAAAAAACTTAAACAAACCTCAAATCCCTTGGCCTCTCGAGTGCCATTTATAATACACTTGCAAATTTATCTCACTTTAGAAGTTTAGTTTTGAAGGAAAAACTTACCTATTCGGGCAGAGCAACACGTGCATCATCTCCTTCCCACAATGCATCAGCCACTTACAGACTCCCCAGAGCAGGTTGGTGACTCATTCTGTTTGTCTCCTTGCAACCCTGCCCTGGAAACACTACTCCCCTGGGGTCAATAAAGGTCAATAAAGGTCAATAAAGGTCAATAAAGGTCACCTAAGGTTGAAGCTCTGGGACTTTGGACCAATCACAGCCCAGCATGTCCTTCCCCTTGTAATCATGTAATATAACACTGTGTATACACGGTATGCATAGGAATGCGATACTAACACTCAAAAACACACACCCACACATACATGAACAGACTGAAGAAAGTAAGAAACTGCTGATTTTTCTCAAACCTAATATACACCTTACAGTCATATTCGATTTTTTAAAGACATACAATACATTGCATCAATCTGAGTCACGTAACAATTGAGGGGGAAAAGGGAAGTTTCCCCTCCTTCAAATCTTTTAGAAAGTTATGAGTGTGTATACATGGTATGCCTAGGAATGCAATACTAACACTCCAAAACACACACCCACACATGTACCGACTGAAGAAAGTAAGAAACTGCTGATTTATCTCAAACCTAATATACACCTTACCGTCATATTCATTTCTTAAAGATATACAATACATTGCATCAATCTGAAAAGAGATTGGGTAACAAGCATTCTTTCAAATTCAGTTTTATTTGCAAGAAATTTCCAGTAGCTGGTCTCAAACAAATGAGGGGGAAGAGGGAATTTTCCCCTCCTACAAATCTTTTAGAATGTTACAGTGCTAGGAACGTCACAACGTGACGAACATGTGTGCTATCTAAGGAACCACTGTAATTATTATTAGAAGAATCCACGGGCCATGTAGAGCATACAATTCTGATTAATTACTGATTAATTATTCAAGGCAGCTACAATATTAGTTTAAATGGTGGGATTGGTTTTCACAGGGATAACATACCTCAATGATCTTGATTTTTTGTTATGTAACAATTATACCACTTGGAGTTTCCTCTTTCTTGCTGTTCTAATGATATCACACATTTAGTTTTATATGTAGGCAACCTTTTTAATGGATTATAAAGGCTGTCAATACCTTGAACTTTCAATTTGGGTTGGAATTTTACAGAAACTGTATATAATATCAAAATCAAAAGAGTATCCAAATGATTGAATCAAACCGGAGGTTATGATTCACTTTCAGGTGTAGTAAGGTTAATCGCGTCTACAAGAAGATGAGAAAACAAGAGATTTCTGTTATCTTTTTCTCTATCTCTTCATTCTATCTCTATCTCTATCTCTATCTCTTTTTCTCCCTCTCTCTCTCTCTCTCTCTCTCTCTCTCTTTCTATCTCTCTCTCTCTCTCTCTCTCTCTCTCTCTCTCTTTTGCTCACTCTCTCTGCTCTCCTAGCTGACACGTTGGAGTATTTGATTTGACATGAATGTTGAAACAAATCTAATTTGAGAGCGTAGGCTGGCTGGCGGTAGAGTGCATCAATGAAATGAACATTGAACTTCAAAGCACACATTGCCAATTGCCTCGTTACAGGCTAGAATAAGCAGAGAAATTATCACACCTGCTCTCTTTTTTTCTCTCTCTCTCCACCCTCTTTATTTCTTTCTTTCTTTTAATCTCTTTCTCTCTCCACTATCAATATTTCCTCATCCCATCCATCTCTCTCTCTCTCTCTCTCTCTCTCTTTCTTCTTTTTCTTCACTTTCTCGCCCTTCTCTTTTTCATTATCTGAAATTCTTTCTTTCCCTTTTTTCGTTTGTGCATTTGTTTCTAAGATTCTCTTTCTCTCGTTTAATTACCACTCCAACCTTTTTTTTTCTTTCTTTTTCTTTTCATCTTAGTTTTCTCCTTTTTTTCTCTCTCTCTAACTTGCATATATGAACATAGTATTATTATTATTATCATTATTTATGCTCCATGAATATCTACATTATTAAATTCACTTTTAAGTGTCACTACAACAATAAATGTATTTCTAACTATAATAAATATGGAGTTAACTAAAAAGGAAACATGTTCCTTTCCTAGTCCTAAAAGTTATTTGGGGTTTGCACTTGCTCTACAACTCTCCTTTTCTTCACTTCCTACCCTTCTCCCTTTGTTTCTCTATGCCATTTCAAAGTTATTCAAAAATTCTCTCTCTCCTGTCTATATGCTACTTCATACCTTTCTGTTGTTTCTTCATTCACCCCCCCCCCCCTCTCTCTCTCTCTCTCTCTCTCCCATTCTCTCACTACCCCCTTCCCCCTTCCACATACATATTTCTCATTCCATAATATCTTCCTTCTCCCATTAACCCCCAGCCTATAGAATCAAAAATTTCTCCCAATTTCCCACCCGGATTAATCCGAGGGCCTTTCAGCGAAAAACAGGTTGGGATCAAAATATAAAGCACTGTTTTTCACCCATTCCCCCAAAAAAATCACAAAAGGGCAAGGTGGTTTTTATTTAGAGGAAAGAGCATGAAGAGCCCAAGAGGGTTTACAGGGGAAACTGGATATCACCGTTTGGGCTGCACTGGCTAGGGCTAAGACCCTCTTGTCCGCAAAGTGAGTGGATTCATTAAACTTGACAAAAGATGAAAACGAAAGTGGGTCAGGGTTGAACATTTCGTTCTCATCTTTCTTTCCGAGGGTGTGAGAACATTTTCTTTTTTTTTAATGCTCCACATTCCGTTGTGATTGAGTGGAGCTGGAATGGAGGGGTGGGTTTGTTGACTTGGTTGAAGTGTGGATTTAAAAGCACTTTCATGCACAGAACTTCTTCTTGAACGAAACTAAGATATCAACATGATTTTCCAATGTTTGGTACACAGAGTCGCATAAATGCATACACTTGAAAACTCAAAGTGCGGGATAGTTCTGAAATGTTCCCACGTGGCTGACTTGTCAAGCATCCGTCCGACATCCTCATTGTACAAAACTGATTTTGTGTATTAAACTTAACAAACTACCGGTAATGCTGTTAGCACTGTATAGGCGTGTCTGCACTATCTCGAGATTGCCAAATATCCAGCTATTTTGAACTATCCCGATCGAAACTATCCAGCTATTTGCGTCTTCATTAGACCGAAGTGGCAAATTAGCTGGATAGTTGGTCGGGATAATATCCCAAGATATCTCGGTCTAGTTTGCAAAATATCCTTCTATTTCCGAACTAGCGGGATAGTTTGCGACCGTCTTCATTAGACCGAAGTACGGAGTCAATTATCCCGATCCCATCATGCACAACGATTTCCGGTTCGCACATGCGATCTATACCGCTCAGCGCTGACCTCGCAACCACTGACCTCGAGTAAACACGGAAAGCCGCAAACTAGACCGAGATATCTTGGGATATTATCCCGACCAACTATCCAGCTAATTTGCTACTTCGGTCTAATGAAGACGCAAATAAGCTGGATAGTTTGCGATCGGGATAATTCAAATAGCTGGATATTTGGCAATCTCGAGATAGTGCAGACACGCCTTATTATACTATTTAAGATTTCAAGATTTCAAATTTATTCATGTTTCCAACAAAACATTACAAATCAATTATAAGCATTTAAAACAAATTTAAGAAATACATGTTGGAAACATGATTATGATCTTTTTTTTAACTGTTCTGTAATCTTTTATCAGTGAAAAACAAATTTTCAAATAGGTATTAAATGCTTAATTTTATTTCATTTCATTTCATATTCTTTTCTTCACAGCACTAGCACTCTTTCATCTCCCTGATGTTCAAAGGAATATCATTCATAGAAAACATCTGAAAATGCCAAGAAGTTTATAACATTCAACGAGGAAGTCCACCCTGATAATTAGCTGTTAATTGAAGCCAAAAAAAATCCTATCCAAGAATACTAATGCTCTACTTTCATTTATCCTGAAAATACCTTCGTTTCTCTTTTAAACAGAAACAGGTACCAGTATAAACACTGTGAAGGTTGTTCCTTTGAAAGATATCTGTAACCCAATTGAACAAAGAAATAATGAATAAAACCTCTTGAAATGAAATTGAAAATGATTTACATACACATAAACCTGCTGGCTAAGAATAAATCCATCATAGTATATTATCTTACAAGCTATCTCCACCCACTCTGAAGGTTTGCAGCACTATTTCTCAATCTTTATCCCTCTTACTTATCCCTCATGGAATTTCTTTGGATGTGCTATATTATTCTCCTTAAATCTCTTACAATTTCTTTAGAAAAATGATATTATAGGGGAAGTCCATCCTGATATTAAGCTGGTTTTAATAGAATCATAAAAATGAGAGAAACAAATTAGTGAAAGTTTGAGCAATTTCCAATTAACAGTAGGATAATTATGAATTTTTAAAGCTGTCATCAGTGAAACACAAACTGTACACTTGTAAACTTAATCTGTAAACGTATACGCATCTTCATAAAATGATTATGATATGAGACTTTGGTGAGCGAACCAAACACCAATGTCACTTTCTCTCCCTATCGACTGGCAGTGTTCTCCCATGAAGTAGGGCATGTCAGTCAACGATCCAGAGGGGGGTCAAACTTTTCAATACTCCCCTAAATGTGGATTTGATAAGGGGTGTAATATATACCCATTAGCGCTTCCCAGGTCCCACCCACGTTGCCATAGAACCTAGGGTGCTTTCAAGCGATTTTTTAAAAGCTAGAATCACAAACATAAATCATAAATCAAAACGCTGTTAAAAAGCATGGTTAATGCGGGAAAGCGTTCAAGTGATTTTTCATCAACGCTGATTCTCGCTCATTTCAGGCCCAGCCAATGCTCATCACACTGTGCAGTTTGATCCAGGAAATTTAGGTCAACTTCGCCGCGTGCTTTTTGTCCGTGTTTACGGTCAACTGTCGGTCAAACCGGAACAGGCCACGATGATAATGCGTCATAGAATCATGATTAAGATCTCTGTTCGTTCAAGCAAATTTTAGCGACCGGGATTCTGCAGAATCGCATGATTTTCAGCATTTCATGTTTGTGTTTTCAAACATGTTTATTTTTACGATCAACGCAAAATCGCTTGAACGCAACCGTGTTTTAAAACTAAACGTCTTTGAAAACCGTGATTCTAGGGTAAAAAAGTGGTGATTGAACGCACCCCTAGCTAGCCTGATGCCAAGCTACATTCATTCTGTGACTGTATAGGATCATGTGCTTGCATCAACAGTCTGAAAAGCGTTTTGAAGGTCTACGAATGAAGGAGGTGTGAAAAAGTGTTACCGTGCAATTAGGATTGGTTTATAAAGAAAAGTGTGTTATTAACATACTAAAAACCCAGAAACTTTAGAATGAAAGAAACTTCTGCAATTAATATGAGAGCTTCAGAATCCTGAAACTTTTATGCCAATTCAATTCAATTTCAATTTCAAATTAATTCATGTTTCGAACAAAACATTACAAATCAGTTATAAGCATTTAAAAAAAATGTAAGAAATACATGTTGGAAACAGACGGGTCCACTAAAAAGCAATGTTTGTACAAGTGTGAACACCTCAAAACTAACATGACATTCAGTTGTTGTATTTTTGTAAAGATTTTATGTTTTCACAAAAACATGTACCGGTATCATTGACAATTTGCAGGGGTTCCTTTTTTTTCATCAATCAGCACACTGCACTGTCTTTTAAAAGCTTAGCAGTGAATATGAGTGGAGAAAAAACTGCTCCTTGAGAACAATTTGCTTCAAATATGCACAAACAAAAACTGTTAGACCTGCAAAGAATCATCTCCTTTTCCGAGACAAGATTTTTCTCCAACGCAAGCTAATTATTCACCTTTGCAGGATGGAGAGAGTTAATCCCTTCTTAATCCTGTATCATCTTGTTCCTGTTCCCCCCTGAGGCCCTCCAACTCATCTCCATTTTAACACCTTTCTACCCCTCTCCCGGGGGCGCCGAATGTCAACCTCACTCAAACACCAATTTTCTCTTCCAAGATAACCAACCATTAGGGGGCACTCTAAAATGAGAAATTTCCACCCGGACTCGACGACATCCAGGATGCCTCCACGAGGGGCGATGCGGGCAAAAAACCGGGAGATGTGGAGAAACCGGGAGAAAAGCAGGATGAAAGTGGGAGATGTGCATGGTGAGGTTTGAAGAAAAAAAGAAGAGAGAAAATAAACCCTTGATTTGTACCTCTCCGACTAGATCAAATCAAAGAGAGGCGCTACGTTCCCCCTCTCCGTCGGCCGGCCGGCAGTAACCTTTCCCCGGCGCTACGTCAGTCAAGATGGTAATAAGGGGCACCAGGTGTGCTTGGTTGTGTCTACCTATAACAGGACTTTTACACAAGAAAATTTTACACAAGATTTGTATAAATTTGTATAAAGAAAGGTAGAAAAGACAATTTGTTCGTACCAAAAGAGCAGTACACGAAATGAGAATATTGTTAAAAGGATATATTGTCTAAAGCGTTTTAGTCAGTTTATGTCATGGGCATTGTTCAGGCAGAAAAATTACAACTGATCAGTC
Organism: Strongylocentrotus droebachiensis; assembly: GCA_035222895.1. Taxonomy (NCBI): domain Eukaryota; kingdom Metazoa; phylum Echinodermata; class Echinoidea; order Camarodonta; family Strongylocentrotidae; genus Strongylocentrotus; species Strongylocentrotus droebachiensis. Next base: position 37,653 of record JAVYIG010000021.1, read on the forward strand.
AAATTAGCATATGATACTGATTAATTAGCCATGTCCAATTATACTTTTCACTCAATATACTGTTTTCCAGGCAACGGACCAATTCTCTATCAACAATTTGTTGGAAACAACATTCAAACCTCTATTTCCCTTTACGTTTCGTTACATGACCTTCAGACAAGATAACATTCAATGACTCATCAGATTGCTGTACAAAAAACGTATAGCTAAGTTTTTGTATAGTGTAAATAAAGTTTGTCTCCTGTTTTCAGCTATAATAACTAGTGAAGATAACAAGATAGCAAGCTACTAAAGACAAGTGAGTTGGTCTAGCGACATATTCACTTGGTCAGCTCACTGCCTACGCCTACAAACTGGCTCAGGCGACCCCAGTTCGAAACTGAGTCAAATCTTTTGGATGGTGATGTTAAAGGTCGGTCCCCAGACGTAAAGAATCATATCAGGTCTGTACAAACACAATTACAAACACACAAAAGCAACACATCCCTTAATTTCTCATGAACTTGACAAACAAATTGAAAATTGCTTCTCCATTTTATCTTGACTAGGTACCTGTAATCAGAATATTGCATTTGCTTGAACAGAAATTAAATTTATAGGTTACAAATGACACCTATATCCAACTCTATCAATGATCAATTTCTTCATCTCCTCTTTCTGATCCTTTTTGCTCATCCCCCTCCTCCTCCTCCTGCTCCTCATGCATCCTCTTCGCTTTTGTTTTTTTCTTCATCCATATTTCATTTTCCTTTGTTAAATTATTGTCTCATTGATCTCTTTTTCTCTCTCTCTAATTTTCCCTTCATCTCTGTGACCATATCCATTGTTTAGTCATTGCCTTAGATCAATTTATCTTCTTCTCTTTCCACCCCCTTAATGGCATATCAAAATAGTCATTTAATCCATTTCCGATATTACACATTATTAGTCAGTCATGTTAATGTCAGGGGGGACTCGAAACCCGAGATGTCACTGTGTCTTGAAGCGAATGAAGCTTTCAGAAATGATAAGAAACTAGAAATATTATTTCAAATTGTGACATTTTTGTTCTATGACCTGCATATTGAATTTTCAAGTTGGTTGAAATACACCCTTATAAAAGTCAATTGTTAATGAATTGTAGGGCTCTCAGATGACAATATAAGGACAATAAAATTCAAAGATGAAGTCAATATTTCAAGGGTTTAAGTATTAGAAATACTATGTAGCAATTCCAGATGAGCAGAAGGTTATGAAGTATGAACTAACATCATTTAACTGTATTGTTTGTTCGTTTGACCTGACTGCTAAGAATGCATGTGTATGCTTGCAATTAAGAAACCAGGGGACTAAAGGCTTTAACTCCTCTCCGAAGTACTTGGTAATGAGGATTAATGCCTTTAATACCAAAGGGCAGTAGCGCATCGACTTGGTTTTAAACCAGGGACGTCCCGGTTGCGAGACCAGCGCTCGACCACCGAGCTATCGCGTCTCCTACAACTGACATTAAGACTACTGAGTGAACATCTTTCTTACTCTCAACAGATATGAAAGAACTTTGAAGCAAACAAAATTCTTGCTTGCTTGAGAGTAGAAGATGGGATTTGTTGAGTTGACAATAAACGTTACCAAAGGAGGCAAGACTGTTTTGTCTCGTTCTTGCTTAAATATTCATTATTTTGCAACTTCTATTTCTAACTACCATATCATCTGCTCAGAGCCAGAAGGGTGTTTAATGTGTGTCAAAGTATGTGCTAAACTGCTAATGCCCTTCTGGGTCCAAACAGACTATATTTCCAATGGGTTTGAGCATGGAAACCTTTGGGCTCTATGTTCAACACTCAACAGGTCCATCTCGATCTCTTCTGCTGAGAGTTTGAAGGGCGTTGACTCTTTGTAATATGAAAAGAGTCGACGCCCCTCTGGCTCTCATTCGAACCGTAATTCTCATCCATATTTTGAATTCAAGAAGCATCCAGAATCGTTCTTTTTTATTTCATCACCAAGAAAAGAAAGCACATGATTGGCCTGCTCGAGTGGACGGACCACACTGTTCATCTGAGTCTTTGCATTATTCACAGACACATATTACTCACGATAACGGATCTTGATGGGTTAGCGAAAAAGGAGGGCACTAAGGTGGCTGCGAAGAGAAAATGTGGCAGATAAAATGCAAATACCCACATTCTCGTCCAATAAAAGCCCATCAACTTCACTCTCACAGGGTCCCCAGGTGATAGAATTTCTGGTTTAGATTTCCCCCGCACATTTTGCATTTAATAAAGAAAAGATTTGCGCTCTGACTCAGCGCTAAGACTTCAAGACAAACTAGATGAATAGGAGAGGGTGAGAGAGACAGAAAGGGAGACAGAGAAGAAAACAAAGATATATGAAAAGAAAGAGAGGAAGAGAGATAAATGGAGGTAATCAAAAGATAGAATAGGAGGGGAAATACAACAACAGTAAAAGGAAGAAGAAGAAACATAGGGAGAGATGTTAAGAATGATTAAGATAGAGTGAGAAAGAGAAAAGGAAAGAAAGAGGGAAAGAGAAATATGACAAGAAAATGATGAAGAGAGACAAAATAAAGATAATCAAAAGAGAAAATGTGAGAAAGAATATGAAAAAGAAAAAAAGAGGAAATTAGGATCTAACGAATACTAAAGAAAGTAGGAGAAGGATGTTATAAACGACCAACAGAGAAAAAGTATGATATGAAAAAGGAAAGAAGAATAAGAATGAGAGATAAAAACGAATACAATGAAGAAAGATTTGTGAAAGTTGGAAACATAAGAAGGGAGAGATTTTTAAAAAAATAAAAAGAGAGAGAGAGACAAATATAGAGTAAGCGGAATGAGGATAGAAATAGAGAGGTGGGGGAAGATTACAAGTCTGGAGCGGCACGACATAGAACGAAACTGAAATGAAAACCTTACAGGCTCGATATCACTTCCAAATTAGTTTGTAGCCTTCATCAAGCCAGCTTTGGAGAGGAAAAAGATAGGAGAAGCGATCGAGAACGGGCCGACAACTCGTTTGTTATGCGGCTTTCGATCGAGCCTCAAACAGTTGAAAAAACTTTGAACCCCGGTGCTGTTGACTCGTAGACTGCTAGGAAGCACGGAGACATGAATAAATGCAACATTTTGGAGAGGACGAGGTGGTCCAAACAGCTCAGGTGACCGTGGCTAGATGTAATATGAAATTCATATGAATCTTCTAGATGTGCTAATTTCAGAGAATGTGAAAATGTGTATGCATGTCGAGTAGAGTCATACTATTCATAAATACAACAACGGTGGATTCTGAAGGGCAGCATGCATTTAACATTCTTGTTTTGTATGTGCTATTAGTCAAACGTGTTGGGGGCTGCAAAATAATGCTATACAATGTTTTGTTGTATGACATATCTTTATGTGATGTTCATGTGAGAAAAAGTACTTTAATCATTTACTAAAGCCAGGGTAATTATGCTGCATTATTGTAGAGCGCTTAGAGACTTCTGACAAAGTAAGTGTTAGGCACTATATTACCACTGTAATTATTATTATTACTTTACTTTTCATAGAGAAGGGAGGGAAACTTATAATTACACTATCTGGTGATTGCTATAAAAACAGTGACATTTTTACCCCAAATATGTAGAACTTCTCAAATGCTTATTCTAATCAGTCAACAATTTCGTCATGCAAAAAGAAAACTGATTTAGTTACAGGAGCTCTGTAATATGATTTTCAATTTGAAAGACAAGATTTCCTTGCAGTGCTGGTTAGATTTTTAATTTTTTTATGAGAGCTCTTTTAAAGCTTACAGAGCCACTATGCTCACTATCTGTTACACATTTTTTTGCCCACGCTATGAGCTGTAAAGAACATTGTCACTTGTAAATGTTTCTTCGGCAAGACCTGATTAATTTATCGGAGCCTGCAGATACTCGTTTTTTAAATGGGTCATCGCCTAGAAGCCACTATTTACGCTCTTGTGAGATGATAATCAAAATCTAACAGATTCTTACAACATAATGAAAGCCATTTTCACATGTTCTCAACGTGAAATCTTCAGGTGATATGGGAACATAGTGGTCCCTGTATTAAACCTATGGAAACGAGAGAATTCAGACGTCAAGAAGTTAAAGACATACAGACATGGATTCTCAAGGGAAATCTTAAATTCCCCAGCCGAACAATGGCTGAATTACACTGTCTATCCCTTGCAGCAAGTTCCGAGTACAAGTTTCACTGCGTGTGATTTTGTACACAAACTAATTGAAAGGCACCATGGCCGGCAAAACTTAATAAGTAAATAAGAATTTAACTATACTAGAATGAATACATCATAGCTCCTTGAATTTAAAAAAATTGTAATGTGAACAGAACCCAAAGCTCTCTGAATAGAACTGGACCAAAACGTGCTTCTGAAAGTACCTCAATGTGAATGAACCCTCTCAATATCCAACTCTACTAAAACAGAATTCTCATCTAAATGTGCCCCAGTGTGAATGTGACACTCTTAAGATCCAAATAAAACAGACAATTCAATGTGCCTCCATGTGAACACAACATCACCAACTCTAGCATCTAGCATCCATCTCTACCAAATTGAGCTTTCCATTTTAATAATGTAAATATATTTTTGTTTTTGGATAATGTAAATATATATATTTTTTGGATTTGCTGATAGTAGTAATAACTGTGAATATGACCCTTACAATATCCAATTATATCTTCCAAAACTGGCTTCTCCTTTCAACTAAGTGCCTGAATGTGAACATAACACTGTCATAACTTAAATCATGGACCTAATACGCTTTAATCAATCAAAACATGCTTCTCGTTTACCCCTGAATTTGAACATCCCCTGGACCTCAGTAGACTCTTAACTCCGATGGAGAGAGGAGAGAGAAATTCGAGAGATGTCCATTGTCATCAGGACAAAAGACGGGCAGATTAAAATGCAGGTGGTGGCAATAGATTTAGGTGATCCCCTCAATTTGTTATCAATCATGTTCCCTTCAACACATACCCTTTTAACTTTTTTTCCATCATCCCACTGACCCCCCCCCCCCCCCCCTCCCCCACCCCTCCAAACACTGCTGTTTGGAGTCTAGACAAGTTTTAACCTAATTCCTTGCTCTGAAAAGAAGCTTTCTCCCACATCAATCTCTCAAGATCGGTTTGATTCTTGAAGATCTCAGGAGTGCTTTCCAAGAAACATTTGAGTGGGCTTTTTTCGGAATATTATAATACCCACATATATATTTTTGAAAACACATTTGTCATGTCTAATCATGTATAGAAAATTATCAAGATTGCAAAGAAATATTTGATTGTGCTCTTTTTTCAGGACAATATAATATTATTTTAAATAACAACACATTTGCCATGTCTAATTTATGGAAAGTATTAGGATTGCAAAGAAATATTTGATTGTGCTCTTTCTGAGAACAATATAATATTTTTTTTAATAAAAGCACATTTGTCATGTCTAATTGATGGAAAGTATTCAGATTGCAAAGAAATATTTGATTGTGCTCTTTTTTTCAGGACAATATAATATTAAACAAAAATAAAAACCCATTTGTCACAGGAAGACAATTAAGATTGCAAAGGAACATTTGGATGTGCTCTTTGTGGATGTAATAATACAAAAGTTAATTTCAAGACACATTAGTCATAGTAAGGTGTAAACGATTTTTCAGATTTCATAGAAATGAAATGGTACAGCTTTGGAACGCTGAGAAAAGAGGGATCACTTTTTGCAGCACAATGGCTTGGCAAAATTACCTATTTTCTAGTCTTGATTAGCCCTATATGACAACCCTTTTGAAACCGGTATAGATATATATATATTTTGGCATATATATCACATGATAAATACAACATGGAACAGGGAGATTTTTGTAGCATATAGAGTGTTAATGAAGAAATGTAGAAAAAAAACTGTCCCATCAAATATAGAGTCTTAAATATCTAGTCTAAATAACCAAATCAAAAATACTGGTATCCCTTTTTCCTCAGAACTCTGGTAATTTCATCGAAAATGAAGAATTTGTCTCTTATAATTTCATATACCGGTAAAACAATGGGGGATCATGCTGGGAACCGTGTTTTCTGAAAAGTTGCGATTCATATAAATTGGGTATCAATATAGTTCACAAGATCGCTACTTCCCAAAAAGCCCTAAAAGGATTCTATGGAGAGAAATTTCAGATTTTCGTCTGCAAGGTTTGTTTTCTGGTTTGAACTCATTATAGAATACAGGTCACACAGGGAGAACATATAGTTGAGCAATGCAAATGAATGTGATTGTATACCTGTGCAATTTAAAGAGGTTGAGCTCTGGTTAAGGTGAAATATAATAGAGTTTTCTTGTTCTTTTTTAAAACATTTGACAAAATATTACAGTAGAAATATCCCCTCAAATGGATTGCGCTTCAGATGCTCTTGAAAATGAATCAGAGAAACAGCTGTTTGGACCAAACTTTAACGATACATAACATCCCGTGTGTAGTCCCATACACCTATTTCTGTGTGCAATGCATGTGATTTCAACAAGACTGGGTCGACCCTTTTTCATTTTTACGTACACCTCACAGTGTACACGATTTCATATTCACCTACATAATCAACTTTCCCCCTAATGTTTCAAGATGGTTTCTTTCAGGGTGATCCGAGTAGAACAGAATTTTATTTTCAGTTACTGGCTTGAGAGTTTCTTGCAGTGTAACCTAGAAATTCCAAAAAAGTCACCTTGGAAAATATTTGATGTAACGTAAATGACACTGATTCCGATTATCAAAAGTTGTTTACGGAAAACAGTGATTTACGTGAATAAAAACCCTGACCTACCTTTTCGTGTCTATTTACTGCAGCTCTGCATTTGGCAATTTATCGAGTGCGGCCTGGAGCATCTTCCCGCGCTAGCGTGGAGTTTCCGTGATTCTGGAACGGAAGAAAACGGAGAGAAATTCTCATTAGATTGAGAGACAAAAGCTACAATCTATCTATTCAGCATTCTCCATTATCAGATTAACAGCGAAGATCCTTCAATCTGGGATGAAACGTGAGATTCTGAGGCTGACGTGTCTCGCTCCATTCTCGAAGAAACAGGACTGAATTTGACGATTCTTTTCGTCTTTCAGGAAGTTCCGGCAGATTATGCATTCTAAGTCTCATCTAAATTATGAGTGATGGTCATGCCTATATTTGATTTGAGAAGAAAATAAAAATATATAATTTCATCAGCTTTGCGAAAAAGGGGATAAGTCTCTCCACACGGTAGGGTGATAGTTTTTAAGATAATCAGCTCACAAAGTTTCAGCCATTAGAAATGTGATACAAAAATTGTATTTATTATTAATTCAATTCAAAAATTCATTTCAATTATTCTGGTTATAATGATGTACGTATATTTTTTATGAATAATTATTTTGTTTTAAATACTAAGATTTTTATGTCCTGTAAAATTCAGTCTCATTTGTAAATAGCAAAATAAAAATTGAATTAGCACCCCTTTTTGCACACTAACGACCATGATTTCATAATACATGTACATTCATGTTCATATATATAAATCTTTGGATTTTGTTTGTTTCATTTTTTAATTTTTTAACAATTTTGTTGTTTGTGTTTTTATTTGGATGGCAGCTTTGCTCATGTACATTGTACAACTGTGTAGAGTAAAAGCTTACTATAAATGACAATAGTGTTAAAGAAAGATATTTGCCAATTAATGCTTGATGTAGATATTAAAACAAATCAGCTTTTCCACATCATTGTAAAGCTGCAGTCTTGGCAGAATGATATATACTTTTACCATCAGGGAAATCTTAAGTAGTCATTTTAATCTTTGCCCGGTCCCCATTCTATACACCCATTTCAGCTGAGTTTCGGAAGGAGAAAAGAGTTTGAGGGACCAGAAATTCACAAGATTCCTTGCGCATGCTTGGCCGGTATTAAAGTGCCCGGGTGTGTTTAAAAATAGGGACTCTCGGAGGCTTTCCGAGGGGATTGAGAGAGATGTAATCCCAGCATGCACTTCCAGCAATCCATCAAATGCGGACCGATTGTGGTTTCCTCAATCAGAGAGGGAATGTCTGATAACCTGTTCACACTGTAGGAAATGTATAAGAAATTTGTGTAAAGAAACTTTGTATAGAGAAACGTTGTATAAAGAAACATTGTTTAAAGAGAAGGTTGAGTTCTGGGAAGAGATGAAAAATAATTTGTGAGCGTTATCATTCTTATTATGCAAGTGTGGAAGAACATCAGATAAGACATGTTCCCTGAAAAGCATGGCTCTTCAAATGCCTTCATATTCTAAATATGTCATGTAACATCGTAAAACTCGGGGGAAGGATTTTTACGCCAGGTGTTCGTGTAGTCCCATATACATCTTCCTGTGTACAGTGTTTGTAACTTTACCAAGACTTGAACAAATTTCTTATCATTTTGATGATTCCAGAACCTTGCAATACACACAAATTCTTATATGCTAGATGATCAACCTTTTCTGGTCGATTCCACACCGTTTCTTTCACAATGCAATCGCATAACCAGAACTCAACTTCATCTTTAAAGAAACGTCATATAAAGAAATGTTGTATAAAGAAATGTTGTATAAAGAAATGATGTATAAAGAAACGTTGTATGAAAGAATAATCATACACCTACACTAGATAACATCATATAAAGAAATGTTAGAAACTAGTTTTAAAGAGTTCCGTTGTCATGACAGCAGCTGGTCAATCATCAGGTCAGACTCACGATAAGCCCCGCCCAGTTACGCAACTTTTCTATGAGACTGTTTTAAAGTCTAAACATCGTATAAAGAAACATTGAATAACAAAACACATCATACATAGTACAGAATACAGACTAGAATGGGACTCTGACTCTTTATCAAGTTTTCATTCGAAATGATGCTAGAACGTGCGTTTCGTTATTCAACGTATCTTTACACGACGTTCAGACTAAAAGAATGTAACTACTAATCATAGAGCTATATGATTCTTGTATCGCTATGCGATAAAGTCTTGGGGTCTGAATGAAGGTTGCATGCCTGTCAGCTTTTGGGCTCTCTAGGAGAGAGAGAGGGCCGGAAGTGAAGTCCCTGTCTAGCGCGTGATGGGACCTCTGAATGTGGTCTTGTCTTCAAGGGGTTGGATTTGGAGAGGTAAATAGCATCTTATAATGGTTTGGTTGTGGACCATTTCAAGTATCACATCAACATTTGATGGGTAGCTAACCCCTTGGTCGGATGTCTAATTCAGATAAAAAATAGCCCCCCCCCCCCTCCCCATCTGACCTGCCCCAGTCAATTGATCAGAAACAAATGGTAGACAGACTTAGTTGTAGGCACAAACCCTTGTTAGATTTGGAGAGGTAAATAGCATCTAATGATGGTTAAGTTTTGTTGAAAACCTTTTCAAATATCACATCAACATTCGCTAGATACATGTAGCTAACCCTTGGTCTGATAAAAGAGCCCCCCTCCCCCAACCTGCCCCGGTCAAACGAAAACAGAAACATAGGGTAGACAGACTTAGTTTGCAGGAAAAATCCCTTGTTTGTTAGTGATTGTGCATAACAGTGTCTGCATTGTGAAACTATATGCCTGTATCATACACTGTCACAGCCAAATACTGACAGGGCTAGCCTCAGCTCAAGGATTTAGGAATTGTGGTTTAAGTGTCAAATTTGAGTCTGTGCCTGCAGACTACTACTCCTCCTCCTTCACCTTCTACTTGCCCCCAGTCAGGCAAACATGTAAACTTTCGATGATAACTGAACTTATATATTCTTCATGACATTTCTCAATACCTTTGTGCAAGTTCTTTATATGTATGCCAATTTGTCCGTCATTTGATTATTAAAGGAGACACCAGTAAAACTGACAACATAAGAGAAATATATAACAAGAGAATCAAAAGAGGAAGATGGACAGATCAATAAATATACGCTATACACAGACATTTTTAGCAAAGATTGCAGCAAAAAAGCTTGTGGGGACTTTCCAGCTCGAAAATATATCCTCACTACTCACTCCCCTTGCAAGCATTTGACAGACATAATTACCCCATTCTCCGAAAGAATAAACAAAGAGATTTCATTGCAGTCTTCCTGAAAATCATAATTCTGACAACTTTGATTGAACAGATACAAGTGAGTAATGCCTCTTGAAAGTCTTAGGTCAGCAGACATCATGTTCTCCAAAAAACAACAATAAAGGTTTCATCACAGTCTACCAGAAAAATATTTCTGAAAAAACTATGATTGCACAGACACACAGGAAGTGTAATGCCTCTTTAAAATCTTATCAAAAATACGGAATCAGTAGGGGGTAGATGAGAGTAGGTGGAAAAGGTGTGAAAACTGTGAACGCCTCAGGGCATACAAGATGCTTATGGCATAATATTTCCTGTAAACATGGGGGTCCATTCACATATGAAAAAGATTACAACATACAGTAAAAAGTAATTTATTTATACCCCTTGTAAATTTGATGTTTTTTGTCTTTTTCGGAACTCAAGATTGAAAGGTGGACAGGGTGAATTAGGGCCTTTTTTAATCTTTTTAGATGGAAGCTGTAAAATGTCACTTTTTCAAGAAACATAAAATAGGAACAAATAATTTGTTCACATCCTTAAAAAATTACAAAACTGTAAGGGTATGAATAATTTAGTTGGTAACTGCAGATGATAACAGACAACAGCAAAGTATTATTTTAAAAAATGAAACGATTATTCATGCATCAGTAATATGCCATCCTAAAACTTGAGATCCACCATTAATTTTCAGGAAGATAAGAGTAATATTTTTGATCAACATTTCAAGGATTTCAGAAAGAGAAGGTCTGTGAGAGATGAATAAACAAACAAACAAACAATAGAAATTGAACTAATGATTGTTTCAAGTAGATTTCGGCTTCCCACTGTTGAATAGACTATTTTCGTAATGTAACCAAATTTAATGAAGTGCATCAATACAAATATTTCATTCACCTAATGAATAATTGTATGTCAATAGTCAGTATGCAAAATGCGTATTTACATGTTGTTAAGTATGGCAAACCACAATGTCCTACTTAGCAGTTCATATTATGACTATTGAAATACAATTATTTGTAACAGATGAATGAAACAATTTGTATGGAGGCACTTCACAAAGACATCCATTAGATTTGGTTACATTACGAAAATAGTCTACTGCTAATATACAGTTCTTGGAAATGCAGCAAACACGTACATATCTCTTCTATAAATATCATCTAACCCTGTCACACCCACGAAATTCACGCTTCACTGAGATCGAAACGCAAACTACCAAAGACCAAACAAAATGATAGCAATGGCAAGGACATTTTTGGTTATCAGTTGATTTCCAGGAATAATAATGATAATAATAATTGAATGTTTTTGTACAGCGCATAATAGGCATAATTGCACGCCTCTATACGCTTCACAGAACGGAATACAAAAGGAGTGGAAATGGTACATTGGGCACTAGTTGTGAGATCTTACAAAATGATAAATAGATATGTTTTCAAATTACTCCTGAACTTTTTGTATGTTTCCTCATTTCTAAGGTATTCCGGCAAGTAATTCCATATCACAGTTACTGCATATGAAAACAACCTTTCCCTGTAAGAGTTTGTCATAGTTAGTGGGACATAAAATAAAGGCTTTCTACTGGAACGCAGCATTCTTTCTGGATTAAACTGAATTAAATTGTGGTGTGACTTGGCCATTATCTTGAGAACATCCACATCTCATGATTTATTTCAATATCATGAAAAATTCAGATATCAATATTAAATGATATAGTGACAATAAAATGTTGACCGAGTCACAAAGATACAACACATCTAAACGTGAATATCTGAGTGAGTGAAATTGAACAAAAGTACTGCTTCATTTGGAAATCAGGTCCCGAACAGAATATGATCTGTTATGCAGTGTCTGAATGTTTCTCGCCTTAGGGGTATCCCTCTCACACTAATGAAAGAGGGGGTGGGGTGTGGGGACATGAAAAGAAAAATAGGTATACTCTGATTGATCAGGGCCTCGAAACGGAGGCGAGCGAGGGATTTTTTCAAAAGGACGGCAGGCTCGAATCGCCATGAATGGAAACCAACACCTGCAAAAATAGCTGTAACGCAGGGGACTGAATTTAGGTCATGGTTCTATTTTGTGCCCCCAGGGCCATATGGCGGGGGGGGGGGGGGGGGGGGGGGGGGGGGGGGGGTACCAATCCGTCATACCCCAAAGTTAAAATGTGCACATGAGCAGCGAGGAGGTGCTTCATGCTCCCAATGCTCTCAAAGAAACATAGATATGCCCCATATCGGTTGCTTCGTAGGGTTGGGAAACGTCTGCAGTGTCCATTTTCAAATCTCATGCATTTTTAGTTTCCAGATTTGTGAAACATAGCCAGGAGCTGCGTAGGCTGACAAGGCGAACGAGTAACAGATATTCCCGCTCTGCATAAATTATGATTTTGTCCACACATCATGCAGATGCCTACTTATTAACACATGGAAAATGAAAATGAAATAACAGAGAATGGAAATGAAAATGAAATAATGCATAATCTCCCCAGAGTAATGTGTTTCTTGTTAAAGTCCTGTCGGCGAATGCAAATACAATTTTCATAAAGCAAGAAAGTAGAATAAGCTTCTCTTGATACATTAAAATGATTATCAGTTGCATCGATCTTCCTGTCATCTTCTCATACATCTGTTTCACTCCCCTTCTCCAACATCATTTTTTCTGTAGGACACTTTAAGTTTTATAAAGTACTGTGTTTCTTGTTAATGTTCCATCAGCGAATGCAAATACAATTTTCATAAGCAAGAAAGTTTCATAAGCTTCTCTTGATACTTTTAAATGATTATCAGTTGCATCGATCTTCCTGTCATCTTCTCATACATCTTTTTCACTCCCCTTCTCCAACATCATTTTTTCTGTAGGACACTTTAAGTTTGATAAAGTACTGTGTTTCTTGTTAATGTTCTATCAGTGAATGCAAATACAATTTTCATAAGCAAGAAAGTTTCATAAGCCTCTCTTGATACTTTACAATGATTATCGATCAGTTGCATCGATCTTCCTGTCATCTTCTCATACATCTTTTTCACTCCACTACCCAACATCATTATTTTTTCTTTAGGAAACATGAATTTTTATAAAGGATTACCACGCCTTCAAGCTTTTATGTGGCAATCCTTCTTCACGATTATCTTATGTTAGTATTACAATGTAAGTTTTTAATATTGATGATGTATTCATTATAGAATTTGTTCATCATCGTGATTTATGTTGTGATGAGTTTGTGATTTTGGAAAAAGATCATGACGAAATAAATAAATCTGTGCTGATCATTAAAAACATTCATCGATCTTAAATTGTCAGAAAACTTATTGAACAATTCTACTAATTTCAAACTAATTCAAAAATGTTGATGAGGACCTTCAAGGGAACTACTAGTAGTTGGTTTTGAAGGACAATGATACCATGATCTCCAGTGTATATTTGAACCATGGAAGAATAATCTGCGGAGTAATTCGCACTACAACATGAATAGAATTCACACTACTTTTCATCACTCCAAAAAAATTCATTGTTCTTATATTCAAAGAAAACTTATCAAAACAATCTTATTACATTTACAACTAAAACAACATTTTGATGAGGGCCTTTAAGGAAACAAGTTGGTTTTGAAAGACGACTCTCCAATGGAATCATTATCTCTGGTGAATATATGAACCACAGGAGAATAATCTGCATAAAATGCCTGTAGCAACTTCATTTTACTGGTCATATTTCTTCTCCCAAAACTAGGTCATCAAATGGCAGTTTGATAATTATCATCCTTCTTTCGTTTCATCGCTTCACTGCAGGAAGAGTGATTCGTTGAAAGGATCGAGGGAAAAGTGTTTAAATAGATCACTAGGTTTGTATTACTCCCGTGGAACATGAGAAATTAATATCTTTTCTCGGCACAGATACCTATCTTTCTGTGATAACGGAGTAGTTTAGCTGACTCCTTCAGTTATTGTTGCAACTCTAATTTCAGTATTCAAATCTATCTATCCCTCTATCTTCACCTATCACTCCCTCCTCTTTCCCCCCCCCCCCCCTCCCTCCCTCCCTCCCTCCCTCCCTCCCTCCCTCCCTCCCTCCCTCCCTCCCTCCCTCCCTCCCTCCCTCCCTCCCTCCCTCCCTCCCTCCCTCCCTCCCTCCCTCCCTCCCTCCCTCCCTCCCTCCCTCCCTCCCTCCCTCCCTCCCTCCCTCCCTCCCTCCCTCCCTCCCTCTCTTTGACTCTCTCTCCCTCTCTTCTCCAAACTCAAACGATGAAAACCTTGCAACATGCTATCACTCGTTGGCTATTTTAATTTTTTCCCCAAAAAATGGGATTCAAATCAGTAATTTAAATCCAAATCAATGAAAAAACATCAATAAAAAATTCTGAAGCACATTCTAATGGGTTGTGCAGAGTATGAAACATTTCTGAAAAGACAGTTACAGAAGACCCTTTTCATGTTAGACCACGAGATGGGGCTATATATCTCTGGACCTAGGCAAATAATGTGAGCACTGCGACATCTCACATTACAATCTTATAGACAATTTCGCCGGCATCCCACTGAAAGGCATGTTGAATTACAATACACGTGTTTCAATGGGATGTCTGTGAACTAGTACTTATGATGGTTTCATGAAACACTGCCTAGCTTCGCTGAACGTAAAAGAAAATCACGCAAGATATGAAAATAAATATATGCCATTTTATATTGTCTAGTTGGAGCAAAGGGCCTTCACAGTTTTCAATTTACTTTCACCTAATGCCTTATTACTCTTTTGGCAACAATAAAGACTTGCAGTCGGTATCTTATAAAGCAATAACATGTAACTACTTCTTAACATCATTTCTAAATATAAAAAAATGTAATGATATAGAATACTTCATACAAGTAATAGGGAGATGATAAATCACTACCGGTAATCAATTCTGATTCTCATCGTTTAAATTAATGATGCAAAAAATATAGTTCAAATGATCTATAGGATAACTATTATGAGGAGCACTGAGCATTGGGGTAAGAAACTGACATGACTCTTCTACGTTGCCTGCATCATTAGACGTGTAATCACCTCCATTAAATTGTGCTTAGCCCCCCATCATTACAGCGCTTCCTCTCCGCGCATGGTTAGGCACAGCAGAGGAACTCAGCAAGACGGTCTGTAAGGCCTGTCCTCATTAGCTCGAGATTACCAAATAACCCGCTTCTTTTACTATCCCGATCGCAAATTATCCAGTTAATTTGCGTCTTCATCAGCCTGCAGTTGCAATAAGCGGGATATTTGGTCGAGATGATCATCCCAAGATATCTTGAGCTAGTTTGCAAACTATCCCGCTATTTGACCGGTACGTCCTCACCAGCCCAAAGACTCGCACTATGCGCAAACGCTGAGCTCGAGTTTTGAGTTTCAAGTTTCAAGTTTCAAGGTCGAGTCTCGAGCTGATCAAGACATGATTTGTAAGTTCAGGATTATTTCCCACATCAGAAATTTGGCAATCTCGAGCTGGTGAAAACACACCTATCAGGATCACTCTAGGATAAGCAACCAATCTGCTTGTCATATCAATATGAAATCTGAATGCTTCTATGTACTGTCAAAACATGCCATAGCAGAATTAGCAGCCATATCTCTAGAAAGGCCACCTGTCCATAGTGGTCATCTCTTTAGTCTCCTCTTGGTTTGATGGTTTGTTTTACCTGACTGCTATTAAAGCATGTGTATACAAGTTGAACAAGCAAATAAAATCAAATATCACACCCTGATCCTAGTCTGCAAGCAAAAACCCTGGTCAGTCGTAAAAGTGAGTCTGCACTATAAGACTACCATAGGCCATGTACTGTAGCTGCTCCTAACACATACTGACACAACCAGTAGGTAGCTGGGCTAGACTTCTCTCAAGGCACAATGATTTGTTGATAAAGTGTCAAATTAGGGTCTGTGCCTGCAGACTACCCTGATCCTAAGACTAAGTCGTATCCTTACGTGACCTTTTGAACTTAATGGGTGGTGGGTTCTAATTGGCTAAGTCCTTCCTTGGTTGGTTTAATGAGGATGAAGGGTGAGTAATGAAGTCCCTAAGAGATCCATTAATTGGACCTACACCGGCGAACCCTAAGTCAATCCTGATTAATTCAATTCAATTCTCTCCTCCTTGCGAGCCGTTCTGTAGCTATGCCTTGGATGTTTGGAAGCATTGGAGAGGAAAATGCCTTTTATATTTTGAAATTAGAGGGGATATCAAGTTCTACATTCAAATGTCAACACAATTTTTCAACATTGTGACCATTTGAATAATAATTATCATATGTAATCTTTCTAGAGCTAATTTTTAACTCTGTATATCGTTAAATAATAATAGCAACCCTAAGTCAATCCTTATTAATTCAATTCTCTCCTCCTTGCGAGCCATTATCAGCGTTCTCTAGCTATGCCTTGGATGTTTGGAAGCATTGGAAAGGAAAAATGTATTTTATATTTTGAAATTAGAGGTGCTATCAAGTTCTCACATTTGAAAGTCATTCCGTTTTTATCAATTTTGATAATAATTTAATATAATCTTTGTAAAGCTAGTTTTTAATTCTGTTTATTGTTATATAATAAAAGCTAAATTCAAAGTGCGCATGAATCCATCTCAGCCTCCCATGGGATGCTCAAGGTACATACAAAGTAGTATTATTAAACTGGCTTTAGCCCAACTGCGCTTAGGCACTAAAATTATTAAGGAATAAATTCCACCAGGTACCCATTAACTTCCCCTGGGTGGAGAGTGGGAGAATGGAAAATGTAGATTAATGTCCTGCCAAAATTATTCAATGAATACATTTCTACCAACTACCCATTTACTTCACCTGGGTGGAGAGTGGGAAATGTAGATCAATGTATTGCCAAAGCACAATAGTGCCACGATGGGACTCGAACCGCGAACCATGGGATTTGTGTTCCGGTGACGTTACCAGCTAGACCATGACACCTCTACATGGTGCATGAGATCTCTAATATTCAAATAAACTTAACAAAGTATACACATGAACCAAATTTCTTTCAATTTAAGTGCAACACATATTTTCCTTGGATTAAATGAAGAACAACTTCAAATGTTTAAACTTTGAGCATATAAGCATAAGGTACAAAAAAGCTTAGAAATAAGATTATATTTTTCTTCGGAATGGACCATAGCCATGAAGGAAGCTTTCTTTCAATCGTTTAAGCAAGACAAAACTACTTTTTCTACTCTGTCCTTAAAACCAACAGATACATTTAAATGTATTGCTTGCTCTAGATCCTTATATACAGTGAAAGCAAATGGAGTGAAGAAAGCGCACAAAAATAAGTCAAACATGCCCGATGACTTCTGGGAGTTGCCAATTTGAAAGTATAATTGGATGGTCTTTCTAGATATTTCACAGCTCACAAATTTTGCTACAAGTAACATGACCATCAATAAAACATTTGCCAAAAAGCGGCACTCGTACGGATTACATTCTAACATATCCATCAATCATACATAGACAATATGTATCTTGCATCCCAGTTTCTAATCATATAAAAATAAAGACAAAACTAAAATAAAGTATAAAATCAGACTTGTATTTCAAAATAAGTATCATCTTCATCCAATCTCTGAATCACAGCTACCTTTTCTTTTCTTTAGTACTTACACTTTAAAGATAAAGACCAGTTATGGTCATGCGATTGCATTGTGAAAGAAACGTTGTAGAATCGATCATAAATTAAAAGCATATGGAGTTAGAGGGATTATACTTTCTTGGTTTGAAGACTATTTGCGTAATAGACATCAATATGTTATGTTTAAATCTACAACATCTAATATTTCCACCATAGAATGCGGAGTACCACAAGGCTCCATATTAGGTCCCCTACTGTTTTTAGTATATATGAATGATATTGTTAATGCATCACCACTCCTAACATATGTTCTGTTCGCAGACGATACCAACGTATTTTATTCGCATAAAGACTTAAACATTCTCATTACAACCCTCAATTTAGAACTAAATAAATTATCATCTTGGTTCAAATCCAATAAACTCTCTTTAAATATTAATAAGACTAATTGTATTTATTTCAAAAACATACACTCTAAACATGTACTTCATTATGATATTTTTATAGATAACATGCCCATAATTCAAAAAGAAGTTACAAAATTCTTAGGTGTAATGATTGATTCAAACCTAACTTGGAATAGTCATATTAACAACATTTGCATGCTAGTCTCGAGAAGCATAGGCATTTTATATAAATTAAAATATTATCTATCACAAAAGTCACTATTTATGCTTTACAATTCCTTCATTTTGTCATACATATCTTATTGTAACATAGTTTGGGGCAATTGTAGTAAGATGAAAATTATGTTAATATATCGTCTCCAAAAGAAAGCACTTCGTCTTTGTACACATTCACATTATTTAGCCCATACTGATCCAATATTTTGTAAACTAAAAACATTAAAAATCGCTGACATTCACAGTTTTCAAACTGCAATCTTTATGTATAAATGTTGGATAAATACTATACCTTTGGCATTTCGAAATATTTTTGTTTACAATAGTGATATACATTCTTATCCCACACGACACTCATCCGATTTCCACTTAACAAACCCCAAAATTATTATGGCCTATAAATCGATAAGACATCATGGTCCAGACATTTGGAATGCTTTACCTGACAATATTAAACACTCTGCAACTCTTTATTCATTCAAAGCATCGATGAAAAAATATTTAATATCTACATATTCAAAAACATCATAAGGGTCTCAGAGGTTTTGATTGTTTATTTAAATTATTTTTAGATGACCAGTTCATTAACAATACGAATCGAACACTTACTTCACCTGCACACACCCACTTGCACACACTTGCACATTTTTCTTCTTTTTTCTTTTTTCTTAATTTCTTTCCACTTTTTATTAAGATATTTTCTGAACAAAATCTTTATATGTGACTCTCTATTCCCCTACATTCTCCTAAAAACAGCGCCATGTACCCCCCCCCCCCCCCCCCCCTTCCCGGCTGCTATCGCCTCAAGCTTCTTAGCTTATGATAGTTGGCCTCTGCATTTATCTTGATTATTTTTTACTTACCTCCATACTTTCAAGCTTTCAATTATGTATTTTTTTTTTTTAAATATTTTATTTTGTGTGTATTAAGTTGTCACTCTTGATATAAATCAATTATATTATATACTATTATTGTTATTGGAATGTTTTGTATTTGATTTATCAATAAATGCAGAAACATCTGCTAAAAAAAAAAAAAAAAAAAAAAAAGGTTGATCATCTAGCATATAAGTATTGGTGTGTACTGCAAGGTTCTGGAATCATCAAAATGATAATAAATTTGGCCCAGCTAGTCTTCGTAAAGTTACAAGCACTGTACACAGAAAGATGTATATGGGACTACGCACACGTGCGCGACACATGCGTTTATCTCTCACACACCAATAGATAAACTAATTTACCAAATATATCAATTAGTAGGCGGTTTCCCGGCAAAATTTGTATCGTCATGTATTAGTCAAAACATACTCTTTCACATGATTGGTAATAAGAGCTTCCATTTCATTTTTTAAAATTTGGGCGTTTCCAATACTGGTCTTTATCTTTAAGGCAATATTTCAGCTTCAATCAGTATGCATTACACTGGTCTGACAAAATTACAATGGGTCGCCTACATGTATTTTGTCTAATTTAATACCATTTTATTATTCATATGACCATTTGGGACCTCAATATTTATGTTCAAACCTCTTGCAATATGTGTTAAATCAAGAAGTAGTCATTGAGTGATTATGCATTAGCCTTGGATATAACAAGAATTGTAGTGTGGGATTGGGAGAAATAATCATGAGGTAACTTGTAATAATTAGCTGGGGAAAGAAAATAAATCTACTTTCCCTCTTCTTCCTCCCCCCCCCCCTTCTCTCTCTCTCCCCCCTCACCCTTTGCTCTCTCTCTCTCTCTCTCTCTCCCTCTCCCACCCTTTCTCTCCCTCTCTCTCTCCCTCTCTCTCTTCATGTCTGCCTGTGTATAGACATGTCAGCCCCATCTATTGATTAATGTGTAGTGCTCATCATCAGACACAGCTCATTAATCACAAGACTCCTCCATTACACCCTCCCACCCTACCCTCCCACCCTACCCTCCTCTTCTCCCATCATAACCTCTACCCTTCTGCCCTGTTCTCACTGACAATTTGAGATCTTAAAGGAATTTTAGAACGTTAAACTTGTATAAAATCCTATTAAAGATAAAAACAGACCACATTATTATTTAGGATATGAGCAACTAATTAATGTACCTTGACAAGAGCCAGTCAAGCAATAGCTCATTTTGTTTTGCATTAAATAAATATCCTTCTTCCTCTCTCAAGACATAATGGTATTGAACACTTGGCACCTACCACTTACATTACCACTACCACTACCACTACCACTACCACTACCACTACCACTATCACTACCACTACCACTACCACTACCATTACCATTACCACTACTACTACTACTGCTACGACTACTACCCACTACCAATACCACTACCATCATCACTATCACTACTACCACTACTACAACTACTACAATGTACTACTATTTCTGATACCATTGGGTAACTTTCACTTTTACCATCATGTAACCATCAACTAGCATATGAGCTAGCTAGTGAAATGAAGACATTAAGCCCATTCTTATTAATGGCAATGACAGTCTTACAGTGGGGAGTAAAACATAGAAATCAAGGCTGCTAGCAGAAGTGGCTTTCTACTGTAAGACTACACCTTTTTCCATGACAACTTATTCTTATTGCATCTCGAAGGCCATCCCTGCACCAAACACTTAGCCCTCGAACAAAATCAAACATCACGGACACGTCTTGGAGAGTAGTTTCTCATCTTGCTCAGATAGCAGAAATCAAGCGTTGCTAACGGAAACCTCATTCAAGCTCATAAACACACTCCATTACAATCTAATTCATTGAATCAATTCAATTTATCCATCCCTGGGCCCCCAAGGACATTCACATTACAATCAAATTTCAAAGCCATCATCGTTGATGGGATTTTTTCCACTCTGTGAAGCGTTCAATTCAATCTGCAGTGAGGTAATCATTTCACCAAAATTCACTGGCAGATGGGACTTAAAATCATGCTTTATTTGGTAGGAATAAAGATCTGGGGGTGTTTCACAAAGATTTTTATTTTAAGGCTACAAATGGCTCTCCATAATTTTTAAGTCCAACTTAGAGTAAAGTTCAACTTAGTATCTTTGTGAAACACCCCCCCCCCCCCCCCCCCCGGTACAATTTACCTGTAAGAACATGGACGTGAGAATAAGATGGGAGGGGTATCAAATGTCTTTTAACAGCCATCTTCAGCAAGACCTGTAGATATAAAGACTGCTCAAAAATGTACAAGAGCGTTTTGACAGGCCAGGGGTCTTTGAGAACAGGTTTGATACACATGTCAATGAGGACAATATTCAAGGAAAATAACAGGGTCTTCTTCTTTACAGAGATGTGGTCACTTAACAGGTTTGACTTTATGCAAGAGATTTGCATGTAATACCAAATGTAGGAGAATCATAGTTCACATCAAATGATATCTCTTTTGCATTTACAATGCTACTTAAAAACTGAAGTCATAACCGGCTAACACACGTTATATACCTCTCTTTAGAAATCTAGCAATCTGATTAGTCGAAATTGCAGTCGTGATTTTAGCCATTCTCCTCATACCCGCCTAACAGTCAATAGTCTTTTGAAAAGTGCCCTCATACCCTCCTACCGGTCAATAGTCTTTTTAAAAATGCCCTCATGCTGCGATCCCCATGCATTGGTTTCCGTGTTAAAATTGTCTTTGTGCGAGCGCGGACACCATACACTGCTTTTTGTCTGCGATTCCCAAATTATTGAAATTTTCAGTCATTTTTCCAGCGAAGATTATCAGAGTTTCTCAGATGTTTTAACCAATTTTTAATCAATAAAAGGATAAGGTAAGAATTCTTGGTAGATTTTGAATGCTTTAACATTCAAGGTCTGGCTGTTTTATAGGCTCTCCGGAACCCAGGTGCCCTCGGGGTCATGGCTGGATGTGCACGTTCCCTTGAGCCTATCAAACAGCCAGGCCTCCCAAAGCAGTCAATATCTCTATAATATCACAGAAATGCCCCCCCCCCCAAATGTCATCTTGTCTTGGAGGGCGCTAACCTTGTAAAATGATGAGCCAATGCCCTTCTAGCTCCATTAAGGTGATGCATCACAAGAAAGGATCTCTGTTTATAATGATGATGACAGTGCCTCCCCATGAAGCAGCAGCATCAACAGCCTATGCTAGGCACTCATGAGGCTTTTCATCTTTGTACAGACTTTTTAATATTTAACGTTCTGACAATTTCAATATGTGTTTCATCAATGATTTCATCGCTGCATACCACCATGTTAAAAATGCATAGTCAACATGACTAAGGACATTTGAGATCAAGTCAAAGATTCATTGACACGGTTACAGACACTGAAGATAGAGAGAGAGAGAGAGAGAGAGAGAGAGATGGGGGGGGGGGGGGGGGTAAGCAATGAATGAGTCAACATTGTGCCCTGTCTGGGTTTTCCCATATTCATTACTTGAAATGTACCAAATGTGTTCACATTCAAAAAGTTATCACATTTAGAACGACATTCTTGGAGATACATCAGAATAATTTTTGAATCAATAACATTCTTTTCAACCAATTTCATTTTTTTATGTCTAATGTATTCTTTTTTCTTTTATATATTTTTCTTTTATATGTATATGGTTCAATAATTTAATTCAAAAATTCAAAATATTATTTTTCACATCACACAACAAGTGTCCACATGTAAACGCTTGTACCGTTTCAGAATATGACATCCAATAAATAATGAACCACAAAATTCCCTGTATCTCTCACATTATCTTTAATTCATTATTTGCATCACACCAACGGTGTCCATATTTAAAAAAACATCATTTGAAAACATAACATTCTAGAAGATACAATACAGAAGATGTACTATATCTAAATTTCCTGTACAATAAAGCAATAAAAGGAAACACATGAAAACAGAGAGCAATTTTGTACTGAACATTTTTTTTTCAAAGACTGTAAACAAAATATTGTTATGCTTACTTTTATAGCATATACTGTCATTTTCTAAAATCTTCTCTCTCTCTCTCCTCTCTCTCTTCTCTTTTCTCTTTTCTCTTTTCTTCTTCTCTTCTTCTCTCTCTTTTCTCTCTTCTCTCTCTCTCTTTCTCTCTCTCTCACACACACACACACACACACTCATCTGCTTTCAGATTCTTTGCATAAATCCATCCATTAAAACCCATTTGCACCCAATTCTCCCAAATGTCAGTGATACATCACTTCAAAACAGGTTTGACATGGACAAGAAATTCACAACCCTGCATCATCCCTGCCAGTAGGACTTAAATCCATGTTTCTACAAAAGCAAATGGGTGTGGCGATGGTTGGATTGAAGGGAGATGCTAACACTATCAAAATGGCTCAGGGTTAAAAAAACTTAAAATCAGATATTCTTCTGATGCAGTTGCATGAACATGTAACTGGAATTTAACCATTGAATATATGTACAAATATATTCATTATCCTTGTCTTTTGTGTTTACCTTTGCCTTAAAATAAAAACATAAATACCCATCCCCAAAAAGAATTCCAAGATGTGCAGGGAATGTAATGCAATTCTCAATCCTCCACTTATCACATTTCATGCACATAAAAGCGAAATATTTCAAAGAAATTTAAATGATTCACATCATCAATTTTACTTCAACTTGGCAAATGCCCAGAAGATGGCAAAGAAGGTGAATTTAACAGCACCTTCTAATATATTTTTTTGGGCAATGTATAAATAAAATACCATATATGTAGTCCCAAAAACACATACATATATATATTAGATATAGGAGAAAACTGCACACGTAAATTGTACCCTACCTATTGTTGATTAATTAAAAAAGTCAGAAGAGGTTGATTGAAAGCTTAGATCTACAAGCATTATTAAACTGCACAGTTCGGGGGCAGGGTTGCATTTCTCAAAATTCTTTTAAAGGATATGTGTCCTTTTGGCAGTCAATATCTTGAGTCAGAAGTCGAAAGTGATCATCTTTATTCTCCTGCATAATGCATGAGAAATTTGGAATCGTACGACCTATATAAAAACAGGCTTAGTTTTCAGATCAAACTGGTTCATTATGCTCTCTTTTCAATCTTGATTTTTCAAGATTTGAAGGAGACGCGATGCGGCAATGGCTCAGTGGTAGAGCAGTGGTCTCGTAACCAGGAGGTTCTGGGTTCGAAACCGAGTCGATGCGTCAGTGCCCTTTGGTAAGGCATTCATCCTCATTACCAAGTCCCTCGGAGAGGACTAAAAGCAGTCTGTCCCCTGGTTGCTAACTTACAAGCATACACATGCTTTCTTTAAAATAGCAGTGAGGTAAAAACAAGCCTCAAACCAATAGACGATAGCAAACTTTTACAGGTTGTATCGCAGAGTCTTCTCTGTCTGTGTTACTGTCAACTTTATGTCACAGATTTTGTTCTTCTTCCAGTCTTTGCATGTTGCTGTGTTTCTTTAATACTGTCTGCCACTCTGGCTGATTTTTTTCTGAGTTGTCATTTCTTCATCTTTCAGTCTATCTGTCCATTTTATCTTCCATGTCTGTCTATCTAGCAGCTGACTGGTCTGTAAATCCTGTCAGTATTTCTGTCTGTCTGTCTGTCTGTGTGTCTGTCTGTGTGTCCATGTCTGTACTCTTTTGTATTGGCCTCCATACCTTCTAGCTGTCTAGTTCCTTTGCTTCATTTCCTATGTCTTCAATATCCCTCTCTGTGTATGCTGGTCCCCCTTTCCCTCTCTCTCTCCTCTCTCTCTCTTCTCTCTCTCTCTCTATCCCTCTCTATCTCTCTCCTCTTTCTCTCTCTTCTCTCTCTCTCTTTCTCTTTCTCCTCTCTGTCTGTCTGTCTGTCTGTCTCTCTCTCTCTCTCTCTCCATCTGTCTGTCAGTCCGTCTGTCTGTGTGTGTGTCTCTCTCTATCTATATATTA
This sequence comes from Strongylocentrotus droebachiensis, assembly GCA_035222895.1. NCBI lineage: Eukaryota > Metazoa > Echinodermata > Echinoidea > Camarodonta > Strongylocentrotidae > Strongylocentrotus > Strongylocentrotus droebachiensis. The sequence continues at coordinate 62,828 of JAVYIG010000021.1, forward strand.
CCTGTCTACCTATCTTTCACCCCTGTCTTTCAACCATCCATTCCTTCATCACCTCATCACCGTTCATCTCAGTTTCTCTCCCCATGACCCTTATCCTACCCTCCCCCCCCCCCTCTCTCTCTCTCTCTCTCTCTCCCTTTCTCTCTCTCTCTCCCTTTATTACTTGTCTACCTATCTTTCACCCGTCTTCCAAGCCCATCCATTCCTTCATCACCTCATCACCGTTCATCTCAGTTTCTCTCCCTCGTCCCCTATCCTCCCCTCCCTCCCCCCTCTCTCTCTCTCTCTCTTTCTCTTTCTCTCTCCCCCTCTCTCTCTCTCTCTCTCTCTCCTCTCTGTCTGTCTGTCTGTATGTCTCCCTTTCTCTCCATCTGTCTGTTTGTATATCTAAGCATGTGTGTGTCTCTCTTTATCTATATATTACCTGTCTACCTATCTTTCACCCGTGTTTCACACACGTCCAATCCTTCATAACCTCATCACCGTTCATCTCAGTTTCTCTCCCTCGTCCCCTATCCTCCCCTCCCTCCCCCCTCTCTCTCTCTCTCTCTTTCTCTTTCTCTCTCCCCCTCTCTCTCTCTCTCTCTCTCTCCTCTCTGTCTGTCTGTCTGTATGTCTCCCTTTCTCTCCATCTGTCTGTTTGTATATCTAAGCATGTGTGTGTCTCTCTTTATCTATATATTACCTGTCTACCTATCTTTCACCCGTCTTTCACACACGTCCATTCCTTCATCACCTCATCACCGTTCATCTCAGTTTCTCTCCCCATGTCCCTTATCCTACCCTCCCCCCCCCCCCTCTCTCTCTCTCTCTTTCTCTCTCCCCCTCTCTCTCTCTCTCCTCTCTGTCTGTCTGTCTGTCTCCCTCCCTTTCTCTCCATATGTCTGTCTGTTGTCTATCTAAGTTTGTGTGTATGTGTGTCTCTCTCTATCCCTCTATTTCCTGTCTACCTATCTTTCACCCCTGTCTTTCAACCATTCATTCCTTCATCACCTCATCACCGTTCATCTCAGTTTCTCTCCCCATGTCCCTTATCCTACCCTCCCCCCCTCTCTCTCTCTCTCTCTCTCTTTCTCTCTCTCTCTCTCTTTATTACTTGTCTACCTATCTTTCACCCGTCTTCCAAGCCCATCCATTCCTTCATCACCTCATCACCGTTCATCTCAGTTTCTCTCCCTCGTCCCTTATCCTACCCTCCCGACCCGTCTCATATTCAACTCCTACACCCACCATCCCTGCATGCATATCATTGCAAGACATGTTCACATACAGAGGGCGATGAATTATTCATGGCGAAGCTGAGAAGACACGGTTTAACATAGGGGCTCACTCTCTCCATCCCGGCTCTGTATCATTATCTGTCTGCAGCTGAACGAGACTTAGCTGATCCCTTCCTACCTCTCACCATACAAACTTTATCTGCAGAGAGCCAGAAGGGCCTTAGTTCCTATCGTTTTACTTGGAGTTAAGTCAGTCGACGTCCTTCTGGCGCTTAGCGGATGATGGATCCCGTTTTGAGGTGCAGGTGCCTCGCTAGATTTGGCCTGAAGTTCCCTCCATTGGAAAAGTCTATTTGCATACAAGCTTTCTCAGACTGTTAACATTTCAGGCAGATGCTACCTTTACAGGGGAAGAAGGGAGTATGTGACGTCTCTCGTTTTGTGGAAACAAGCTGAACAGAAGTTTTAATCAAGATCTGTTCTATGTTTTTACTATCTTGTAACTATCTTAAGACTCATTGCGTTGTAATACCTTACAAAGAGTGTCTGACATTATCTTTATTTATAATTAGAAAACATTTAGAAAACTCATAACTGATTAAATCTGAAATGTCATCCGAGTCTGCAATTAAGACTAATGTAGAAATAGAGGAACAAGATATGGTCACATGATCTAGATTTGAGTGAGAGATGATGGAGAGTGATGGAGAGTGAAAGAGAGAGAGAGAGAGAGAGAGAGAGAGAGAGAGACATAGCGATAGGGAGACAGGGAGAGAGAGACAGAGAGCAACAAATAGAGAGACAGGGAAATAGATGGATGAAAAGATGGAGGGGGAGACCGAGAGACTAAGGGTGCGTTTAATCGACACTTTTTCACCCTAGAATCACGGTTTCTAAAGACGTTTAGTTTAAAACGCAATGCGTTCAAGCGATTTTTTCGTCGGTCGTAAAAATAAACGTGTTTGAAAACACAAACATGAAACGCTGAAAAAGATGCGTTTTGTATCATGATTCAAAAGAATCACGGTCGCTTCAATCGGACGGAGTTCTCAATCATGATTGTATGACAAAGCCTCTTCCGGTTTGGGAAAAACCGCGCGCCCGCTTTGCATGCAATTTGCGTTCACTATATACCATCGTGGCCTGTTCCGTTATGTTATTCCTTGTTTTTCCTTCTATCATTTTCTCTTTCTGTCTTTCCTTATGTTATTCTTTGTTTCTTCCTTCTATTCTTATGTTATTCTTAGTTTTTTTTCCTTCTATCACCTTTTCTTATGTTATTCTTTGTTTTTATCATTCTATCATTTGCTCTTTCTGTCTTTCCTTATGTTATTCTTTGTTTCTTCCTTCTATACTTATGTTATTCTTTGTTTTTCCTTCCATCACCTTTTCTTATGTAATTCTTTGTTTTTATCATTCTATCATTTGCTCTTTCTGTCTTTCCTTATGTTATTCTTTGTTTCTTCCTTCTATACTTATGTTATTCTTTGTTTTTTCCTTCTATCACCTTTTCTTATGTAATTCTTTGTTTTAAGCATTCTATCAATTTCTCTTTCTGTCTTTCCTTATGTTATTCTTTGTTTCTTCCTTCTATCATCTTCTCTTATGTTATTCTTTGTTTTTATAATTCTATCACTTTCTCTTATGTTATTCTTTGTTTTAATCATTCTGTTACTTTCTCTTTCTATCTTTCCTTATGTTATTCTTTGATTCTTCCTTCTTTCACCTTCTCTTATGTTATTCTTTGTTTTAATCATTCTATCACTTTCTCTTTCTGTTCTTCCTTATGTCATTCTTTGTTCCTTCCTTTTTTCACATTCTCTTTCTGTCTTTCCTTATGTTATTCTTTGTTTCTTCCTTCTATTTTTATGTTATTCTTTGTTTTTTCCTTCTATCACCTTTTATGTAATTCTTTGTTTTAAGCATTCTATCACTCTCTCTTTCTGTCTTTCTGTCTTTACTAATGTTATTCTTCGATTCTTCCTTCTTTCACCTTCTCGTATGTTATTCTTTGTTTTAATCATTCTATCGACTTTATCTTTCTGTCTTTCCTTATGTTATTCTTTGTTTCTTCCTTCTATCATCTTCTCATTCTTTGTCTTATTATTGCGATCTATGCTCAAAACAGCAGTCGGCAGTCGGCCGTAAACAATTCCAGAAAGCGCGCGCCGAAGTTCCTGGGCCATACTGCGCAGTGTGATGCGCAGTGGTTTGGCTCGCAATGAGCTAGAATCAGCGTTGATGAAAAATCGCTTGAACGCAAACCGCAGTGACCTTGCTTTTTGTAACGGCGTTTTGAATTGTGATTCATGTTTGTGATTCTAGCTTCGAAAATTCGATTGAACGCACCCATAGAAAGAGAAGGGTGAGATGATGGAGAGTGAAAGACAGAGACAGACAGACAGACAGACAAAGAGAGGCACAAAGAAAGAATCGGATACAGACAGAGAAAAGCAGTAAAGGGCAGACAGAGACAGAGATAAATAGATACAGAGAAAAGGATTGATGAAAAGACGGATGGAGAGAGAAACAGACACAGAAGGTTAAAGAGATGAAGAGAGAGACCAAGAGACATTATGACAGGATGAAAGACTATGCAAGAAGAAATGAGAAATACAAAAATAGAAATAGATGAAAAGATGGCAAAACAAAGAGAGATGGCCAGCCAGACAGAGGGACTGAGAGCATTATCAAATGTAGTTTGCATACATGCAAGCCCCGAGGGCATTTACAGAATGAGCTGCCGACAATTTATGCACGGGGCACAGGTGCAGTGAATTCTCGTGTCAACCGCGGTGTCAAACCAATTTGAGTTTGCCATCGCCTTCCTTGACAGCAGCCCCTAGAGAATGGTTTTTAATACCACATGAAAAGAAGGGAACATTTCATTCCTTCAAGATATAAATCTTCAAATTGCATTTTTTTTTGTCAACATCAATATTCAAAGTTGATCTTGTACTTCAGATTTGCGGGACCAAGCAGAAAAAAGCAAGTGATCATGGATATTAATCATATTGCACTGAGAGCAAAAATGATGTTAGCTCAAATATTTTACACAAAGAATATGTGCCCTTCTGGCTGTCAACAAACTTGATGTGTATTTTTATTTCAATCAATCATTTGTGTTTTTGTTTTTTTTACTCAGTCTTGATTCAATTTCAAAGAAAATAATTTTTGTTAGAAAATTTATCTTTAGAAGATGTGAAAGTGTTTTTTAAATCATTTTTTTTTTAAATAATTTAATTTAAGTTTTGGTCGGCTCTAAAATATCATCAAAACATCTTTCTTTTCTGTTGGATTGTACTTAAATCATCAAAGCTGGTAAAATCAACCTTGACAATCTAAATGTTCCAGAGTACACATTTTAGGGATTGTGTTATACCTTTCATAATCCTGATAATCAAACCATTAACATGAAGGACCAAATTCTATACCTAACCTAAAAACCCAAATGGAAACCTTACCCTATCCTCAAATCATTGAAGAAAATAAGTCTAGAGCCATTCTTGCCATAGTGAATGTCGTTCCACCAATTTAACATTGTGAAAAAACCGTCGGCAAATTTTATTATGATATAACTCTCATCATGCCTAATGTATTCAGCATACAAGTCTAACCTGAATTTGAACCCGCTTACCGATCACTCCCTAAAGCAACTTCACGGCGAAAATAGCGCTCGATTTACATTGATGTAGTCAAAGATTGTTCCGTCTTCTCTTAATTTCCATTCCTCACTTTTATTCCTCGTTCTGAGAAAGCCTCTCCTCGTGGAACATTATCTTCCCCTAATCGCTCTGAACTTTTTCCCACGAGATAGAAAAGAGAAATCAATTCAATATAGCTGGAGAGTTCTATCATCATAATTGCTTTCGCCCACTATATTGTCGGTGTAGAGCCAGAGGGGTGTATATTTGTATGTTTTATGATACATCTAACACCCTTTTGCCACTCAACATATAAATTGTCAGTCTAGCTATATCTCTTAATATCTCTTTCTCTCTCTCATCTCTCCCTTCTTACTCTATCCAGCAATCTTTCTATACACTAGTGATGTTCTTTCGCTCAAAGTCTTATCTCGCAAGAGTGTCTTCCTGTCTGATTATGAATAATTACTTTCTTGCTCATGATAGCATTTACTAAACAATAAGGGAAATTTTCTTTGAGGCAAAGTTATCATCAAAATTAAATTGTTTATCACAAGATTTAAAATCATCCTATCCCTCACGAATCCCACAATCTACATATAATTGTTGTTCTCTTTTAAGATATTTTTGTTATTTTTAAAGCACTTTCTTCAAGGCAAACAAATCATCAAAATTAAATTGTCTATTACAAGATAATAAAATTATCCTATCCACCTCAAATCCCATGATCTCCATAAAAATTGTTGGTCCCTTATAAGATTTGTTTTGTTACACTTAAAGCCCAAGTCCACTCCAAAAATAACTTACTTTCAATAGAACCAGAAAAATCAGACAAACCAATCAAAACAAGTTTGAGCAAAATCGGATGACTAATAAGAAAGTTATGATTTTTTAATGACATGAATTTGTTTTTAAATCACTATACAAATTGGCAACTCACTCATGAGTCTGTGACGTATGGTCCTCACTATCCACTAATTATTTTCTTTATATTTATAATATAAATTTCCTATTTTCACCCTAAGAATCTTATTTCTTCACACCAGCATCCAAGTTAGATTGTTAGTAATATGTTTTTGTGTGGATGCACAAGTAAAGAGTAATTTTTGTCCAGTTAAATCATGAAAAATTGAATTTTGATAAACTATTTATATAAAAATCAATAATTATGAAACACAATATTCGGAAATTAGTATCAATTCTTCAAAATCCATAATTTTTTTTTGGAAATGTCATGCACGCAATATGATACAAATCATATAACCTGGGCAAAGGCATGGGGAAATCAAGTTTTGGGGGATAAAAAGGGAAATTAATGGGATTAAACTATATAAAGCAATTGGTAAGTTGTGAGGACATGACGTCACAAACTGATAACCATCTTGGCAATTTGTGTCGTGATTCTCATTGTTCCATAGTTTTACATACTTTTTCAAAAATTCATAACTTTCTTATTAGTTATCCGATTTTGTTCAAACTTTTTTTGATTGGTTTGTCTGATTTTTCTGCTTTTATTGAAAGTAATTTATTTTTCGAGTGGACTTGTCCTTTAAAGCACTTTGACACTGTAAACAGAGCCATCATCTCTAAAGATGTCAGAAGAAAAGAATCATCATCGTCATCATCATCGTCATCATCACCATCATCATCTTCATCATCATCATAATCATCATCATCACAATCATCAACATCATCTTCATCATCATCATCATTATCATCATCATCATCATCATCATCATCATCATTATCATCATCAACATCAACATCAACATCATCATCAACATCAACATCATCATCATCATCATCACCATCATCATCATCGTAATCAATAACATCACCATCATTATCACCATCTTCATTAATATTATCACCATCATTATTATCATTATCATCATAATCATCCTCATCCTCATCATCATCATCACCACCACCACCATCATCATCATCATCATAATCATCATCACAATCAACATCTTCAACATCATCATCATCATCATCACCATCATATTATCATCATCATAATCATCACCATCATGATCAGCTTCATGATTATCATAATCATCATCATCATCATCTTCATCATGATCACCACCATCATCATCATCATCATCATCATCACCACCACCACCACCATCATCATAATCATCACCATCATCATCATAATCCTCATAATCATCATCATAACTAACTAAACCGGTATCTCTTCACATCCGCTCCTCTTACATGTCTTACAAGCCTCCTCCTTCTACTCCTCCCCCTCATCCCTCTCTCTGTTCCTCTCCCAGACGCATACCACCCCCTCACTCATCAGCACCCCTCTACAAAACAAAATGTAATCTGCCATATCAACAGATCTCCCAGTCAGATCTCCCGGACCTGCCTGCCGTCCGTAAATAAATCTGAAATGGCATGATGTGGAACTGAGCAGGCAAAGAGGACGATTGACATAAGATGACAGATATCTTGACTGAGGAAAATATCAATGATTTATTATTTACATCACACATCTGAATGTGGAATAAAATATGTGAATTTTGCCTAATCTTACAGAGACAGGCAATGTTTAGTGAACGCTGGATTACCTATTGGTATTGTGTAAAACAATGACAAATATTTCCAATATTTTGTCTTGTCTCAAGTACTTTGTCTCACTCTGTAGTACATAGGCATTCTTCTGACCAAGATCCCTTATAAACCTGCTCATCCTTTCTTTATCTCCCTTTCTCAAGACTTCCTCCTTCTCTTTCCCCCTCTTTCTTCCTCCTTCTCTTTCCCCCTTTTTCTTCCTCCCTCTCTTTCCCCCTCTTTCTTCCGCCTTCTCTTTCCCCCTCTTTCTTCCGCCTTCTCTTTCCCCCTCTTTCTTCCGCCTTCTCTTTCCCCCTCTTTCTTCCTCCCTCTCTCCCTCCCCTTTCTCCCCCTCCGCCCCTACCTCTCCATGCCCCTCACCCAATCTCTCTCTCTCTCTCCATCTCTGTTCCTACGTGCAGAGGCAATAGAGTGCGGTTGACTGGACGGTTTCATCACGCATCATGACGAGCGCAATCCTATACATCACCAAATGCTAATAAAGTTACATCGCCCTCGACGTGTAATATGCCACTGAACCAAGCATCGCTGACATGCCCAGTATTGCTCCGTCTGGGGCACTGTCGGCTAGCTGCATGTAATAGACGAGGTACCCAAACGTGCTCTTGGGAAACGTACGACAGGGGGGAGGGGAGTGGACTCGTTAGCCATAAAGATGTGGAAGAACGGAGAGACAAGAAATGAGGAAAGATTGAAGGCGTGAGAAAAATGTAATAAAGGAAGGCGAGATGGAATGAAGATGGAAAGAAGCTTTAAAGAAAATTACCAATCTCTACAAATTTATGGTCCTCTTTTCCCTCTGATCACTTTCAGTAACACACTCTGTCTGTCTGTTTCTGTCAGTATGTTCCTGTCTGTCTCTCTGTCTCTCTCCCTCTCTCTCTTTCTCTCTCTCTCTCTCTCTTTCTTTCCCTCTTGCCATCTCACTCCTCTCTCTCAATCAATCTTCCTCTCATTATAGGTATCATCCTTTCAGGATACTTCCCAGACAGTTTATATCTCCTAATACAATTCGTCCACTAGTACCATTCACCATACCCTCCCTTTGACATGCATCATCGGGAGTTAACTCTCACATCCATCCCTGCTCATGTTACATGTCTTCTGTCGAGAGCGAGAAGGGCGTTAACTCCATTTTAAAGTATAGGAGTTAAGACCCTTCTGGCTCTCAGTACATCATGTGCTACTGCCGCTAACAAACTGTAGGCCTGTCTTCATCAGCTCTCGTTTGCCAAATAACCCGCTATTTACAGACTTGGGATATTATCCCGAAGCTCGAAATTCTGTCCTCACCAGACCGATACGGTTATCACAAACTAGCTCAGACGGACGCAAATTAGCCCACTATTTCCCAAATAGCGGAATATTCAGGAAACAAGACCATTTCTCGGGATATTTTCTCAACCAAATATCCCGCTAGCTGCAACTGCGGGCTGAGACACAAATTAGATGGATAATTTGCGATCGGGATAGTTGAAATAAGCGGGTTATTTGGAAAACTCGAGCTGATGTAGACAGGCCTACTGTGTGGGCGATGTGAAATCAGGTCTGAGTGGGCTGGAAAATGAATTTTGTGCTGTTTCAGGAAACGGTGGAATGTGACGTGTCTTCAAGTGTATAAGTGTATGTGTGTCTGGGTTTGGAAGGGATCGTGAGCATAGGTCAGAGAGGAAGATTGACAAGGTGGAAGAGTACCGAGAGAGAGAGAGAGTGAAAGAGAGAGAGAGAGAGCGAGAGAGAGAGAGAGAGCGCGAGAGATAGAGAGAGAGAGAGAGAGAGAGAGAGAGAGAGTGAGAGAGAAAGAGAGAGAGAGAAAGAACAAAATAGAGAGAGAGAGAGAGAGAACAAAAAGAGAGAGATAACAAAATAGAGAGAGAGAGAGAGAGAGGGAGAGAAAGGGAGAGAAGGGAGTGTAGGTGAAGATAGAAGGAATGACTTTAGAGTTTGTGTCCATAGATAATGTATTAGCTTCTTTGTATGATGCATGATCTGGAGATGATTGTTCCATTCAATTTCTCACATTAACCAAATGTTGGATCAACGTTCGGTAATTCTAAGGGAAAAAGATGGAAAAACCTAATTGAAAGCCAGGGATCGGTATAAAGACACATGCAAACACACTGACAGGACGTTGCATCCAAAAAGTCAGAAATTAGAATGCGTGGGAGAAGGGACAACGAGGGAAAGGAGAAAAAAAGGACCTGTATAAAGGCTACCGTACAGTGAGGTAGAGAAAAGGGAATACTGGAAATTACTTCCAAATGTCATCTACACTTCACAGACAACTCGCTAAAAGATTGCCGCTAAGCCGTTGCTATGGAAACCTGCATCTTTTTTTTCTGGGAGTAGGAGGTTGTCCGGGGTTCACCGCTTCGTCGGAGAAGAGAAAATTCCGTTCCTTCAGGGAACACAGACGTAAAAGATATGCTCTGGCGCAAAAGCCCTTCAGGATACTCAACGAAATTAAGCCCATTTTTGTGATGTCTACCGTGAAAAGGGAATACTGAACGCAACATATTACCATTTTACAGACATTCTAGCTTTCTTCATATGAGAGGACTAATTTTTGTCACAATTGATGAAACTAATCAGTTTTGTACAAGTTTGATTTAATTGTAAAATTGCCAGATGAGTTTGTCCACTGTGAGCCAGGAATATGTTGGCTCTACGATTATAAAGGATATCGTTTGTTCAGAGCCAAAAGGGAGTTTACTCTTCATGAAAGTATATGAGTTAGTGCCCTTCTGCCTACAAACGGATGGTATGAGTTGCAGTCCTTTTGGGCTCTCAACAGAGAACAAATTGTAAATGTCTTTTTAAACTTGCAGAGATGGATATGAACAAGTCAAAATTCTCTTGTGCTTTTGTAATTAATGGAGACATTATCAATTTCACCTTATTAACTGCAAATTCACTGCAAATTTACTGTATTTTATTTCACGAAGCCTGAAACTTAATTAACCAATAGCTTATTATAGTCAACTTGATAGTCATACGAGCTTGCAAGGAAACAACATGTCTAGTTTGTGCATGGGCATGAATATAAAACAGCTTGCTCTAGTTTTTCGGGGAGTTCTTTTTTCTCTTTCTTCATCCAACCAACCTCAGTTGTTTTAATTAAACTTTGGATATCTCCCAGACTGTCACGTCACCAGCATTCAGCTCTTGCTTATCTTGCCTCGAAAAGAAGAAGAAGAAGAGGGAATAGATGATTGCGGGGAACCAGCCTCTTGGAAGATGAAGCGAAAAAAATGCAGGGGAAAATGAAATTGCATCAGGCAGCACAAGATCACAGACTTAGTGGCAACTTTAGACTAGTCAAACACGGCTTTATTTGCTCGTTGAAATTGAGAGCGCATCCTGCCCAGCATGCATGCAGACCCTATATGAACGGCCGGCAGCCATCTTGAAGCTCGAGCATGGCTTATACACCTCCTGATACACCTTACAATAGTTTGTGTGTTGAGAGCCAGAAGGGCATATATCCTTTCATACACTATTCTGCATCTCACCAGAACATTTATCAAGAAAATGCATTGCTTCTTTTTATATATTTTCTATATATTTTATGGAATTTCCTAGAAAACTAGGAGGGGAACTGGGGGAAAATGGAGAAGAAAAAAATATATTTTGCGGGCTAAGGATTTGGAACAAAAGATAAATAATATTATCAGAGTTGAATTTTTTTTTTTTGGACTAGTTTTAGGCTATTTTTTTTACTAGGGTTATAAGGGGAGAGGGAGGCAGTCTTAGAACATCATGTCAAGAGGAAATCATTTCTCCTTTTTGAGAAGCACTGGAAAATTACATTACAAGAATTGTGTTTGGCAGTCTAGCACAATTATATAGAGGTAAAGCCAAGTTAAGGAAAAAGGTCAGGTTCAACTAAAGCTTCAAAACCACTTTGGGAGCAAAAAGGGATATCATATTAAGAATTGAAGATGTTGGTTGGTTTGTTATCTTTACCTGACTGCTAACAAAGCATGTGTAAGCTTGTATTAGCAAGCAACCTGGGTTGCAACTTGGTTTCGAACCTAGGACCTCCCGGTTACGATGTGATGTATTTGATGTGATGTATTTTATTCAAACATGGATTGTTCATTACAACCACAAAGCAGTAATCCACAAATCACAGATGTTCTAATGAACAGGAAAGACATACAATTGATTCTGGATACATACATGTTATAGATGTAGATAACCACAAAGCCACATACTGCAAGGTACAGTCTCCACTTTCCATTGTGTAAAAGTTAAGAAAAAACTAGTAAACTGCAATTTTATTGATATCGTGACCAGGTCTACAATGTATTGTAAGAAAACTATGAGAAAGTATGCTGAAGATAAAGCAAAAAAACATGAAAAATATTTGACAAAGAATAAGGGCTACCACATGGGAAATCCCCTAATTGCTTATGATCTGTTCAGCAAGATATTAAGGTTTAAACTATATATGCCTATTCCATTGCACGAATGTTACGCATGTCTTACACGGACGGACGGGAACGAACGATGAAGCGACAAAAATTAACACCCACATGGGCTGTAAGGTGGGACGGAAAGATGCGTGTCCGCTTAAGCGACACAAAATGAAGCGACACAAAATGAAACGACCCAACGAGCGACATGGGAAATTCACCACCGGGCTTCGCCGGGAACGCATGCATCACGTCAGAAGACATTACCACGGCGGTGTAAAAGCAATCATTAGAAAAACACATGGCAGCTTGGACCGGTGCTGTCGGCAGGCAGGTCATTTTTTTTCTTGCACTGCTTATAGGGCGATAACGCGATAAACAAGCATAGACAATATAATGAAATTAAACGCTGGCGCTCCGACTAAATTTTCTACTATGCGGGGAGAAGAGGGTGAGCTGAAACAAGGTGGTTGTGTGTAGTCTGTGTCATTAGACTCATGGTTGAAAAATCTTAAAGGTATGGTTTTATATTTTTTGAAATACATGATGAAATAAAATCACTCTAAAAAGTGATAAGGAGCAATCACAGTGGTATGGAATTACTCCTCTAGATATGGTAGATATAATTTCAATATTGTTTAGTACTGTGATACACAAATATATTTATAAAAATCCTATTAAAAAAAAGAAGATTGATATTTTACCTTAATATACATTTATATTTCCTAAGATGTTGTATAATTCACCTTTTTTGTCTGACAATCTTAGCCCAAATTAATCAGATATTCACCTACAAGTATATTTATGAGGGTTGGGAAGGGGTGTAAGAATTAACCTTCCTACTCTAGACTCTGCAAAATTTTGTTTCACTGATAGTAGAGAAAACCTACTCCTCTTGGAAGGCTGGCTAGACTAATAACTAAAATCTTACCTTCTCCCTTAGTTTATACAAGCAGAGAACAAAACATCAAGATGATGATACCTTTATGTTTTATAACTTCTGTTGCCAATATCATTTGTTTTGAGCCAGAGGGGTGTTAAAGTCATACACTTTTACAGAGTTAATTATGTCATTCTAGCTCCAAACAGGCAATACTTTATTTTGCCTTGAAGTCTAGCTTTCCATATAGAGTGAAACCTGTCTTTAAAGACCAACCAAGGGAGACAAGAAAATGGTTGTTATAGGAATGTGGTCTTTATGTACATGTTCCCTAAGTACATGTTTCAATGAGAAACCATTTTCAAAGGAACAAAAAATGTGGTCTCTGTAGACAGGTGGTCTTTCTATACAGGAGCTTGTTAAGGCAGGTTTGACTGTATTACTAAAGGAGGTCAAAGCGACAGAGGGCATATTTACGCAGTACCAATACCCGAGGTCTGAATACAAAGACTAGCCTGTTAACACTTGGTCATAATATTTAAATAAAAGCATGGTGAGAGATGATGAGGTACATGTGTACTTTTTTTCCTCCAGAATAACCCTTGTCTGAGGTAGGAGAGGTGAGCTGTTATTAACTCCCATATTGTTTACCCAATTGACGAATTGTGATAGGTTAAAGTGGCACTGATAGGCAGTTTGTTTATCTTAAAGGGGAGCATTGTCAGAGCCACCTAAACTCCAGGACTCTAAATGTTAATGAAAGTAAATGAAAGTAGTGCTATGTCCTAAAGGTCAAGTGTCTGAATCTGACCGTCTTCAGCCATGACTGTTTGATTATCAGGTTCCGGGTTTGAGCAGATAAAGTACTCTTCGCTAAAAATTGGCACTGATATAATATATAGCTTGATCTCCAACGCTTGTAACCTCATGTGTATGTATTTATTTCCACTGTTATCAGTACCCTGTAAATGGTTTTTGCAAAAATTTGTTTAGAATTAATTTGTCCAGGGTCCAAAAAATCCCCTGTCCAAAAGAAATGTCCAGCCAAATTCTATTTTTTAAATTGTGATATTTATAAGTTTTTTTTTATTTTCTCCTCGACAAATCTCAAGGAGGGGGTGCCAAAGTTACCTCCAAGTTTGATTTTTTTTTTTTAAAGAAACATTTCAACGTGTTTTAGTCGTTATTGTAAAGCGCCATATAAATAACCACATTATTTTTTATTTTATTTATAAATATATACTTTTGATAACAATTAATGATAACCAAAAAGGAGTAAAATAGCTCAGGATCAACATAATCAACATGACAAAAATCAGCAGATATTCTACAAAAATAAAGATTTATTCAACATTAGGGGCATTTGAATTGCCTGCAAAATCCCTGTTTTTCCTCATATTCAATACATATTTGTTTCATTGGAAGTTGCTAGGAAAATACCCATAAAACTTGAAATAAAAAAAACCCACCTCTGGAGTGTTTTTTCTTTCTTTCAAAACACCCTCCGACTGAAACTGCGGCAGTTTTTTCACCTATATAATCAAAACAAAAGCGATTTATTCCTGTTTTTGCTCATGGGCCTCTCCTCATGTCACCGCTATCACATGCAGAAGAGCGCAAATGACGCTAACGCACTTCTCACCAAAATAACAGAATTAGCAAACAACAACAGTTTTTTGGGGTTTTCCCAGGTAGCTTAAATGGCAGTAAAAAAAATGGTCAAATTGGTTACAGTGAAAATGGCCCTTCTGAGAGCAATTGTGAATATTCCATAATGTTGGTTACTTTTTAATTCCAAGTAACCTGCCTGCCCCTCCCCCCCCCCCCTTCCAGGGAAGAGTTATCAGGAAGTGAAGTGGGATAGATGCTCATCATTATCCTATTACATGCACGCCTCCTCAGTCTTATGGAATTCACTTCCAGATTCCATGAGAAATCACAATAATTTGAACAAGTTTAAGGTTTCTCTTAAAACGTATTTATTCAATGTTAAAATTGTACACTCATGAACTCAGCGTCCAACACTACATGTACTTCTTTGTTTCTAAGTGGATTTTCTATTAAATGTGTATGACTTTTTCTTGTAATTCTTTCCTTTCTATTTGAAGCGCATAGGGACATGCTATCCTGTAATGTGTTATGCGCTATAAAAGAACTGAGTATTATTATTATTATTATTATTAATATAAATATACATTCCAAGGACATGCCTCTTTCACCTTAGGATACTCCAATACAGTAGAGTAAGCCAGTATCTTAACCCATTACCTACTTGAGATGGGTGGCTCCTGTATTAAAGCCAATGGGAAAGAGAGAATTCAACAGTTCAATGTTTTAACTCAACAATATATGGCATCATCACATAAATACTTAAACTAAATTGTCTTGAAGAACCTATACATACTAGGTTGATTAAAATCAATAACAAATATTGATACAAAAATATCTTAACTCAGATCACATTGAATCATTTTACTTTAGCGAGCCAACTTTGAGGCTACATGGCTACATTACATGGTCAATAAAAATTAAGGTGCAAATAAAGTGGCTTATAATTGTGTGCTAATATAAGTTATGCACTTAAGTACGCTAAGAAGCTGCCGAAAGCCAAAAGTGTCATTTGAGTGTTTTATCTAATACCCCCTTCACATACACGGATTTTTCTTACGAGTCCTTACGGATCGCACAAATTCACGGATCTTTCACAGATCTTTACGATTTAGCCACTTTTACGACCGATTTAAGAGTTGTTACGAGTTATTACGAGCTATTTACGGTTTGTTACGGATTATTACGAGTTACTACGATATACTTACGGCAGAATTCCACGATTTGTTACGAGTTGTCACGGATAACTACGGGCAACTTACGTGTTAGTAACGACCTGTTAACGTGTTGTTACGAATAGTTACGAGTTAGTTACGAGTATTTACGAGTCCTTACGATTTTTAACCAAAACATAACAACTGAAAATGAAATGTTCAAATTTGCAGCTTTTATACCTTTTCCCAAAACGGTAAACGATACGTAAGACTACTTAAAGTATACGTATCTATTTGTAAAGTACTCGTAACTACACGTAATGTGCTCGCAATAACTCGTAACAATCCGTAAAGCCATTGTAAGACGACCCGAATGAAATCGTAAACAACACGTAAGCGCTCGTTATAATCCGTAAATAGTCCGTAAGTAATCCGTAAATAATCCGTAAACAAATCGTAAACCAACCGAAACAAATCGTTAAAGAAGTCTTTACGAGTCATTTACGGATTCTTGCGAGCAGTTAACGGATGATTAAGTGTTGATACGAGTGGTTTACGATACCTACGGATTGTTACGACCTATTTACGAGTTATTTACGGACAAATAAATCCGTGGACAATCGTAACAAGATTTTTGAAATGTCAAAAAAATTGCCTCTCCTTTCACGGATCCTTACGAGTGTCTGCGAGTTGTTGCGAGTTGTGACGAGCTATTTGCGGATACCAGCGAGTTATTTACGTATGCTTGCGATTGACTACGAGTTGGCGATCCGTAAGGACTCGTAAGGAAAATCCGTGTATGTGAAGGGGGTATTAGCCAAAAAATTAAATACAAAAAAACATGATATGAAACTGGCTTCATCAGCCAATAATAACTTTCCATTTGCCTAAGTTCAAGAAATCTTCAATCAAAGTTCTTTCATAACTGCTGCCTGAACAATGTGCACTAAAGAAAAAAATTGATGCCAAATTCTAATAAAAAATATGCCAACACTGATAAGGGCCGAGTACAGAGGTGGGTAGTTCAGTGTTAGTTATCTCCCCTTTCAATCTCCCTTCTTACCACAGCCCTAGACAGAGCTGATCCGCTAGGATCAACGGGTGCCAACTGTCGAATAATTGCCCCACAAATGACAGATAAGAAGCCCTCTACTGTTCCAGGGTATTTCTATTTTTTCCGTCCGTCCTCAGCGCCCCGGGGACAAAAAAATGACGAAGGCAAGCAGAAGATGCAGGACCGACAAGAATTTGGAACGCTTTGCTCCAGTCGCTTTCTCTATGCAAATATGGGAGGCAGATGACAGCCAGGATAAAATTCACATTTTTGTAAGTTATTGTCTGGCAAGAAGAATGTGTTTTGTTTTGTTTTTCTGGCCGACCCATTTTTAGAAAGCCCCAGGAATCTAAAGTACTTTTCTGATGCTGCAGACATGTTCATCACAGATGCACAATGATTGGTTTTGTAGACTGATGTTTATCTAGGGTGAATGAATCGGTTCACATTGTAGAGTATTTTTTCCACTATTAATCATTTATCATTTAATGGAAAGCAAAACACCTTATCATACATGAACAAAAAAATCAACAAAAATCAAAAACTGATAATTGCACAAAGAACCAGTACTCTTCCAAGTTGAAATACATGAAGGTTTTCAATTTTAAATAATATCCATATGACTTATTACCAATTTGATGCAATTGATCATCACAGATAATCAATACCCAAACATTTGAATATTCAAACTCAAATTTGTTTTATCGTTAAAGGGATATACCTGTTTTGCCATTGTAGTTGTAAGGAGGGTGTGGCAGATCAATTACAGTTATAGATGTGTTTTGTGTTTTCTAGATGTCTTTAACTTTACAACTAAATGTAGAATTGCTGAACTATTATTATTTTAAAATAATCATTCACTTTTCATTACATTTTCTGGACCACAAGTAAGAACAGTTTGCTCTAAGAAGATTAAACAAAGCTGAGAGGGTTATCCAGCCATTCACTATATTCTTAATTTTGTCAAGACTACCAACAGTCCTTTTCAAGACTACACACACTCAAGAAAGAAAGG
Source organism: Strongylocentrotus droebachiensis (assembly GCA_035222895.1). Classification (NCBI taxonomy): domain Eukaryota; kingdom Metazoa; phylum Echinodermata; class Echinoidea; order Camarodonta; family Strongylocentrotidae; genus Strongylocentrotus; species Strongylocentrotus droebachiensis. The sequence goes on from JAVYIG010000021.1 coordinate 80,407, forward strand.
TTACCCAGAGTCCTTTCCAGGGGGGTGTTTCACAAAGATCCTAAGTCAAACTTAACTCTAAGTTGGACTTAAAAATTATGGAAAGCCATTAGCATCCTTGAAAACTTTTTGTAAAAGTTATTATAAATGGCATAAAATGTTGATTCAAATCATTTATATTTTCTATTATCATAGGAAATTTCATGTTCTTGATGTAAAATTTATAAAAAGTCTAAAATACTTGAATTTCTGCTTTTGAATATATTTCATTTTAAGGCTCCAATGGCTGTCCATAATTTTTAAGTCCAACTTAGTGTTAGGTTCTACTTAGGATCTTTGTGAAACACCCCCCTGGTCTCCCCAATCCTCCCCTTCTCTCATATGGTGCAACAGCAAGCCTACTGTATATATTCTTAATTTTTTACATATACTTTTCTGTTTTGTATGTTTTGTTTATATATTGTGATTTGGAAAATAAATACCATGCCATACAATACCATAAAACGTCCATAACCTTTATTATATATAATCCTTCCTTTTTTCTTTCCATCACGTTACAAGTCTGATTTTTTTAGTTTTCATACAGAGCACATTGTCACGCTAAGGCTAAGGGGCTTAATTCAGTGATATACATACACATAAAAGAAAGCATTTCTGAGAATTTGGTCTTATTTAAACCCTTAGCTCCTGTGTAAGCATGGCTTGTGCATTCACTGCATTGCAAATCATGTTGTTGTCATGGTGCTGATAGTTCCTTGGAGGAGAGAGGTGCAGATGAATATAATGATGCTATTAAACCACTACATAGAGGATGATGCACAACAACAGTAGACTGATGTAATTATGAAAGTCACTTTGAGGGTGATCATAAAAAAGATCTCATTATGAGGTCACAATAGTCATTATGATAATGGGAATATTACAATGTTAAAGGTGAACAAAATTAATACAAATGTAATTCAATGGAGTAAGGACTTAGCACTGGAAAACTCTAATAATGGGTCTCGTTATCTCATACAGCGCCTTGGAAAAAACAAAGTCATACATACACTTTGTTAATGTTATATTGTAAAACAGCATCTGAGGAACTAACACTTCTACAAGCTCTGCTTCTAGTTAGTTCCTCTTTTCTTGTGCTATTTTAATTAAATTTGTTGTGACATTACATATTTTTTTGTAATATACTTATTCATTGTATTTTTTTTTGCATGAGAAATAAAATCATTTGAAATTTGAATTTGAAAATATTGTTTAAAATACATCTCATTTCTTATATTGCAAACGCAAAAAGAGCTCTAAACACACACAAAATTAACGTTTTATCCACTGATTGCAATGTTTCAATTGATACTACACGTCGTCTGCCGAGAGCCTGAAGCGTGTTACACAATATCCTTTTAGGTAGTCTGAATGCCCTTTTGACTCTCGGCAGACGTTGTTTAAAATCAGAATCGGCACAATAAGACGTCATGAATAACTCATGGAAACGCGCCCACTGTCTGTCATTCCTTAGAAATACTGCCATCTCTTAGCAAAATAATTCAGACGCTCTTTCCTGCAAGATTAATGAAAGCCAATCCGTTGCGTGGGCTGCATGACAAAAAGAAAAAGCCCAAGAGGAGCATAGAGCCCTCGTTTGGCAGACAATGAATAATTTAGAGCCATTACGAGGGTCGTAATATCATTAAGTATTTGCCTGTGTGAGTACCTTGTACATGCGGCGCACTTCAGTTTCTCATGTACATCTGAAAATGTTATATCCTGTGCATGTCTGCTACACTTAATTACTTTGTATTTCTCATACAACAAAGGGCATACTTTCTTAATTAGTGATCACCAGTGCAAATTGTATGAGTGCCCAAAATGCATTTCGACATCAAACATATAATATGAAGGTCTTAAAGGCATCGTTTAATAATGTTAAATCTGAGATGCACGGCCCTACATGTTATCAATGTCTGTGATGTGGTGAAATATTGGAGCCCAAACAAAATAACACTTAAAAATGATCAAGAAGTGCCTCAAAAAAGAAAAAATCTTTGAGTGACCGGTTTTACCATACTCGTTAGACTGTAGTGTTATGAAAACCGTTAGGAAAACGCAAAATTTGATTTAGATTTCTAATCATAAATATCTTGATAATCAGACAGGCGATCGGCTTGTAAAAGTCAAGGGGTTCCTGACCGACCTAAAGGTTTATAATTATCATTGCAGCATGAGCTAAATCCAGGATTTTGTTTCAGAATCTGAGACAAAGTTACTGGATCCCTTTAAAAGCTACAAAAGAATGTACACACACTGTTCATTTGTCTTGCGTTGCCAATTTACCAGCTTCTTTCAGTACTAGGGATTTTAAAATGGAACATAAGCTTTGAAATCCTTAAATTGGCACCATGTTGACAGGATAAAAGTCACTGTTTTTTAATATACAAATGAGCAATTTCTAAAACTTTTTTGATAATTTATGTCCTTGTATATATTGTTTAACCATCAGTCTTGTTGTGAGAAGAGTGTACATGAAGAAATTAAAGGGACTTGGTAGCAATTTTCAGATGAGAGATAATGGTGCTAAGGTAGTGACTTTAATGCTAGATGTACGATTAAAGAATGATATATTCATTGCCAAGTTGAAGAAGAAAAGTAATCAATTTAGCCCCGAAATGATTAGTGTCCTGAAATTAAAGGTCAAAGAAAGTCTAGTACAACAAATCTGAACTAGTGACTTGGCAGCTCTATAAACTTGGTGAATTCCGCTCACAACTTGGCGATAGTTTCCTGTCAAATACTACCCATCAGGTCACTTAAAAAACAAACGGTGAGCGCAGAATTCTGAGGACTTAGTGCATACGATTGACCTTTGACCTAAGGTATACCGGGGATGACCCAGATATGTCTGGAATTCGACAGCGATGATGTTGATTTCCTCATGGGCTGAGGCGATAACGGACAGTATAGTTCACTTTCGATAACCCGACTCGGCCCTACTGAATTAAGTTATGATGGACACAGACAATGTTCCAGGGGCATTGGGCTACAAGTACCTCACCTTCGATGCACTTTAAACGACCAATATTTGGGCAACTGTCATCTCATATTCTGCGTGAAGATCTTCTTATCATAAATGCTACACAAATTTTGTAACAAAATTACATAAAATGCAACAATTTATGTTATTTGTATCAAGTGTCAAAATGTAGACATTTAAAAGTTGATATATATTGGGCAAGAGAAATAAGCCCATTTGTTTAAATACACAGTGATACCACAAGTAAGGAATTTTTTTCTTCAAATCTGTATCTGAAAAAGTACTTAAAAACCTCGGGTAGTTTTCATGACTGGGAGGGTGCAAAACATTGGTTTGAAGTTTATTAAAAAATAACTTGAAAGTCTGGTGCTACGGACTAGCATGATGATACATCCTGGAGTCTGTGCCTTACAGACTAGCATCATGATGCAGGCTTCCCCCTTAGACGTGTATCTCTTTACGGACCATCAGTGATATATTGACGAGATATCAAAAATAACTTGAAGGTCTGGAGCTTACGGACTAGCAGGATGATCTAGCCTAGAGTCTGTGCCTTACAGACTAGCATGATGATACATCCTCGAGTCTGTGCCTTACAGACTAGCATGATGATACATCCTCGAGTCTGTGTCTTACAGACTAGCATCATGATGCAGGCTTCCCCCTTAGACGAGTATCTCTTTACGGACCATCAGTGATATATTGACAACATGTCAATGATAACTTAAAGGTCTGGTGCTACAGACTAATGATGTATCCTAGAGTCTGTGCCTTACAGACTAGCATCATGATGCAGGCTTGCCCCTTAGACGTGTATCTCTTTACGGACCATCAGTGATATATTGACAACATGTCAATGCATCTCATGAAAGGAACTACTCAGAGGCCAAGCATCCTATAGGCCCTGTGACTCACAACAACTGGGAAAAGTGTCCTAGATCATCAAGACAGATCTAAGAAAGAAATCTGAAGCACTGAGAGAAAGGATACCTTCCTTTCATATATTCAGAAGTTTTGTTTTTCTATCAAAATCATTGAAGAGTCTATCTTTCTAAAGCCTGGCACAAACTACACGATGATACCACGAGCCGATTTTTGAAAGTGTTTGCAATAGCATTTGATATGAACATTCAAACTTGTAAAATCTTAAGAGCAAGGATTTGAATAGTCATGTGATTAATTAAATCTAAATTTTAAGGGATTTCTAGCTACCTTGGAGAAAGAATAGCTAAATCGGCTCAGGATAGTAGTGACGTCATACTAGTAGTGCGAATGTCTACAATTTGAAGCCAATTCTGCTTTTATTATGAGTCTTAAATGCGCTAAAATTCTAGTTACTAGTATTCTTATTAGTGCTGTAACATCACGGATATCTCCAATTCCGTTTAACCGCCAGTCTAAACCGGACGGTTTTCGGTTAAACGATTAAAAAAAAAATCTTTTTTTAATTTTTTTTTTTCTTTTCGGGAAGGACTTTCATTTAACTGCGAGGTGCATTTGAAGGCGCCGATTTGTGCTTGTGAACTTGTCAAAAATAGTAAAAATGTCGTTTTTAGAAGAATGTGTAAGATCATTAATGTACATTAAAAACAGTAGAGAACTTAGGATAGAACCTTGTGGTATACGCGGTGTGTAAAAGTTGGATGAATTATTATTATAAAATACATATTGAGATCTATTACAAAGATTACTTTCAAACCAAGATGACAGAAAAATTGAAGTGTTGTTCTAGTTTCAGAGTGGTGAGTCAACACACAGATAACTGAGCAGGGAGACATTGCCAGGCATAGTGCCAGGTGGAGGGGCATAAATCGAAACTCTAAAAAAAAAAAAAAAAAAACGGGAAAACGAAACCGTCCAATTGAAAACGGAATCTGCCATGGGCGGTCGGATACCGGACGGTTAAACGTTTGACTACAGCACTAATTCTTATGACTGTTTAGAAACTAAATTAAGATGGTGATGTTTATTAAAATAGCCATATCTAATATAATTGCCATTTCTTGGAAAATCCGATCACAGGAGGATCGTATAATGTGAGTGGGCTTAAGATTTCTCATTTACCACAGGCAGAAGTGTCGTTCATGGAATCATTAGTGGTCTTCAAGAAAAGGGGGTGATTAGTCAAACCACTACCCAGTCTAGACTCTATACCATATGGAGTCTCAACTTATATTGTGTATTCACGAGCTCCAATTAGCTAGAAAAAACACACAGGCTCAGGATGTCCCCCTCCCCCCATTTTTTTTTCTTGAAAGTTAGGAAGAGCTACTAGAAAAAATATTGATGAATATTGTAACTTACCTTTTTAGTCATGAATCACTTACTAATGAATGATGTTTGCCTCTCTGTCACCAGAAAATACCTAAAAGAAACAAAGATATACATTTTATTGGGCATTGCAAATTACCAAGTACAAACTGACAAAAAAAATCACAAAAATTAAAAAGACTTTCCCTTGATGATGTACAAGTCATCATGAAAAAGATAGTCTGTTGTTTAAAAAATTGAAGAGACTGAAATATTTGTTTAGTTAATGGTGAAGGAAAACAAAATCAAATTCTTCAGGAAATCTTTCTTTAAAAAAAAAGGGACAAGATACAGGTTGATATTATTACCATGTCCTACACGTCTAGGCCCTGTTTCATGAAACTTGTCATCAATAACAGGTTACAATAACTGTAAATAAGCTACTGAAAGTCTGAAATCATTGGATGAGAGCAAATTTTTCATAGAAATTTAACATTTCTTATTGATAACAAGTTTATGGTGTCATCTAATATACAAAGGTCATCCCAGGGACTGGTCATCCTAAATAAATGGCACACAGTAACAAACATCATACTTGACCGGTATATCAAGCGAGGCAAGTGAATCTTTGAAGAAAAAAACGGACAAGAGCTGTTAATGATTTCAGTTGTCCATTGCGACAACACTCCAATGAAAGAAATGGCTCTCATTGCTTACAAAGACTTGCCACGAGATGGCACAATAGCAATTATTTCCCTCCGAATGAACGAACGAACGACGAGATAATATTGTGCACACATACATGATGAAATAATCAGCCATTGTAGTTCTTGCGTTGTTAAGTTAATTCTGTGGTTGCTGACAACCACAGGTGTAATTTCTAATCAGGATTTTTTAAAGAGAAAAAACATGATTTTTAATAGCATCCTTGAAAAATCAAGCAATATTTATATTTTTTAGTATTCATTTCTGCTCAGTATCAATATTTTCTAGAGCCCCCGACTAATCACAAATATTCACATATTCAAATTTTAAGCACACTTTTTAAACAAAGGTTGTTCTTGACGACCTGAAAGTTTGCACGAGGCTTACATGAGGCTTGTCTGACATAGCAACAATGTATGCAGACTGGATTAAGAGTATTTTAGTTCTCATTAAAAATGGATTAAATGAATATTTCATCACTAGGTCCCTGGGTAAGAAACAGCCATAATTTGAATATGTTTAGTGAGCCAGTCTATAATTCGTCCCTGTTTTCACGAAGTGACGGTAGTGAGGAAAATCGTCATGCAAAGTGAATGCAATTTTTTTTCACTACCGTCACTTCGTGAAAACAGCGACAAATTGGTAGGTTTATTTGTAAACTTTAGTTTAATATATAGTATAGTTGTTTGTCATTGTATTCTTTTTGTTAAGGCACTTACAGACTTCGGTGGAAAGCTCTTTATAAGCAATGTTCAATTATCATTTTTATTTTTTATTATTTTTCACTTCATAATAGGGGGCAAGTGGTGTCAACTTCATTGGCCAAGTATGTTGTGTACAAATAACAACCTCTTTCGGGACTTGAGACAAGAGACAAGAGAACAAGATCTGAGTTCTCGTTGTTCCAGTCTTCCATGTCCAGTTGATCTACTTGTTAAATTGAGCAGATCAGTGATCGGTGACTCTCAATAGTGACTCTCGATTCTACGACAGATCTAGGTCGACGGAGATGCGAATCGATGTTCGCAGAGTGGAAAAAGATTGCCAAATTACAATCAAGGATAATGGGGTATGTGTTCTCATTTACCTCATTTACCCCCCCCCCCTCCCCCCTCTCCCCCTCCTTGTAAAGAAAAAAAACACCTATTCTCAAAACCTCTACCAATTGCCATGTTTCGCATGCAGACATCCTCCAATGATATTCCTTCTTAAAGAGAAGGTTGAGTTCAGGAAAGAGGTGAAAATAAATTTGTGAGCGTTATCATTGTCATTATGCAAATGTGGAAGAACATCAGAGATAAATGTCCCCTGAAAAGTATGGCTCTTCAAATGCTTTCATATTCTAAATATGGCATGTAGAAACATGAAAATCGGGACAGATTTTTATGCCACATGTTCGTGTAGCTCCATATACCCATATCTTTCTGTGTAGGGTGCTTGTAACTTTACCAAGACTGGGCCGAATTTCTTATAATTTTCATGATTCCAGAACCTTGCAGTACACACCAATACTTATATGCTACATGATCAACTTTTTCTGTTCGATTCCACAACGTTTCTTTCACAATGCAAATATTTATGCAATTGCATGACCAGAAATCAACTTTACCTTTAACACAACCCTCTAGTATACATTTCATTTGGAAGTTTGATAAGCATCTTTCTAGAGCTGCAGCTGAAAAATATCTGTCAAAATATACAAAATAGAACCCTGAGCTGATAACTATCTATCCAAAACATAGGACATAGAGGCACTCTGCATTATCAATCAAAAATATGTCGTCAAAACAATGAGCATGTATATCAATTGTAAGGCGGTAGACAAAATAATACATTAGGCCTAAAAATGTGTGGAATACAACTGCCTGCAGTCTTGTTGAAATTTTTTTAAAGAATTTTGAGCTGAAAAGGAGCCGTGATTGAAAGGCTTGCTTATAAACAGCTGTCGAAGTACATGTACACGTAACCAGAGTTTTTCCTTTTTGTTCATACACCTAAAGCAGTTTGAAAATAGCGCAAACAAATATTTTGTCTGGGTGACGTGTGAAGGAGACAATGGATTGAAAACAATCAATAAAGAAATAGCGGGGGAAAATCTGCAGACATGGTTGCTTTAGAAAAAAGGACAGCTAAACCAGTCATTGAGATTTTATGTGTTTTTTTAAATAATATGCAATAATTGTATAATTCTCCTAGTTTTGGGTACATTTATCTTCAAAAGAATTTTCCTTTAATCTTGTAAATTTCATATCCTTTTCTTTTTTTAACCAGTGATTCTTTATTCCAAAGTCTACTTTATGAAATTAATGAAATATTGTAGAAAGCTCTATGTGTTATCTGGCCTACAGAAGAGTTTATGTGTAATCTCCAAATCTCCCTTCAAATCAAATAGACTATTTTCGTAATGTATTCAAATTTAATGCATTAATCTTTGAAAAGTGCCATGTTGCAAAATATGTCATCAACCTGTTATGAATTACTATATTTCAATAGTCAGAATGCGAATTGCATACATTAATTGTTGCTAGGTAGGACAAACAGTATGGCTTGCCCTACCTAGCAACACAGAATGTATGAAACTCAGGAATGCAAGAAAAATCCCTGGGATTTCGCATTCAGTGTAAATGCATCTAACCATATTTATGAGACAGACAGATGACCTTCTCCTTTCACTAGGTCACGGTGTGACCTTATAAGGTCAATCGTACTTCCATCATTCCATCAACCTAATGTATTTGATGAAAGGATGTAAAGAACCAAATCCACCTGGAATTTACCCCTCCCTCCTCCCCGTTTAGATTTCAAAATCTATTATAACTGTTCGTATGATATTCCTAAAGCCATTTTATAGCTGCATCGATGTAGATTTTTTTTCAATAGAATAAAAATAATAATACTCCGTTTTTATATTGCGCTTATTATAATCACTAAGCGCTTCCAAACTTGGAGATTATTACCCTGGCTTTAGATAATAAAAAGTCATCTGGACACACCATATAATAATGAATTTTTTTAATTCTCTTAAAAGCGACTTAAACTTAAAATTAATCAAATAACAATTCACAGAAAGAGAAATATTCACAACAACAAAAACACACACACACAAGTCACGTTACTGGAGCATGTTCAATTTAGTACATTTCTAAAGAGCTTTGCATGTTGAGCCTCTATTAAACCTTATTGCTACTGAACCAGAACTGAAATTCAATCAATCCTCAAAACTCATGCAAGGAGCTCCTATTCATTAAAACACATTTCAAAAGGAGTATCAATTAGACCAACACAAGATAACCAGTTCACAGATATTGTTGAGAATAAAATCAATCATTGGGGGCTTGGGACAGTTCGGATCTTGTGCTACTATAGCCCAAGAGAAACTCTCTAAATTCACTTCAAAATTAGCTAATAACAAAAATCATGCCAAGAGTAGGTCTCAAACAAAGAAAATCAAATCTGAAGAAAACAGGAACTGTATGAGCCGGACCTCTTGACTTTCCATCTGGGGTATATTTCCTCTACTTTCACTCCCTCAGTCAATTTTTTTGTAAACAAATTCTGTGAGGAAAACAATACCATAAGGCGTGTCTGCACTATCTCGAGATTGCCAAATATCCAGCTATTTGAACTATCCTGATCGCAAACTATCCAGCTAATTTGCGTCTTAATTAGACCGAAGTAGCAAATAGCTGGATAGTTGGTTGGGATAATATCCCGATCCCATCATGCACAACGATTTCCGGTTTTCCGTGTTTACTCGAGGTCAGTGGTTGTACTAGCGCGCTGAGCGGTATAGATCGCATGTGCGAACCGGAATTCGTTGTGCATGATGGGATCGGGATATTTGACTCCGTACTTCGGTCTAATCTCGAGATAGTGCAGACACGCCTATAGAGAGTTACAGGCTTTTGTTTACGTATGGTCAAAACAAAAGTGAATACTGTTTACAGCTCTACTGAGCTCTGCTGAGAGCCAGAAGGGCATTAAAGATAAACTTTAGTACTGGTAATGCGATTACATTGTGAAAGAAAAGGTGTGAAAGAATCAGAAACAGTTGATCATGTAGCATGTAAGTATTGGTGTGCACTGCAAGGTTCTGGAGTCATCAAAATCATAATAAATTTGACCGAGTCTTGGTAAAGTAACAAACACTCACATAGAAAGCTATATATGGGACAACACGCATGGTGTCGGGGATGGTACTACCTTGGTTTCCTTGTCTTTCTATGCTCATTACTCAGCCAGTATACATTTTCTTCCAAAATTGTTTGGCACATGTCATATATTTGTAATCTTGAACATTCAGTGTAAGTTTTGTTTGATTCTGTGAGAATTAATTTTTTTTTAACCAGTACTGGAGTTTATCTTTAACTAATAGCCTTTTACATAGAGTTGATATGCCCTGCTGGCTCATAACTGGTTTTAAAACGATAATCAACTTTTCATGATTATAATCATCATCATGATTTGAAATCATCGTTAATCAGCTTGTCGTCATTAAAATCATTACCATCATCATTGAAATCATCATCACATCATCAGCAGCACCATAATCATCATCATCACTATAATCATCATCACCTTCATCATCTTCAACATCATCATCATCATTACCATCATCATCACCATCACTATCATTATCATCATCATCATCATTAAGATCATCAACATTACTATCAATATTATCATCATCACTAACATCATTATCAGCATCATCTTCATCATCAACCATCACCATCATCACCATTTTCATCACCATTTACATCTTCATTATCATCACCACCATCATTGTCATCATCACAATCCCATTTCCAAAGATATTTAATTTGTAATTTATTAAAGTAAAATTCATTTTAGCACTGTACAATGTACATGTAAGTCAGAAATACATACCCGATACTAATTTTTATTTCCTCAATGTTTTCAAAGTGCGTTGTACATGTAGCCTATTACATATAATGCAACATCAACAATGCCAGTAGCATCAGCCACTAAAGAAAGAAAATATGTTGAAATAATATGCTCCTGATATTCATTGATTCGTCACTACATTGACAAGAATCCAAGAAAAACAGGATATTGAACACGACCAACCATGAAATGAAATACCAGAAGAAAATATCACTGTTTATGGCATACTGTATTTAAAGGTCCTGCAAACTTCTGTGATAACAATTATACTACACAACTCAGGTAGTTTCGCAGGCAACAGGCGGGCCCGGTAGATTGATCTCCAGAACTATACCCAGGGTATATGAAAAACAAACGATCAACTTTTGAGTAGTTCAGAATCAAAATCAATTACCATTCCTCACTTCACATAAGATTCTCTTCGAAATGACAATACCTTGGAAGACAATTTGATCTTGATCGCATTGCCCACAGACTAAAGCAAAAGTTATCTCAGGCTTTGTGAGGAGACCCTATATCTATGCTATACAGTGCGTCCCAGAAAAAACGAAACCGAGAAGTATTGATGTTTTATCATAACTTAATCACAACCATAATTAATGAATGATACATATTTGGAAAGCTTAGAGTCTCCTCTTTCATGTGATGCTACTCAGATGATGCATATTTCACGCATGAGTGATTAAAAGCAATTTGAAGGAAGGAAACCAAAAAGACATTTGGCGGGCGGTATCTGAATTTCGAAGAAAAATTCACATTTCTAGAAAGTCGAGTTTCTGCCCTTTCATATGACACCTCGATCAGGAAAAATGAGCGAGGAATAACAAAGTTCTGTTTGTTTAAAGCAGCCCTTACATTTTCATAATTTTAACAAGCGAATTCGTTTTCACTGGGTGCCTGCCGTAGCAAAAAGCAGATTTGACAAAAGACTTAACTCTGTTTCGTTGACAATCAGCCATGCATGAAGACTCTCATCTACGGCTGATTGTCAATGAAACGGAGTTAAGTCTTTTGTTAATTTTGTTTATTGATACGGCAGGCAGCCAGTGAAAACGAATTCGTTAAATAAAATTATGGAAATGCAAGCACTACTTTAAACAAACAGAACTTTGTCATTCCTCGCTCATTTTTCCTGATTGAGGTGTCATATGAAAGGGCAGAAACTCAACTTTCTAGAAATGGGAATTTTTCTTCGAAATTCAGATACCGCCCGCCAAATGTCTTTTTGGTTTCCTTCCTTCAAATTGATTTTAATCACTCATGCGTACAATATGCATCATCTGAGTAGCATCACGTAAAAGAGGAGACTCTAAGCTTTCCAAATATGTATCATTCATTAATTATAGTTGTGATTAAGTTATGATAGAACATCGATACTTCTCGGTTTCGTTTTTTCTGGGATGCACTGTATAACACTACAGGTTAATGAACACTTGAAAAGTAAAATGCTTACCTTGTTTCTTTCCAAAATAAGACAGCAGCAAAGGTGATCCTCAAAGAATGAGAAAATATTCCTTGTGTATAATGTACCACAGAGAAGCTTGTGAATTAAAACAGGAGAACCATGCAAGGTCCACATGTAGGAGAACTAGCCGGGTCAAGAATGAGACAGGATGATTGCACTTGTAAGGCAGCTTCTCAATTCAGCCAGCACACATGTATGAGAAGCAACAACACATGGTCCTTGTACATACCAGAACACTGACCCTAAACAGACCAGGCCAGACCCCCTACAGCTGGTCCCAACGTCTTTCATTCTCTCTCTCTCTCTCTCTCCCTCTCTCTCTTTCTCTCTCTCTCTCTCTCTCTCTCATGCTCTCTCCCTCTCTCTCTCTATCTCTCTCTAGGCCCATTTACACATCAACAAATTTAGAATAATCCCCAATTTGGGGGGACTGTCATTAATAATAATAAAAACGTTGCTTATAAAGTGCTTACCACCAAAGTCTCTGATCGGCAAAACAAACAAAATAGACTGATAAACAATTACATATTAAACAAAACAAAAAAGTGCAAATAAACCTACAAATTACAATACATAGGAAATACACATCGATGTGAACAGAGTAAGTTATTCATCAGAGGCAATTTTGAATTAGTTATTAGTTTGACTTTTTTTTTTTACACTACTGGAAAAAACTGTCAGTGTTTGCTCATACCGATTTTCTGGTGATTAGTGCAAATGCAGGAGAGTCAGGTGACCAATAACCAGTCACGTGACCAATAACCGGAATTGTTCATGACGTTTCGAGAGCAGGCATTTACACTGCAAAAATCAGTGAAATTTCTGCACACATTTTTTTTTAAAGACTCCAGAGGTGGCTTTTTCTATTTCAGTTTTTTGGTTATGTTTGCCAAAAGTTGCAACTTCAGACGAAACAACGGAATATGAAAAATAATCGACAGTTTTTACTAGTAGTGTAAATGCAGCTTTCCCCTCTCTCTCTTTCTCTATCCCTCTCTCTCTCTCTCCCCCCATTCCATGAGAGAATACAAAAATCACAGCTGGAGGGTTTTCAAGGGTACCAGAGCGCATGATTCTAGAGCATGTCCCTGATTAGAGTTATAGGCCCATTCACATAATAAAGAACAGTGGGAATTGACCTGCAATACAATTCTCACCTCTTTGTGTATGTTCACACCTAGAGTATATAAAAATCAATATTCTGGACCCATGTCTACTGACCACTACTGCATACAAAGTACAAAGCAAATAATTGCAGCAATTTACCCCCTCTCCTCCAAAAAAAAAAGGGGGGGGGAAGACTCCATTGCGATTCAAATCTCACTCATAATGTAAGATGGTACAGTTCACACTAAAATAAAGTGAATTCTGATAATAGACTAGACAAATTTAATATGGAAGTCTCACTTATTACCTATTCAGTCAAACAGTGAGATATATTTTAGTGAACAAGACAACAAGTCCCAATTTGCTTGGGATATATTGCATACCACTGCAAACCTTTGCTTGAGCTAGACTTTAGTTAGAGCATGGGCATATAAGCCCATGGTTAGAGCCTAGCAGAAGTGTTCAAACTTATTTGCCAAGAATCTAGATCAGATTTATCACTACAGAAGCAGCTAGATCTGGGGCTAATGGGAACATGCTTACAAGGCGTGTCTGCACTATCTCGAGATTGCCAAATATCCAGCTATTTGAATTATCCCGATCGCCAACTATCCAGCTTATTTGCGTCTTCATTAGACCGAAGTAGCAAAATTAGCTGGATAGTTGGTCGGGATAATATCCCAAGATATCTCGGTCTAGTTTGCGGTTTTCCGTGTTTACTAGTTGTACTAGCGCGGCGCTGAGCCACAAGGTCAGTGCTCTGAGCGGTATCGCATACCTGCGAGGAAAACCGGAAATCGTTGTGCATGATGGGATCGGGATATTTGACTCCGTACTTCGGTCTAATGAAGACGGTCGCAAACTATCCAGCTAGTTGGGAAATAGAAGGATATTTTGCAAACTAGACCGAGATATCTTGGGATATTATCCCGACCAACTATCCAGCTAATTTGCCACTTCGGTCTAATGAAGACGCAAATAGCTGGATAGTTTCGATCGGGATAGTTCAAAATAGCTGGATATTTGGCAATTTCGAGATAGTGCAGACACGCCTACAGAGCTAGGTCAGTTTATTTGACCTTGACCTGTGTGATTTATGTACGCAGGAAGAGCAGCCTTAAGTGACCCTTTGAAACTTGATGTATGATGTGCACATGTGCATACAGAGGTCAAATACATCATGAAAAGTACTTCAATGTTAAGACCAGTTGAGAAAGGGGAAACCCCCCCCCCCCTCCTCCTCCCCTACTCCTCCTTGAAAACAGGGCACCCATCATACCACCCCTTCTTCGCCCCTCTCCTCATATGCCACCTGTGGCGACCTCCCTTTGACCACAGTACAACACCCACAGCCCCCAATCATCCTTGCCCTCCTTAGGCCTAAATAATGTATGCATATTATTGCAAATTGCAATAAATGATGCTACTTTCCAGATTGAAAGGGGGGGGGGGGAAGCTTCCTAAATCCAAGGAACGCATAGATTAACTTGACTATCAGGAGCATCTTGACCTATGTAACATTTTTTAGTAGTAAAGCTCATATGGATTTATACATGCAAATGATGCCAAGCCTATATGTGACAGGGTACAAGTTTTGCCTCTATTTATAACAATCCCTTGACAGCACCCCCCTTTTTTCACTGATACACCCCTGAATACACACCCACCTGTATCCTCGTTTGACCTTATAATGGCCAGACAATCAATGTACAATGTGTCCCATGTTTATGACCGGTCAAATGATCTAAAATTACCCATTCATCAACACAATCCTAAACACAAGCATATTCATGCCTGGTCAAGCGTCCAAATTAGGACAATTTAGACCCCAGTCACACCACCAAATTGACTCCAAACTGACCTCCTGGCTATTCGATTAGTGTTTTGTTCTGTGTATTGTTGGTCTAGTGTCGGTCTCGTCAGTGTGACAGAGGTTTAAATGAGGAAATTAAAAGATACGCAAAATGAATACAGAGGAAAACTCCCATTATTACACTCAATACAAACACCTATATGAGAGATTACATCACAATAACAAAGAATGGACTACAGGGACAAAATACATGAACAAAGAAATTGTAGTAAGGACATGAGAAAGAGCAGGAAAACACATAAATGTATTGATGCAATATGAATAGCCTATTGTCTGTATTGAAGTCTGCCCCTGAAGATAATTTATTGTGCATTCACTGCTTTTTAAATCATGTATTTAACTTTCTCTCAGGGGTAATTATTCTGAATACTTTTGTAAAATACTCCCCCGATTATCTGTTTCATTTCAATGAATACAAGTTACAGGTATCAAAAGAAAAAAAAAACGTTTGCATAAAATCCAAGAACTATATTGAGAAAAAAAGCTGGGTAAACAGAGTTTTTAAAGGAAATATCAAGTCCTGGTAATGCCAGAAATAGAAATGTAAATAATAAATAAATAAATTAGAAAGATGTAAATACATATATAAACATTGGGGAGAAATATCCTGACAAACTTTCCCTCCAAAAGCAAAAACAAAACAATGACATACATCAAGAAAGTCAATAAAAAAAGATTGACCGCAAATTCAAATTAAATCGAACAGCAAAAGGCAAAGGAGAAAGAATTAAAGAGATCAACGTTTACATTCTGCTAGAACCTCTTTACATATTAATTAACCATTAACCTACTTTATAAGTAAGATTAATTAGCCACCATCTCATCAGTAAGAGACAAGGATTAGTCTATAGGCCCGTCTTCACTATCTCGATATTGCCAAATATCCAGCTATTTGAACTATCCCGATCGCAAACTATCCAGCTATTTATGTCTTCATTAGACCGAAGTAGCAAATTAGCTGGATAGTTGGTCGGGATAATATCCCAAGATATCAAAATATCCCACTATTTCCCAACTAGCGGGATAGTTTGCGACCGTCTTCATTAGACCAAAGTACGGAGTCAAATATCCCGATCCCATCATGCACAACGATTTCCGGTTTTCCTCGCACAGTATGCGATCTATACCGCTCAGCGCACTGACCTTGAGCTCAGCACCGCGCTAGTACAACTAGTAAACACGGAACCGCAAACTAGACCGAGATATCTTGGGATATTATCCCGACCAACTATCCAGCTAATTTGCTACTTCGGTCTAATGAAGACGCAAATAAGCTGGATAGTTTGCGATCGGGATAATTCAAATAGCTGGATATTTGGCAATCTCGAGATAGTGCAGACACGCCTTATTTGGAGCAAGGAAGGCATTAACTTTATGAAAATGGCAGGAGTTAAAAGCCTTCTGGTTCCAAACAGACAAACTGAAACAGAAAATCATTAATGGCAATTTTATCTAAAGCTTAAGCACAAGTGCTTTTTATTAATGATACAGATGTACTGTAATACATGAACATGTCTGGGTGACTGAAAAATAAACCTCTCAAAAATGAGTTGAAGAATCAAAGAGCAAGATCAGGTTTCCATGAAGAAGATAAAGGAGTAAGCAATCTAATTTAATTTTGACCATTTTCCCTTTGAATGGTTATGTAGGAAATAAATGTAATTTGTATATTAATGTCAAAACTTTGACCAGGAATGAGGGATGGACAGAATGACAGAATATCCCTTGAGTGAAAAATAAATATAAAAGAATATGGGGGAAGAGGGCCATTTAGACCTAACACTTTACACACAAAAAGTCCCATAAATTTATTTTAAAACCTGTGTAGAAATAAATCTCAGTTTTATGGTTTACATGCAAAAAAATCACTTAACTGCTCCATAAAATTTAGTCTTGAAGATATATCTTGATATACAAACTACAATTTTGTGTTGTATTAAAGAAATACCTGCATGCTGAAAAAGAAATATATGACATCACAGGGTGTCACATAGTTGTCATGGTAACCCAAATAAAAACTCTCAAGAACCTATTTTCATCACGCACCTGATACCGTGTGCAGAATCCTTGGAAAGTGTTACTACCCTCATATTTCCAATTAACAATACACCGGTGCAGGGGTATTAACAATAAGAAAAATACATTATAATCAAATTCTTCTTTGGGATAAAGACAAATTCTAAAATGCAACTTACATAATACTTTTAGTCTATTATGAGTTAATGAGCTAAAATAATTTGCTATTTTGAATGCCAGCTGGGATCTTCATCACTCTTTGTGTTTGAGAGGAAAAACTCAGAAGCAGCATTAAATTAAGTAATTAGCCATTTATCCATTATAAGCTAAGAACTTTGACATTTGAAGTATTTCAGAGACTTATGCTATGGTCACATTACCCAAAGGTAGCCTGCTCGGCGGCCGAGCGGCGAGTTTTTAACCAATTCTGCCCAGCGGCTGCCCGGCCACCGAGCGGCGGCCGCCCAGGCACCGCTCGTTTTTAGGTCATCGCTCGGTCGCCGCTGAAGTTTTAGGGCGGAGATAAAATTTGGGCGGCGCCTGCTCATTTTTCACTCGCCGCCCAAAATACGCTCGGTGCCTGGGCGGTCGCCGCCCGGGCACCGACCTAATTGCTGGGCGATGCTTAATTCCAGCAGCGACCGAGCAGGCTACTGATCGGCCGGTCGCTGCTCTGATTTGTGACCATAGCTTAACCAGAATCAACCAAAACCAAATACCAAGCCTTAACCACCTACATTAGTACACTATACTTCTGCCAAATAGACACAAAATATTGTTTGAAACTGCAATTATCAAAAAAATTAAATTGATAGAGGAATATTCATCAAGTATTAATTTCCTTCTTTACTTGCTGAATACACTGTATATGATAAATTTGAAAAATATTAGTTTTATAAGACAAAATATATTCTTTCATCCTTTATTCCCTTCTCCAAACTGAAGTCTATTCAAGAATATGAATTTCAAGAAGAAAAAAACCCATCATTGATGAGCCAGAGACATTGATAATTTCATGCTTGAAGTTTCTCTCCTCCATCGCGTCCTCTCTCCCTCTATCTCATCCTCTCTCCCTCCCTGCATCTCAAAATCTTCCTGTCCACCGTTGCGCGAAAATGAAAGGCTGACATTGAATAAATATGACAGGCAGCCCTACATGGTTGCTGCCTCGCGTAAGTCAATTACCCAAACCACCGAGCCCAAAAGGGCAGGCAGCGTAACAGACAGCACTGTACTCACACGCGACGATGAATGCGAGCTGCCCGTGCCATACGTACTTACGTGAGATTTGCCGTGTCGTAATCGTAATCGTGTACTTTTTACTTCTCCAGCGATCATGTAAGACCTTAATCCTGTATTCTGTGTGAATAGCTTGTTACGCTTGCACTTTTTATCGTGATCAATATTTTTATAGGGGGAGGGAATTGTGGGGAGGCAGACTTTCAGAAAATAAGCAGACAAGGTTCGCAATAAAAGACGTGTTGAAAGATAATGTTGAGTACCCGTGATGCGATTTCATTGTGAATGGCACTGAATGAAAGTGCCTAGAAGTTATTCATACAGGCTGCTAATGTCGTGATGCAGTAAAAAGGAATAGTTCCGTTTCTGGTTTTGCGAACTGACATACACAGATAATACATGCTGAGTTGTTGAACTCGCAAATTGGTACACAAAACAAGCAGTGAAATGTATATTAGAATTTGAACTTATACAAAAATGGATTATAAATCAATTAAAGGACCTGAACGCAGATAAAAGTGTATCTATTAATCACAAACATCTAATTATCTTTAGGTCCTCTCGCCTTTAATATCAAAAGTGTTTACAAATACAGGGGCAGTTCACGGATTGTCTTTCGAGGGGGCACAATTCCATATCATCTCTGACAAGCGACAAGCAAAGAAAAGAGGAAATAAGAGGGGGAGGGGAAGAAATCACAATTTCAGGTGTAAATTTGTGTTTTAAAACTCCACACTTTTAGATGTACCAACTACAGGTACCAATCATTTTGCTTTTATTGTAAACATTGCTTTGATCTATATGTATACATGAATAAACCTTCTCTCATTTCTACGGAATCTTTGTATGTTCCCTTTTCATTCAGTATCTCATCAACGTCTGAATGTTAAGACCATCATTACGCCTGCGAGTGATGATAATGTATTTGCCATTCCAAACTCTGCTGTGTTCAATACAAAGTATCCCATCCGTCATTCGTTTCTTATGATGTCAGCGATTTGCAAGCTCCGAATAAACACATGCATTCACCACGGGCCGGTGGTCGTCATCAGTGAGAGAGAGAGAGAGAGAGGGAAAGGCATGGGCGACACGCTTGATTGAGTTAGCATACGCCTCTATCTGTATGACTTCCGATTTGGTTTATGCACGGCTTTCATGATCTATCCATTCATGATGTACGTTAGTATGTTGGTTAGCGTCAATGTGGCTGGCATCCAATAAAAAATATTTTGTACATGTACATGTAGGCCTCATCAAATCACCCTCAATGTGATAGGTTACATACAATTATGTAGTCGGGGCGTATCCAAGAGGGGCTTATCAATGGGGCAGGGGCAGGGGCGTATCCAAGAGGGGCATATCCAAGAGGGGTGTTTCCAAGAGGGGTGTATCCAAGAGTGGCTTATCAATGGGGCAGGGGTTTATCAAAGGGCATATGGGGGTTGCAGCACTTAAATTTTTCATTGTTAGTCACTACGTTCCATTGCAAATGAATATATAAACATATAATTAAAAGGCAAAAAGAATTTAAAATTCTGGTGACTCCCCCTTAAAAAGCGGGGGTCAACCTATGAATGTTCAATCAAGTATTAATGGGATGTCTGTTGTAAAAGTGGCAGGAATTTCATATACAGAAACAATAATTAATTTGCAAATATTGTTATTTTGATTTTAAAAAACATGCAACAGACACAAACATTTCATCTTATGCAGAAAACAAGTAAAAAATATTGAGAAGGATCTAATTTCAGGAATTTTATTCACAAGCTTCGAATGCTATCTTTTACATCTAAATCCCAAACTGCATGTAAAGTGAATGAGTGGGCAGCTAGACGTTGGAATCTTTGTCTTGGCAATCTCAAAATAACTCCCTAACCACCAACTACGGCCCAAAACAGCAAACAACAAGTAAAAATACAATTTTTAGCATAACCTTGCTAAATTTAAATTCAACATGATATTTTAAGCTCCCTGACATGTCTCTAGAGAGCAGTAGTTTTATCCCGGAGTTCCATTACAAGATTGCATCAGGTTAACCTCTAGCAGACACTATAGGCCTGTCCTCATCAGCTCGAGATTGCCAAATAACCCGCCATTTTAACTATCCCAATCGCAAATTATCCAGCTAATTTGCGTCCTCATCAGCCTGCAATTGCATTTAGCAGGATATTTGGTCGAGATAATCATCCCAAGATATTTTTGGCTAGTTTGCAAAATGTCCCGCTATTTGTCCGGTGCGTCTTCACCCGCACGAAGACTCGCACATTGCGCGAACGCTGAGCAAAATATCTCGAGCTAATTTCTGGAGGTCGAGTCTCGAGCTGATGAAGATGCGATTTGTAACTTTGGGCTTATTCCCCAAATCAGAAATAGCAGGCTATTTTGCTATTTTGCAATCTTGAGCTGATGAAGACGGGCCTCATGCCCTATACCCAGCTGACGTCAAGTGCCCCAATTCTAATCGAAGTCCCTCACCCAAAACTAATATGTCGGACTACACAAATGCCTCCAGCTAATTCATGAATTTTGATTGTATGCACAGCTTCTACTCCAACAAAAATCTTTCATACAAAATTCATAAGGAGCATCGGTTGTCATTTTAGTCAACTCTCAGAGGGGCTGGCTCATATATAGCTTTGACGCGACAAAGAGACAGGTCATTGAGGTCATAAGAAAAAATCGTAACATAATGATTTTCAGTGGATCCCTCCATTTCCACAGGTTTATCTTCTTTTTTAAAAATTAAAAACAATTATACTGGATATTTATGTATACTTTCTATTTTATCACATTAAACCATGTAAAATGTATTATATTATTGAATATTGAATTGTACATCTGATTTCTTGTCAAAATTACTGTTCTGTTGGCAATGAAAAATAAAACTGAAACTGAAACTGAAGACAAAAAATAGTAGAATTACATTAATACTGCTATATCATGTTCAAAGTCTCCTAAATCTAGATTCTATGTGAAAATGTGAAAATGTGGCAATAGCATTTGATGTCCGATTTTGTTGTTATCAGCATATTGAGAGTCTGTGCATATAACAGAAGCAGCATAGTCGCCATGTACAAGTTCAGAATGCATGTGTTGACATGTACATGACATTGTAATGAATATCATTGCATGTTGCGTCAGACAGGATCGAATGGTCCTGCGGCATGTCATGAAATTTGAGGAGATGAATGGGGTCAAATGTCGGAAACAGAAGACATGGGAAATATTTCTTCTGATCCCTTTTTAATCTTCTTCTTGAATTTCATCAAATGTTACTGGTTTTTCAAGTAGGGTTTTTCTCAGGCTAGGCCCTTTTCATTCATTTCTATTAATAGCCACAAAGAGCCAATTCAGGATTTGTTCTGAAGTCAACTGCGATTATGACATTTCTTATAATATTCAAATTCTATGACCTATAAGCTAAAACAAAATCTTCCATCACAGGAGACCAAGAGGGGACACGTCTGTGCCCCCCCCCCCCCCCCCCCCCCCGCCCCTCTCCACCTTATTTTGTGGTCAACTTTCCAAAGTTGCCTATTAAAACACATTAAATGACAAAGATGGTATGTTCTCATATTTTTCACTTATTTCCAGTGTTTTTCCACATCAAGAAATTAAATTTTCCCTCACCTGCCACTGCATTTAACATTCATTGTTTTCTCTGGGGGGGGGAGAACAATATGCATACAGACCATCAAATTATTTGTACAGCTTACAGCTGCAAACATTGAACAAATCTTGAGCTAAATATTAAAGACAGAGCATTAAATATTGCTGCTTTCAGAAATGCTATAAAATGCCATATTGACTATTGGTTTCGATCTTCCTATCATTGTATTTCTACTGGCCAAATCTGCTGTGTATGAAATTCACTACCTATAAACAAAACATGACATTTGTATTTTCAGGGTGCATGATATTCTTTAAGTAGTATAGTACAGAAAATCTTATTGACAAGTATAGATACTTAATGTACTAGGCAGAAATGGAGCGATTGAAGAAAACATAATACAACCACTCTACAAGGTCACTGGACAGGTGGTTATCTCATCAACTCAGCTCTCACTTAACATAAGAAAAAGAGGATCATGGGGGACCAATGGTCACCGATTAGGCATTGTTTGTTATATAGAGGGCGCAAGTAGCTACCAGTAGTGCAGTGGGCCTTTAAAGGGTAACATCTAGACTCTAGAGTACCACATTTACTGGATGTAAAATAAATAATAAAATAAACAGGAATCTTATACTGTTTGGTGAATCATGTTGCTAATTGTCCCCAGTATAAATCCTTGTTGTTGTTGTGAAAGTTAAACTAAAAACTTTGCATTTTTGCTTCATTTTAAAGTACATTTTATCCTATTACTGGTATACTTGAGCCCATCAACCCCCCCCCCCCCCCCCAAAAAAAAACCACACAAAAAAACCCCAAAATAGTATAAATATTATTTTCTTTTATCTACGAATCGTTGGGAAAATATAAACTTTGGGGCTTTGTTTTCTTTGTTTTCTAGCTACAGGAGCTAGCTGACATTCACATGAAATTCTTGGCATCAATTTTTTTTTTGTTAAAAATTGTGTCTTTAATTAGTTTCTAAACTCCAGTTTGGAGTCCCAAAAATAAACTAACACTCAAAACAAGGAAATACAAGTTAATTCAATCCTGCTCAAGTGGTACTTTCATTCTTCCATACTACAGTAACCTCGTAAAGTGTTTATCAAACAAACTGTCACATCAACTCATGTGCAGTCAAATGTTAATAGGTATTTTAATCATAATGTTGTCTGAGAGATGCCTAACATAGCAATGTACAATCCATGAATTGTAATATTCTAACCATTAAAGATGATAGAAAGACACTGTCACAGAATTTCTTCACATGCCAGAAAACACGAGGGGGGGGGGGAGGGGGGGGGTGGAATGATAATCAAGAGAATTAAGATAATATTTTGTATTTTTACCAGTTAGGAAGAAGCAATAAAATGATCTAAGCACCCAGCATACAGTGTACATATCGTATGTCTGGAGCCAAAGGAGCATTAAACCAATATCTTAGACACATATAAAACCCTTTGGGCTCCAAACAGACAATGTTCACACATTATCACCATACAGGAAGTGCAGCCCCCTTGACAATATCTGGAATTTCATAAAATTTGTATAAATTATCATTTTGAGCACCTCATCTGATTGCAAGTGTTATATTAATTATGCAGACATTTTGAATAAAATCTAGTGCTATGATCCTTGACTTCAATCCACACGTCTGTCCTGTAATTTACTCAAATTGCCAACCTTACGTTCTACATGTTGTAACACAAATAAAACTGATCTCCTCAGTACACAAATCAGCCCCTTCCTACATCATAATTCTATTCATCGAACAGTTGGCCGATTCAAGCTGGCAGAAAATTGAATCAATTAAAAAACACTGTTCATGCATGGGGCTATGATAATCTTGAATTAATTCAGCACATGAAGCTTGTCAAAGATTTCGCTGCACGCTGTATACACAGAGCGAGTCGTTGAGGCAGGAACTGCGATGGGGGAGATAATCATGTACGTGTACAGTACCCAGACAAGCACAAGAATCAGACATTTCGTCGCTGTTTTCACGAAGTGACGGTAGTGAAAAAAAATTGCATTCACTTTGCGTTACGATTTTCCTCACTACCGTCACTTCGTGAAAACAAGGACGATTTATCGAATAAAAGTGGTCGTTTTCTCATCTGTATTCATGAGTTGGAGTCGAGGAGAGGCCAAGACAGGCTATAGGGACGGTATGCTATGCTACATATTTGGAACATACGTAGCTATGGGTGACATGGCTTATATCTGCCTCAGTATATAGACTATACCTAAACTTCATGGCAAGACCTACAAATGTAACTGTGTGTATATGTACATGTATCAGTCTTGCTTTTAGGATTTTGTTTCTATGAGTACGTGCTTGTTCCATATAATTCTGATAATAATAATAATAATCAGGATATATCTAATCAGGATCTCTAAGCTGTTTAGTGGTTACAGATATTATTACCCCGATCGTCGGATTCATTCACGCACAATGTGCACCATCTCCACTCCCTGGGTAGTATCCTACCATATGGTCACCATGAGGGCATATGGCAATTACATACACAAAGGCTTTCATCATCCTGCCAGGTTCCCATTTCTCTCTTGGGTATGGAGTGGATAAAGGCAGATTATTGCCTTGCCAAAGGACATTAGTGCCTTGTCAGGGATCAAACCCACGACCCTTGCATTTCAAGTCAAGTGATTAAACCCTCCACCATTCACTTAAATAATGTGGCAATTGCTTCAAAGTCAGAAAATGATTACCTAAACTTGCATCAAAGCCCTCATGATACACCTAACACTAAACACATAAACACAACATGAAACCTGATTGCAACCCTGCAACACTACACCCTACATCTTTTACGAAATAAAATCTGTAGCAAATGTTACAGTACTATTTGTCAAATGATCACCATTTTTTTCTTCTTCAAATGTTATTTTATCAAACCAGCGCAGTGATCTCAGTCAAAATCTAACGCTTATTAAATACTTAACACTAGACATGAACTCACACCTAACCCTATAAACAACATAAAACCCAAGCAGAACAGTAATCCTAACATAATAGTCTTACACTCTTGTATTAAACAGAATACAGCCCAGAACAAATGCAGGATCTACATTTTATTCACAAGTTTACCTTTACAAATTGCCCAACAATCAATTTGATAATTGGGCAATTTGTGAAGGTAAAGATTAAGAACGGGAAGATTTATAGATTAATCATCTATTTCATATTTCTAAATCCTGCATTGTAATGCAGAAGAAGGTACTTCACAATGCAAACGCTGGGTTTGTTTTGTCTAGACCAAAGTTCAGTCCATATTTTGCTTGTGATTATAAAGATCAAAACATCAGGTCACAATCATAAAAAGTTAATGATTTCCAATCTAGAATAGTGATGTTGAATTCTGAGGATGCAGCTATGTATTTCTTTTGATTTTAATTTTGACAATTTATTCTTGTATTAAACTTTCCTTTAAAAAGCTGCATTTACACACACAAAATTTTCTGATCATAACTAAAAGTTAAAACCATCCCTCTTGAATTATCAACCCCGGGAACAATGAATAGCATTAAATAGTCCCACCTGTCAATAACCATGTAGCAAATTTTACTGAATTTCTACAAAATGTCATAATTTACATACAATATGCTGCTTTTTAAATGAACAAACCCCCTCTCTTGGTCGCCACCCATATGAACGTCCGTTTCGACCCAAGTTGTAGGCTATGTGTACAGATTTCACGTTCAATAACCATGTCTGCCATGTCTATGCAGGCTAAACGTATGGGATTGGGGGAGCACTATAATACCTAATGGACTGTGAATTATTTGTTTGCCCGTGCTGTGTGAAAATTATGCTAATGACACATGTTGGCTAAGGAACAGCTGTCCTGTAAGCCTTCCACTGTATTACGCTGACCAGTTTTCTAATTCTATAATTATCAGGGCTTTTTCATCTATTTGTGTGAAAGAATGTATGATTAAAGGGAGCAGTAAAATAATAGGCCGTTTTCATTATGGTCCACTTTAATGCAGTTTTTGTTAAGGTCAACCTAACTCATTATTTCATTCCCCTTTTACAATTATTCAATTTCCCATTTACAAATATTTCTATTTCAATAGTCTGGATGAAATTGCATACAATATGTGTTTTTGCATGAAGGCAGGTCAAGCCATAATGTTTGTATGACCTAGCAGCAATTGACAATGCAATTCACATTCCAACTATCAAGATAGAATAAATAATATAATGAATTAATATATAAAGGATAAATGCAATAAATTTGAAGCTTGTCACTAGTTAAACATTCATGAATTTAAATACATTTCGAAAAATGGTCTATTGTAACTTTCTGTGTTATATTGGCTCATGATCCCCACACACTCAAACACAATTTAAATCTGAAAGCCCAAAAGGGTGGTGTTTTGTTTGAAAACTGTGTTTTCATCATCGCCCAGCAACACAGGGATATCTCGGACAAATCTATTATGACCCAGTAATTTTTGTCAAGGCTCTAATATGTGCCCATCCTGTCTACAAGTGTACAGTGAAGAGAGAGAGAGAGAACATCATTTGTTGTAGAAAACAAAGACAGAGAGAAAAGGATAGAAAATGGCAGAGACAGCCAGACGTATGGTGGGCGAGACAGAAGAGAGAGACTCAATAAGTAAGATATATTTCCTGTACACCAGACAAAACATTACAAAAGGCTGAAACTGTCGGAGGAGCTCGCGCCTTTGAATGTTTTCTGAAACAGATATATGGTGCCATACAAATGCTGTTCATCATCATCATCAAATTCCTCTTTTGTACCCATCTCCACAATCACACACAAGACATTGAAACAAGGCTAATATTTTGAACCAGAGTAAATATCCATAAATAAATGATACACACAAATAAAAATAAAACAACAACAACACAACAACAGTCCATGAACATTCTTGTTGAAACCAAAAAAGGCATTTATAGACCTAAAATGTATACAACCTATTGGCTTTATGCTTTCCTATCTCAATATCTTTTTAATTTTTTTTTCAATAGGATGTTAGCAGGTCTCAAACAGTATCATATCAGAACAATATGATTACTTTATTTCAAAAGTAATTAAAAACACAATCATTATAATAATGCAGTCAAACCTGCTTTAGCGACCACCTGTATGGAAAGACCACCTGTCTATTAAAGACCACAATATTTGTTTCCCTGGAAATTTGCTTCATATTGAAACATGTATCAAAGGAACCTGTACATAAAGACCACTTTCCCTGTCTCCCTTGACAGTCTTTATATACAGGTTTCACTGTACATAAAGACAGAGTATATCTTTCCTAAGTCTAGCTGAACATACTGGTAAGTCATAAGCCTTCTAAGAATCCTCTGACTTTGAGCTAATCATCTCTAAACCTCTTTGCAAAGAGTCTGGACTGAAGAACTCTTGACACTAGCTAGTCTACAGTCCAGTGTTCTGCCTATTGATTGAGCTATTGAAAGCCAATCATGCTGTTACATAACAAATACACCCCACTCACACACCCTAGACAGTTACATGCTAATCTTAATTGGTCCCATTAAGGAGTGTAATTGTCAGCAATCAATAGAATCACTTCCTCTTTGGATAAAAGACATGTTAATCATTTCAGCTCACACCTACTCATGCTTGCTACTGCAGTAGAGTTTAAAGGCACACTGTCCTACTTGTAGTTACTTGCGCCCTCTTACAACAAACAATGCCTAATCGGTGACCATTGGTCCCCCATGATCCTCTTTTTCTTATGTTAACTGAGAGCTGAGTTGATGAGATAACCACCTGTCCAGTGACCTTGCATGGCGCTCTAATCCCTCCTGTAAACTATGGCAGATAAGCTTTAAAGGTATCAATCACTCTTTCAAATATACAACCAGCACAAGTCACTTTTATGTTAACGGGAGAGCATATTTTTAAACTTGCGATAACACTTTAAAGAAGCAATATTTGAGGCTCATATCTTTAATATAAGTACAGTGACATTGATCTGCTATTCACAAAGAACAAAATATATTTCTGTGATTGGTACACTTTAAAGTCCAAGGTATAAAGTCCAAGGTATTTTCTTTTTCTAAAAATGTTACTAACCATTTCATTTTTTCTTAGGTATTTCTCAGAACATTATTAGTTTGATAGCCTACCGATAGCTTGGACTAAGGAAAAATATCAAGGATGGTGATGTTGCTTTTGAAGTTTTTATGTTTAATAATCATTTTAAGAATTCTTGGATACTTTATATTAAACGATGGATAGGACAGCAGTGTACAGTAGCCATCTGCTGATGGAGTTTGACCCCTAGAGGAGGCACGATGGCTCAGTGGTAGAGCAGTGGTTTTGTAACCAGAGAGTCCCGGATTCAAAACCAAGTCAATGTGCTTATGCCCTTCGGTATGGCATTAATCCTCATCACCAAGCTTAATGAAGCTCACTCTAAAGCCCCTCAGAGAGGATTAAAGCTGTTGGTCCCCTGGTTGCTTACTCGCATGCATATAATGCTTTCTAATCAATCAGGTAAATACTCCTCAAACATCAAACATCAATTTTATACAAATGAGCGTCAATGCCTTTTTGGCTCTCTCTACCCACTAAAAAAAATCTAAACTATCACATACATTGTTCATGAACCAGAATACTTTTGTATTTTGATTTTTGTGCATTTTTATTGTGTGGAGAATGAATAAATGCAATTAATGAGGATATCACAAATACTCAAACACCAGAAAACTGCTGACATAAATCCAACATTAAAAAGGAAATGAATTTGAAATCTAATATTGCACAGAGATTTGTAATTTACCAGTTTAATGTTACCGTAATCTCATTCGAGTCAAAAACCTGCACTACATTACAATGCCTTTAATATTCAATGCCAGTAGGATATGGTGTTCTAAAATATTAGCTATAATATTTATAAGACTTTATTAAATAAGCTTGTTTAGCACAAAACTCATCTATGAATGTCCTTCAAAAATTCTTAATCATGTATGCTCATTCCTACAAATTAAATAAAGGGATGACCAACTATCACATGGTAAAAATATGGACCTACACCATGTTTAAAATAAACAAGCAATAAGCATAAACTCCTATCCCTGAAACAATGAACATGTATGTAAATTATGCCTTGATACACTTAAAATTCAGTCAATTTATTGTCTTTAGTTTGCATAGTAATCATCTGTGCACACGTTAACAGCCTTGCGTGAGGTCGGTAGCATAACGGCAAATAACGGCAGATATTGATCCGCATTGTTTGTGACTGGTCTATTAGGGTAGGAGGCTGTGTTTGCTCTCGTTGTTTACCGTGTCCTTAGATGCCCTAGTTTATCTGCAGCTAATTATCCACGCAAGACAGAGCACAGCTGTACGCCTACCACTGCCGTGCTAATTGTAAATGGTGGTAGATTCATTCGCACGGGCCGTGCAGGTAGGTAGATTCCCCTGTGTTTTTACAGTACAAGCTCTTCGCAGACTTACGTAGTCTTTGCTTTAGTACCTCAAGCTTTCTCCATCCGTGAATCTTTTGGTTTCTATTTTTGTCATGTAGCTGAGATTATTATTCTGCATTCCCCCCTCTCTATCTCTCTCTCTTACATGTATATTTGTCTCACTATTTCTCTATTCAATAGATTCCCCTAAGTTCCCTCTTCCCCTCGAGTATCCCCCTGTCTTTCTTGCTTTCTCTCTTTCTCTCTCCACTTTTCTCTCCAAGTTTTTCTATTTCTCTCTCTCTATCTATCAATCTATCTATCCAACTATCTATCAATCTATCTATCCAACTATCTATCAATCTATCTATCCAACTATCTATCAATCTATCCAACTATCTATCTATCTCCCTATCTCTTTCTATCTCACTCTATCTCTCTCTCTTTCTTTCTTTCTTTCCACCTCTATCTAATCACACTCCCTTTCTCTATCTCTCTTCTTCCATCTTAATCTTCTTTTGGAGATTACCTTATACTCCCTTTCTTTCTTACACATACTCTATACAGCTCTACATTTCTTTTCTGCCCTTCTTCATCTCTCCTCTTTCTTGCTTTTTTTTTCTCTCTCTCTGTCTCCTTGTTCTTTTACAATATCTTACTCTGTCTATCTTACATAAATACAGATGACTTTGCTCTTGACTGAAAACTTTACAATAATAATGTTAAATTTGAATTGGTCCTGATTAAGCCCAAATCACAATATTGCTCGCACTTCACAACAATTATGAATATATTCTTCAAAGTGCATTCAAAATGCCAAGCAAAATGCATCCAGCATATTCTAAAATGCCAAAATTATCATTTTAGTGCTCTCAGCAAATCAACTACTATGCTTCTCTTTAAATAAATACTCTCAGCAAACTCAGAACTGAAAACTAGGTATATTCTCAATGAAATTATACTATTTGTATTGGTTCTTGTTAAATTAGTCATCAAAAATGATGATAGCACACTTCATCGTTACCCCTCTATTTGTGTGATCCCTTAAAAGGAAAAGAAACTACAATAGTTGGCCATCACTCAGAATAAATTCTATAATCCTCTTTTTTTATAGAGAAAATCATGAAACAGTCTCAACATAATAGTCATGGGGTCGGACCATTGCATTCTTTGTTGTCAGTCAAAACATAATCAGACTCTATCAGAGATCATCACATTTGCAGGCAAATACCCGAGTATATCAAGATCATCAATTACTTAATATATTCATATTGATCATGTAAAAACTATAATTTGGTTAAACATGAATTGTACCCCTTAATAATAATATCATCTTCTCTTTATATTTTTTTATTTTTCTCTTTTTCTCTTTTTCGTTCCTCCTCCTCCTCCTTTCTTCCCCTTCTCTTGCTTCCTTTCTATCTTTTCCTTTCTCCTTTTTTCTCTCCTTCTCCATTTCATTTCATTCGTTATTGATGCAGATTTAATTTAACAAAATTACTCTATTATCCCTTCATCAATTCATATCATGACCATCATCTTCATCACCATCATCTTCATTCATCATCACCATCAACATCATCATTATCATCATCACCATCATCATCATAAAATAATCAAACAATGACAGAATACCTTAATGCACACTTATTGAATAATATTGGCCAAATAAACTAATATATCACAAAATATGAAGGCAAAACAGTAACACACAACAAATCATCAATGTTTACATTCACACACCGTTACTGACCTTCTTTCTACGCCGAAAACTCCGGCTGATAACGACAGCTGATTGCGCTGGGGAGTTCTCCTCCAGATAAAATTCAGCAGAAAATCAGTCCAAATTTCAGCCCCTTTGATGATATTAGAAGACGAACCAGTCGGACAAAGACGAATATTGGTATTGAGAGACAAAACGGCTCAACTTAATTTCTATGAAGCAACACTATTGTGAATACAAATGCGATATTTAGCTGCTGCTATGCAGATTTGTGTAGCGGATTTTGAAGCTAGCTGAGTAAGCGCGATGTAGACTACCACCTGCATGCAGTGTCTGGTGCAGAAGAATCAAAACATTGAAGAGCGTTTTGATGACCCATAGATGGCGCTCGTTCTCTGCAAGGAAACATTCAAAGCTCTTCGAAATCAAAGTTTCGAAACAGTAGTTTTGATTTCGATGGTATTTTTCCTCCACAACTAGTAGTTTTCAAGAATCAAGATTCAAGATTGATTTGTTTATTTCCACTTGCATGAAAAAAAAACATTCATGGAAAGTAACAACAAGTTCATCGTCAACAGAAATAAATTCTTGAACAATAACAAGAAAAGGTTTTACGTCGATGTCCGGACAGGTTGGTTATGCGGACAGATAATTTCCAAACAGAAAAGCTTTTTTTTTTTTTTTTTTTTTTTTGGGGGGGGGGGAGGGGGGGATGATTCAAGACAGTGGCGGATCCAAAGGGAGAGGGGGAGAAGGGAGCTCTTGTTCACCCCCCAAAATGGGGAGGGGGATAAAAGAATCTTCTCTTTTTTTCTTGTCAGAAGATTAGGTAGCCAAAACGCCACTGCAAATACAAAATCAAAGGACATTTTTTTCATGAGTCTTTCAAAAAAAAATTATGTTCACGATATTTCTTAAAAGCAATTTTATGCAAAATGTAATGTAATTCATTGAACATTTGTTTCATAAAATCCAACTATGAATGTGGATGTTCAATTAAAAAGTGTCCGGACACCCTCAGCACTTTGTCTCTCTCATACACTTTTTTTGATGGGGAATCGTATAGGTTAATGTGCAAGAATATAGGAAATCCCTCAGAATAAGTAAAGTTATTTCTTGGGGTGAGGTATCCTTTAAAGGTAAAGACCAGTATTGGCAACGCCCCAATTTCAAAAAATGAAATGGAAGCTCTCATTACCAATCATGTGAAAGAATATGTTTTGACTAATACATGATGATAAAATTGCCGGGAAACCGCCTACTAATTCATATATTTGGTAAATTTATCTCTCTCATGGTCTGGTGAGAGAGATAGGGTAGTCCCATATACATCTTTCTGTGTATAGTGCTTGTAACTTTACGAAGAATGGGCCAAATTTCTTATCATTTTGATGATTCCAGAACCTTGCAGATGCTAGATGCTAGATGATCAACCTTTTCTGATCGATTCCACAACGTTTCTTTCACAATGCAATCGCATGACCATTACTGGTCTTTACCTTTAAGTTCAGTAACCTGTTAAAACCTTTGCTGAGACTCACCATTGGTCCGGTCATTTGTAAGCGAAGACAGAGAGCTGATCCTGGACAGTATATAGACCAACTCACATCTCACATTTGTAATAAATACCCCTTTCCCCTTCTCATAAGTGTCCCATTTACGATAATAATCGTTATTTCTAGTCCGATGTTGCCAAGATTGCCCGTAAAAACTTTTTTTTCAGTTACTAATTATGATAGTGAGTTTTGTATTATCCTTAGCAATATCTCTTTTTTAGACTGCCAACATGAAGTGGTATATCGGGCAGCCCACTGCGAAGCTCCCTGCGAAGCCAGAAGCGGATCTAGAGGGGGGGTTGCAACCCCCCCCCCCCTTGGGCGACCCCAAAAAAAAAAAAAAAAAAAAAAAAAAGGAAAAAAAAAAAAAAAAGAAAGAAAAAAAGAAAGAAAAAAGAACGCACGCTGGAGAGAAACCCTTTCAAGTGCAAATATTGTGAGAAGATATTCAACTCATCTGGTAACTTAACCAAACACATGATAACTCTGGATATAACTATGTATTAAACTGTTACTTGATTTAAAAAGACGTTATCATGCACTGCTTTTTATGGTCTCCATTGTGTTAATAGATGCCAGGAAAACATCACTTACGGGGTTCAAATAAACACCCCCCAAAAAATCGGCTCGCCGCTTTGCGGCTCGTGGACGATGCTCCGCATCGTCATTATTTTGGTCAAACCCCCCCCCCCTTAGCAAAAAGCTAGATCCGCCCCTGGAAGCTTCCGGGGATATTATAATAGTTATATTACTCAGATCTTTCGGACATAGCATCAATTATTATTGATTAAAAAGAAAACGACCATTCGTTCCTCGGAGAGGCATGCATATCTCCGTCTTTTGCTGCCGCAGTGTATTAGAGAAGAAAATAATTATACAACAAAAAGTTAGTGTTAGCGGAATTGGAGTGGAGATGCTTCTTTCCTTTTATGGTTGTTATTTACATAATCAGTATGCTGTGTATTTCCTGACATAGCACCAATGATTTGAAACAAGTACCACATAAAAATAAATAATAATAGGCGGAGCTGGTCCAGTTATCTTTTTCAATAGGGAAAATTTTTAATGCATTTCTGATATGGCAACAATGGGCAAAATTCTGTTGGCGTATTATAGCTAATTGGTCAGTGGAGCCTCTTTTTCTTTGTTTAGGACGACAAGCAATTTGAATATCCCTACTGGAAAAGAAAAGGCTGGGGCTGTAGTTTCATTTCAAGAGAAGATAACAAAATCAAGACAGTTCTAATTAATGCTGGGAAAATAATAATACCGCTTTTCAAACCAATAGGATAAGCATGAAGTTAAAATATTTAGGATTCGGGCGCAAACGCAATCGGGTACCATTACGTTGTCAGAAGGGGGCTATTCCACGGGGGGGGGGGGGGCCGGCGGGCCCGGCCCCCCTCCCCTCCTGTTTTTTGTTCTTTTCTTCTTTTTTTGTAATAAAAAAATTTTAAAAAAAAGTTTTCGGGGTCAAATACCAAAAAAATATTATGCATACTACCCCTCCCTCCCCCCCCCCCCCCCCACTGAGCGAGATATTGGTCGGCACGATTTTCACATTTTCGAGGTCAAATACGAAAAAAAAATTATGATCATCACCCCCCCCCCCCCCCCCCCCCCCCCCCCCCCCCCCCTACCGGCAAATCCTGGATCCGCCTCTGGTTGTCAGAACCAGCTTAGCTGCAGTTTCAAGACCCCCCGATAGTTGTTTTGCTATACTACCCCCCCCCTTCCTATAGGCCATCGCCCCCCCCCCCCCTTTTTTTTTTTTTTTGCTGTCGGGGGCAGCTTTAGATCCTTAAAAAATAGGCCCTTTTATAGGGGTGACCCCCAAGACTTACCGATAATTTGTTGATCATTATTTTTAATATTATTAACATTTTTTTCCCCAGCTTGTCGGGGCCAGTCAAGTGGCAGCTTAATTGCAACTTTATACTACCCTTAAAGGTAATACAAAGTGTTGGTATTGGGTCGTGAATTTGGTTCAAATGAACAAATTGGAAGCATATGCGACCCTACAATATTCAGTGATCATCGTCGCGGTTGAAATCGAGTCTAAAGTTATGAAATTGTAAATAATAAACTCTTTATGTTGTATAGCTCCCTCTCAAGGTCAAGACATTAATTAAGCTATAAAACAATGTTTCTTAACTAAAATCGACCGATTAGCTATTTCCGTTTTGAAATTATATTATCACAACTACATATTCTGAGATTTTCATGGTCGCAGCTACCATCTTACGGCCGTTGACGCTAATTGAAATGTATATCAAAATTTACCGGGAGCACCGGTAAATTTTTATATTCAATTTTTCTCGAAAGCAGAAGTGTTTTAGGGGCTAAATTTTCTACTGCTTATATTACATCCACAGGGGTATCCAAATACATCAAAATTGTAAAGAATCACTATCCACCCATTATCAAAATTTCCCCAAACTTTGTATTACCTTTAAAAATAGGCCCTCTTTTAGACCTCCTCAAAGACTCCCGCATGATAGATGTTTGTTCTATACTACCCCCCCCCATCTCTCCTACCCGCTATAGGCCACTATTTTTTTCTTCTTGAGAAATCCATTCTTTTTATCTTTTGTTGTTTTTGTTTTGTAGCATTGTTTTATTGTATTCATTCAGTAAAAAATATATAACAAACAAACATACAGCTTCATTGATTTACATATATCAAAATATAAAGAAAATTGTACATATATAAAAAAATACATAAAATAGTTTAATACACAGTACATAATGTTTTCAAATAAATTATACTGAACGAATATTATAAATCAAAGAGTTACCTCCAGAAAGACAGACACACCACACACGCTCACATACTCAGACACACATACAAACTTATATATCCCCCTCCCCCCTTCATTCCAAAGCTCAACAAATACCCCCTCCCTTCCCGAGCTTTCACATCTACATATTTGTTGGAAATCCTGTCTCTTCATTTTCCTTAAGACCAAATTATATATTTAAAGGGATTGGATCGCCAGTTTCCATGTGCAGAAGGCCATAATTCGCTGACACCAGACTTGGTGGAAATACCATTAATGGGGGTACAAATTTGCACACAGCAAACCCATAGTCCAGTCAAGAATTACCCCCTAATCTCTCGGAGAGCTCGAGAGTCTTCGGGCAAATCAAAGCATTACATAAGGTCCAATGGTCATAAAACTCAAGGCTAACCCTGGTGATTGACAACACCTGTTATTGGGTAAACACCCGAACGGTGTCGAATTCCCCATGAGAGCCGACTACTCAGTGACTTTAAAAAAAATGTCTGAGTCTGAGAAAGAAGTATTTGCCTCGCCGTCCTTAACTGTGGAAGTTGTCCCATTTTCTGAAGTGAAGTGTTAAAGTGCCTCTCTCCCCCGCTAATTCCTTTTCTTCTTGCCTATTTTCTATAATTCTTTTTTTTAATTTCTTGAGGAATTGGGGGTCTATTTTTAGTTGAACTATATTTAAAAATCATATGTTTTGTTAAAAGAATAATGTGATTTAACAGTTGTTCTTCTCCCGCATTGGATCTTTTTATCCCGATATGAATTTCTTGCCAGTGTAGATTTTTTAACGCTGATAAAGCAAAAAGGTCACCGCAGTCCTTCCAAATATTTGCTACCTTTTCACAGGTAAAAAACAGATGCTCATAGGTTTCTTCGTGTTTATTGCAAAAGGAGCAAAGATTGCTCACTGCATGT
Organism: Strongylocentrotus droebachiensis; assembly: GCA_035222895.1. Taxonomy (NCBI): domain Eukaryota; kingdom Metazoa; phylum Echinodermata; class Echinoidea; order Camarodonta; family Strongylocentrotidae; genus Strongylocentrotus; species Strongylocentrotus droebachiensis. The sequence continues at coordinate 116,999 of JAVYIG010000021.1, forward strand.
TTGAAAGTGTATAGATGCTTATTTGTATAAATTAAATTATATAACATTTTATATTGAAATTCCCTCAGCTTTCTGTCTAGAGTGGATTTTCGGGGTCTTAAGAAAATTGTTCTCGTGTCATTTTCGACCATATTGTATGTACGTTCTAAGTTGCATGTAGCATAAGATTTTTCCGTTCTCATTTTTAACAATGTACAAAATGTACTATAGATATATTTTGATGTTATGCCTTGCAAAGAGTGAGGGTTTCCGTTAATAATGAATTCTAAACTTAATTCGGTATCCTCACAAGGATGTTCATATATATTCAAAAGAGTTTTCCATGAGAATGGAATGCCTTCATATAACTGTTTTATTATATTTATTTCAATTCTGTGATAGATTTCAATTCACCTTTCTAACATCAACAATAACGATAATTTTGATGTAACTGGCCGAACTGGACAAACTTTTAATATTTTTTTATCGAGTTATCCCGCCAAAATATTTCAATTAGTTGCAATAAATTATGTTCATCGAGTTTATCATTATACCTGACTTTATTTGATTTATGGGGTGTATTGGATCCTCTCTGCTTGTTTCTTAATGGCTCTTTCTCTTTCTCTCTCTCTCTTTCTCTCTCTCTCTCTCTTTCTCTCTGACTCATACTACCCCCCTCTACCCCCTCCCACTTGCTATCACTTCCTTTTTGCATCAATTATTTCACATCAATCTTAATCACTGGTTGTATCTCATCCACACTATCTTCCCAAAACTTCTGCCTATCCCGTGAGACCCATGAAAAAAGAATTGAAAGAAAGGGGTTAAAAGAGACATCAAGACATGGCAGCAAAGGAGAATTATAAACATTTTGAAATCCTTGTTTTTTACGTGTTAACCTAAGGCAGTTGATCTTTTTTTAAACTAAGGCCAAATGGAGGCATAGTCCTGAGATTTATGTTGGGTCTCTACGACTTTTGGAGAATTCAATGTTCTTCTCCACATCCTCAAATTTGATGTAAGTCACATTTTACAAAATTTTAAAGGAAAATGATAGCGGAGCTTTTTAATCAATCTTGAAATTCTTGTTTTCACGTGATAACCGATGGCAGCGATGGGGTAGTGAGCACTATTTTTTTGTTTTTGTTTGACGGGGGGGGGGGGGGGTATGGAGCCCTATTTTTTTAAATCCACACCTCCCCCCCCCCCCACCCCTTCCCTAGTTGTGCAACAACATGGGCTGAGGGGGCCCGTCTTATTTGTTTTCTATCAAAATTAATGTTAACATGTTTTTAAAACCTATTTTTTTGGCCGCCACTAGTTGATTAGATCTGAAGAGGGGACTTTATGTTGACTTATCTGTTTATTTTCATCGATATCATTTGTTCTTTTTTTCATAATTATATTCAACTTTTGTGTAGTTGTTTTACAAATGATGCGGGGTCTTATAGTTGTCATCTTATGGAGAACCCATACTCAATGGAAACAAAAACAATTATTATGCTTGTAAAATGTTCAGGTATAGATCTATGATTTCAGATCATATATTGTGAAATTTGTGAAACAGTATCAGAAGCCAATGCTACCTTGAAGCGCAACGCGGGCATTTGAAAAAGAAAGAAAAGAAAAGAAAGAAAAAAAAATATTAGCTCGGGACTGAAATTATAGACTACATTCAAAGAGAAATCCAACATGGCGTCAAGAATTTCCAGAAATTTGCCGGGAAGTGAGTCTAATTAAAGGTAAAAACTAGTCATTTTGACAATCATTATTAATTTTTTGATGTGTATGTTTGTATTGGGGATTGTATTTCTTACCCTTTGTAAGCTATGAATCATATCTCCTATTGTAACAATGTGATTTTGCAGAGTAATCGGAACCATACGAGAAAAACGTATTGTAGAAATTTGAAATGTAGTCCCGTATTGTCGTAACTGTGTCTTGTTCATCCAAATTGTTGGTGTCGCGACGCGATTGCGCTACGCCGCGCCGACGGGACTCGAAGGCTTGGTCTGAGCCTCGCGACAATGGAACCTCTGCGCATTCTTGCTATAGCTCAGAGGCTCGGACTAGGACTAGGAACGGGGTTTCTTTTCAATTTGTCTTGTTTTGTCATGTTGACTGAAGTTGATTCAGTGATACTAGTGTCTGAACGATTTTTCAATTTTCAATTTGGGATCGTTTTTCACCATTTTTGTTTGATAGAGTAAAGTACCCGGTTTTCGGCCACTTAAGTAGGCACATTCATGGGGCACTAGAGGGCGCTTCGCGCTCGTACGAAAATCTGAACGGCCTTGCTGCGGTGGGTCGGCAATAATCAACCCAAAACTTGGATATGGGAGAGTGGAAGGATATATCTTTTTTATAATGTTATCTGGTCTTACCCTTAACCATCCTATGTTTAATCTATGTAGAAATAACATGCGAGTACGATAAGAGAAACATCGGGCCCATTACTGATGCAACTTTTGAAATATTAGCCTAGAAATGACCACCAAACGGGAAAAAATGACATTTTTTCCCCACAAATCTTCATAAAATCTGAGTTATAAACAAGTCACATCTAGGTACACTAATACAAATACGATTTTCTGAAAATTCAGGTATGATTTATTAAGTTTCTTTCAAGTATATTTCTGCGCATTGCAGCGCCAATATTCTACACTGCTTCAAAATCACCCTTGAAAATTTTTTTTGCAACGAATTTGTTACGAGGTCCGCGAGTGTTGCCCGTTTCTTGCGTGTTGAAAGTTTGGTAATACATAGTTTCCATTGACTCGCGCACGAAAAAATGGTCGAAAACAAAAAGTCAAATGAAGAAATAAACAAGCTTTTGTATAGTTATAAGAGTTCTACCGAGGTTTCTTTGTCGATTTAATTTATTATATAGTCTCAATTAGAATTCAGAATTATCTCACTAAAAAGTTAAGAAACCGACGATGTTCTCGATCGTAGTTAATTTCATTTTGCCAGCAGCCGATCTAGCGTTGTTTGGGCAAAAAGCTAGGCCGCTGCCTTCCCACCTCGAGTCCCGCAAAAATGGTGCGCTGCGGAGCTCCGAAGCTGCGTTGGTATCGCTGCAAACTCTCAGCCGGCTAGCTCCCCGGGACGGACCATTCGCGGTATGGCGAGAGTGTGTGTGTGAAGTATGATTTTGGATTCGAGAACGCACGTAATGCAAACGTGCGCGTCATTTTCAGCTGTCGAATGTGTACGACCAATTTTACATGTACGATTTTTAGTACAGATACTTGGTCAGTTTTCTTCTTATATCTTTGGTTTTACAACATTTAAAAATATAATTTCTTCAAATCTGCTCCTGACTCGGTTCAGACTAATTGTCTGATGTGTTTTCAAGTCATTTTTTTGAATATATTTTTTTGCATGAATTTGCCTAACTTAAGACAAAATCCTATTTATTGGACTCTTTACTTCCTATTTATTATCATTTGTTGTTCAAATCATGAAGCAAATATTATTATTATTTAAACAAAAAAAGAATCCCCCAAAAAAATCACGAATTGCCATGACAATATTCATTTCAATTTTCACTGTTTTGGAGCCGGTTATCGGCCGAGCGTTTCAGTTTACGGCCGCATGTACAAAGTCAATAGGAAGCGCTCGCGCGCGCCGTGCGTTTCTGCGCTGATGTATAGCACAAGCGGGCGGAGCAGGTATCCCACGCCGGAGCTCCCGGGTGCTCGCCTGACCGAATACAGGCACAGCGGTGATCGGAAGTTGGAATCTGAATTAGACGGACATATCGTGTGTGCGTCGCGGTGTGCGGCTGCATTGATTTAATACATGCGATGAGATACTTTTGAGCTTGCGACCAGCACAAAATCGGGCTCTATATCTGAAAAATACTTGAAATAAAGCTCATTTTATGGTACCCATATTTCTTACATACACGCGTAAGAAACTCGATTTTTCAGATTTGGGTAGCGGGACCGCCGATTACATCGCTAAAATGTGATATTTTAGGATATATTTTTCATTGCAAATGTGGTTCTTCAGTGACACTGGCATGGTATGGTATGTGTGGGATATGTGTTATGCTATTATGCGATGTATTTTAAAGTGATTTTACCATGTATCCAACCAATTGGCCGAAAACCGGAGCTGACCGATGATTACCGGGTACTTTACTCTATTTGAATTAAAAATGTAATCAGAACAATACATTTCAAATTTCAAGTCTCACCGATGTTTCTATCAAAAGATACAGCCCCTCCGAAACGCTGGAATATTCATAGCATTTTGATCAGAATCGACGAAAAAGACGTACACGCAGAGTTATGTTGTTTTGCTAAATTTAGCCAAACAGCTGTATGGCGCGATATGCAAGCGGGGGGGGGGGGGGGGGGGGGGCGGCTCATTTCAATCGCTGTTTTGACCAAGATATTTTTAGAATTCTGGGGGTGGCCCCCTATGGGGAATATGGAGAAAAACCTGCTCTTTCATATGACACCACATTTATTGAGTTTCATCTTCAGGATCACGAGGAATTATGGTTTCAATTTCAATTTCTTCATAAAATCATTGACCAATTTTGCATGGTCGCGCAATGCACGTAGACCACATAGTGATGCATGCAATCTCTATGGGAGGGATTTTAGCACACAACATCGGGTGCGCGATCAGACACCCTAATAATAATAATAATTACAGTGCTTATATAGCGCCTTACACTTACTTTGTCAGAAGTCTCTAAGCGCTCTACAATAATGCAGCATAATTACCCTGGCTTTAGCAGTGCAGCTGTTACGCGCGCTGCATTTCAAGGAATAAATTCCTACCAGGTAAAGGAGGGGGTTTTCGGCCACTTAAGACAAAATTCTATTTTTTGAACTCTTTACTTCCTATTTATTATCATTTCTTGTTCAAATCATGAAGTAAATATTATTATTATTAAAACAAAAAAAGAATCCCAGAAAAAAAATCATGAATTGCCATGACAATAATCATTTCAATTTTCACTGTTTCGGAGACAGTTATCGACCTAGCGACACAGTTTTTGGTCGCATGTACAAAGTCAATAGAAAGCGCATGTGCGGGCTATGTGTTTCCCCGCTGATCTATAGCACTAGCAGGCGGAGCAGGTATCCCACGCCGGAGCTCGCCATGGTGAAAACTATCTCTGCGGTGATCGGAAATTGGACTAACCTTCCTTATTTTATAAAATTTCATTTAGATAACGTACAAAGAAGGTCTCTCCATTGAGTTTCAAGGCAAATGATGTCAGGGACGCCTGGAGGTGGTGTTCATACTCCAGCGATCCCCGTCCCCCAGGGTCTGCCTCCCTTAGGATTAACCATGCCTGGTATACAGACCCCCAACCCTGGGCCAGGAGGCAACATGATGGGCGTGGCACAGGCAGCAGGGATGCAGATGGCTCCTATGCAACCAATGGCAGGTGGAGGAGGAGGGGGAGGAGGGGCCAGTATTTCTCTTGGTTTACTGCTTGAGCATCTTGTCCAGAAAACCTATCATGAGCTGACTGTCTTGTCTGAACTGTAAGTTCCAAGCTGGATTAAAAATATCATATTTGATGAGACAATGAATGTACAATGCTTTAAAAGAGGAATTGATCACACTTGCATTGTGTGTTTAAGTACGTCAACAAATTTTTCATGTGCCAAAAAATGCCTAATCCTTTGTGACTGCATGTTGCAAGATTTCAAATATATGTCATTGCATTATCACATTTATGTGACATTTTGGAAGGCCAAGAACTTAGATTCTCATAGGTGTATTAAAGATGAAGTTGAGTTCTGGTCATGCGATTGCATTGTGAAAGAAACGGTGTGGAACCGACCAGAAAAGGTTGATCATCTAGCATATAAGAATTTGTGTGTATTGCAAGGTTCTGGAATCATCAAAATGATAAGAAATTTGGCCAAGTCTTGGTAAAGTTACAAACACTGTACACAGAAAGATGTATATGGGACTACACGAACACGTGGCGTAAAAAGCCGGCCCCCGATCTTTACGAAGTTACATGCATATTTAGAATATGAAGGCATTTGAAGAGCCATGCTTTTCAGGGAACATGTCTTATCTGATGTTCTTCCACACTTGCATAATAAGAATGAGTAACGGTCACAGATTATTTTTCACCTCTTCCCAGAACTCAACCTTCTCTTTAAGATAGAATTTCACTTTGTGTCAGTATTGCATGTTCACTCTACAATTACTTTAGTGTCTACCTAATTTGCGATTGTCTTTTCTTCAAATTCTGTACAATTCACTGGACGTGGATGGGAAATCGTTTTGAAAATATAACACCATACATGTACCACCATTCTTATGTTAAACTTTTTGTTGAGAAGCTTTATTCCTGTCCCAACATACTGTTTTTCTTTCTTTGCCTTCCAGATTACCTCGAAAGATGGACATGGAAAAGTGAGTATTACATTATTGCTATCGCTCTGGGCCCTGACACATAAACATGGACTCACAATAATTTGTAAAAATACATTATGTTTTAAATCTTGCTGCAAATAATTGTATCTTACAATGCATTGTATCATCTGTGACATCAAATCAGTTGTAAACTTACTATTAATTAAAGGAGATACAATTAATATCAGGGAGATGCAATCAGTATAAAAGGTCTCAAATAATTTTGTGGTCAATATCTATCTGTTCTGTGCACCTTCATACACCGACAGGAAAATTGAGATTGTGAAGTTTGCCCGCAGTACGAGACAGTCCTTCATCCGTCTCTTAGCTCTGGTTAAGTGGGCCGGCAGTGCAGCTAAGGTGGACAAGTGCGCGGTGAGTAGAGTCTTAAATTGGCAACCTTCCGGAGGACTTGTCTCCTGTATTGGATAGATGGTAGAACTGTGTTAGAAATCCATCTTTAAGAGAGGAAGTTTTTATTAATCCACAATCTCCACAAACCTCTAGAGTTTTTTTATTATTATTACTTTTTAAAAACATTTCTTTGATGTTGTTCTGGTAGATCTATATGTATTGTTGCAAACTGCAGAATGTTGCAATTTTTCCTTCTTTTTTCTACAAGTTCATCTTTAATCTCTACCTTTTCATATGCTGTTGAATCCTATCAGTGATACAAATTTAGTAAAGACATTTTGATCCATTCATTACTCATACAAATATTTTTCTCTTTTTCAGATCAACATAAAATGAGAATTATTGTCTTAATGTTTTTGTTAATTTGTATTGCTTTAAATCCAAACAACAACACTTTCTCTGGAGGCTATTTCCAGTCTTTATTCTGATTCTTTAGTTTTAATCAATTTTAATTAAGAAAATATGGAGGCTGCTTGGATAATCAATAGGGCTAGTCTGGTAGTTTTCCTTTTTAGGTGTGTTTGCTCCCATCTACCGGTAATGATTTTACCCCTAATGTAAATTGTCATGAAATTGTTATTATAATCTTTGTTGTATTGTTTTTCTTCCTGCAGGCGATTTCATTATTTTTGGACCAGCAATCATTTCTCTTGGTAGACACTGCTGACATGCTATCTAGAATGGCCAGGGAGAATCTAGTTCATGCAAGGTAAAAATGTACTCTGCTTTTCTTTTTTTTTTGGGGGGGGGGGGGAGTCAGAAATGTGAGTGTATTTACACAAAATTCCAGTTAATTTTGTTGATGGAAAACTCATTAAATTTCATTTTGCTTATCAATTTGGAATTTCTAAGGACAGATATCTTGTTTTCAGGAAAAGAATTTAAAGTAGAAGCTTATGTGTAAATTTAACTGAAGAACACCTTTGAATTATTGAAGAAAAAAAAAATCATTTTGTGTTTGAAAATAACACCCCTTATTTAAATTGTGTGATTCTGGCTTCTTGCTGTTTACATTGGGTAGTGCAAGACTAATAAAACTTGTATATCTTTAATCAAAGCTATTCTTTGATATTTAGTGCATGTCATTTTGTTGTGTCATATTTTTCTCAGGTTGCCCAATTTCAACTTGCCCCATGCTGTGGACGTGCTAACGATGCGTCAGTACAAGCGCATGCCGGCATGCATCAAGGAACGCATCGTCCCACCTGATCCCATCACATCCGTGGAGAAGGAGACTGTTCTTCATCGACTAGATCAGATTATCCAGCATAGATTGGTGACCAGTGAACTCCCTCCCCAGCTCGCTAACCTTACTATCGGTCAGTTTCAAGGACATTTTATTGTAGTTCATGATAAAGTTCTATTATTTATATGAGAAGGAGACTGTTCTTCATCGACTAGATCAGATTATCCAGCATAGATTGGTTACCAGTGAACTCCCTCCCCAGCTCGCTAACCTTACTATCGGTCAGTTTCTAGGACATTTTATTGTAGTTAATGATTATGTTCTATTAGTTATATGAGAAGGAGACTGTTCTTCATTGACTAGATCAGATTATTCAGCATTCATTGGTTACCTGTGAACCTTCTCCACAACTCCCAACATCTAACTGATAGTCAGTTTGTAGTCAATTCTATATTAGTGAATGATAGTAATAACTCTGAGGAGACCAATTTTATAGACTTGATGAGATCATACAGCTAGCAGATCTTACTATGGATTAGATTCTAGCTGGTTTCTATAGTTGGAGATATTTGTAATATAGAGTTGTTTATCATATTGTTATATGCGCTATACAAAAATGGTTTATTATTATTATTAGATATTTTTTAATTGAATTAATTGACTAGATTTAAAAAATGAATGTTTGAAGATTTCTAAATCACTCTTGATTTGTAAAGAAAGGAGAGATGGGAATTGATAGTTTTAAGAAAAACAAAAATTAGTACATGGAACATTCTTGTATATATTTATATTGTAGAGTAAAACGTAAAGAATTCCATGGACTATTTTATTTTTGTTTTTCTTACAGAGGAAGGGAGAGTCAAGTTCCGTGTACCGCAGGAATTTGAGGTAAGTTGAATGATGTTTGCAGGGTTTATACTTCTTGAATTATTGATATATCACATTTTGTTGTGATTATGCCCAAGCCCATTCCCAAAAGTAGCTTGACTTATTTTCTTAAATTTCATGCACTTCCTATTCATTTCAAGAATAAAATTACAGCATATTTCATGATGAACTCTCAGAGAGTCAAACAAAATATGATATGGTAGAAATAACTGATATATGGCAGATGTGTTTGGTAGATACTGCCGAATGAAAGATGAGGAAATCAGTTAGTAACACTGTACTTTTACATATGGTGCCGTATATGTGTATGATAAACTAATACGAGGTCAGTGAGAGTTTGAAGCAAGTTTATCACAATTTACAATTCTATTACTACAAACCACTTTGAATAGCATCAACTGTGATTGTCCAAACCCTTTCTCAAAAAATTGTATTGATAAGTCGGTGTATTTGCTTCTCTTTCATGAACAGGTGACTCTTACTTTAATGGAAGATAACAAGACCATTCCATGGAGGTTGCTCAATATTGAGATCCTGGTACAAGATCCTGATACTGGAGGTGAGGTTGTCGGGTTTGAAATCATCACTTGCATAATAAAGTTTGATAGGCCACTGGAGCAAATCAACCGGAAAGGAGGGTTGATATCAAGATTAGAATTGAACCTGTTGAATACAATTTGATTTGATAAGACTTTAACCTGAATTTTGTAGGGCAAGGTATTTAAAGAGTTCATTCATCTTGTGCCATACTTGAACGGACCCCTTGTACTATTCTTTAAGCAGGGTCATTGGTTTCAGTAAAACCTAAGGAGTCCAGACAAAATTTTCAGTGTCTTTTCATATCATTGATGCATCTTTGAGGTGAAGTAATAGTTTTCATATATGTCTTTTAGTTTGACTCAGTGGAAATGGATTATTAATCATTTCTCTAACAATGTAATATGCCTTATAGAATAATAGTTACCAATTTGTTTGCATGATAGGTGAATTAATGATTTTGTAAATATTCTCCCATTTTTCAGATGGTAAAACCCTGGTTCACCCTATACAGGTAAGTCCTTCGATGTGATTCAAATTTAAATGTAAACAATATTTCAGTGACTCTTATTCAAGATGATTGAGGAAATCTTCAATATTCTAAATCAACTTTGTAATACAAATTGGGATGTTTTTTGTTAAGGTTTTCAAGTAACCCTGATAATTCATATGTGCTTATTATGATGTATGTTTGTTAATGTTTCTTACATCAATAATAGTCTGGTATATTGCTCTTGTGTGTGTGGGTTTTGTTGTTGTTGTTTAATTGATTTTTTCTTTTAAAAACATGTTTACTGTGCAACTTTTTATATTTTTCAAGACTACAAAATTAATCAGCCTTGCGCTGATTTTATTATCCTATTGTTTATGTGTCAATGATTAGATAAATGAGATTTACACTAAATGTAAGTCTATTCTAATTGTATTGGGTGGTAGTGTAGTTTAAGGATGGATGGAAGGATGGACTGATTGTAAGTTCTGTACTAAAATACCCAAACACATATCCATTAAAGCGGGACAGCACTACTTGTAGCTACTTGCGCCCTCTATATAACAAACAATGCCTAAGCGGTACCCGTTGCTCCCCATGATCCCCTTTTTCTTATGTTAACTGAGAGCTGATTTGATGAGATAACCACCTGCCAGTGACCATGCAGGGTGGTCTAATCCCCCCTAGCCAAACTAGTGCAGACAGGCTTTAAATAAATTAACCTTTATCATTGATTTATTTGTCTCTACCCAGGTGATGTGCATTCATCAGCTGGTCCAGTCACGGCTGTTCGGAGATGACAAGCCTCTGGTGGACATGTATAACGTCATACGTATCCTTTGTAACATTCATTAGTCATGAGAATGTCAAGGTGGTGCTTTTTTACTGATAACCAATCAGAAGCAAGTATTTCAGTAGCTTATAACAAAAACTGTCATTTGTCACTGATGGCAAGTTTTGTGAAACGCCCCCCTGATTGTACAGACATAGTATTGTAAAAATGAAAAAAAAAAACCTTGGTCGATCCATTAGCGAATATGTTAAATTTATACTGTATTCCGATTGGTGGTGGTGATACAAGTTTCCATAAAAAAATTAAAAGAGAAGTTGTGTTCTATTAATATGAAATTTTGTTTTTCTAAATGTTCAACTCTATTTAAGCGTTCACAAATCTGAATTTGCCACACTTCATCCAGGTGAGGTAAATGGGAATCCAGTAGGAAGAAATTCCTTGAATGCTTGAGAGCCTTGTCATGGTAGCATTGCTAATAGCCAGGGTAATAATATGATTTCAGGACCCTCAGAGAGAATAGTATTAATGATGAGGCTACCCTGGGTAAACAAGACATATTATTATCATTATTATTATGGATCATATCTCTGTCTTTACTCAAGGAGAAGAACTGTGTTGTGCTTTAAATGTAATTAATAAGAGTTTTTATTCATTCATTTATTGCAACCATGAGTTGGATTTCATACAGTAAAAAAGGCAGGCATAAAAATGGTTCACAATATAGTTATATGTATATATACTTTGTACAATAAAACTGTATAAATTGACACTTTAAATACATAGATATGAAAAGAAAAAGAAAAAAAAAAACACTCAAGAGCAATTGCATTTAAACATAATTATAAGGTACATAGGACTTCACAAGACCAATAATATTATATTAACTGACATCAACGTATTGTTCAACAAACAAAATTGAGAAAGATTTTGAAAGAAAGAGAGAGACAGTAAACCCAAATTGAGTGGTGGTATAATGCATTATCTGTAAAAAAATATATCCAGTCAAATTCAATTGATATTAAGTTTGTTACATTCTAAATCATTTTGAAATTCATATAATAAGCAGTTTGAATATGATGCGCTAATATACAGGAAGCCAGTGTAGTTTCTTAAAGAGTACTAGTTATACTTTGTTGGCGTAGAGTGCGAGTGACCAGTCTCGCTGCAATGTTCTGTATCATCTGGATCCGGTGAATATCAATCGCGGGAAGTCCAAACAACAAGCTGTTACAGGAGTCTAATCTGCTCGTCACAAATGCATGCACCAGATCTACTCTCAGATCAAGTTCAACTGTTTCATTGTTGTGAGTGCTTGGTAATCGTGAGAGACTGTCTGCGAGCAGGTTGTCTAGTCCTGGACAGTGTGTGATCTGGAAGTTGTATCCCTGTAGTCGAATAAACATCCTTTGTAGCCTTGGAGGGGCTGCTGTGAGTGCACATTCTCCTTGAAAGGAGGGATTGTGTTCACATTCAATATCAGTATAATCGGTATGAGGCATATTTTTCTTCCTTTTGCTTGATTGACCCTTAAAACCACGATGAGTTTGGGCATCGTCTATTAATTCTCTGCTTCTTTTTAGTCGTTTTATTGGCCACAGTTGCAGCCAAATTGCAATCATCTTCAGGAGGTTCGGCTCTAACACCATTATTCATGCTATCTTCTACATGTACGTCTCTAGAGAGAGCTTGAAGAACTTGAACAAAATATTTACTCTTCTTGTGCCAGCTGGAGCAGAGTTTGTCTCTTTTCTTTGTCAGAAACCATGTGTTTTTTAAATCAGGTGGGGGGACATCTGGTCTGTCATTGTGGGACACATTGGGCCCACGGAGGGGCAATCAGGTGGCGGGACATCTGGTCTGTCATTGTGGGACACATTGGGCCCACGGAGGGGCAATCAGGTGGCGGTACATCTGATCTGTCATTGTGGGACACATTGGGCCCACGGAGGGGCAATCAGGTGGCGGGACATCTGGTCTGTCATTGTGGGACACATTGGGCCCACGGAGGGGCAATCAGGTGGCGGGACATCTGGTCTGTCATTGTGGGACACATTGGGCCCACGGAGGGGCAATCAGGTGGCGGGACATCTGGTCTGTCATTGTGGGACACATTGGGCCCACGGAGGGGCAATCAGGTGGCGGGACATCTGGTCTGTCATTGTGGGACACATTGGGCCCACGGAGGGGCAATCAGGTGGCGGGACATCTGGTCTGTCATTGTGGGACACATTGGGCCCACGGAGGGGCAATCAGGTGGCGGGACATCTGGTCTGTCATTGTGGGACACATTGGGCCCACGGAGGGGCAATCAGGTGGCGGGACATCTGGTCTGTCATTGTGGGACACATTGGGCCCACGGAGGGGCAATCAGGTGGCGGGACATCTGGTCTGTCATTGTGGGACACATTGGGCCCACGGAGGGGCAATCAGGTGGCGGGACATCTGGTCTGTCATTGTGGGACACATTGGGCCCACGGAGGGGCAATCAGGTGGCGGGACATCTGGTCTGTCATTGTGGGACACATTGGGCCCACGGAGGGGCAATCAGGTGGCGGGACATCTGGTCTGTCATTGTGGGACACATTGGGCCCACGGAGGGGCAATCAGGTGGCGGGACATCTGGTCTGTCATTGTGGGACACATTGGGCCCACGGAGGGGCAATCAGGTGGCGGGACATCTGGTCTGTCATTGTGGGACACATTGGGCCCACGGAGGGGCAATCAGGTGGCGGGACATCTGGTCTGTCATTGTGGGACACATTGGGCCCACGGAGGGGCAATCAGGTGGCGGGACATCTGGTCTGTCATTGTGGGACACATTGGGCCCACGGAGGGGCAATCAGGTGGCGGGACATCTGGTCTGTCATTGTGGGACACATTGGGCCCACGGAGGGGCAATCAGGTGGCGGGACATCTGGTCTGTCATTGTGGGACACATTGGGCCCACGGAGGGGCAATCAGGTGGCGGGACATCTGGTCTGTCATTGTGGGACACATTGGGCCCACGGAGGGGCAATCAGGTGGCGGGACATCTGGTCTGTCATTGTGGGACACATTGGGCCCACGGAGGGGCAATCAGGTGGCGGGACATCTGGTCTGTCATTGTGGGACACATTGGGCCCACGGAGGGGCAATCAGGTGGCGGGACATCTGGTCTGTCATTGTGGGACACATTGGGCCCACGGAGGGGCAATCAGGTGGCGGGACATCTGGTCTGTCATTGTGGGACACATTGGGCCCACGGAGGGGCAATCAGGTGGCGGGACATCTGGTCTGTCATTGTGGGACACATTGGGCCCACGGAGGGGCAATCAGGTGGCGGGACATCTGGTCTGTCATTGTGGGACACATTGGGCCCACGGAGGGGCAATCAGGTGGCGGGACATCTGGTCTGTCATTGTGGGACACATTGGGCCCACGGAGGGGCAATCAGGTGGCGGGACATCTGGTCTGTCATTGTGGGACACATTGGGCCCACGGAGGGGCAATCAGGTGGCGGGACATCTGGTCTGTCATTGTGGGACACATTGGGCCCACGGAGGGGCAATCAGGTGGCGGGACATCTGGTCTGTCATTGTGGGACACATTGGGCCCACGGAGGGGCAATCAGGTGGCGGGACATCTGGTCTGTCATTGTGGGACACATTGGGCCCACGGAGGGGCAATCAGGTGGCGGGACATCTGGTCTGTCATTGTGGGACACATTGGGCCCACGGAGGGGCAATCAGGTGGCGGGACATCTGGTCTGTCATTGTGGGACACATTGGGCCCACGGAGGGGCAATCAGGTGGCGGGACATCTGGTCTGTCATTGTGGGACACATTGGGCCCACGGAGGGGCAATCAGGTGGCGGGACATCTGGTCTGTCATTGTGGGACACATTGGGCCCACGGAGGGGCAATCAGGTGGCGGGACATCTGGTCTGTCATTGTGGGACACATTGGGCCCACGGAGGGGCAATCAGGTGGCGGGACATCTGGTCTGTCATTGTGGGACACATTGGGCCCACGGAGGGGCAATCAGGTGGCGGGACATCTGGTCTGTCATTGTGGGACACATTGGGCCCACGGAGGGGCAATCAGGTGGCGGGACATCTGGTCTGTCATTGTGGGACACATTGGGCCCACGGAGGGGCAATCAGGTGGCGGGACATCTGGTCTGTCATTGTGGGACACATTGGGCCCACGGAGGGGCAATCAGGTGGCGGGACATCTGGTCTGTCATTGTGGGACACATTGGGCCCACGGAGGGGCAATCAGGTGGCGGGACATCTGGTCTGTCATTGTGGGACACATTGGGCCCACGGAGGGGCAATCAGGTGGCGGGACATCTGGTCTGTCATTGTGGGACACATTGGGCCCACGGAGGGGCAATCAGGTGGCGGGACATCTGGTCTGTCATTGTGGGACACATTGGGCCCACGGAGGTGCAATCAGGTGGCGGGACATCTGGTCTGTCATTGTGGGACACATTGGGCCCACGGAGGGGCAATCAGGTGGCGGGACATCTGGTCTGTCATTGTGGGACACATTGGGCCCACGGAGGGGCAATCAGGTGGCGAGACATCTGGTCTGTCATTGTGGGACACATTGGGTATCGTCTCTTACCCGTTGCCTCATAGAGTTTATACTTGGCCCACATGGTTCCAGTTAGCAATGGGTTAATTCTCTGTTTCATTTTAGTCGTTTTATTGGCCACAGTTGCTGCCAAATTGCAATCATCTTCAGGAGGTTCGGCTCTAACACCATTACTCATGTTACCTTCTACATGTACGTCTCTAGAGAGATCTTGAAGAACTTGCTGGCCCTCCATCAACGTAGATTATTTGAAGCAATCTATTCTATTTTAGCCTTTCAAGTTTCAGCTTTAGTCACTGCACTCATTGGCACAAAGTTTGATGAGATCACACTTTCTTGCTATCTTCTACATGTACGTCTCTAGAGAGATCTTGAAGAACTTGCTGGCCCTCCGTCAACGTAGATTATCTGAAGCAATCTATTCTATTTTAGCCTTTCAAGTTTCAGCTTTAGTCACAGCACTCATTGGCACAAAGTTTGATGAGATCACACTTTCTTGCTATCTTCTACATGTACGTCTCTAGAGAGATCTTGAAGAACTTGCTGGCCCTTCGTCAACGTAGATTATTTGAAGCAATCTATTTGAGCCTTTCAAGTTTTAGCTTTAGTCACTGCACTCATTGGCACAAAGTTTGATGAGATCACACTTTCTTGCTATCTTCTACATGTACGTCTCTAGAGAGATCTTGAAGAACTTGCTGGGCCTCCATCAACGTAGATTATTTGAAGCAATCTATTTTAGCCTTTCAAGTTTTAGCTTTAGTCACTGCACTCATTGGCACAAAGTTTGATGAGATCACACTTTCTTGCTATCTTCTACATTTACGTCTCTAGAGAGATCCTGAAGAACTTGCTGGCCCTCCATCGACGTAGATTATTTGAAGCAATCTATTTTAGCCTTTCAAGTTTCAGCTTGAGTCACTGCACTCATACTTGATACTTGATGAGGTAATCCCTGAAGCAGCTTTTCCAAGCTATACTGGGATGGGATGTGTTGTGACAGCAGGTGAAGGTGCAGACAACAAAAGGGTGTACAATTTCTTTATACAGTACAACAGTGACTTGCAAGTAAAAAATCATGCTGCTATATGGTTTACAGCATTCTGGAACCTACAGGAGGTTCCAACCCTCTGATGACCGGGAGGGCGGTCATCTGGAAAGCAGCTTCTGTTGGGGCAGTAACTGCAGTGGCTGGTAGTTGATTCCAGATGCGAATGGTCCGGGGGTAAAATGAGTACTTGTAGGAGTCTATTGTTGCCTCAGGAACCTCGTAGCTGTGGTTATGAGGTGAGGAAGACAAATATTGACTAGCTGGTGGTGTATTTTAAATTGGCACAAAGTTTGATGAGATTACACCCCTTAACTCCAACCCTTCTCAGACACTTTCTGCCAGTCCTTACAGCTCGAGGTCCTGTATTCACAGGTAAGATCCCCTTCATTCCATTTTCTTATAAAGTGGATAATATTGGGGTAATGTGTTTCAACCATTCATTGAGAGTTTTAGTGTTTTAATCTTAGCATATCATCTGGGTAAAAATATATCTTATTGTTGGTGTTGTTGCAATGATAACATGGCCATATAGGAATAATCTATGAGGCTTGTGTTATAAACTTGGGTTATCGGCAATGATTTCATAATATTACAGGCATCTTTAAGAGGATGACTGGTCGACTTTACATCTCATTTGTGATATTTGTGAATTAACAGCTAAAAAATAATGGTCTCAACCCAAATCTATGAAGGTAACTTGGTTGTTGAGGGAGGGTATTGATAATCATATAAAGCACTTTGAAATGTAATATTATACCAATGTATATTTTATTATCGTTACTATTATCATCGTCATCATCATGATTATCATTATTGTGTTACAGGTGCAGAGACTTATCAGTGAAAGATGGGGAGAGCATGTGACAATTGATAAATACACTGCTGGAGAATGTCTTATGATGTCATACTGGAGGTATGGTCTTACATCATCTTTTCATTTCTTTTCAAATTTCCCTTTTAAATTGCAACTGTATTCATACACAGTATTTTATAGTGCTGTTTTGTTTTAATATGAGTTCAAGGATAATAAGTAACATAGATTGGGGATAATCTTATAACAAATTCCTCATTAGCAAATTTTACAATTGAAATTTAATCACCTATTTGATTGCTTATGTAATGATATCCTTGGCAGTTTTGTTAATGATTCAAATTTGAATAACAAATTTCTAATTGAGAGCTTTTGTTTTTGTTATTTTGTTTTGAACCACAAATTTTATAAGACAAGTTTAGACGGATGTGCTCCGACCCCAAACATAATCACCTCCTTCTTTTTCTTGTTGGTTGTCAAACATTTTTTGAACAAAATTGTACCCCTCCCCTAAAAGTGCACCATTGTGTATGCATCCAATTACTGTATTATTTCAGATCTCAAAGCCTGCATGCCTCCAAGAAGCCTGAATTATTCAAGCTGACAGTGAGCATCGATGACGATGATGTGGCTAAGCCCCTCCAAGTGCTTCATGACCCCCCTCTGGATATGGTAGATGCCGCACACGTCAACCAGGCTATACGGGTAAGTCTCCTGTGGGAGATACCATTTTACATTATGGGGGTAATCTATTTTACTGTATTTGATTTGGGGTACTTTAGTTATAAATGTTTATGGATTAATATTGTTGGAAGTTATCAGGATTAGAATATGTGAACCTCGTCTTATCAAGAGTTGCTATCGTGTCAATCTGATAGTAACTTAATTTCAATCGCAGCTGTTTACTAGACAGATATGAGTTCAAAACTTTTTGATTGATTTGATGGGAAAACTTGCAATAATACTGGATCAGTCGCAACTTTATCTACTGTTATTTGCACCACACTGTTTATTTTTTTAATGGGAGTCATCTATTCATGAAGCATGTGCAATGTAATTCTAGTGTTAATTGTTGTTTATGATATGTAAATAAAAAAAACAAGACGTGACACTTAAAAAGAGCTGAAATTTACCTGTAATCTTTATTTTTTTATTGGGGGGGGGGGGGGGGGGAGGGGGATTTGTAATGACAGTTCGAATTTACTTTTGAACTCCACAATTCTTGCTATTTTCCTTTTGTTTTTATTGTTTTGTCTTCAGTGCGATCACTTATCGGTGGAGAGACTCCTTGTCGAGACTGTACTGGTCAGATCAAGACTTAAACTCAAGGTAAGTGTTATTCAGCTCATAGGCTTGTATTCTCAGGAATGTGAACCTAGTTCTCAGCTTTACTTAAAGTACCATCTTTCATTTTATTTTTCTGAAAACTTTCTGTGACCCATTTCTCTGCTCTCTCTGCATTAAGTCAATTTAACTTGGTGTCAAAGTGGACTTTCATATTGAAGTTGACTATTATGTTTGAACCATTTTTCTTAATCCTTTTTTTTCTACAGGGCTTGCAAGAAGAGTTGGAGAAGGACCTCCCTGGCTCTAAGTGTAAGTTAATGGTTAATCCTTTGATGAAGATTCTGATGTAATACAGTCAAACCTGCTTTAGTGACCACCTGTCTACAAAGACCACCTGTCTACAAGGACCACATTTTTTGTTTCCCTTGAAAATGGTTTCTCTTTGAAACATGTACTAAAGGAACCTGTCTACAAAGACCACTTTTTGTGTCTTCCTTGGGTGGTCGCCATAAACAGGTTTTGACTGTATATCATTCCTACTAATGACAAAATAAAAAACTGTTGTAAACCTACCGATATATCTATTCAGGAGTACAGAAAAGCACATCGACATTTACAATGTAATGTGCTATATATGTAACATAACATTATTATTATTATCGTTATCATTGCAGGTCATGTGGAAGGTTCTCCATCACTGTTGTATATCCCTGTTGTAAAGCCTTGTAGTGATGATGAACAGCTTATGGTGTCAGTTGATATGCAGACTGGATCATACATACCAAGCATTGCACACTGCGGTAAGTCCTGGATGAATTATTATTGGAGAGAGAGAGATAGAGAGAGACAGAGAGAGAAAGCAAAAGAATGCAAAGGAAAGAGAAAAGAAAAAGAGGAAGAGAGAAACAGAGAAAGAACCAGAGAGAGGAAGAGAGACAGTGAGAGAGAGAAAGAAAGAGACACAGACAGGCATACAGAGAAAGAGAGAGACAGAGAAAAAGAGAGAGAAAGAGAGAGAGAGAGAACGTAAGCCTAACGGTACTGATAATGTGAATAAAGTGAAGAAGAGTAGATTGAAATATAGGAGAAGAGTAACAAGGAGATGATGTAATAGAAGCAAATGGATGTTGGATTTGATGGTGATTTTTTTGGTGATAATGATTAAGATGACTGCTAATGATGATGATTTGATGGTGATGAGGATAATGATTATGATATTAGTAATGGTGATGGTTTGAAATAAGATGATCATTGTTTGGATGATGAGGGTGATGAATTGAACTGCTTTACTTTATATGTACCTTTAGGTTTGTAGAAATATATATCACATCACATAGAACAGTGTCCCTATATACTTCTGAACTACTTTTGGAATTCTGATAAGATTTTATCTTCTTCCTTTGTCTTTCAGGCGCCACACTCCTAGATGAGATAGACCAAGGTCTGAATCATGAACGTAGCAAGCTGGAACCTCTCATCGCAAAGCTCAGGTACAGCATTAACAACAATTATATTTACAGTCAAACCTGCTTTAGTGACTACCTGTATAGGAAAACCACCTGTCTACAAAGACCACTTTTCTTGTCTCCCTTGGGTTTTCTTTATAGACAGGTTTCACTGTATTATGACAAACTTTCACAAGTTATTTGTATATCATCTTTTTGGAGCCATTAGCTGATATACTTTAGCACAGAGTTAACGCCCTTTTGATTCTGAAAAGATGATATTTCGATTAAAAATTGTGGTTTACATATCATGTCAATTGTAGAAATAAACAACTTCCAGAATCAGGCACTCGTAATCATAAAACTTTTATTTGAATCTCTTTAATATTTGAAGAGCTTTATTCCAAAAGGAGTAAAAACCACTTTTGATGAAAATTGAGTTATTGATATCAGAACATTGTTCACAGTACCTGTCTTTCAACAAAATTATTTACCTAAATTTTGGGAGCAATTATGAAAAAATGCACCTTCTAATCCTTTTCCATAGACGCCTGTACAAAATCTGGTAAACAATTTCTTTTTTCTCAGAAATACAAAAATGGATTTAGCAACTTTTGAAATTAAACTCTTTATTTGTGAACTTATATTTCAAGGGTCCTGTTGTACATGCGTCATTGCCAATACTCCGTCTCCATGCTCCCCGTCACCTTCCTCAAAGAGCTCCCTCTGGTGACGGTCTCACCCGATCACCCGGTCAATCGTCTCTTGCCTAACTACATCTACCTACGACTCACCCAGCATCCTCAGTATTATGTGGTATGTATGGGTGAAAAATAATTTCTAAGAGTTATCTTGTTCTTATGCAAGTGTGGAAGAACATCAGATTGAAAATGTTCCCTGAAAAGCATGGCTCTTCAAATGCCTTAATATTCTAAATATGGCATGTAACAGCATAAAAATCGGGACAGATTTTTATGCCACATGTTTGTGTAGTCCCATATACATCTTCCTGTGTACAGTGCTTGTAACTTTACCAAGACTGGGCCAAATTTCTTATCATTTTGATGATTCCAGAACCTTGCAGTACACACCAATACTTACATGTATATGCTAGATAATCAACCATTTCTGATCGATTCCACATTTTTTCTTTCTCAATGCAATCGCATGACCAGAAATCAACTTCATCTTTAAAGATGGGAATAGGTTGTGTGTGAGAAATGTTTATGCAGACATTATAACAAAAAAAAAAATTTGATGTGTCAAAATAATAAGAATAATCTCTAAAATGTATGAAGTGCTTAGTACTATGTTTCTATGAAAGCAAATCAAATGCTAGACCTTTTTTCTAAACCATCCTGTTGAAATTGTTCATCAACTAACCTCAATTATCAGTTAGAATTGTTGAATTTTTATTGATTTAAAGACCGAGTGGTGAAAAAAAAGCGGGAAAAACAGAGAGAGAGAGAGAGAGAGTAAGAGTGAAATAAGAGAATTAATAAAAAAATGAAGAATGAAATAAATAGAGAAAGAAAAGGGAAAAGGAAACATAAACAGATTTCACATCCTCAACCTTAGATTGCTTTTGCATGTTATTAAACAAGTTATGACTCCCCCCCCCCACCCTCAATGGTTGAACCCATGCTACACCTCTAACTGTAATCACATCCTTTTATCACTCCCCAGGGAGTGGAAAATGTGCATACATTGTGTTGCGGGTAAGCCTGAATCCGATGACTGGGGTAATAATATGTGCTGCGCCTACAAACAAAAGTATTAGGCGCATTATAATTGTGAGCTATTATTATTATTATTTATGACAGGTGGTTGACTTTGCCCTCGGTAAGGGCCTTGGTGACTTCCTATGTCGCTACCATCTCATGCGCTGCAGCTCCGCCGCCTACATCGACGCCCAGACCATCCCCCAGGGCGGGGCCACTCCGTCCGTTCAGAAGGACACACCCGAGACAACGGAGAAGTACCTCCACCCTGATGTGTTCGTTGACTTGGATCATTCCACTATCTTGAGGGGGCCGGATACATCAGTTGAGGGTAAGTTTGGAATGTAAGGGTTGTTTGTATCAAACAGTTTCATTTAATTAGTCTTTAAGTTATTTTCCATGGATCGCAAGTTTTAATCTGTTTATTGATTTGGATCATTTTCATCATTTTACTATATTGGGGGGTAGGACAGCATTCATGATTCCCATTAGATAAAACAGACATTGAGAGGAATAGTCCCAGTGAAAACGTTAAGAACCGTACATGACCGTAACACACACTCTGTTGAATGGGCAATAATCATAAGATAGAGGACAGGCTTTGTTTCATTTGATTTCTTCTATAATTAATCTGTTTCGTAATAAATAACATTCCCTCAAAAAATAAAGAGAGGTTTATGGGTATCCTGTAATTTTGTGTATTTTTCTGTTTCCTTACAGATCTGGATGTTGACGATGATGAAAAGAAAAGGAAGGTAAGTCAACTCTTTACTGACTACTACATATATAAAAGGATGTAATAAGACATCTGCATTTCAAATGAAAATCCAAACATCTTTCTATGAGGTCGCTTCTAAATGTCTGTATGAATTTCTAATCGACTTCTGAATCACTCGCCACCCAACGAGGGGTTTCACAAAGACTAAGATCGACTTTAAGTTGAAATTAACTATGCCAGGCCGTTTATGCCACTAGTTCCTCTACCATTCCTGGTATTGTTTTCTCAAAGGAAGTACCAATCTACAGAATTTACGTTTTTTATAGTTTATTATTGAAGGAAAAAAATATTATCAAAAGATCATTATTGAGAGACCAATGGTGAGAACAACCAGTGGCATAAATAGCCGGCCATAGTTAGGTCCAACTTAAAGTCCATCTTAGTCTTTATGAAACACTCCCCAGGTGAAATAAATGGGTACCTGCTGGAAAGAATGCTTGAGTGCCTTATCATGATAGCTTGGCTAAAGACAGGGTAATAATATGATTGCAGGGCCCTCAGGGAGTACAGTATTGGTACTAATGAGGCTACCCTGGGTAAACAAGACATTGTTATTATTTTTGTATTAATATAATAGTATGATTACTAAAAAAAGGCTTTACAAGTATTGGGTATCTTTGCCTCAGATTCTAAACAAAATCCTGGATTTAGCTCATGCTGCAATCATAATTATAACATTTAGGTCAGTCAGGAATACTATGACTTTTACGAGCAGATCGCATTTTTGATTATCAAGATATCTACGATTGGAAATCGAAATTTCAAAAACCGTTTTCCCAACGTTTTTTATAACACTACAGTCTCTTGGGGAAAATGAGTATGGTAAAACTGGCCACTCAAAGATTTTTACTTTTTTGAGGCACTCCATGATTATTTTGAAGCGCAATGTTTTTTAGGGCTTCAATATTACACCATATCACAGACACTGATAAAACGTAGGGTCATGCATCTTAGCTTTGTAAAACTGGACACATTGTTCAACAATGCCTTTAAACTGGGACTTTTGCTTGTAATTGTTACTTTAATCACATTAAATACAAATCATGTTTTACATATATCATTTTAGGTTCTTCATATCACTGCAGGGGAGAACAAGAGGAAGAAATTGACGAGCTATTGTGAATTCTTCAACTACACACTCTCCCATGTAGTATCCCTGTGCAACATACGCATTCCATTCATCAAACTCTGTGAAGAGGTAAGTGATTTTATAACACACATCGCCCGAGTTATGTCAACCTTTGCATATGTCTATTTTCTATCTTGTGTCCCAATCTTCCTGAATTGGATTGTGTGTGACGTTGTCACTGTCGTTGATGTCATGGATGATGTCATTCACAATGTAATTGACTTTGTCATTAACCATTTCATTGATATTGTCACTGACATAAATGATCATTGTTATGATGTTGTCATTCATATTTCCATTCATGTTGTCACTGCCATTTTCATTGATAAAATATTGCCTTTTTTATTGTTATTGTCATCAATATCATTGTTATTATTGTCATTGTAGTCGTCTTCATTGATATTCTCATCGACCTAATCATTGATATTATTATTATCATTACCAGCTGTCCCAGAACAACCTAGCTCACCAGGGCATCCAGGTAGAAGGAGAAGGGGTGGGGCTAGTCATCAAACTCTGCTCCCTCCCACCATGCAAAGGGGTTGCCAAGGAAACCAGTATGGCACTGAATGCTGCCCTCTTGGACTGCTCGTTCAGACTCCATAAGAATCAGCACGGCATGTGGCAGGTTCAGGTATGTCTAAAATATCAGATCAATCAATTGTTGTATAGAATTTGTTTGTGGTTGCGCCTATTAAATTGAATTGAATTGATCTTTATTTGTTTCCAATAGAGAGATAGATAGATAGATATTTGGTTTTATTCAAGTACTGATTAAAAAGTCAGAAGACTAAACAAGTCAGTTTACAATATAAAATGCATAACAAAAAAAATATAACAAGGTAAAAAAAACATGGATAAATTAAATCATTAATAAGTAAAAAATATAATAAGTATATAAGTATATAATAATAAGTAAATAAATAGTTATATACATTTGCCTTAAATAATTATATATAATACTATCATTGCTAGTGAAAGGACTTGGAATTCAAATTAAAAACAAATTAAAACAGCTTTGAGAGATCCCAATACTAATACTTGACATAATCATTATGCAATAATTAATTAACATTTAAAAATTCACAATGGTTATGAAAATTCAATGGTTCACAAATTCAATCACAGTAGACATGACATTATACATTGTTGTAATACATACATAGGCAATCTATAAACAACGCAACACCCTCTCCACGACCATTCAAGCGAGGAGCTTGGTAAAACAAATAACCAGAAAGATTTAAAATGCTACTTTTGTTATACATCCAAGTTTCAGTAAGTCCTATTGCAGAAAATGGAAAATTTAGCGACATTAAGTAATCAAACTTCTTGCATTAAAATGAACAAGGCTAAAATGATTAGGCTTTATAGATTGGACCCTGTTAAGAAATTCCACTTCGTTGAGGTATTTTGACTCAGAAAAATTATAAAATAAATTATCATTTGTATAATCTTGAGAATTAAGATAGCGTATGAAATTTCTGGTTGCAGATTCATATAAAGAGTTGAGATCAGAAGAAAATTTACCAGCCTCAAAGAACTCTAGCAAATCAAAATCACTGACATCATGAAATGGACAATTATACAAATTTGATTGATTACATTGACAAGCTTGCATAGATATTTCAATAAATAAATACAATATAACAAATAATTAAAAAGGTTGGGTGAAGGTAACAAAAATCCTAATCAAGTTTCTCGAGGTCATTTTGATTGCTCACCGATTTTGCGTCCATCCTTGGTGTGGGAGAAGATCTTCCCATCGGACGACAAGGTATGGACAGTGTTTGTATGTTTCAATGCTTTGAAGAAGAGCTCTTGACGTCGGGGGGCCAAATCTTCTCTGATCGCAATGCCAGTGTTCTTTAGTTTCGACTTAGCTGAGTACATGAGGTAAAGAGCGTTGTATCTTGCGAACTTTATGATGAGTGGTTTCGATCGAGGAAGCTTGATGTCGAGTGGTTGTTGAGTCGCGAGGACTCTGCCTCTAAGATTCCCTCAAGGTACGCCTTGCATGCGTGGTAGAGCTCCATACGCATGGCAAAGAACTCTCAGGATCTCTTCAACGTTGTCTTAGCGACTGATGACCTCATTGATGTCATAGAGGACCTGAGATGGATTCTGCGGCTTCTGTCGATATCGCAAGGATCAAGATTTTTTTATTTATTTATTTATTTATTTCGGTTTAAAAAGACATATAAATATACATGATTCAAAGGTCCAAGGACCAAAACTTATCATGTTTACAAATTATACAATACAGTTATAAATACGGTAAATATACAATAGTGAGCCAAACGAACAGGTATGACAAGTACAATATCGCAATAAAGATGACAAAAATAATACATTTCCATCAATACAATACCAAAATAAACTAAGAGAAAGTAATGGTCAAGTTCGTCAAATTACTAAACTGATATATGGTAGTGGTAGCAGATAAACATACACAAAAAAAAACTCCCATTGACTCCCATCTTCGCGGCGATGCCCAAGACGACGTCATCGGCGTTCTCGTTTGGAGTCTCGGGACTCCATATAGTCAAAGGCATTGGCGTCAAGTATATATCTCCTGCTCCTCCACCATGGAATCAAGCTTCAAGATCGATTTCCGCATGACATCAGTGGTAGAAGACAAATCGCTAATATTTTTCTCACTTTTCTGAAGCTCCAGCCGAAATGAATCATGCAGCTCTTTTGCGATTTTGTCGTACACAGCTGTGTAGACAGCGTCAACAATCTCCTTAAAGGGGAAGTCCACCCTGAAATTAAGTTAGTTTTAATAGGAGTAGAAAAATGAGAGAAACAAGTCAGTGAAAGTTTGAGCAAATTCCGATTAAAAATAAGGAAGTTAGGATTTTTAAAGTTGTGATCAATCAAACACAAATTGGCAACTCTATGACGTAAAATGCGAGCTCAACTTCCATTTGCTTAGTACTAAAAAAATCTAAAATTTTCATTTTCCCTCAAGAAAAATTTCAACCATACATGCACCCTAAATATAATAATTGCAAATATGTTTTTATACTCCCCCTGCAAGGAACAAATATATATTCCGTCATCAATAACGAAGAAAACATGATTTTATGGAATATTATGCACAAAGCAAATGAAGGAGAGCTTGTATAATAAGTCACAGAGTTGCCAATTTGTATTTGATTGATCACAACTTCAATAATTCATAACTTTCTTATTTTCATTCAGAATTTGCTCAAACTTTCACTCACCTGATTTTCTTATTATTCTGCCTCTATCGAAACAAACTTATTTTGGGGGTGGACTTTCCCTTTAACAACTGCCTTAGAGCGAAGCGCTTTCACTACCTGATCCATGATGCAATCCTTTATATTAGACTTTGTTGCCGAGATTGATTCCAAATTTGCATGTGAAAAGGCGGTTGCAGTCTGTTGAGCAGCAGACTCTTCTGAGGTTTCCTCAGGCTTGAGAGACCCGGTAGGTGCTGGTAGCGTCTCCCTTGTCGTGTCGGTGGATGGATATTCGGCTATTGGGTCATGCTTCGACCCTTTTTTCTCTGCTTTGATCTCGAGGACATCGTATTTGCAATATTCCAAATTAGTCAATATCCAATTGAAGATATAAATCCCAGGAACTGGTAGTAAATTTCACGTCAAAAAGGTGAATTAACGGAAGATAAACCAACTCTCAATCTCGGCAGCTCACACGGCAGCTCACACGGCAGCTCACACGCTCTCTCTAAATAGTTACTTTAACGACAATGGTTTGCTTTTTCTGAATGTCTCTCAGTGTTCGATTCTGCTCCTCTAAATAGTTACTTTGACGACAATGGTTTGCTTTTGCTGAATGTCTCTCAGTGTTCGATACTGCTCCTCTAAATAGTTACTTTGACGACAATGGTTTGCTTTTTCTGAATGTCTCTCAGTGTTCGATTCTGCTCCTCTAAATAGTTACTTTGACGACAATGGTTTGCTTTTGCTGAATGTCTCTCAGTGTTCGATACTGCTCCTCTAAATAGTTATTTTGACGACAATGGTTTGCTTTTGCTGAATGTCTCTCAGTGTTCGATTCTGCTCCTCTAAATAGTTACTTTGACGACAATGGTTTGCTTTTGCTGAATGTCTCTCAGTGTTCGATTCTGCTCCTCTAAATAGTTACTTTGACGACAATGGTTTGCTTTTGCTGAATGTCTCTCAGTGTTCGATTCTGCTCCTCTAAATAGTTACTTTGACGACAATGGTTTGCTTTTGCTGAATGTCTCTCAGTGTTCGATTCTGCTCCTCTAAATAGTTACTTTGACGACAATGGTTTGCTTTTGCTGAATGTCTCTCAGTGTTCGATACTGCTCCTCTAAATAGTTACTTTGACGACAATGGTTTGCTTTTGCTGAATGTCTCTCAGTGTTCGATTCTGCTCTCTCGTGAATCTTTGTGCGAAATAAAGACTGCGTGCTCGATCTTGAGACTGAAAACAAGTCAGAAAAAAATCTAGGAACCAGCGGGATTCGATCCTGCCATTGATCAATTTAGTTTGGTATGGTTTGATTCCAGACCTTTTGGTGCCGTTAAAACGAGCTTCGGGCGATGTGCTTTGGTTCAGTCTTAGAAAGAAAAAAAATCTGAGTGTGTGTAATTGGGTTTTTGTAGATGTGTATCAATCAGATATGATTATCTTCATCTAGGACCGACCTTTACATCACAATCTGAAAAGATGCGACTCACTTTTGAACTGGTACCTACCTGTTTGAGTCCATTCGTAGGCAAAGACAGAGACTTGGTCTAGGTTAATGTACCGCTAGACCAAATCCATCTTGCAACCCTCATCTCGATCATTTCAATTAGGTTTCTGTGTAGGACATTTAATTTAATTTCAGACATTGGCACTCTTAAAGGGGCACGTTCCCGCCAGTGTAGTTATCGGAACATGCCATCTGCGTAAGAGCCGTATTCTGTTGGTGTCAATAGGCAGCTATAGCGCCGTCCACCAGCGCATACGTAATTTGAGCGCCCTCTGGAATACGGGGAACATGCCCCTTTAAACATTTTGACATTCTGTTGTTATGTTATAGATGAACATCCTTGGAAGAAAGAAAAAGATTACAGAAAAACTTGTTCTCTGTCAGTCAGATTATCAAGAATTCTGTGTGTGTCACATTACAGATAATCCTAAAAAGTCAATGATAATTATCATAACTGGTAGTTTTCATAACAGGGCTTTCTTATCACCTTTCAGATTAATTTTCTAACTTAAAGATGAAGTTGAGTTCTGGCCATGCGATTGCATTGTGAAAGAAACGGTGTGGAATCGACCAGAAAAGGTTGATCATCTAGCATATAAGAATTTGTGTGTATTGCAAGGTTCTGGAATCATCAAAATGATAAGAAATTTGGCCAAGTCTTGGTAAAGTTACAAACACTGTTCACAGTTACAAACACTGTACACAGAAAGATGTATATGGGACTACACGAACACGTGGCATAAAAATCCTACCCTGGATGTTTACGATGTTACATGACATATTTAGAATATGAAGGCCTTTGAAGAGCCATGCTTTTCAGGGAACATGTCTTATCTGATGTTCTTCCACACTTGCATAATCGCTCACAAATTATTTTTCACCTCTTCCCAGAACTCAACCTTCTCTTTAATCACAGGAAATGTAATGCTTTTATTTCATTGTATCTTTTCACTGTTTATTCTCAGATGGTGTTTGCAAATTGTCCGGTCACAAGCTGTTCATCCAGAGAGCAAGGTGGGTTGTGATAAATGTAGCAATTTCCTTTTTTTAAAGCCCCACTGTCCTACTTGTAGCTACTTGCTCCCTCTATATAGAAAACTTCCCCAATCGGTGCCTGTTGGTCCCCCATGATCCTCTTTTTCTTATGTTATTTGAGAGCTGAGTTAATGAGATAGCCACCTGTCAGTGACCTCGCTGTGTGGTCTAATCCCTTCTGGCCCAGTACAATTTTGACTGTCTTTAAAGTATTCTATATAATATTTACATAATTATATAAAGATTTGAATCAACAATAGAATTCGACAAATTGCATTTTGGTCTTACCAATGTTCTAGGTAGGTCGAATCTGTCACAATGGGTTTCACTAGAAATGTACATGTATGCATGTTGAAATTGCTAGCTATCAATTGCAATTGCTAATAATCATAACAAATGTTACAAATTTTAATAAATGACATAAATCCTTAAGAGTTCTCTCTTTTAATGGCCTATTTTTGTTGTTGTTTTTATATATGAATAATCTTCTTTTTTTTTAAATATATACATATATGTTGCACTATGTATTGAAATATGTCAATGTTAGCATCATTAACTGACAGAGAAAAAGCAGATACATTAACTATTTAAAAAAAAAAAAATTTCTTTAGGTTCGACTCGTTTGGTCTACCTGTTCTACAAGGTCCTAGGCAGTCACTCCGTAGTCAAGCAGTTTCAACGGGATTGGGACTCGATCGGACGCCTCTATCATTTGACCCTTGACCTCCCAATATGGCTGCCGTACCTCACTCTGTCTCATTCTTCACGCTCGAGCCTGATACAGGGTAAGACTGATTGTTAAAGGCATTGCACTTTTGTTGTGCTTGCTCAAGGTTCCTAGTGCAATCGATGTTCTTTATAATAATACCGTATTTGCCGGCGATAAGGCCGCAGCGCCGCATAGGCCGCACCCCCGATTTTGACATTTAAAAAAAAGTTTTGTCGGAGGCGTGATTCGAACTCACCCGAACAAGTAGAATGCGACTCAAATCACCGCCTTAGACCGCTCGGCTATCCCGACCCTAATGCTTTCACTTGGAGCTTTCTCTTGTGTATTGCACCATAGCTTTGACTCACGCTACCAGTAGAGTTTGTTTGGTAATTTATGAATTTTATTTACGAGATTTTGCCCTTAATTTAAAAAATATAACACATAATTGTCGGTAAGACATGTGTTATTCTAGACAGTTATTCTAGAAATATCCATCACCTTTCATTGTTGTCCCATATGTACAAATTCGTGCTGCTTTTCATGGTTTTGACTTGCGTTTTTTTTTTTGTTTACTCTTTCGCCGCAAAGGCCGCACCCCGACTTTTTGACATTTTCTCTATATAGGAACGCTAAAAACAAGAAGTACCATAGCGCTTACAAATACAAATATATGAAAGGAGGACAATGTCTCACAGGGACTGATCAAATATTTTACTATGGCATATGTTTGATGCTCGAGCCAATACACAGAACTCATTTCATCCCACAGCCTCAGTTCTGATAAATATAAGATATATCTGCAATTAATGAATACATGACAAAGTATATTACAATTACTAAACTAGCTTAGCATTCTCTCCTCACTTTTCAGAATATCTTATATTAATCTGGAGGGATTTGGAATGAATATAGTCTTTACTTTTTCTGTTTTCTTTCCCTTTTTATTAAAAACAGACAATCCTCCCTTCACTACGTTGGTAGATATCCAATCATTCACATACCAGAAGATCACTATAGCATATGGAAAGGACAGATCAAGCACCGTAAGTTTACTGTTTCGATTTTAACTTCAAAGAGTTGATTACAATGATTAAAATGAAATCTGTGCTGTATTTTGATGCCTGAAATGTGTGATAGTCATTTACAGTATGTAAAACACTTGAATTAATTAAACATTTAAAAGACTGTCAGATATTGTTACCAAAGCGTGATATACAGTGATATGATAATAATTTGCTTAAAATGTTGTTGTTTTACCTACTGTAAATTCAATTTTTCTCAATTGACTGTATATCACAATTTGGTAATGATATCTGAGAGTCTTTTAAATGTTTAATACATTCAATTTAATTTGATAAGTATATCCAGTAGAATTGAAACTAGCCAGGAAATAGTCAAGCTTTCCTCATAAATCTTGACTATGTGAGTATTATTCCAATTCAAATCATGGGGAAGGGGGCTAATGGCCTTATTAAACCAATTTAATTAACTATTCATTGCCCCCTTCCCCCTCCTTGTGTGGCATAACTGTCAACCATTCCTATTTTGGAGGAATAATTCCTAATTTTTATTTTTTTAACCCTAGATTCCTCTTGTTTTCTGAGACATTATGTGTGAAAAGTATACAAAATAGACTGTATTCCTAATCTTGCTTTGATAGATTCCTAATTTTTGCTGTAAAAGGTTGGCACGTATGCTGTGGTGACATTTGATGAATATACATGTACAACAAAATGACCTTTTTCAGTGATGATTGTGAGGATAATTCTCTTTCATGAAATCTCTGTTGTGTGTTTGTGTAGAGTGATATTGAATGTTGTGACTACTTCTAAAAAAAAAGGTCTCTTCTTGAACTTAAATTTTCCATTTACTCACTATTTTTGTTTGTTATTGTTGTTGTCTTTGATAGGTAATGGTGTGTTGGGATCCCGATATTCTGAGGTTTCGACTCATCTTCAGTGCTGTAGGTTCAACGTCAACAGCAAACTGTCATACCATGGTTCAGTCGTACCTTGAACATGAGCTGAATGAGGAGCAGAGTCTGCCCAAACTTATCAAGGTTTGTAGAGGGAGGGAGGGAGGGAGGGAGGGAGGAAGAGGGGGCGGGTAAAATTGTGGAACAGGAATGGTTAGAGAACAGATGAGAAAAGAAGGAGGATAAAAAGATGAGCAAAGATTGGGAGAAAGGAGGTTTTAGAGGAGAAACAGATAGGAGCTTTCAAGAATTTATTTCTGTAGTCGTAATTCTGGATTTAAAAAAAAAAAAAAAAATTATGTTAAATATTTAAGAAGTGAAAATAAAAAAAAATCTATGTGAAGAGAGAGACAGATAGACAGACAGATAGACCGACAGAATGCAGGTGAGAGAAAGATAGAGAGAGAGAGACAGGGAGACAGACAGAGAGCAAGAGGTTTTTAGAGCAAATGTAAGACCGAATGAAGGTTGTATGAGAGTGGCAATGGGTAGAAATGAGAGAGGCAGAAGGTTTGTAAAGGAAATATGTTACTATATGAAGGAGACAAATACCCAATTAGATCTACAAAATGCAATTCTTTAATTTTCTGTTCCAATCCATTCTATGTTCGTCCACCACAGAGTCTGTGTGAGAGCCAGGGACCCCTCCATGCGATCTGCAGGTTGCCTCTCATCCCCTCCTTGGGACTGATAGCCGCAACCAATCAGGTGGCAGGACCCATCCACAAGTTTGCGCTCTGCCCTCAATCCAGCACCCATTACAGGGTTGTCTTCCACAATGCGTACTGCTTGGATATTCATTGCAAGGGAAAGAATACGGTGGCTGTCAGAGGTATGGCTTGATCTCTGTCTGTATGGCTCACTTTTTTCCTCTGACTTATTGTTTATATGTCTGTCTTTCACTCTGTCTCACTCTTTGTCTCTTTCTTTTTCTCAATCTGTCTGTATTGTCTATTTCCTATTCTCTCCATCTTTATTTTTCTCTGCATTATTTCTCTTACCATTTTTTTCCTCTCTCGCTCTGTCTTTTTCTTTCCTTTCACTGTCTGTCTGTCCTTTTTTACTTGCTTACGGGTGTCTGTCTTCCTTTCTCTCTCTCTCACTCTGTCTGTCTATTTGTCTCTTTCTCCATTTGGCTGATTTTCAACCTGGGCCATGTATGTAGCCATTCAGTCCCCCTTCAACAGTTTTTACGTATTCAATGATCGATGGTGGAGATTCATGTCTTTCAAGGGTCTGAACTATTATATATACTTCTTATGCATCGCTGCATATTGTATGTATTGTTATTTTCATTTTCTAGAGGACGTCACTTCAAGCCTATGCTTCAGACGACCCCTTTTCTGTATATACCATGTCATTATAAGATTGTATGTTGATATATATGTTGATGTATATGGAATAAATAATCATCAAATTGAATAAAGTGACCTAAAATACCTTCTGATGCCATGTTGCTCTTTTCTATCGCTTTCAGATGGAGCGTTCAGTTTGTTTGATATGAGGAAGGTTGTTGAAGGTCTCTATACAGTTCCGAATCTCAAGGTGAGTGTCCAATCTTATACCCTTAAAGCGGGACTGCACTACTTGTAGCTACTTGCGCCCTCTATACAGCCAACAATGCCTAAGCGGTACCCGTTGATTCCCCATGGTCCCCTTTTTCTTATGTTAATTGAGAGCTGATTTGATGAGATATCCACTTGTCAGTGACCATGCAGGGAGGTCTAATCCCTCCATGCCAAACTAGTGCAGACAGGCTTTAAGTCTCGCACACATATGATGTTGTAGACTGCCTAAAAAAATAAAATAAAGCTATTGAGGCAAAATACATAGATATTGTCATGCACTTAACGTTCTACAACACACTGATAAGTGAGTTTGCATAGGGGTCATTTGTTGCACACAGCTACAGTTTGACCTTCCACTTGAGACTCATTCTCAAGCAAAATCCTTTTCATTTTGTTGAAGCTGTGTTTTAGCACGTTTATAAAGTTGATTGTGCTTACATTTGTCTACTCCTTTTGATTCTTACGATAAAAAACAAATGTTTAGAAAAATGTGTAGAAATATGATCATACATTATAAAGTATTGTTAAGGATTATTCACTCTTTGAATCTACTCAACACCATAAGACTGTAAAGGAATTAAAAATGGGAAAGAATTTTTTGTTGTTGGTACGATGTTAATTCTTCTGATCACATGTATGTTGACCACTTGTTTCCTATTACCTATCAGGCATTCCTGGAGCTGTTCATCGATGAAACCGTATCCTACCACCACCAGCACCGTAACAGCCGCACCCTCCCAGCCAACGAGGACGATGGTAACCCCATCTCCCCCATGAACATCGATGCAGGCCCCACCCCACCGGACCCCTACCTCCCCACCCAGGTCTCAGGATACCCCTCGGGGGCGTCGCCCATGTCCAGGGCGGGGCTGGGTCAGGGTGGGTCGGGGGGCTTTGCTTACCCCATGACCCCACCCACGGCTCCGGGGGGACCGGGGAGTAGCAATCCAGCCACTCCAGCCTCGCCTCACACGTCGGTCCTATCACAACAGCAGGTGGGTGTATGTAGAAGAGAAATTTTAAAGCCCCACTGCACTACTTATAGCTGCTTGCGCCCTCTATAGAGCAAGCAATGCCTTAGCGGTACCCATTGGTCCCCCATGATCCCCTTTTTCTTATGTTGATTGAGA
The DNA here is from genome assembly GCA_035222895.1 of Strongylocentrotus droebachiensis. NCBI lineage: Eukaryota > Metazoa > Echinodermata > Echinoidea > Camarodonta > Strongylocentrotidae > Strongylocentrotus > Strongylocentrotus droebachiensis. The sequence continues at coordinate 151,627 of JAVYIG010000021.1, forward strand.
GCTGATTTGATGAGTTAACCACTCGCCAGTGACCATGCAGGGAGGTCCGATCCCTCCTGGCCAAACTAGTGCAGACAGGCTTAAGGCATTTTAGATAGAATGTGAAGAGACTATCGCTATCCTTTGCGGGAGGCATCCCTGTTTGGTGTTAGTTCCAATGGTGTCATACACAGCTGAAAACACTGTGCACACGTAGGGTCCCTTTATTACCCAAGGAAAATACATATTTCCTAAACTTGAAATATTATATTTTAAAGGAAATCTTAAGCAATGTTAAAAAAAAAATAGAGCTTTTTCCAGCCTCCCAATGTTGTTTGTATCTGTGAATGTTGAAACTAAGTCCTGGTAAAAAAATTCAGAGTATTCTAATGAAGTCAAGATCTGTGCTGTGATAATAAATTATAGATGAATACATTTTGAGAGAGTTAGAGAGTGTTGGTTCCTTTCTTTGTGGTATTATGCCTTGTTTCCTGGTGTCTCTCATACTGATGATTATATTTTGAGATGGATGTATTTGTTCATTTGCTTGTAGCATTATGCCATAGAGTACCGAAGCTGTGAGATCATAAAAATATATTTTCAGAATTTCTCTATTTTTTCTTCATTTTCTGAAAGAGCATCACAAATAATGTCCAAATGTCAAAAACCAATTGAATATGTTAAGTATTGGCTGAGATATGACCATCTGAATAAATAGATTTCCTATAGGAACTCAGTGTTATTTATTTATGCTCTGGTTCGTAATGTTATGTTATGTTATTTTTTGTAGCATTATGCCATGTCTCCCGGTGCGTACCCTCTAGCATCTCCTCCTTCCATCCCTGGACCTTCCCCATCGGCTGTCATGAAGGGAACACCATCACCAGGTAAAACATTCGCATTCCATCTGCATTCATCTTATTAGTTCCCTTTCTTACTCTCCTCTTTGAATCTATCATTATCAATTGTAGTCCATCTCCTCCTCTTACTCTCTTATCCCCTCTCTCCCTCTCTCTCTTCCTCTATCTCTCTATCTCTCTCTCTCTCTCTCTCTCTCTATTTCATTCATGGGTGTGTGTATTTGGGTTTTTCACAGATGTGTATCAATCAGATATGATTATTTACGTCTGGGGACCGACCTTTAACGTCACCATCCGAAAGATGCGACTCAGATTCGAACCTGCGTCCTCGGCTGAATCAGTTTGTAACTTCCATTGTTAGCTAGATTACAGGCTCACACCACAATGCCCTGTTAAGTCCCTCTCTCTGTCTCTCCATTTCCTATATTTCTTGTCTCGTTCTCTCTTCCTCTTCCCTTTTCTCTACCTCTGTATTTCTCTCTTGCTCTTTCAGTCTTTCCCCTCAAACCCTTGTATTCCTCTGATTGACTGACTTCTCTTAAAAAATTAACATTTGATTCATATCTGTGTCCTGGAATTGCCTATTGTCTCCCCCTCTCTGTATCTTCCTCTTTTCCTCCCTCTCTCTCCCCTCTGTAAATCTGCCACTTCCTCCCTGTTGTCTTTGTCTCTGTCTCTCAATCTCTCGACTCTCTCTAACTCCCTCTCTCTCTTAATCTCCCCTCCCAGGTTTAGTCGAGGGAGGATCACCGTACACCTCCTCCATGGGTCTCACCATGCCGTCCCCCGGGTCCCGCCAGTGGCCCGGCAGTCCCTCCATGCCTGGGCCCTCCCCCGTCCAGCGCTTTGGTATGGCCCAGTCGCCTGGGGGTAGCATGGGACCATCCACTCATTCCCCGGGGAGTAGCGGCATGACAGGACAGCAGGGACAAGTTGGTGAGTGAAATAAAGCATTCTATAGGCCTGTTTTCATCAGCTCGAGATTGCCAAATAACCCGCTATTTTAACTATTCCGATCGAAAATTATCCAGCTTATTTGCGTCTTCATCAGCCCACAGTTGCAATAAGCGGTATATTTGGTCGAGATAATCATCCCTAGATATCTTGGGCTATAGTTTGCAAAATATCCTGCTATTTGTCCAGTGCCTCTTCACCAGCCCGAAGACTCGCACTATGCGCGAACGCTGAGCAAAATATCTCGAGCTCGAGTTTCAAGGTCGAGTCTCAAGATGATGAAGACACGATTTGTAACTACGGGCTTATTTTCCATATCAGAAATAGTGGGCTATTTGGCAATCTCGAGCTGATGAAGCCCTACCTAATCTCTCCTGTACGACTTGATTCGATGAAGATCACCAATGTAAGGTATTTTAGGAATTTCTACCCATTGAACAGCTCAGTGGAAAGAGAGAATGGTTAAAATATCTACTCTGAGAAATCTATAAACATAATTATTTGGTCTTATTTACCCAGTGTACCCAAATCTGTTCTAATAATGCTCTTCCTGCGAGCCCTATAGGTAATACAGTCAAAGCTGCTTTTAATAGCGACCACCTGTCTACAAAGACCACATTTTTTGTTTCCCTTGAAAATTGTTTTTCATTGGAACATTTACTATAGGCACTTGTATGTAAAGACATCCTGCCTATAAATGCCACTTTTCTTGTCTCCCTTGGGTGGTCATTATAGACAGGTTACCCTAGCAATGCCAGGTAATAATAGGCATTTCTATAGCGCCGTCTATCTAGAAATTCTATTCTGAGGCGCATTTATTATTACCCCGGTTTTAGCTTAGCTGCCATTACAGTGCTCCAGCTTTTCATGGAATTAAGTCCTGCCAGGTACCCATTTAACTCACCTGGGTTGAGTGTGGCAAATGAAGATTAATGCTTTGCCAAAGGACATTAGTTCCATGTCGAGGATCGAACCAAGACCTTCGAATTACGATTCAAGTGCTTAAACCACTCGCCTACGACACTTCTACGTACCCATTTTGGTACCAATTCAATCAGTCCTGGATTTAAACTACCGTATTTGCCGGCGTAAAGGCCGCACCCCCGCATAGGCCGCACCCCCAACTTTGACATTTCAAAGAGAAAAAAAAAAGAAAAAAAAAAGGGAAAAAAAAAAAAAGGGAAAAAAAAAAAAAAAACAGACCAAAGAAAATAATTGTAATTTTCCCGTAGAACTCTATTTTTCCTACAAACTAATACCAAAATTATCAATCATTTTATAAATTTACAGGAAGTTTACCTAAAAAATGATCGTAATTTAGCAAATCTTCATCGATTTTTAGGCAGATTAGCACATTCATGGGACACTAGAGGGCGCTTCGCATGCATACAGAAACCTGAATGACCAACCTATCGCAGGGTGGAAGCATGGTGAAGCATGGTGGAAGGATTTTTTTTTTTTTATGTTATCCGGTCTTGCCCCTATCGTACCGTCAAATGGAGAAAATAAACAAGCTTTTGTATTGTTATTAGAGATCTACCGAGGTTAGTTTGTCGCTTTAATTAATTAGATAGTCTCAATTATAATTCAGAATTATCTTACTGAAAAGTTAACAACACCGATGATTGCGCGCTGTGCATCTCCGAAGGTGCGTTGGATTTGTTAGCAACTCTCGGCCCCGTAGCTCCCCGACACAGAGTGTGTGAGTAAGGTATGATATTTTGGTTACGTACTAACCAAAATCATACCTTACTCACACACTCTGTGGTGGGGAGCTACGGGGCTGAGAGTTGCTAACAAATCCAACGCACCTTCGGAGATGCACAGCGCGCAATCATCGGTGTTCTTAAGGACATTTTTACAACTTTACAAGTACGAGTTTCTGGTCAGTTTTCTTCTTATTTCTTTGGTTGCACAACGATTAAAAAGATAACTTCTTCAAATTTGCTGCTGACGTGGTTCAGAAAAGATCTTGTCCGATGTGTTTCAAGTCAATTTTGTTAATATATTTTGTTGTATGAAGTTGCCTACAAATAATGGATGTGATGTTTTGACCGCTGAATTTTGTTGTTGTTGCGTATACGCCGCACCCCGACTTTTTTATTTTTTCTCACCCGAAAATACTGCGGCCTTTACGCCGGCAAATACGGTAAACAACTTGAATGTTTCTTTCACTCCCATTTCAGTGCCCCGCCAGACCAGGGTCCTCCCTCCCCGTAACCTCGCCACCTCTCTGCCGACCATCCTCTCCCACGAGGCGCTCCACCGCATGTTCACCCCGGCGGCGATCCACGGCATGCCGACCACGCCCGTTACCTACCTGTGTGCCCCTATAGAACGTTTCCTGGGATCCACCTACCTCCAGAGACACCTGAAGAGGGTCATCAATGCTGAACAGGTATGTCTCTTTATCCTTCGACTAACCCATTGCTTACTGGAACAAGGGGGATCCTGTATTCAGCATATGAGAATAGAAAGATGCAGGGGTCTATAACAAATGCTTAATTTCTATGATAAATTTACTCTCAGCCAATCAGATGCCTTGATTTCAGTAGCTTATAACAGTAGCTTGTAACTTGTTAATATTGATATCAAGCTTTATGAAACAGGGCCCAGGAACCAATGGGCTAAGGCTGCTTACTTCTGAGTTACCTCATTCCATAGTCCTAATACCAAAGACCAGGGGACACTCACTCTCTGTGGGCAACAGGTTGAAGGGAAAGTCCACCCTGATATTAAGTTGGCTTTAATAGAAGCAAATAAACTAGAGGAATAGATCCCTGAAAGCTTGAGCCAATTCTGATCAAAAATAAGAAAATTAAGTAAGAGCAAATTCCTCTTATCTTTATGCTTCTATTTAAGCCAACTTTATGTCAGGGTGGATTCCCCCTTTAAAAAGGAGGTTCAGTTCTTGTAGAGGTGGAAAATGATTTGTGAGATTACTTTTTGTTTGCATTAGGAAGGATGTCATAGTTACAATGTGACATGGAAAGGATTATTCTTAAAGGCCATCAAATTCGAAGTACGACATGAAATAGCTTTAGATTCAATCTGTTTTGCTATCATTTCTAAGATTCCTAAACCCCATAATACTCAATAGTTCTATTTTACTACTTAACCATTCAGAAAAAATATGCATTGAATATAAATTGATATCCCCTTGCTTTCTCTCTCTCTCCTTTTAGACCCAGACTTTACAGCCTGCAGAACAAGGATGCAGGTTGAAGGTAAGATGTTTGCTTATGTTCATTATTATCCTCTTCATATAGAGGTCAAAGGTCATGTAGTTAAACTACATATATTTCATAATGATTGATAAAGACCTCAAGGTACCGAAAATACAATTTTGTCATGCAAATTCCATTCACAATTGAATGAAAAGGGTGAAATAATTAAATTGGGATGTCATGCCACTTTATAATGGGTCAAGAAGAGGATGTTTGTATTATACAGTTTGATAATGACCTCCAAAATTTAATTAAACTCACATGTTTTACAACTTTTACGGGGATGGGTCATTTACTTATGCTGCCCCTGCACTGTGGAACACTATCCCATCTCATATGAAGGGAGTATTCACAAGTTATAAGTTAAAAGAAACTTCTTTAAAGGTATTACAAAGTTTTGGTATGGGGTCATGAATTTGGTTCAAATTAACATATTGGAAGCGTATGCGTTCCTACAATATTCATTGATCGTTGTCGCGGTTGAAATCGAGTCTAAAATTATGAAATTGTAAATAATAAACTTCTTATGTCGTATAGCTCCCTCTCAAGGTCAAGATATTAATTAAGCTATAAAACAATGTTTTTTGATTAAAATCGACCGATTAGCTATTCCCATTTGGAAATTATATATCACAACTACATATTCTGAGATTTTCATGGTCGCAGCTACCATTGTACGGCCATAGGCGCTATTTGAAATTTATCAAAATTTACCGGGAGCACCGGTAAATTTTTATATTCAATTTTTCTCGAAAACAGAAGTGTTTTAGGAGCTAATTTTTTTAGGGCTTATAATACATCTACAGGGGCATCCAAATATATCAAAATTGTAAAGATTCACTATCCACCCAATTTTCAAAATTTCCCAAAACTTTGTATTACCTTTAAGAACATACTTGTTTAAACAGCATTTTGACAGCACCTATTTCTCCCTTTTATATCTTTCTTCTTAAGCGTATAGAGACGCTATGGCAGTGATATGCACTATAAAAGCATTGTAGTCTAATGTTCTTTGGCAATGCATTAACCTACATTTGCCACACTCGACCCAGGTGAGGTAAATGGGTACCTGGCAGGAATTAGTTCCTTGAAATGCTAGAGCGCTGTAATGGCAGCTAGGCTAAAGCCGGGGTAATAATTAATTTGTGCGCCCCGGAATAGAATTGTCTATATAGACTGCGCTATATAAATGTCTATTATTATTATTATTTAGTATTATTATTTACAAACTTTCTTCAAATTTGTTATAGCTGACTCTGCTGCCACCTAGTGACCAAGGATTTCACTTCAAGAATGATTCTCTGATATTCCGTGTTTGGCTGAATCCCGCCCACATGCAACAGCTTCATCTACAGGTCAAGCAAACACCAGGTAAATCATTTTATATTATTTTCTTTAAATCGAGAATACCCTTCAGGGGCAGATGCCACTGTTAATTAGCCACTTCACGGTTGCAGTCTGAGCATGAGCAGATAAAGTTCATTGCAGAACAAATTGTGAAATACACAAAGACAAAATACTGGATACGTGCTCATGAAAGTTATGAAATCATTTATTTATTCACAAACAGTGCACTCCATGATACACAGTTGGAAGTATTCTTTGAAAAGGGGAAACAAAGGCTATTTATGTAGCACCTCCATCGCTGTTGGAATGATTATTTCAAAATGTACAAAGTGGGATCTCTTCATGTATTGAAGATCTTTGGATATTCAGGGTCATTTGGGACATGTGCTGACCGTGAACTGGTCTATTCTGTATATGTGCTGATTCAAAACCCTAGACCCTAGGTATCAGTGGCGGATCCAGGGGGGGTAAAAATCAGCCCTAAATTCGCCCAAAATTTACTGAAAAAACAGGGGCGTGCCCCCCTGGCCAATCTCTTTCCTACCGTGTGCCCCCCCGGCAAGAAATTCCTGGATCCGCCCCTGGGTATGATAACATGTTTATGTTATCCATACACACTCTACATGTGGTTAAACTGTACTGCGACAGTCCTCTGTTTCATTCGTTGGCCACAGCTTGGAAAGAGTTCATACTATTAATAGTTTTGTGATGCTGGTGTACGTTTATTGAATTCCATTGGTAAAAACATTGAATAATCATTTTGTTAAAGAAAATAGTCATTGCAACACATACTGTTAAAAGAAATGTTCAAGAAAATCTGTTGCCAGCTACATTGCCAATGTAACCTTTTTGTACCAAGATGGCAGTTATAGAATAGTCATTTGTAATGGTTCCATGCAAGTTGACAATTAAATTGGCAACACGTATTAGCAGCTCAAATTGGTGACATATTTTCAACAATGACCAGGGCCTCGTTGCATGAACTTACCATTGATTGGAACTTTGCCATCAATGGTAACTACCATGGAAACCTTGATTTTGATTGGCTGTTGAGCCCTGTTACCATGGTAGTTGCCATTGATGGCAAAGTTACCATCAATTATACTTTCTGGTGATGCAATATTTAATTTTTGTTCTCCTTACAGATGCCAAAGAACGTTGGAGCCCTGATGAGCTTCATGTCATTGAACTTTACTATGAGAATAAGGTAAGTGAGAGAAATATCATGGCCACTTTGCCGCGATAGTGATTTTATTTTTGGAATTCAGATATATCGTTGATGACCCTTTCAATCAATATTAATGTAATTAGCTTTGTCATGTACGTTTAGTTGGCTAGAACTTAACACAACTTAGTTATAGTTTAACTTAGTTATAGCGTAGTTAAAGTTATAGCATGACTGAGCATTAATGTTCTCAGCTCAGATTCCAACCTGCCATTGAGTGTGACCTTACGTTCTATCCTGTCTGATTCTAACATCATTTGCAGCATGTGGGACTGAGAGTCTTTTTTAACACAATTACAACACAAAATACAGTAGATGGGACTTATCTTTCTTTCTTCCCTCCTTAGGTTGCATGCCCACTGTTAAAATCCAACGCCATTACGGTTTTTCACCCATGTTGTGTGCCCCTCCAGGTGTCTTCAAGGATTTTATTCAGCTGATGCATCTAGAACTTCAACCAAAGTCTCATCTCATCTTAGATTCCAACATGATTGCCTGCATATGGGACTGACTTAACTTCTCATCCCTTCCTCCCTTAGGTTGCCTGCCCGCCGTTCAAACCCAAGGCTATCACTTCCTTTGCCCGCATGCTGGGTGCCATGCCTGGTGTCTTCAAGGACCTCATCCAGCTGATGCACCTAGAACTTCAACCAGACCCCTCTCTGAAGTGGTCCATGCAGCTCTGTCTCACCGTGCCACAAGGACAGACCTTCGCCCCTGTCGGTATCCCAGCTGTCGTCATAAAGACAAAGATGCTCCTATTTGTAAGTTTTTTGTCTGTTTAATTCTTTTGTTCATTTAATTATACAATTTCAAGAAGGAATGATTGTTTACCTACTGTATGACCTGAAATTTTGCGTGCATGAAATGTTTGCAAATTTTGGGAGGGGTTCAAATTTATGCAAGTTTCAAGCCCTTAAATATGTGAATCACTATTGACACAAAACTCACTTTTACATTTTTTGAATTTTAGTATGTGAAATAATGATCTCCATAGAATACACTATGATTTACAGTAGTGATTTACAGTGGGACTGAACGTAGATGTCGAGGTATAGCGCTTTATTCACTTGATTCTCAATCCAAGGGTTGAAGGTTCCAATCCCAGCCCTGCACTAATGTCGAAGGCATTTGCCACTCTCCACCCAGGTGTAAATGGGTATCTGACTATTATTGTTATTATAATGTTCAGTCAAACCTGTCATAAACGACCGCCAAAGGGAAACACACAAAGTGGTCTTTGTAGAAAGGTGGTCTTTATGTACAGGTTCCTTTAATACATGTTTCAATGAGAAACCATTTTCAAGGGAAACAACAAATGTGCTTGTTGTAGACAGGTGGTCTTTGTCGACAGGTGGTCACTAAAGCAGGTTTGACTGTATCATAAACATTGTTGTCATTGCAGATCCAGCTGAGTAGGCAAGACGTGGCGCCCATGGTCGGCCAGGAGGCTCCCTCTGTGATCGTTCCCGTGCTCTACGACATGCAAGCCAACACGACCCAGCACATCTCCGCCATCAAGCCTTCGGTCCCGACCAGTCAGAACGACGGCACCATCGCTACCATGCTCAGGAGATGGGCAGAATTCCCAAACAGTGGTAAGCGTCTTCTTTTCTGTTTATAGTCTGCTTTTATTCTTGACTCTTTTAAGCCCCACTGCACTACTTATAGAGTGGTGAAGTGTGACGTCATCAAATATCCAATTTGAGAATTTCCCATTTTTTTCCTTCATTTTCCGAAAGAGCATGAAAAATAATGTCCAAATATAAGAGCCAGAGCATATAACACTGAGTTCCCATAGGACATATATTTATTCAGATGGTCATATCTCAGCCAATACTTAACATATTCAATTGCTTTTCGACATTTGGACATTATTTTTCATGCTCTTTCGGATAATGAAGAAAAAAAAGAGAAATTCTAAAAAAAAAAATTTATGACGTCACAGCTTCGGTACTCTATAGCTACTTGCGCCCTCTATACAGCAAATAATGCCTAATCGGTGACCATTGGTCCCCCATGATTCTCTGATATCTTATGTTAATTGATAGCTGATTTGATGAGATAACCACCTGTCAGTGACCATGCAGGGAGGTTTAATCTCTCGTGACCAAACTAGTACAGTGGGGCTTTAATGTCTGTTTTTATTCCTGACCCTGTTATTGAGATATGTAGCTTCTATTATAGTCCTATTGAGCCATGCCAAGGCCTTCTTGCATTAAAAAATATTGACTTGAATCACTTGATTAAGCCGTCCACACCATCACTGGGATGTATGATGGCTTCTGTTTCACAACGGCTTGCCACGTCTTCCTATCTTTTGTCAGCCTAGTGGCTTTAGTCAGGGAATCAAGGTGTCTGTTGATGCAGTCCGCCTTGAGTCCGCTCTTGGCTGGTCTTCCCCTTGGGCGTTTGCCATGTACATTTCCGTTGAGATGAAAGATGTGGGGGTATCTTTTTGGATTCATTCTGTTGATATGTCCAAAGTATCTGATTTTTTTTGTGGCAACCCTGTCGATGATGGGTTCTCCCATGTTAAGTTGTGTTCAAATGTGTGTGTTTCTTATCCTGTCAAGTCTGGTCAAAAAAAATATTAGCTTCTTTTATATTGCACTTGTATCCATCCCAGGGGATGCTCAAGGCACCTACAAAGTAGTATTATTACCCTGGCTTTAGCCAAGCAGACCTAAGGCGCTCAAAGCGGTCAAGAAATAAATTCCTGCTAGGTACCCATTTACTACACCTGGATGGAGAGCAGGCCTGATAAAAACCCGATTTAAATCGGTTTCCCGATTTTTTCCCGATTTTTTTTTTCTTCCCGATTTATTTAAAAAAAAAAAAAAAAAAAAAAAAAAAAAAAATCCAGATTTTTTTTTTTTTTTACAATTTTTTTTACAATTTTTTTTTTCTTCTTCCACATTTTATCCTGATTTTCCAGATTTTCCAGATTTCCCTCTTATTTTCTCTATTCTTCCCTATTTCGCCCTATTTTTGTCCCAATTTTCTAACTCGAAAGGGGGGAATGTTTTTAGATGCCATTTTTTCCCCGCGAATCCACTTTTTTGTTTGTTTTACTCAAGGGGGGCGTGATCGAGGGGAAAACAAAAAACCTATTTTATTTTTAGTGCTCACTATCACCCCTGGGAGAGTAGCAATTGTAGATTAACGCCTTGCCTTGGTGGGACTCAAACCTCACCTCTACAACACCTTAAATGCAGGAGGCCCCTGGTTTCTAGAATTCAACCAACATATGCTCTGGCAACACTTGCTCCAGGCTGTATTATTTCTGAGATGGGTTTAGGATTAGGGCTGCAAGGTAGATTTAGTTTAGGTTGAGTGTAAGGGTAAGGGTTAGAGTTAGAGTTAGGGTTAGGGTTAGGATTAGGGTTAGAGTTAGGGTTAGGGTTAGGATTAGGGTTAGAGTTAGGGTTAGGGATTAGATAAGGTACCGTTATATTGCTTAGTCAAGGGTTTAAGTTAGTAATAGTGTAGGTTGTTATTAGTAGAATAGTAATCAACCATTTATCGTCATGTCTCTCTCTCTCTTTCAGCGGAGTGTACCCTATTCCCAGCTATCAGGGATCTTATGGCCAATCTCAACTTACCCATGTGAAGACCTCCAGCTCCAAATCCAACCAAGGATCCTTCAATATTCCAGGGAAAATGAAAAAGAATAGTTACTGTTTTATTTTTTCGCTGAGTGTTCATGACAACAACAAAATGACATCTGATGACCATCTTTGATTAAAGGTCAATAATAGCCATAGAAAGTTGAGGAAATCGGGTAGGTTAGGCCTTCCAGTAGAACAGGAAGTCCTGCATGTGCACATACAGTGTATGTGCTGGTAGTTGTCGGTTTATTTTCCATGAGTCAGTAATTTTAGCCTGCAGTTTACTATCCCAAACAATGTATGACATGAAAACCAATGCAGGATAAGTGTAATATACAGCCCTGGAAAAAAAATTAAACCAACTCAATTTATTTAGTGTATCATATTACGCATGTAACTAACAAAACTTGATTCTACCTTGAAAGAATAACCTCTTTTAGCAATTGTACTTTGCTGTCATGGTATTTTATTTCCTTCTAAACACAAACTGTCATCAGTTAAATTTAATTCAAAGTTATTAAACAGTAATCACTGATCTCTAGATGGTATAGGTACATTTGGAAGGTCAGATTCCATTCAGAATCTGAATGAATGATACTTCAATTACCAATAACCGTGCTCATGACATTACATTGGCAACTCTGTGATATCTTGTGAGAAGATTTTGTAATGTAAATGTTTTGTGTAAATAAAATGAATAAACTATTGCATTTTATATAATTATTGTCAATTAAGTAGACTACGTTTTGCAAACATTAGGTTTCACGACGGACTAATGCTATCCCTAGATGCACTGAAAAGATACATGCAAATTAGTCATTAGTCATTCAACCTTGAGTAAGTTGACCTCAAACTTGGAAAATTGAAAAGTTGAAAAATTGGCCTTTCCTCTTACGGATGCTAGAAATTGAAAGATTGACAAGATAAATCAAATGAGTTTTAAATCACATTATATTCCTTTTAAGGGATCATTTAAAGGTTGCAGGAAAGTTTAGTTTTCTGGGAAAAAAGCAGGACTGTAACTATTCTCTCCAAGGTTTATGATTCAAGATACTCTTGGAATAGGAATATAATTTCACAGCCTCCTATTCATATATTATTGTATCCACTCAAAATTCACTGAAATGTTAATTTTTTTAATCTAGATTTTGTACATTAGAATCATGAATGTAGTAATTTTGATTGCAAATGATGATATAAAAGATTTAAATTTAGATAAAGAACTCTTATCGATTGAGAAATGAGTACACTGTAATGTCATAATATGTTTTGTTTATTATTTGTAAATTTTTAGTATGTTTATTTGAAGTTATGCGACCCTTATCAGGGTAATAAATTTAACTTCTGAAACAGTTCAGTCTCCAATTAGTCATTTATCATTAAGAGTGCATTATTATTCATAGAGATATAACGTATACTAGAGAGAGAGAGAGAGAGAGAGAGAGAGAGAGAGAGAGAGAGAGAGAGAGAGTTGATTGCATACAATTGGAAACAGATGGCAATACAAACTGAGAATTCCTGAGCTGGGGATTGTCATACACACAGTGAGTTTAAGCATGAAATGAAAGTAGCAGTGTAACTGGAAAATAGGTATGTGATAAGAGAAAGGTAGAGAGAGAGAGAGAGAGCAAGAGAGAAAGAGACAGAGAAAAACAGAGAGACGGAGAGAGACAGACACAGTGAGAGAAAGAGAGAAAAAGACATTGAGCGAAATATTTCTCTCGAAACGTGAGATTTGTCAGCAATGTTGGCACTCCTATATATAGTTTGCCTACATTTATGACAAGCGGTTAGAATGAAAGCAAATACCAGACACGAAGTCATTTTCCTATTTTCCTGTAAGGGGGTGTTTTTAGACCTTGAGAGAGATTTATTCACATTTTCATGGATTTCATTCGACTAAAAATTTGACGTTTTGACATTTGGGCTCCAAATAATTATGCTCAACAATTTAAAAAAATTGGATTTCTTGTTTTTAAAACTTGCGTCGTGAATATTGAAGGAACACGAAACAGACACGGATAAAAAGCAAGTAGGAAGTAAAATGGGGAGGGCTTTGAAAGGAGAGGGAATGAGGGGGGGAGAGAGAGATAGAGAGAATGAGGGGGGGGGGGGAGAGAAATGGGGAGGAGGGAGGGAGTGAGGGAGAGAGAGACAGAGAGAGAAGGGGAATGAGTATGAGCTAATTTGATAGGGAGGACGGATAGAATGAGAGATGAGAAGAAGAAGGGTATGGCAGAGAAAACACATTCATCCTTCATCTTCAAACGAAGCAGCTATTTCTATTTATTTCGATGTTAAATGACAGTTCATACTTTCCACTGTTATTCTTGTTTTCCTCCTTGTCCTGTAGTTCTGTTTGTCATTGTTTTTCCATGTCTCTTTGTCTGTTGTTATATATTATAGCCCCCTCTGTTTTTGTGTAACTCTATAAAGTTCTGTATCAGACTCCCAATCCATGTCTATCTGTCTCTCTGTCTGAATGTCTGGCTGTCTGTCTATCTGTTGTTTTCCTTTTCTACTCACTGCTGCCAATGTGGTAAGTTTTACAAAACTTTAGATTCCTACAAAAGAATCATGCAATATTTCTCTGTAATTATTTCCCCCCCCTATATCCCCATATTTACCTTGTCCTCCATGTCTGCCTCTGTGTCTCTCCCTCCCTTCCCCTTCTCTCTCTATCTCTCTCTCTCTCCCTCCCTCTCTCTCCCTCTCTCTCCTCTCTCTCCCTTTCTCTCGCCCCCTCTCTCTCCCTCTCTCCCTCTCTATCCCTCTTTCTCTCCCTCTCTTTATGGCATTCCTTCCTTTTGTTGACACCTCACCTTTTCTTTCTCCTTTTCCTCTTCTTCTTCTTCTTCCTTTTCTTTTCTTTTCTTTTCTTCTTACTTTTTCTTCTTTGTCTTCTTTGTTTTGTCTTCTTACTTTTTCTTCTTCTTCTGCTTCTCTTTTTTTTCTTCTTCTCCTTCTTCATCTTCTTTTTCTTCTTCTCCTTCATCTTCATCTTATTCCTCAAAGCCCAATAACACGCACAATATACAGAGTGTCTTGAGATGCAAGGATATATTGATTACATGTAACCTCTCTTAATTTTCTAGTGAATTTCACAAGGATCTGAGAAAAAACTACAAAGTTATGATCATTTTGTAAGACACAGCATTTTCAAATATTATACAAAGAGATGTATTATTGCACCAGCAATAAGTATATATCAATTGAAGACTATGTTACTATACAACAACCCCGAGTTTTTATTGAATTAGTTCAGGACCTTTAGAGAGTTTTTCGAGTAAAATTAATTTTTGAAACACTTCTTGTAACCTATGAAATTTTCCTCTCGAAGCATGAACAATTTCTCAGCAATTTTGGCACTTTTATTCTACAGTATATGCCTACATAGTTTATGGGAAGCGGTTAGAACATAAGCAATTAATATCTATACAGTATAAGGCTTCCAAGTGGTACCAACAAAAAAATCAGCGTATTCAATGGCCCGTATTCTGAAGTCGTGTCTAACCCCTGTATAACTTAACAGTTGTCTAAGTCCTGTCTAAGTCCCGTCTAACTTTAGTCACGAAGTCGTGTCTAACTTTTTTTTGGTATTCTGAAGTCGTGTTTAAATAAAGTTAAACACGAAGTCCTGTCTAAGTCCTGTTTAACTTTAGACAACTGCGAGGGGTTATTTAAGTCCTGTTTAAGGGCGCGATTCTGCTGCTTTTCAACGTCGGATGACTGGCCAATATTATTTTCGTATTGCTCAGTCATCCGGGAACATCAACTATTGATATCGATATCATACGAAAACAAAACCATATTTACCGAGGTAAGTCAAATGTTGTTATTTTGCTAGTCAGAATAATATAGATGACAATAATAATATTGTATGGCTTTGTTTTCGTGTGATACAAGAATATAGACACGTCCTTGACTCGTCCAATATTGTCATAGCTCGAGTAATATATTCTTGTATGACACTCAAAGCCATACAATATTATATAAATACCTGCAGAGGTACATGACACGAAGTATTTTTCATGTAAGGGGGTGTTTTTGAGACCTTGGGAGAGATTTATTCACATTTTCATCACTTTCATTTTCAACGAAAAATGTTGACGTTTTGACATTCGGGTTCCGAAATGATTTTGCGTAACAAAAAAGGAAGATGACTATAATGGATTGCTTGTTTTTAAAACTCGTGTGCCGTGGACATTAAAGCAAAACAAAACAGACACGGATTAAACGAAAAAAAGCAAGTAGAAAGTGGAATGAGGAGAGCTTTGAAAAGAGAGGGAATGAGGGGGAGAGAGAGAGAGAGAGAGAGAGAGAGAGAGAGAGAGGGGAGAGAGAGAGAGGGGAGGAAAGGGAGGAAGGGAGGGAAATGAGAGAGAAAGAGAGAGAGAGATAGAAAGGGAAAGAAGGGAGGGAGGGAGGGGGAGAGAGAGAGAGAGAGAGAGAGAGAGAGGAGAAATTAACCCTTACAAAAAATTAAGGGATGGAGGGAGGGAAAGAGAGAAAGAGAGAGATATAGAGAGAGAGAGAGAAGGAGAGAGGGAGGGTGATCGTTTGTTCAATAGCAATGAGATAGCTAGCTTGTATAAACTATCACGAACAAAAAGTGGGAGAAGAAACAAAATGGATTGATTTGAGAGGAGGTAGGAAGGGAGTTAAGCTAGCTCATCTCCTTGCATGAACGATACATTTCGCGGGTGCTGCAACACCACAGCTCATCTGACCCAGTTGACAAACCATATATCAGGACCATGATAGCCACATCCATTTATCCACTCTACCAGACGGAGTGAGATTGACCGCTCTGTCAACTCTGTTTGTCGGCTGCTAGCTACCGCTGACGTGCCTGAAAACAGGAAGACGGAAAGTCATCATAGCCAGCATAATGGTATAGAGTAGTTCTTGAGACAATTATCACCTTTTTGTGAACCAAGCATGGCCAGGCATCCGCAAGGGTGTGAATACCATCTTAGTGGGATTTATCAGAAGACTTTGTACCCTCTTATGCTCGTCTTGATGCTCTGTTTGGGCGCACCGGTAGTGTTGGGGAGCCGCCACGGAGGCAGTCTGACACCGGATGGGGAGCGGATACCAGACGGCGGGGAGCGGGGAGCAGATGACACGCAGATGGTAGCGACGAACAAGTTTGCTGCATCAGCATCACCCGGAGGAGGAGAGGCTGGGCTGGAGGAGACATTTGAGACGGTGATGATAGGTCGAGTGGCCGCTAGGTCAGGGGACCAACTCTCGAAAGACGAGACGAAGAAGGGTCTCCATGTAGCGGCTGACACAGTCTCAGGACAGACGGAATTTAAAATGTCCTGCTACGATGATGATAAGGGTAAGTTACGCAGGACGCTTGTGATGACGTCACAATGACGAAGATGCATGAAATCATTTTCTTTTGTTATGACCCCCATGCCACCCCTTCTCAAGATTCAGAAGAGAGAGAGAGATAGAGAGAGAGAGAGAGAGAGAGAGAGGGGGGGGGGGGGGGGAGAGGGTGGAGAGTGGAGGAGCCAAGTTGGGAGGATATCAAGAATGATTCACTAAAATCCTAAAGAAGCTGTGCTTTTTATTTAGGCTCTTCACATATCAATTTCTCTCTTTGCATATACAGTAAAGTATGTGAAAAATTGATTTGTCCAGATTTACGCTTCTTAAGAATGTGACATAATTAAAGCTTATTCAAAATATTGAAGAAAGTCCCTAATTACACCAGTCCGCCTTTCATTCTTGAGTTTCGAAAAACACAAAAACTTCAAATGCACTAGGGGTATGAATAATTAAGTATATATCGAAACTCCTACTTATATATTTAGCGTACATTATACTTGGATTACGTTATCTAACTTTATTGTTTGTAACCGAATATCATGCTTGGGTCATAACTGATTTTATTGTGAATGCAGAACAAATAAACTTCAAACTTCATTGTGGGGAAAAGTATTTCCAACAATCTTTCACCCTCGCTAGATCCTCTTGAGTAAGATGTTGATGATAACGCAAATTAAACGAGAACATGAAGAGATATACTTTCGATCTTCGTTTAGAGCTCCATTAAGTTATCATCATCATCATATCAACCTACTTGTAATGTATCCAGCCTACGTGGTCTTCAACTCGTTTAGTTAAATGAAAGTAAAGTTGTAACTGTTGAAAGGGGTACAGAAAAGGTCGAAGCCACTTTGGATAAAGGTCATCTGTTAATGTGATCAATGTGAAAGTCGGCCCTATGAAGTCAAGACGAATGCTATATCCACTTAATCAATGAACTCTTTCTGTCATGTTCCATTGCTTTGATAAATAGTGGCGTATCCATTAATAGGGCGGAGCTGGTGTAAGCCCCCCCCCCCCGCCCCTTGTAGTCTTAGAAAATAGAAGATATAAAACTATAGAAGTACAGTATCATCTCACATCGGACTATGGCCTACTATGCGTCTTCAATTGCATTTAAAAATCTTGAATATTTTAAACTCTTTTTGCTGTCACGAAGATAGGATCGGTATATTCCGTCCCCTATTGAACACTTTGTGGATACACGCACCACTTATAACGTCCGTCACCAGGAGGGTAAACTATATCTTCTTCTTCTTCTTCTTTTTTTATAGAAATTTATTTTCACTCGTCCTTTGCTACTTTCAGTTGCGAACAAACAATGGCACATTAATATTTGAAAAATGACGATGGGCGACGAGGGCCCTGTCTTGCATTAAAAAGTCTCTTTTAAACGCAAATCTAAAAAAACATGAACCCAAGTCCGAAGTCCCACGTTCCCGATTGGTTGAAAATCGAGTTGCGTTAACATTTTCGTGTTCCGTTTAAAGACGCATAGCTCTCCCGAGGAATTCGACACCATTTGGGTGCTGTCAATCGCCAAAATTAGCCTTCAGTTTTATGACCAACAGGACTTACGTAATGCTCTGCATATTGTACCCACTCCCATATGCTAAAGTCATTATCTTACATTTCCCTCACCCGAAGACTCTGAGAGACTAGGGGGTATTTCTCGATGGGACCACAGGTTCGCTGTGTGCGAGACTTGTACACCACTAAATGGTTTTTCCAACAAGTCTGGTGTCAGCGAATTATGACCTTCTCCACGTGGAAAATGATCTCCCTTTTTAATGACGAACCATAGAACTTTTCATGCTAGTTTCTTAAGGCCTAAATCTAACAAATTAATGAGCCCTATGTGGAAATGAACTGAAGGTGTGAGGTGAGGTGTGAGGTTGTTCAATTCACTAAAGGGATTGGGTAAATTTGTCACAGATTCTGAAAAAAATCCTGGATTTATCTCATGCTGCAATGATAATTATAAACCTTTAGTTCAGTCAGGAACCACAGGACTTTTACAAGCCGATCGCCTATCTGATTATCAAGATATTTATGATTGAAAATCGAAATTTCATTTTGCGTTTTCCTAACGGTTTTGATATTACTACGGTCTATTGGGAAAATGAGTATGGTAAAACCGGTCACTCAAAGATTTTAACTTTTTTTTGAGGCACTTCATGATAATTTTGAAGCGCAATATTTGTAGGGCCTCATTATTACACCATATCACAGACACTGATAACATGTAGTGCCATGTATCTCAGATTTAACATTGTTAAACGATGCCTTTAAGATATGCAGGTAATGCTGAAATAGTCAGACCAGAACAAACACTGAATCTGGAAAGTGTGATAGCGAAGGACACCAGGTGCTAGGTACATGTGATAAATGTGAACTTTAATCAAACCATTATGGAAGATCAAAGCAAGTTTTGATGCAGGGCGGGAAATGCTGGTACTAATTTTCGTAGATCAGGCCGAATTTTTTTCTTTCTGCAACTCTAGGAGGGGCAAAGTCAAAAGAGGTGATGAATTCCCTCTTCAAATTAGAAAGTGCATCCAGGTTATCACGACTCTACGAGGATTAGGCGATAAAAAAAAAGTTTACTAGAAAAATTAGAAGATGCTACTTGCTAGCTCTTTCTTGGTGATAAAATTCTTTCAATGCATGCTTTATGAACTCGTTTGATTTCATAAATCGAGAAAATTACATTTTGTTTCGACAAAAAGTTTGTTTGAAACTTTTGCAGAGTATAAAATTCCTTTTCACCCCCCCTCCAAAAGAAGATGACAAATAATGCAACAAGAGATGTCTGACGGCTCATGGGAAATTCCTGCATTCATTATAGGTAAACATAGAAGTCATTGTTTGCCTGTTGGATACCAATATTCAACATGAACGATTATTGCAAAAGATTTTTGTTTGGTTATTTGTTTGTTTGTCGTGACTATTATTTTCTCACCCCCAATCTATGAATTCGAGACTGGGAATTTTGAATACTTTTCACGATATCTGTGTTTCAGGTATCATTGCAATCTGATACTATCTCGAAGTGCAGAAGTAAGGTTAAAAATGAGAAATACGCACCACTTATTATTTTACTCCATATGCTTTACTCGCACCAGTTCCCCCATCCGTACCTGAAACGGCCTTAAAACCAAACAAAAAAAAATCAAGGGGGGGGGGGGGGGTGGTTAATTACTGATCAGACGAAAAGTACAATATAGACTGCGTACGTTCCGTCAAGTCGGATATTATTATTAATACAGGGAAACCAAAGTTGTGGCAGTGGAGTTGGCTGGGTACGGGGTTTGGTGGGGGGGCTTTGGCGTATGACGTGTCCCTAACTGCCCTCGATCCCCTGCTACGCCCCTACCCCCAAACTGATCACTGAAATGCCTTGCTAAGCATCTTGAATCCTACCCCCTTCTTCTTCTTCTCTGGATTGTAAATTTGTCTCTGTTGTATTGGTATGAGGTTAACGAGAGGACACACATTACCGCGGGCAGGTTCAAAAAGTTAACGATGTAAAAATAGTTTGATGTGGGAAATGCCTCAGTCACACCGCCAGAGCCATCTCTACACATCGTTTGGACAACTTGGTGTCTTTTGGCTATACTATGGCGTATATTTTGTAATGCTTGCCCAACATAGCAGTAGGCGCCATACCGTTGTGCCCAACTAGCTACAAACAGGCGCGGATCTACGGGGGGGGGGTTTAGGGGGTTTAACCCCCCCCCCCTTGGGCGGCCCAAAAAAAAAAAAAAAAAAAGGAAAAAAAAAGAAAAACAGAAAGAAAAAAAGAAAGAAAAAAATTGTGTTAATAGATGCCAGGAAAACATCACTTACGGGGTTCAAATAAACACCCCAAAAAAAATCGGCTCGCCGCTTCGCGGCTCGTGGACGATGCTCCGCATCGTCATTATTTTGGTCAAACCCCCCCCTTAGCAAAAAGCTAGATCCGCCCCTGACAAATTGGCCAAACTCTTCATATTGACATGATTCATGCATGGTTTTGCACACCGCCAAATTGTCTCCAAAGCGACCTTATCTTGGCCAATAGTGGCAAGGTTATTTTTGTTCGATCTGGGCCCCGTCTGGTAGTTGCGATTAATCGCGACATATTTGCGACCCGATTTGCGATTGACAATCACAACTGTGTGCATAAGAGATAGGAGAGTGCAAACTTGCGATTCATTCGGATCAATCGCAACTCTTTGTAAGACAGGGCCTTGTTGTCGGTCGAGGCCCCGTCTTACAAAGCGTTCCGATTGATCCAAATTGATCACAAGTCCTCCAATCAATCGCACGTTTGTAGTCTCCTCTCTCTTATGTACATAGTTGTGATTGATATCAATCGCAAATAAGTTGCGATTGATATCAACTCTGCCCTGGTGTCTCGTAGGTGTGACTGGATATATAAGTGATTTCACGAATGTCTAGGTAACTACACCGCGGAATGGCACCCTATAGCTCGCTCTGTAAACACAAGGTGTTGCTCTATCTTCAAGTGTATCTAGATCTAGGATCTAGAACTAGCAATAGGCCTACTGTGAAGGTCTAGTATTGGTCCATTGTCACATTTACCTGGTCCGTAAGGATATATGCAGTAACTCACAAAAGTAAGTAGGCCTACACCCTTTGAAAATATTTAACCTAAACAATATTACTTACACAGTCTAATGAGGAACAAACGCTAATGAGTATAGGCCTATTATATTCGCAGGTAATAATAGGCTATTTCCATGAAAACAAATTAGTCTAAGCCTAAGCCTACAACTTTGTGAAAAAGTGAAACACAGACTTGTTTTCAAAGGATGTAGTCCCCTTTGTTAGCCAACATTAGTATGCTTGCAGTGAATAGATTAATTGGTTAATTATATGAGCAGAGGATAATTATACGAGAATTTTTTTCGAAGGCAGTATGCATAGGCCTTCTGAATATATAGCCCGAAAAAGCGTTATGCTTGCATAGCTTTGCAATATACTGCAAGTATACAGTGTGAGTCAAAAAAAAAGTTGACACCTAGAAAATTGCTAATTATATTTAAAATCATCTATGAATAGTAAATTATTATACATCTTATGAAAGAGTGTTTCATCCCGAATCATTTGGTATGTTTTTTTGTGGTATGTGTTCACGCTTGGATGAACAGAAGGCAGTGTTTGCGAGAGTGCAAAAACTGACTTGCGCCAAAGTTGCTTATAGAAAACAATTGGGATTTAGGTATTACATCGGTTTTTGCAGATCCAGATAACATCCCTATCAAGATTAATCACGCCACACATATCAAATATCGAATATCAAATGTCAACGAACATTTGTGCCCGTATGTGTGTGCGTGTGTGACTTTGCTTTTGCAAAAAGCGTGTGCAATGCATTTCATTTCATACATTCAATTCATTCTCTCACTCCGCTAATCCCAGCATAATAAATGCTGAAGGCATCACTTTGGCGCAAGTCGATTTTTGCACTCTCGCAAACAATGCCTACTGTTCATCCAAGCGTGAACACATACCACACAACAATGATACCAAATGATTTGGGATAAAACACTCTTACATAAGATGATTTTTAAAATAATTAGCAATTTTCTAGGTGTAAACTTTTTTTTTACTCACACGTATAGCATCGGAGTGTATGAGTTTTTTTCTTTTCTATATGTTTCATTTCTATCATTCCCTTTGTTAAATAAACCATGCAATCAGATTAACTAGTTATTCAAATCTAAAGCGGGTCTCATGATCAAATGATCAAAATGGGGGTGTCGTAGTCGAGTGATCAAACAATGGACCGTTAACGCGAAGGTTGCGGGTTCGAGTCCATTACAGCTCTAATGACGTCAATCCAGGTTTGCTACACTCGACCCAGGAGAAAAGGGTTCATACAAGATGTTGCATTTATACCCTGAAATGTCCTGTGCACAGAGGACGCGTAGAAGGGCGTTAAAGGTAAAGACCGGTATTTGAAACGCCCCAATTTCAAAAAATGAAATGGAAGCTCTTATTACCAATCATGTGAAAGAATATGTTTTGAATATTACATGACAATAATTTTTTTGACGGGAAACCGCCTACTAATTGATATATTTGGTAAATTAGTATATCTATATACTGTTGAAAGATACAAATGCACGTGTCGCGCACGTGTGTGTAGTCCCATATACATCTTTCTGTGTACAGTGCTTCTAACTTTATGAAGACTTGGCCAAATTTCTTATAATTTTGATGATTCCAGAACCTTGCAGTACATCTATGCTAGATGATCAACCTTTTCTGATCGATTTCACAACGTTTCTTTCACTATGCAATTGCATGACCATAACTGGTCTTAAGCTTTAACTAATACAGGTTAACACTGAGCTAACGCCCTTCTGGCCCTATACAATTCTGGTCGGCGAAGTTAAATGAGGTCCTATTTTCCACTATACATACACTTAACTATCCGATGCCACATTCAATTTCAATGTTTACATGTTATATAGCAGATCGACTGTGATGCTGTTGGTATGTGTGACAACAATGTCTGAGATAGATATGTCATCATTGTCAATATTATTCGAAATGACAACAAGTCCTCCGCTCCCAGATCTGGGTATATCTTTTACCCCTACATAAGCCAGGATGTTGACAATGTTTTGGTCGAGAAGGTAATCCAAATGTGTTCAATGTGCTAAAGGGCAAGCGAAAGCAAATGGGAAAATGTAAGGAAGTGGTATGAGGAAATGGGAAGAGGAGGGGGAGGGGGAGGGGGAGAAGGAGGATGAGAAGGAGAAGGAAAATTAAAAAAAAAAGATGTACAGAGAGAGAAGGGAGGTGGAGCGATATACGTAATGGGAAATAGACAGGCAGAGGGAGACATACACATAGATAGATTAATAGAGAGAGAGATCGAGAGAGAGAGAGAGAGAGAGAGAGAGAGATAGACCCCCCCCCCCACCACATATTATAAAGTAGGAATATAGAAAAGATATGCAGATGTGGGGAGTTAGGGAGTCTAAATAGATACGTTGAGAGGGAGTAATGGAGGAACTTGAAAGGAAGGGGGGATAAAGAAATGGTGGGGGCATAAAGACAGATAGAGAAAGAGATAGATAGAGGAAGCGAGGGAAAATAGAGACAGGGAGATGTATAGTATGCAGTCAGACCTAAGTGACTCCTTGATCAGACTATAAAAGTGAACAGTAACATTGTAGCAAACACGAAGACAGACGAGGAGGGGGCGATCGAGATCAGACTCACACACGTGAAACTTTAGATTCGGCGAAGCTTGTCTGATTGGGGGAGACGTGAGGTCAAGGGTCAATCTCATCGGCACTCGAAACCGAGTGGGGGAGCGTGATGAATATCTGGGGTAACAATTCATGGGTCACGAGAAGAGAAAATATATGACGGCTGGAGGTCAACATCAGGATGGTGATCTGCAAAGAATTATATAGCGTTCGTGAACTTTAAATACAAAATTAATGTCCTAACTATGTCTATGTTTGGTATATGTTTACATTGCACGTATTGGATGAATTCTTTATCATCTTATGTTGACAATGAAACTTGAATCTTGAACCATTTCAAAAAAGGGATATATAGACGCTTTAACAATATTGAATTAGCGGGTTTATTGATAGAAATTTTCTTTAACGAGACCCTACATTACCTATGATATTATTTGTATAGTTATATCTCTGTAATGTTCTATCTTGCACTTTTGGGCAAGTTGAAAGTTATTTTTTAGACGTAACGAGAATACCAAGCTAAGAGTAATCAATAAGCACTATTTTAGAGCACGCCTATCTTTGAAGAGTGCAACGAGACACAGTTTTTCTTACGTGGGAAAATTTGGGGGAGGGATAGAGAGAGAGATAGAGAGAGATAGATAGAGAGAGAGAGAGAGAAGATGGAAAGTGTTGACATTAATATAGGCTACCAAAATGTTATTTTCGGACTGCCGAGATTATAAAAGTACAATTATGATATGATCAGCAGATTACAGATCAAACTTGGCTGAGTCATATCCTTCGAGACCACTCTGGTCTGAGGTTTTATGCGTTTCCCAGTCTAATGGCGTATCCAGGCGTCGATGGAGGGATTGGAGATGGGGCGACATCCCATTTGAAGCGCGGGTCCAGCCATCTGGGAGGCAGTGATGTCATAGGGGGTGGGGCCAATATTAATGTGGATGAAATGAAGGAGAATAGGTGTTCTGATATCCTTATCCATCTTGATTGATGACACCTTACCTCTCGCTTTCTTTGACATTTCTTTTTTTCTATTATTTCGCTATTCGATGAGAAGAGGGGGCACATAATTAATGTGGTACCCCCACCGCCCCCTTCCCCGTAGACACACCAATGTATACAACTCCAAAAGACGTGTGTGATCTTTTAGTGAGACTAGAGATCGAAACTCACGGAGGATCTAGCTCACGAGTATCATCTTTTGTAGGTCATACGGGTAAATCTATAGACCCTTGGCTAATTGTTGCAGGGGGCATGGGGGCGCATGCCCCTTTCCCATCGAAATGCGAAAAATTGGAAATTGAAAGAAAGAGAGAGAGAGAGAGAGAGAGAGAGTGCAAAAGTGTGGGGGAAGAGAGAAAGAAAGAGGGAGGGGAGAAGAGAGAAAGAAAAAAAGAGAGAGAGATAAGATAGATAGATAGATAGATGGACAGAGAGAGAGAAAGAGAGAGCGAGAGACAGAGAGAGAGAGAGAGAGATATATAGGAGAAGAAAGAGGACTAAGAAGAAAAGAAGAAGAGGGCGGTAACATGAAGAAAAGAACAAAGGATAATGTGACGCCCTTTCCACACCCATTCCTGGCTTTGCTCTTTAATATCTTGCTCTCTTTAGTCTGGTTCCTCAAATTTTAAAAAAAATATTTGCCCCTCAGTGCTTTACCCGCGCTACGCAACAGGTAGAGAAGACACGTTGCCTGGTAATACCCATCTGCGTCTTCATCGTGAATACAAATGCTGTAAATAAATACATTGTTGCAAGGGGTCGTGGCGTCTGCTATTCCCCCTCTTTTCATCCTTTTCCCTTCTTTTTCGCCATTAGGTTGAGAGGGAGAGAGAGAGGGAGTGGGTGAGGGGGGAGGTGGGCTATTCTCCCCCGTAGCTGTACCATTGATTAGTTGTGTGAACGCGTTTAATATTTTCAATTTGCTTTCAATTTTCGCAGTTTAATCGGATCATATAATATTTTCCATTAATTCCTTATAAGAGTTTGAGCCAGATATTTTTTTCTTTTTGAACGCAGTAACTGATTTCGCATTTTTGTAATTTTGCCTCCAATCTGTAATACAATTATGCCCTGTAGCTAGGCACCAACTTGTATGATTATTCGAATTGACTTTTATTTTGGGTGTCAAATGAATTATTTCGATGGGCATTAATATCTAGAAGGTTAGGGTTCTAGAAAGGGGGAAAAGGGGGCATCCCGGGCAGACGTTACCCATGTTTCATTTTGGGAGTGCCCATAAATAGACCCGGAGTATCGCCCACAAGACTGATCGACTTTATTTATTAACCTTCTGTGGTATTCATGCAATATTAAAAAGCACATCTTTGTAATAATTGTTAAATATTATGAAGGCCTAAAGTTATAATATTGTACCAGGAATTATTTTTGATAGTTTCCTACCAAACCAACAGACCACCAAAGGCAAGTCTTTGCCCTCATAATCCGTCCCTCCCAACCTAAAATGGACCTGTCTACACCCCTGTTGGTGGTAAATACCATAATTCTGAAAATAATAATAATATACGTTGCCTTGAGTCGAGATTAAAATCCCTTTCACATCGCACAAAAAGAGAGAAAAAATGTTGAAAATGTAGGATTTATGTTTTATGATGAATTAAGGCGTCCGTAAGTCTAGCAGCTGAGCAGACACTTGCCTTTCTGTCTCGCTCTAGTCAGGCTTTCACAATCTGATCCATCATTAAGGTTCAGTTCATATGCCCCTAGCAATACGCTTTCTCAAATCTCATTTCTCATACATATTTCCAATTTTTCTTAAAGGCTGTGTTGAATTCATACGCCCCTGGTAACGTACGCTGTCTTTTTTGTCTGTTACAATTTTGCTTGCCCTTTCAACGGCAGTGCAATTTTGATATGCCTTTAGCAAAGCGCCTTCTTATTTCTGTCAATTATTTTCCAATTTTCTTCAGGGTTAATAATTATGTACCCCTCTTCCTTAACCTTTATTGTGAGATGTGTGTGAGATGTGAGAGGAGGGGGGGGGGGGGGGGGGGGGCGTGGAAGTGCATTTGTGTATGGGGGGGGGGGGTGAAAGCACAGAAGGGATGCCATTAAAATAATATGAGCATTGTCCCTGTCCATTTTTCGAAAACTAGAAGTTTTTTTATTGCCTTTATTTATTGCATATGAAACTTCATGACAATGTCGGAAGGAATAAATTGTTCATGTCCGAAACGAGGTTAGGTTATAAAACTTTCCTTTCGGTCAGACCACGGCCGTCAAAATCCTTTCAACAGTTCTCGATGTGATGATTTATTGAAGAAAAATAGAAATTGAAATATAGTGATAGAAATAGATGTTGAGATGCCGGTCAGCTGTTATGATTGATGATGTCACGTATCGTTTTGTTAGTCTAATGGTCACGTTCTGTCTGTTCTTCAACTAGTAAAACAAAAAGTACAAAGTCGACCCCCTGAGTGACTATAACCAAACTTGTGAGTACAAATGTGTAGACCTTTCATGGTGACACTGGTGAAGCAATTTGTTCACATTCAACAATAAAACAAATCAAATCAAATCAAATCAAATTAAATAAAATAAAATCAAATGTGCATGAAAAGCTATGAAGACCACTCTCACAGCTCCAATAATCAATATGAGATGACCGTTGCCCAAATACTTTTAAAAATCAACATTTTCAGAGCGAGATGGAGAAAGAGAGAGATGGAGGGAGGGCTGGGGGGGGGGGGGGGGGGTAGTGAAGAGGGAGAGTGAGAAAGAGGAAGTGATAAGAAAAAAACAGAGAGAGAGAATGAGAGAGAAAGAAAGAGGGAAGAAGGCGCTGTAGTTTATAACCCCTCCCCGCCTATAGTAATGCATGCTTTTCAAACCTCTTTTTTTTCTTCTGGAAGTCAAGTCCACGTCGATGTATACCTTTAATAACGACTGAACTCATATTGATATTGAAGACAGGGTTAACTAACTGACTTATCATCTGTTTAAACATCGTTAAAGTTCCTCTAATTCTCCCAGGACACACTAAAGCAGGACAGGTTTCACCTTACTACCATCTTGTTGAAAGTTACGATAACTCAAGGAGATAAAAACCTGTTGAAAACTTGAATGACGTCGACTGCCCTGTCTACAACCAAAGTTTCGCTTCGTCGTCTTTTTCACATCAACTTTAAAGGCGTAGTTCCTATAAGTGGCATTTATCGATTTTGAGTCATCACAAGATATTCTTCCAAAAGTGTTTGGTATTACCAGTACCCCTAGTCATTATACGCATCCAATTCAAATATAGATTTTCAAATGCGTGATTTGAGAATGAAGATTAGTAGATAATTTATAGTCAGACTCATTTGCTTTTCACACAGATGATATCCCTTGTATCTTTGAGCAGACACTTTATCGTGTTCCTAATCGATAACCATTAAATCTACATGTATTTACACAAGTTTTATCCGTCTAAGTAGTTAAAGCCCCCCCCCCCCCCGGAACGTTTTATTATCAATATACGAAATAGTGCAATGACTTCAGAAACATGTGTCTGAAGTATTGTCTTAGTTTCCATTTGTGTTTAAAACTTCATAAAAGAGACCTTAGGCTTATACAATTTCCTACATCATGCTGATCCTATAATTGATAATAGTTTGGACAAATATCACAGAACAAAACCATTCACAGAAAGGTTCCCCGTCGTGTGAACGCAATCCACTTTAGGTCACTAAGAACACATGTTACCAGAACCGAAGATGCGTTCATACCAGGTTTTATTTCTTGATTGCATCACTCCATCAGGAATACTGAAAAGGGAATGATTAAAAAAAAAAACGAGGATGCGGTACCTTTTTTCTAAACGCATGATTGTGTATCATGATGGAATCTTTGCCCGGTATGCATGTTTAAACGTTATGGCTATCACCTGTTATTAGCGTGAAAATAGAGAGAGGGAGAGAGAGAGAGAGAGAGAGAGAGAGGGGGGGGGGGAGATTCATACTTCGAACAGGAACATTCAAACATAAAATGTGTTTACGCTTTAGTCTAGCCTAGGGATTTGTCTACCCCAAAACATGTTTCATTTTCCATTTTCGATTTCCAAGTCAGACTCGGCTCTTTGTTTACATTGGATCAGCAATCCCCAGATTTCCCACATAACCAGAGATGTACATCGTATGGACGCGTTCTAAGCGTTAAATTTTCCTGAATAATACCTCAGCATGACATCACTGCTTGTGCTTGTAACGTGTTCACGTTTCCTAATTTGGTCTCGGTCACGTGACGTGTGATCGACCACCTGACTGTGACAAGTGGTCATCTGTTATTGTTGTTTTGTGATATAACTTTATTTGTCTAAATGCTGGTGCCTCCCCGCTCGGAACCACGGCCCTCTACCAACTATCACCTGTCTTCGAGTTTAAGATGTATTAATCGGGGGGGGGGGGGGGGGGGGGGGGTGTCAGCTTGTGACCTAAGGTATAAATAGAAATAATTTAGGTAACCTGAATTACTATTCTAATGATGAAACAGTTTTGTAATTGGGGATGGGGGGATGCGTTCTTTCAAGATTTTGAAAATGGGGAACATAATATAAGACATAATATAAGCCTCCCCGAATATTCCCCTTTTATTATGCCCCCAAAATAATAAACTAAAATAAAACACAAACTGACATGTCCTGTATAATATAGATTTTAAAATGCAACCAATGTTTATTGCATATGAGAGATATGTTAGGCCCACAAAATGTCAATGTGATAACCCCCCTACCCCCTCCATTTTTCATAGCATGTCAGAGAATATAGATAAGAACATTAATATATCCCTTTAGGATTTGAAGAGCAACTTATCGGGAGATATGAGTACATCTTCCTTGCCTCTGCTTCCATGCTTATACTCATTCGTTTCCTCTCCCATCCCCTGATGGACATTGACAGGTCTCTACCAGCTGGACATCCTGGGAGGTGATCGAACAGGTGATGGTGGTCAGCGGTGGTCAAGACAAGGTGACGTAGATCAGGGTCATCACACCCCGCATCGTGCTCCAAGACACGCAGGGGAAGTCGAGTTCAGGTCAGTGTTACACAGTGGCGTATCCAGTACTGAGGGCGTATCCAGCAGAGGGCGGGGTCGGTGTGTGCCCCTCCTCTGGTTTTTATACTAACGAAAAAAAAAATGGTGTAATAGATGTTTATAGGAGCAGTACGTCTGAGATAAATGAATGAATAAATGGCTGAAATATTTTCAAATATCGTTTTTCAAAAATATTATTAACTGTAATATGTATGTTGGGCGTATGTTGAGCCTAATAAATTCGCGATGTTTCAAATCGCGTACATTATTACAGACATTATCTGGGGCAGTAGATATAATAGGTACTACACGGCGTGAATTCTCGTGATTTACCTTGGAAGATTTGTCATAGATTATGACTATCAACACATTCGCATTCACTTACCGAACGCGTAACTTTAACCTAGCTCTTACCCCCGACCCTTACCCCCGACCCTAGCCTTTAACACAATATAATCACAATTCACGAAATATACGAAAATAAAGCACGCAGAAAATGTCTTCGAAGAAAATATATGATCACACGCTTTAAAAGTTTCAATTATCTTGTTGACTACGCTTTCGATTTCCTTTAAACTTCAATTCAAGATCGAAGAAGGTCCAATGGTTGATGGCTGACCGAGGTCATCGTCGTGATCGTCGGGCTGTAACCAATCACGACTTCCTCATCTGGCCGAATGCTACCGTCCCATATACCATCGATAATGATTTCTCCAGTAAGTATGCTAGCTTTGACTGATTGGAATGACGAAGAATTTCATCCGATGTTCAACATAATGGTTTGCATAAAAATATAATAGTAGTGTAACGTGGGCCCACCCATTAAAGAGGGGTCAACGGTTTTCCAGTTTGCCTCCTACTTCACCCTCTTCTTTTTTGCGTACGTTTTTTTTAGGGGGGGGGCGGGCATTTGATAGGGGCGTGTCCCCATGCCTCCATTTCTACGCCACTGATGTTGAATTTTGTACATAATATACTTGATTGTACAGTTTATAATCGTAAATTATCAATGGGCAGTGGACAAATATTGTGCAATTAATGCTAGCACCATTGTTATTTTATCAGGGTGGTCTATGATGTCAATATTTTATGAATTATACTGCTTTACTTTTTTAGAATAAAATCATATTCAGCATTATTTAAAGCGATACTGAACTGATAAACTTTTTGCCCTACCGTACTGTATATTGCATAGTGCCATCTAATGGTCAACTTGCAAACAGTGAGTTTCCCAATACTTAATTTCCACTTCATAGACAGAGGATTCGATGTAAGAACCAACAGAGCAGCGAGTATACGGGACCATACTGCTAAAGCTGACCTGAGGCGGCGTTAGAGGGAATGTTGCGGTAGTGCTTCTAGTACAGTTTCGCTTTAAGGACCCACTGTACTACTTATAGTTACTTGCGCCCTCTATATAACAAATAATGCATAATCAGTGACCATTGGTCCCCCATGATCCTCTTTTTCTTATGTTAACTGAGAGCTGATTTGATGAGATAACCACCTGCCCAGTGACCTTGCAGTGTGGTCTAATCCCTCCTATACACCAGTACAGATGGCCTTTAAATAATGTTCCCTCACTTCTATACTCCCATTTTATTTTTGGTCGTAGATAAAACGAAAGACCTCCTCCTGAAAAGCATGAGACATTGGATGGAACACACCTGTCTAGAGTTCATACCAAGAACCAATCAAAGAGGCTATGTTCGTTTCCTCCTCGGACAGGGGTAGGTATACACTAAAGGTATAATAATATTAATACTATTAATAATAATAATGATAACACTGATAATGATAATAATTTAGAAGTGTGTTCTTGTATGCATAGCGGTCATGCCTGTCAGACTTGGCACTCCTGGTGCTCCACAATAAGCCAGTTTACAGATACAATCTGCGCATGGGCAGATAAAGGTCATTTGTACCAAAATGGTAAAACCCACAGAGATGAATACTGGATATGCGCTCATGAAAGTTATGTAACATTATTCATTTATGCACCAACGGTACATTCTATGATACGCAGGTGGAAGTATTGTTTTCAAGAGGTAAAAAAAAAGGTATTCATGAAGCACATCTAGAACTTTGGCAGTTATTATTCTAATATGCTCAAAGTGGAACTTCTCCATGTGTAAAAGATCTGTGGATATTTCGGGTCATTTGTACCATGTGCTATCTGTAAACTCCCTTATTATCCACAATAATCAACTTCTTGATGTCCCTTTAGTTCCTCAGCCTGAAAGCTATACAAGTTTGTTACCGTTCCCTTTACCATTACTGTTACGCTAGAATTGTCCATCTCTAGAACAACTTCTTGAATGTGTCATTCCGTTTCTCATCCATAGAAAAAATAGCTACGAAACTCTGTTACCGTTTCTATAATACCTTTACCAATACCGTTAGGCCCCCAGTTACGATGGAATTGCCTTTTTCCAAAACAACATTGCAATGTACGTACCTGCCCTTCCGTTTCTGCATGAGCCAGAAATGGTATGTAATTTTGTTAAAGTGGATGTAGCATCACACATACTGGTTAACGCCAACTACGATTTCGTTTAGACAACTGCACGTAAACGAATGGACTTGATAATAACGGTCAGCGCGCGCTAGCGTTCGCGAAACAAACCGAAGTCTTCCTCACGCTTCGGTTCCGCGTATGTTGCAAGTGAATACTGCGTTTGCGTCGTCCGTAGTCGTATTATACCCGATTGGCCCCGAGTCAGGCCACAGGAAAGACACGTAGTCTCGTCATGCTACACCCCCTTTAATGTGACGGTGGAATTTTCCTTTTCTGTATAACAATTTCTTGATTGTGTCCCTCCCTCTGCAGGTGTTGTTCAAGCGTGGGCCACCAAGGTGGGCCTCAGAACGTCTCCCTGGGACTCGGATGCATGACCTTTGGCACGATGATTCATGAGATAGGTCACGTGATCGGGTTCTGGCACGAGCAGAGTCGGACCGATCGGGATGATCACGTGACAGTGGTCAAAGACAACATCGTCAAGTCAGAGCTTCACAACTTCTACAAGTACGATCAGAAGACAGTAGGTAGATTGGCCCTATACCTCTATTCTCTTCCAAATTTAGTCATTCCAAAACTTGCATCTCGCTCACCAATTCTCCTAATTGCACGATGAGGGCGTGGACTGCGGCGTGTGACATTGTGTTAAGGCACCTGGGCCGTGCCCGGCAATGACTTAAAAGGACGTCACATTATCTTAAAAAGATGTCACAAGTCGCAGTCCACGTTCTTGTCGTGTTAATCTAAAAGTCCCTATTTGCTAATGTCCCAACGACTAGCATGGTCTTTGGAGCTTTTTGTGAGCGTAACATCTTTCTCGAAGTGAATGTAAAATGGAAGTTTCAATATTTCGTTGAATCGAAGTGATGCCTTGTGTCATCAGCTTATCAAGCCCGGTAGTTCTATTGGCACATGCGCCAGTATAACAAAACGCGTACATTGTTCATTTCATATTCAGCTTTTTGTTTACGATGTCACGTTTCATGTGGTGCGTCAGAGGCCGCTCCAGTCACTGCGCAGTCTTGAGTCAGCAAATAGGGACTTTTAAATTCGCACGAAGACAATGGGGATTGCTACGATCGACGTCCTTTTAAAGCACTGCCTTGAATGGACGTCACAGTATCAGTCTAAAATCTAATCTAAAAGTCCCTAATAACGCCTCGTGTGCAACTGGCAAAAAAGATCCGCTCTTGTCGCGTCAGTTGCAAAGTTGTACTTTAAGTTCTCAATGTTTTCTAGAACTAGTCTGAAGATTTTCTCAGGATGTAGCATCCATTTTCTTCTTCTTCCTAACCAGATCAACTCTTTGGGCCAGCCGTATGACTATGATTCTGTAATGCACTACGGTCCACGATCATTCAGCGTTAGTAAAGAAGATACCCTTATAGCCAAACAAGATCGTGATATCGGTCAGCGGCGTGGTCTTAGCGTTGGTGATATTCTGCAGGCTAGACTGCTCTACAGATGTCACAGCAAGCAAGGTAACTGTTTATTATGATGTTGATATAGTTCTTTGTCCCTTTTTTTTTTACCATCGTCAAAATATATAATGCGCCATGATTATATTTTCAGGTTTCTATGAACTTGAATATAATAAAGAAACAATAAGCAAGAAACTGAGCGGTTTTATTTCCATTGTACTTTGCGAAAATATTGTAATCTGAACAACATTTATATGTCTCGAGAACAGAAATTGGTAAAACATGTATATCAATGATTGAATCTATTTTCTAAATTATTCTCCCAAAGACTCCTTTATTTTGTTTAACCTTACCACCAATTTTAAACGATTAAAAATTATAATGTATTGGAGGAAACGCTCTTTAAAATGCAACATTATACCCTGGATTTTAAACATCTAACACCGACAAGTGAATTTTTCATCAATGTATATTTATGAAAATATTTGTATTACATGATCTCTTGTTTTGGAATGCATATATATTATTGTGGAGGTGTCGTGGTATAGTGGTTCATTCAGTTGACTCATAATTCAAGGGTTAAGAGTTTGAATCCCAGCCCGGTGTAAATGGGTAGGCCTACCTAACAATTGCGGGGGTAAAAATTGCAGGGCCCACACCAAGAGCAGTATTATTACTTCGTTATTTAAGACCTAATTATTATTATTGTTATTATTGTCATTATTATTGTTATTGTTATTATCATGACTATTATTGCACGATACATCATATTTTCATGATTCAACATTTTTTCAGAATGTGGAGGGACATTATACGACGGGAAGGGGTTCGTGTCGTCACCCAGCTACCCTCAGGCTGTAGCACCTAACGTCACATGTGATTGGTCAATTGCTGCTCCACAAGGCTCCGCCCTCAAATTAGAATTTCTCGATATGGACCTTCCCTGTAAGTAGCGCATGCGCAGATACTTTGTTGTAGCAGATACTTCGATGTAGGGGGAAAGGAAAAATTGAAGATGCGATATATGTATTTTTTGGGAAGTTATTCTGTATATTGCATGTATGAGATGCGGACAAAACAGAATTCGCCACTTTGACATCGTGTAAGTTAAGTAATACAGACACTTTTTAGCATATATGTTTCTGTAATTGTTGTTTCTTTATAATTCTTTTCTGCAATAAATGAGAATCAATTATGAACCAAACAGAAAATAATCCCAATTACGGTGAAGCTTAGAAATTTGGTATTAATTCCAATATCTTTTCTTCCTCGCTAGCCTCCGATGATGATGGAAAGTGCGACGATTCTTACGTCGAGGTACGCGAAGGCCAGGGCGAGCTTTCGCCGCTGATTGGACAGTTCTGCGGTGACGTCAAACCTGGTGCTATTCTTACCGATGGGGGCATCCTGTGGGTGAGGTTTAAATCCGGACGTAAGAGACACCGCATGGCTTCAGGCTTCGCTGCTCGATACCAATCGGTGTGTAAGTAATGTTCGTACCGTCCATAAATTTTAGATATCAAGCGACCCCATATATATCTACTTCTGCGACAACACTCGGCAGGATCCATGATTGAGAATGTAGTGCTTCAACGAAAATGACTTATATGCGAATATTGAGTGCATTATTATGTTTGTTGATCCGTCAAATGATAGATCTTGAGTTTTTTCTCAAACTTTTCGCTACTTCCATGCAATCAACTATCGATGAAGGGTGGACTCCCCTTTAAAAAAAATCATTGTATTGTTAATCTTTTCTAGCGGTTGATATTGTTGATATAACAATATGGAAAATGATAAGAGATAATTATAGAGTTTTAATGAAGAAAACAAAAGTTTTACATTGATGTATTTGGATGTTTCATGCGGAAAGAATCTATTTGATTAATCAAACTTCACATGTTATAAAGAAGACTATCGTGTATTTCGTTTTGTCTTTGGTAAGAATGATTCAAATTGATTGTTTTTCTTTTTTTAAACAGCTTTCAAGAGATACTTGACATCAGCGCGAGGCATCATAAAAAGCCTGAACTACCCGCTCTCATTCCCGCCCGACACGGACAGCATGTGGCATATTCAAGTCAAATATGGCTTCATCGTACAGCTCCGTCTCAACGAACTCTTGATACCTCACATCAAAAGCACAGGTTGCCATGGTGATTTTTTGAAGCTAATCGACGGGTCAGACAGCGGATCGAAACTCATCACCAAGCTCTGTCGGTCTCAGAAACGAGTGGGCGTGGTTTCGTCAGGCCCCTCCCTGAGGATCGAGCTGCACTCAGTGAAGAAGGAGAAGTCTGTGTTTGGAGCCATGACCAGATTTCTGGCCAAGTACCTTACGAGAGGTAAAGTCGTGCTCCTTGTTTTTATTTCAGTCTGACAGTGTTCTGCTTCGCTTTCATTCGCTCGTTTTGATTATTGATTTCATTTCTTAAAGTAGATATTCATTGATTTTAAAAACTAATTTTATTTTCATTATTGCAAAGTTGAAACTTTGATTCGACAAGGTTATTAAAATTTAATGCTTGGAAACATTCGAAGTAATGATTATTATGAATTACAAAACGCTTGGATACAGCCCCGGCATAGCACCTGAAGAGCTCTCCGAACGCTGCTGAGATGTGTGAGATCACAGTATGGACATGATTTGCACAAGCAGACGATGTCCCATGACATCTCACACATTTTCAGTGCCTGTGTTTTCATCTTCTCTTGAGATCTTTCTCTTACTTCAATACCGTCAGGCTAAATGTATAATCTATTGCCTCACTAAATGTATAATCTATTGCCTCACTCTAAACCCCGCGCATGGTTTCATTTTGATGACAAATGCAGCGATACAAAAATAAAGGAATCTGTCGCTTGTAAACAAAATAA
This sequence comes from Strongylocentrotus droebachiensis, assembly GCA_035222895.1. NCBI lineage: Eukaryota > Metazoa > Echinodermata > Echinoidea > Camarodonta > Strongylocentrotidae > Strongylocentrotus > Strongylocentrotus droebachiensis. Next base: position 188,260 of record JAVYIG010000021.1, read on the forward strand.
GACCCCATTGTATATTCAGCTGCACACACCGCGGTATGTTCGGCGTTTCAAGAGGGAACAAATGTCGTCCTTACTATCATTCCGGGGGGTTTTCAATTTGAAAGTCTGGTTTCTTTGATTGTTAATCAACCTCTATCCTGTGTATTTACAAGCAAAGGATTTTAGTTATCAGAATCGGGTCATATCCCCTTTTGAATGGTTTGGCATGCCATTACATTTATATACACTAAACTCATAATGATTTGACAAATAATAGCTTTGCAATTATGTTCATTCTGTATGGGATGTCGTCTGCTTGGGCAGTATTGGTCCATATAGTGACGTCATTAAAACATCGTGATTTTTCCTAGCTGCTATGGAGGTGGTTGTATTTTTATTTTTATAAATCACCCGATATGTAGTTGACCTAAAACTTGTACGATGGCCATCTGTTAGCTTACCAGTTTCTAGTGATACATTAGTTGACATATTTGTGTTTTTCTATGAATTTCACCTTTAAACAAAATAACAAAATAATCGTGAATAGAGGCAGGATTTGTTTTAGTAAACGCTTTCTCTCATCTTTTTTCCTTTTCTGTCGTTCTTCTCCTCCCTCCCCATCCCTCTCTTTCTGTCTCTCTCTCTTTATTCCTCTCTCTTTCTCTTACTCTCTCTCTCTCTCTCTTACTCTCTCTGTCTCCCTCTCCCCATCTTCCTTGCCCATCTTTGCTCCGTCTGTCTTCTTGTATGACCTTTACTCTATTTCTCTGGTACAAATCTCTTTCGGTCTCTGTCGGTCATTCTCAATATGTGCCTATTTTCTCTGTATCTTTCCCTCTTTCTATTTATTCCTCCCCATGCCCTCCTCTCCCTCTCCTTTTTTCTCTTTCCTTCTTTCGCCTTTCAATTCTCTCTCAATCTTTGACTGTCTATTCTCTACGTCATTTCCTTCGCAACCCTTTTCTTCTTCGCTGTCAAGTTTATTCATATTTTTCTCTATTAATCACGTAGTATATCAAAACCAAAGCTACCAAATAAAACGAAATTCGAAACTCTTTGCACTATTTAATCATTGAATTTATTGTATTTAACTGAAATCTTGAAGTGACCTAACTCGTTTCTCATTCATTTTGAATATTTAAAAATTGCTTAGATTTGAACGAATGCCGTAAGAAGAACGGAGGATGCCAGCAAGCATGTCTAAATATGGTTGGTCACTTCGTGTGTGGATGCCGACACGGTTATAACTTGGCCGATGATTTCCATAACTGCACAGGTAAAGAAGCCTTTAGTCATGTTTAGAATTGGTGTGTATGATTGTAGTTAGTCTTTGAATGTGAAACTATTATTACTGACTTAAACGACTTTATGATATTTTTACAAAATCAGAGGCAAGTTACTTTCTAATGTCTAAACATTGTCCATACTGTATGAAACGAGAAGCCTATTTTTCATACTACATTGCAAATGCACTTTAACAAATAATAATTTGCTTGACAAGGTCGCAAATACTTAAAAATAAAAATAATTTCAATAGCCTTATCCCTTAACTTTTAAAATGTGCAAACATGAAATTGACATAATGACGTAATCCGAACATTTTTTTTAAAATGGGATATGAAATAAAGTGTTGAAGTTTATAAATTCTCACAATTCTTTGCGATCGTAAGTGCTTGCGATTATTCCCAACACAGTTCAATTGCATCCCAACCAATTCTTTGTTGATATCAAATGCAACCCCAAACTAATTACGTGGTTACATCAAACGCTCCTCTAACGTCATACTATTTTCAATTTTGTTATAATTATGATACAGACATTGATGAGTGTGCTACTGAAAACGGAGGATGTTCTCATCAGTGTGTGAACACGGTAGGAAGCTTTCGGTGTGAATGCCCGATCGGTTTCCAGATATCATCTTATAATAACACGCATTGCGAAGGTGAGTTCAGGGACCCGTTTCACAAAGCCTTTTTTCAACGACAAATGACAAAAATCAGTGACAAATCTGCTGATAACCAATCAGAAGCAAGGATTTCAGTAGCTTTTTAACAAAAACTGTCATTTGTCACTGATGACAAGTTTTGTGAAACGCCCCCAGGGTCCACACTTCGGTCACGATCATTGTTCCGATGTGATTTTCCTACACGAACCGAATTCTTAATGGTAACGCTAGACTATAAACTATACGTAACCCTAAACCTAAAACTTAACCTAACTATAAACCTAACATAAAACTCGACTAGCAACCTTCATACTAACCCTGTATCTTTGTCTGATTCTTTGACGAAACAAATCCTGGAAAAATGGATCAAATGTTCTGTAACCGAATCGGGTGTACACTATTTTCATCAGCTACCCATGCGATTAAAACCTCTCGTTACGATTACCGTTATATTTAACCCACTTGCCCAAGTATTAAGATCCGTTTTCGTTATTTCCCTGTCTATTTTCTTTAGCCAGTAGGAAAGAAAACCTGAATAAAATGACCTCGTGTAATGTCTTTATATCCTAGTTTGACTTTTGGGAGAAAACTAATAGATTGTATGTTTGTTTTATTTATTCACCATGTAAAATAATTGTTTACAGATAATACAATTCAGTGGGTTGCATCGATATATAATACAAAGTAGGATCAGTGCATAAACAAAAAAATGTTTGAAGCACAACGTCCCTAAGATAACATAGCTGATACTTATTAGGTTGAGATAGAACATGGCCTAAAATAAGACTGTATGAAGATCGACGGACGAATCTCTATCATTATCCTCACTGTCCTTCGATGGATGAAGTGTAGCATGGACTGTCGCAATTGCAATGCGCAATGCCTCTCTCAGACTGTCACTGAGGCCTACGTCTTCAAGCTGCACTACTCGTCTAAAATCTTCCTGTCCGACAGGTTGAATCCAAGACAGGAGATTCTTGACCTCGTCGTATGATACAGAGGAAGTGTCGAAGTAGTCACTCAGGCCATGCCCTAACGTTGCGCTGAAGGTTTGCAGGTCAGCTAACATACCCTCGCTCATGGTCAGCCGTCGAAGAATGGCTCGACGAGAGCGACGTTTCATGTCGATCAAAGAACCATGAGCTGTGTCCCAATCAGTGTCGCTTGGTCCACTCTCCTTTGTTGATTCTGTCGAAGAACAGCTGTCATGGACGTATAAACGCGATCGGGTTTTCCTGCTCATTCGCCGGTCTACAAGTCTGTCAAAGACCTGGAAGAATTGCCATGAGTAGGTGGACAATGCTTCTCTTGTAGCAAGAGATGATGTTACCCCAGCTCCATCTGGTTCTACTCTCATGTTTGTATCTGCTGATGATTGCATGCTGTCAACCGACGCGTCTTCATGCCTAGATGTGGTCTTTGGTGTTGATGTACAGCTCTGTAAGACAGCACTCTCGTGAAGTACCTTACTAACAAACCCTGAATCACTATCCCTACGATGATATGTTGCTACCGAACACAAAGAACCTGATTCATCATCATCACCACCATCAAGATATCCTGTGCAATGAACTACATCTTTATGTCCTACTTCTTGACGGAAAGACTCTTGAATATCGCTTTGCGCAGCTCCCACCCAAACAAATTCTTCCTCAGGGTTGCCTTCAAAAATAACGTCTCCGAACCGACTTGAAGAATTTCTGTTTCTCTCTGACATGTGCTCCGACTCGAAATCTAGGTGAGAACCAATGTTAGGTTCCTCAACGATTTTTCTATCCTGGTGTTGGTTATAAACGACGGATATGTGACCATCCGATTTATTATAAATGTCTGATTGGTTTACTTCTTCTGCTCTAGGTTTCTCGGACAATAACGTATGGATTGCAAGATCGGACGGGAGAGTATACAACTCTCCAGGTTCATCTACGACAGTTGGAGAATCGGGTAGAACCTCCTCATCAAAGCATTGGTCTGTCTGTAGTCTGTTTGTTCCATTGTCATCCGAATAAACTCTAAAGGAACATGAATCCGATTTGCGATAGTCCGAGGTCGTCATGGGATATATCTGTTTCCGGGTGACCTTTTCATGTTGTCGAATAGAATGACTCGCACGAATGGACAGACCTTCCTCTTGGGTAGTCAACGCCGACGTTGCCCGATTGTCCACATACTGATGCTTCAGCCCAGAAACATCGTCACTCAAGGTAGCGAACTCACCGTGCAGGGACGTCAGACGTCGTTCGACCCGAGAACACTGCTGGACATGGTCTTGGAGATTCGATGTGAGCTCCGTAGTCCGTAGTCGTACCTGAGAAAGGTCGGATTGCATGGTGTCTAAGCGGTGCTCGAGGTTTTTGTAGTTGTGATGTAACTCCTGCCAGTCTTTCATGAGCACCATCCTCTCATAGCGTGGTAGATATTCATAATCCATCTCATCAGAGATGCGACTCAGTGAGGACTTCGAATATGACATAATTATCTGAACCTTCACAGGTAGTATTTACGATAAGCTCTTATCCAAAGTCTCAATGAGAGCCAATGCTTGCTTTATCAATACTTGTTATTTACTGATGCAGATTTTAAACGTCGGATAGATGACCAATCGTTTCGTGAAATCTGTCCGATTAGTGTTATACCACTGTGAAAGGTTTCTCGGCTAATAGATTGTATATCGCGAAAAACACTCGTACCTCCAAATGTTGATAGATGATGATTATCGGTGGTGAGCGTATTTAGTTCCTCACCTGTCGAGTTAGATGGAGTGATTAGATGGAGAGATAATAATATAGTGATAGCAAATACAGAGAATCTGTATTAGAACTTCTTCTTCATCTTCTTGAAACGTGTATATTGATATGCTGTAATTAAATCTATCGGAATCGTCTATATTCAAATTGACAAGCGGGGCTTGCGTCATGGTGTGTTTGTGCGTGAGGCTTAGGCGACCATCTTCCTTTCTATTCAGAGAAACACCTGCTGCGCTGCCGAGCCGGGTGCGTGGTCATGACAACCATACTGATTTTCGAGAAGGCGGTGTTTCTTGTGAATAGCCCTTTCAACTATCTAAAATACGTAATTACAGTCTATGTTTTCTACTTTGTGAATGCTCGAAAGTGCTATATTACAGTAATTGTTGATGAATAAAATCGGACAGTGATGTCAATTAATATTAATAATAATTTCGAAGGGATCATCCGCAGTTGTTGTGGTCAGGGTTGTTGAGATCAGAAGATGGCACTTAATGTGTATGTCAGGTTGAGATTTTTTCAGGGGGACACAAATCATGCCTGCAACTGGGATCCGTGCGTGTGTGTGTGTGTAAGTGGGTTTTTACAGACGTTTATCAATCAGATATGATTAAATCTGCCAATGAACCTGTTTTTAAAATAAAGTGTATTTTTTATTTGTTTGTATAGATGTGAATGAATGTGACTCACCCCATCTCGATGTTTGCGAGCACTACTGTCATAACACGTATGGAGCGTTTGCGTGTTCATGTGACCCGGCCTTCATCATGGGAATTGATGGAATGAGCTGTGAATGTAAATATCTATTTCATCTTTTGTCATTATAGATTGCAAATATTTCCAGGAAGATTATATATTGCACATTTCTGCTAAGTCGGGAATAGTTAGTTACCTTTAAAAGGATCCTTAAGACAATTTTATTTTATTTTCCAAATTGTAATTATATAGAATCCTTACTCTTCTGCCGGTGGCACACACAATGTGTAAGTTTTAGAGTCATGAAAAGCTAGACTTTGAGATTATCAACAATAGATAATGAAATAAGAATAAAGTCGTACCACGCAGCAAAACGGATGAAATCCAAAAGACCGTTTGCAGAAGTGGTCATCACCAATTCCAATATTTCCCCTTTTCTCCCTACTACCCATATATTTAACATAATTTTTATGTATCCTCCAAGTTTGCCGTTTTCTTTCTTTCCTGGTTTCATTACGTTTTATTCTAAAAGTTTGTTTTCAAAACAATTTGCAGATAGTGTATGTGTAAATGGCAGGCACATACAATTTCATGATCGTTTTGTATGCCAATTTCCTAAACTCTAACTACGAATTTGCTTTGTTAAACCATTCTTAACACTTTAAGAATAATGCATGCACGTGGTTTTGTATGTTTTATAAATGGATCTTGAATAATTAATTCAATACAGTGGTTCCTGGCTGCGGAGGTTTTATGAACGCCGTTGAGGGCGTTATCACTCGACCTCACATACCAACCAACAACACTCATTCCATTGATTGTATCTGGTTCATTGACGTACCGGATCATCTCAGGATATCACTCAGGTAGTTCAGTTCAATACAGATCAGTTCAGTTCAATACAATTCAGTTCAGTTCAGTGTAGTTCCGATCAGCTCGGTTCATTCAGTTCAGTTCAATTTAGTTCCGACCAACAACACTCATTCCATCGATTGTATCTGGTTCATTGACGTACCGGATCATCTTAGGATATCGCTCAGGTAGCTCAGTTCAATTCAGTTCAGTTCAGTGCAGTTCATTGCAGTTCAGATCAGTTCGGTTCATTCAGTTGAGTTAAGTTCAGTTCAATTTAGTTCTGACCAACAACATTCATTCCATTGATTGTATCTGGTTCATTGACGTACCGGATCATCTCAGGATATCGCTCAGGTAGTTCAGCTTAATACAGTTCAGCTCAGATAGTTCAGTTAGGTTCATTCAGTTCAGTACAGTTCGGTTCGGTTAATTCAGTTCAGTTCAGTTCAGTTCAGTTCAATTTAGTTCCGACCAACAACATTCATTTCATTGACTGTATCTGGTTCATTGACGTATCTCATGATATTACTGAGGTAGTTCAGTTCAATTCGGTCAATTCACTTCAGTTCAGTTCATTTCAAAACAGTGCAATTCAGATCATATGTAGCTCAGTTCGATCTGGTTCATTCACATACCGGATCATCTTGGGATATCATTAGGGCAGTTCAGTTAAATTCAGTTCAGTTCAGTTCTAACCTCATCCCCGGGTTTACTGTGCATTTCAGCCTAGAGTTGTTCGAGTGGTCGAGCAACAATTCGTGTGCAGACTACATTTCCGTACGTGGTGAAGAGAGCTATTCTGGACAATACCCGCGAGTATGCGGCGAAAACGGCTGGGAACACACCTACAATACTACCTCCAGCAGAGTCTGGGTTCACTATCACTCAGATTGGCCACATGAGGGCGCCTTTCTCATGGATTATTCCACGACAGGAGATTCTGATGATTACATACTCACATGCGGGGGACCTTTAAATGGTTAGTTTATTCTTGATATCATAGGATGCCTCTCATGAGTTCCAGGGAAACAAAACAAATCAACGACTTAATTCAGAAAGAAAGTTGGTCGTGACTGAACTACGGGATAGACGACTTGGATATTATCTCTACTAACCCGATTGCCACCAGGACAATCGGGATGTCATGGATGATTATAATCTACCTTACCTGGATCTTTCACCAGTATTGGTAAAGGAAAGGGGGTTGTATTTTTAGGTGGTTATTGTATCTAAAAGAGGTAATTGTATCAAAAAGAGGTAATTGTATCAAAAAGAGGTAATTGTATTAAACAGAGGTAAAATAATCCGAATTAGGTATTTGGGTGGGGAAGAGAGGGATGGAAGGGTGAGGGGGGGGGGCGTAGGTTGAGTCATCATTATATCATAATAGAGAAACAGTCACTTGTAGACATTATTTCCGTCCACATTTAATCTATTGCAAATGGATAATTTTAGATATGATCTTCTTGCATTTGTAAACTACTTCTTTCTCATCCTCACGCTACTCCTTAATGCTGTCTCGTTTTCAAAAATCCCCAAAGTTCTTAGTCTCTTTCTTAGTCTTAATTGTTACATATTACTTTTGTGTAATTTTCTTCCCATATAGAATCTGGAGTCATTGCGACCCCCGGCTTCCCGACCGGTTACCCAAGCAAATTAGAATGTACGTGGACCATATCGAATGTCAGTACCATTGCCTTTCATTTTGAGAAGTTCGATATAGAACCCGAGTCGAGTTGCCAATTTGACTACCTCGAGATCCTTGACGGTCCGGAAGAAGGTGCCAATTCAACGCATATAGGAAGGTACGAGATTAAAAGTTAACAAATGAAAATAAAACGATTATGTTTCACTTTCTATAATGATACAATGTGAGCAGTAGTGGTTATAGAGAGAGCTTGTGGGGCTTAAGCCCGCTCCCCCGATTTTGTTTCTTCTTGATTATAAATGAATATAAGTGAGGCATATGTAGAAAATGGATGCAGGAACCCCCTAGCACTCCCCCTCCCCCATTTAAACAAATAATTATAAATGTAATTCTTGTAGAACCACGCTTGGATGTGAGATCAATTAAACAATTTCTTGAATTGTGTTAATGTGAAAGAATATGGCTGTTACTCCCACGCAGGGTGGTATGAGATTGGCTAGATTTGGCAGCTCATCTAAATTTTTTTCTCTCTCCAATTTATGCTAGGTTCTGCGGCTCAGATCCACCACCGAACGAGCTGAAGTTGAACACGGGTGAGCTCTGGCTAATATTCAGGTCTGATGCCACTGTACAAGGCAAGGGCTTCCGTGCTGTTTATGAAGTTCAATGAAATTAAATGGACCCATATTCTTGTCTCTAGTCACAAGTACTACGATTATAATTAAGCGGCTTGACTTGAAAGGAATAATAGATGGAAATACATTCATGTTACGAACAAGCACCGTTGTCAAAATAAAATTTAATATGTAGCTATAACTAGAGAAGCATTTGTTTTCATAAAATTGTTCAAAACCTTTTTCTCTGAAAGAATATAATTCTGGTAACATCTACAAAAATACCTACAAGAACTTCCTTAATTGTCATTTTTATAATTTCACACCCTGCCTTTCAATCCTGTGTTTTAACTGTTCCTATAATGATGTAACTGTGTTTTTTTAATAAATATTTTCAGTACTTCTGGTATTGTTAAATCTTCAGGGAAAAATAATGTTGGTGGACGTTTACAAAATGAAACCATCAATACATGTATAACAAAGTTGTCTTTTAACTCTTTGAATGGTAACTTGTCGCCACTTTTGACAACACTTATCCTTTCCAGAATTAGTTGAATGCTGAATATATACACAAGGTGAATTTCTATTTGTGCATCTGACTTCATGCATTTGATTAGAAGTTACAATTTTCTTTGATACCTAAATTAATGTATTTTCAAATTGATATTTTTGCAGGAAAAGAGTCTTAGTTGTTTTGTTTTCTTTGGATTTGTGTTAAGAATTAATAATTCAAACTAAAACTTTATTTATACTGATGCAGGTACAGCTATAATCATGAAGAAATAAATCTTACCTGTAAATCATGAGTTTTAGATTTTGAATGAGTTTATTATTGACGAGAGAACGATGAACAAAGAAAGTATAAAGAAAGAATGAGAAATGAAAGAGGAAGAGAGAGTGTAAAAGAGAGAGAGAGATAGAAAGAGAGAGGGGGCGAAGGAGCATGGAGATAAATTGAGCGAGAAAAAAAATAGCAGGCGATATAGAAACAGATCAAGAGAAATGTCAGACTCGAAGAGCTAGAGAGAGAGAGATAAATATAGAGAAGGGGAAAGAAAAATCTAATACCTTTGTACTTGTGTATAAACACGGGCAACAGGCGAAGAATCTGTGAACCTGCTATTGGGGATTAAAGTCAATTTAAAAAGAGCAATGAAGTTTACATTTGATTTCCTTATTTTCTTGAGCTGATGCATGAATTAAACATTTGAAAAACTACAAGTTATTTCTTCCTAACATTTGACTTTTATCTTGAAACGAACTGAACACATGTTACAAAAGATGAGCATTTAATATAAACGGGACAATTGGGGCTAATGCAAAGGGTTTTCAATAAGAAATGCAAGACAACCGCAGTAAAAAGTAAACCATTCAGCAACACAACAATTATGACAATCATGACAATACTCGTCAATTCTTTTGTTGTTCTGATTTTATTGAACATTGTCCTTTACGACATTTATTTTCGTAGCGTTAAAAAACCGTTAAACGATTTTTTTTCCCGATTTCCAATCATAAATATCTTTATAATCAGACAAGCGATCTGCTTGTAAAAGTCATAGGATTCCTGACTGACCTAAAGGTTTATGATTAGGATTGCAGCATGAACTGAATCCAGGATTTTGTTTCAGAATCTGAGACATAGTTACCCCATCCCTTTAATCCGTCGGTCATACATTCTTTGCTTGCGTTGAGCACCCACTTCCAAAATAGTCCTGCTACGCCCAGATCGATTGCCCCATTAAGCTTCCCTGGATGTACCTTAGACAACCTTATTATCTTAAAATATTTATGTGACTGTTGATTTTGATTTCCAGTTAATCAAAGGCTATGAAAAGTTCGTCATTTATCGTAGAAGGTACAGTGATAGCGTTGTTATCTCTACACTCTTAATGTCAGCGAGTAAATTGTGCCGAGTAAAACAAGTTGAGTAACAAAATGAGCAATTCAGTACTCAAGCTGGAGTAAGACCTTGATTTTAGTGGTACTCGTCACCCGAGTAATTTGTTACCTTCGATAAAGAGTAAATCAATGACTCAACATTGAGTACGAATTTCGTTTGTATCAATTTTGAGTAAACTACGGTTGGGTATTACGCTGCGGCAGGTGATAAATAAATCAACATTGATCTCTTACCCGAATTTACCTCGGGTGCGAGTGAAAGTTGGATCGATGGAAAGTGCAACTAGCTGTCAATATGCATGTGACACCTGTTCTACACATTTTTACATAATAGCAGCTGTATGTTCCTTTGTCTACCTAAGGAACTGGATATTTTGTACTCTTTCATTGTCCGTCATGTGCATGTCTCGTGCATGCATGTGCGCGTGCAGAAAGATGCGAAAGAACTGAGATACACTCTTAGAAAAAAGGGTGCAAAAAAGGGTGCAAAATAAGAGTTTGCACCCTTTACATAAAAATGAACCCTATTGAAGGAAAAGGGGTTAAAAAAAGGGTGCAATATAAGATTTTGCACCCTTCCCACAAAAATGAACCCTATCGACCAAGAGAGGGTGCAAAATAAAAGTTTGCATATTGCATGCATATTCATGATTACTTTCCACGTGTTCACATAAAAATACATTTATCATGATTTGTTAAGCAAATTATGACAATGCACATAAATTTTTTGATTTTGTATTTTCCTTTGGCAATCATTAACCAATATATTATTTTGTCTGATCATGTTACAATTACATTCACGTTTTAGCAATAGATATATTGATTATATGATTACTAACCAAGAAACATCATGCATGTTTAATATGTATTTGTGTACAAGCAAATTTTACCAGTATTCCTCGATGATGGGTGCAGGATTGCACCTTTTAAAGGGTGCAGGATTGAACCCCTAAAGGTGCTGCTATTGCATCGGTTTGCACCCCTAATGGAGTAAAAACATGTACTTAACTTAGTACATGTTTTTACTCAATATTGAATGAGCAACTAAGCGTTACCCAGAAAACATACTCAATATTTGAGCAAAAAAATCGCTCAAACAATTTGAGTCAAAACATGTACTCGTTAATTGAGTAAAATTTGGCTCAACTCATGAGCAGTTTCTTACTCGACATGAGTTGATTACGTTTCTACCCAGTACTGAGTAAAAAAGGAAACCGCTAAACAAAGAGTAAATATTGAGTAAAGGTTGACTCATTCAAACTGAGTAGAGATTTAGTCTTTTATTGAGTAATATTTTTACTCAACAGATGGGTAGATTTGTTACTCAACACATGCTGAGTAAAGTTTACTCAAAAGTCGGGTGGTTTCCTTTTGACCACCCAAAAGAGTAACATTTTGACTCAAATTGAGCAGTTTTTTTTAGAGTGTACTATGTACATCATTTGTTGCTCAACTTATTTAGGTATAGCAAATATTATGATTACGAATATGGATTGATATCGGAAATTTATAGTCTCTGTGATCATGATCTTGTTTTCTAACTGATCGCAGACTATAAAACGTTCGTTGTTCATTGTTGAATATTTACATTATTTTGTTCGCTTGTAATAATCAAGTGCTAGTTTCAACAACTATTCAATGACTTGATAATGTAGAAGGTTTAAAGATCGAGTCTCAATGATCCGTATTACAATCTTCGGAATATATACCACAGTCTTTACTTGAACACTGTATATGAAGTACGTTAAATTAGTTGGCTATGACAAAAACAATATGTTGTACAAAAGCAAAGCCAATTATTCTGTCTTCAATGGATTGCTTTACGAGTCTATATGGAATGGTTGAATAGACCAATGAAGTACAAACGATTTGTGAGAGAAACATGCTCATATATACATAATCATAATTAATTTGATTAATTATATTAAAAGTGTTTATGCAAGTCATACAGGCCTACCAATAATCTTACTACGAAACCCACAATGAATTTCATTTGTTCGTGAAGTATGCTATATATTAAAGCATAAGAAATGTATACAGCTAAAAACAATATTTACCTTGGCAGGATTACCGATGAAAATTGCCAATTAAATTATTTCTAATAGAGTCATATACATATCATAATTAATTTCATTAATTTTATTTGTTCATGAAGTATGCTATATATTAAAGCATAATAAATGTATACAGCTAAAAACAATATTTACCTTGGCAGGATAACCGATGAAAATTGCCAATTAAATTATTTCTAATAGAGTCCTAAGAATATATTTACACTCTGGATATCCAACTTAATTTGTCTAGTAAACTAATAATGAAACAGTCGAATATCAGATCGAACATTACATCTATAGTGGTATATCGTAGACTCACAGCAGACGGGATGTTTATACATTCAGAAAGTACAAAATAACACTTTGTCTAGGATTAGGAATTATGGATTCTCAGAAGATAAAACTACTGTATTCCCAAATACAAAGCGATATAACCATCACAGATAACCATATATTACAACAATCCATGGATATACAATAATGATTATCTGATTTTGTTCAAGAACTTTCAATCCGTAAGAGTTTCACATATAGTCATCAATAAGCATGGATTAAAATTACCTAGAAGGTTTTCTAAGGAACAATGATGGTGTTTCATCATTCATTTTGTAGATGGACTTTCACTCGATAGCTTTGAAACTCTCCGTTGTAATAGATGACAAACTTGCCCGGTTCGGTAACTGCGCATGTCGGGCCATTGCATCGGTCCTCGGATCCTTTAAAATCGATGATCCTATCCTCGATATCACCAACAAGAAGAGCAACCAGGGAAACCGAGTAGACCTGACGTTGATCATCCCAATATATGACGTAAAGGGTGTCACAAGAACGATCCACTGACACGCTCCAAATGTATTTATCGTAAAAGAACGATGACCAAGGGGACTCCAACGTTCCAGAGTGATTAACGAAGGACAAGTCGGTGCCGTTGGGATTGCAGATGCGCGCAATGACTCTTCCATTTGACAGAGCGCGGATATCCCTGATTGGAAGGTCATCAGCGGTGATAGACTCTATGGCTTCGCTGCTGTCAGAGCTGAAGACCTGGACAACGGTGTCACCAAAGATGGCCGCAAGTATCATGTCGTCCTCATCAACGTCAACGCATACATACTGAGCAGTGTTCGAGGAACTAATAGGAGGTCTTCTTAGGTCGATTTCATTGATAAGGTTCCAGTGCTGATCGTATATGAGGACTGTGCCGTGGATTGATCCGCAGACAATCTTGTCATCCTTGAGCGGAGCACAGGAGTAAATGTCTTTGCTTTGCTGGCAAACCCTGTAGGTTCGGTTCAATTTTAGGCTCGTAGTATAGACATTAAATTCCTTATCTATGAGAACCACTTCGTCTTTGAAGACAGTTCCGAAAATATAAGATCGGCTTGTTGTGATATCAGACCTGAATGTGTCACCTCGCCCCACCTCAACATGCATCTTCTTTATGTCCTTCTTTGCAGAGGTGGCAGCCATCTTTAAAATGAACCAAGAAAAGGTTTCAGGCGTTGTCCAACATGTTAAAAAATACAATATAGTCCTCCTCAACAAGTTTGCTTTGTGTAGGCTGTTAACATTTGTTATAGTCAAATATCCAGTGTGTTGTTCTATCCCATTTACTCATTTAATTAAACTTGATTTAATTTTTGAACCAATATTTTACTGGCTACAAGTTGTCCGAGACGTTAATTTTCTCGAAACCACAGAGCTTAAATGAAATGCCAATATTTTAAGTCAGGGCAGGCCTATATAATATGCACAAAGTCTATGTATATAAAAAAAAAGCGATATCTGCATTGAATTTAACAAGTCTTTGCATGTTTTTAATGTGATTGATTTATCATTCTATTATTATTTATTATTTTCTTGTCTTTTGAAAACGTGTTCAACATTTTCAGATTAATGATTAACTCTCCTGCAACGATGTACCCTGGTTGCATTTACATAACCCATCGATCAAGGCATTTAATATGAGAGTCACAAGGTCCCGGGCTGTACTTTGTTGTGTTTACTTTTATGTTTATCTTGATCATGTTCATGCTAAATGCCTTAGAATTGTTTGTTTTGGCAATTGACAAAAATAACAACACTTGAAACTTTTTTTGATTTGATTTGATTTATTGGTTATCAATACCTCTGTCAGATGTACATATTCGGCTGATTGCACGTACTATCATCAAACCTTTTTAAGGTGAAAAGTTGACATATTTGAATTCCCAGGCGCGTACGCAGGGGAGGTGGGGGGTTGACCTCCCCCCTTCAAATTTTTGTATGTGTGTGTTTTGAAGGAACCCCTCCCTTTGTTTTTTTTGTAATACAAAATAATAATAATTACAAAAAAAATAAAAATTGTGGTAATGGGTGACCAAAAAAAGCTGACCTTACCCCCCCCCCCACCCCCCAACGAATCGAAATATCGATCGGCCAAATTTTCTAATTTTTGGGACCCCAAAAAATATATATATGTCCTCTTACCCCCCCCCCCCCCCCCCCCCCCCCCCCCCCGCTTATTCAGCGGCTGGCTGAGTCGTTGCGAAATTTTTGGTGTGATTTTCAAATTTTAAACCCCCCCTCCTCAAAAAAATCCTGCGAACGCGCCTGGTACTTCCTGACAAATAATCATGTGTGATAAGTAACACTGTGAGCATAGCTTTTCGATATTTCTTTCATTTAAATCCTTTTATATGTTTCATTGTAACCTTTTAATTTACTTGTTAAGGGGTTGGTTACTTGATTTTCTATATCGAAGGATAATGTATTTTCTATAACCATTCTTCATGTCATTGGCAGAAATAAAATCTCAAGTTGATTATATTTAACTTGGGTTGTTGTAATTGACTAGATAAATGATTAAATCATCAGCAAACGAAACAAATATCTTAAATGATATTGAGGCCCTCTTGGGAGAGGGCTTACGAGAAATCCTTTGGGAAACAATGTACTGGGCCATGTTGCACATAACTTACAATTGATGGTAACTTTGCCATTAATGGTAACTACCATGTCATTTGATTTCCACTCTGGATTAAGACCCTGTAACAAATTATGTCCTGTCTATCATCTACAAGGTAAGGACTGTCCTATATGATGACACTATGAAAAAGCTATATATATATAAATGACAGCTGGTATAATACAGTTGTCTTTGACCTTCAGTAAATTGTATGCCGGAGCCATTATATGCTCAGTTCTGGAGCTAACTATTCGTTGAGAATTACATATGTCGCGCAATCACTTTCGTTTATTAAATCATCAGCACTTCCTTCACCTCCTAGAGAACATATCTGATTGGTTGAATTGTATGTAAATACTTTACAATTGACCAATGAGAGACATTTTGAGGCGCAGTGCAACCGCGTGCGTGCATTTTTATTGGTTGAAAGTACATTGGAATTTCTAATTGAGCCACTCCTAGAGACTAGACTAAACCGTAAATTACGAAGATTCGGAGTGCTGCTTGTTGCTACTGCGCCGGAGGCCATTACTGACGTTGTATGGAACGTGCTTTGGCTTGAAGATGTGGCCTCTGGTAAAGTCGATGCCGTTGTTGAAATCGGCATTGTGGATGATCCCTCCGTAGACATCATGGTGGAGGTTCCTTCAGTAGTCGTAACACCAGAAGTTGTTGCAATAGGGGTTGTCGTTGATTCCATTGTAGTCGTTGCATCGGTGGTTGTGGTTATTTGTGCTGTTGTTGCCTCTGTAGTCGTAACGTCAGGAGTTGTTGCAATAGGAGGTGTCGTTAATTCCACTGTAGTTGTTGCATCGATGGTAGTCGTGATGTGTGATGTTGTTGCCTCTGTAGTCGTAACGTCAGGAGTCGTTGCAACAGGAGTTGTAGTTGATTCCACTGTAGTAGATGCTATACTGGTTGTAGTATCAGTCACTGTCGGAAATAGAGGAATGATTGAAAATATATATATTTTTTTTATATTTCATAGTTCGGACGTTAATACATGTAATAACTTGAGTATTATACTGCTACACTGTAAAAAAATAATAGTCGAAATAACTCAATAAAATTGAGGAAAAGATTGCCTTATTTTTATTAAGTGAAAATTACCTACGGCATCTTAAGTAGAATTTACTTATTTTGCTGAATACATTTTTACTCAGTTAAATCGAGTTACATTAACGTAAATAATTTAAGTATTGTAATCATTTTAGATAATTAAAAAAAAGCTATGATAGGATTACATATTGCACGATTTGGTACCCATCTAATCTAACAAGTAACATCCACTAATCATTCATTACTTCTATTTAAGATTAATCACTAATCACTAACACTACTTCTATTTAAGATTTAACCGTATATATATATCTACCACCATCACAAACTATTACATACGCTTCAATTCGACACACATTGAAGGGCTCCAAATTTTATATATACTTGATCGTAGCATCTTAAAAGGAAAATTGGTTGACAATTTCCTGAAATATCAAGTTTTGATTTGTTTTGAACTGGGTAACAATTAAAAATTGTCTTGTCTTTGCTTAGCCATGTTAAATGAATTAGTAAATGTTTTAAAGTCCTTAAATTTTCATTCAACCACAAAAAAGAATTGTTTTATTTAAAAAAGAGTTTAATTTGGTCTTAATGAATATTCATAAATTATGTAAATATTTCTATTACGCACTGCATCGGTCCTTACTTTAAAAAGATAAGAATAATCAACATAAATTGTTTGAGTAATACGTATTATTTCTGATTTTGAGTTAAAATTACTCAATTAATACAAGCTGAAATTACTTAAAGTTCTTAAGTATTTGATTTGACTTAAATATTCCACGTATGTTCTACTAAATTGAAAGTTTGAGTTAGCAAGACTTAAATTTAGTGCGTAAGTGGCAAAACTAATGTTTTCAAGTAAATTCTACATGGAAAAAATACGTAAAAATTACCAATGAACAAATTCTTTTTTACAGTGTAGGTAAATAAAGAACAACACGATCACAAAGACTTCCAGAAAATCCACCTAATACAACTATTAAAATAGCCCTGTCCATTACCTACTGAACTATGCAAACATACCAATGACGTATCCAATAATTTGAACCTTATACCTAGAGGATAGACACCATGGTTTTGAAATTGCCAATGGTTTGAATAATTAATAACTCTAAAATAAACAACTTTTATTGCACCGAAAACTGAAGGCAGAAGACTGTATATTTTTGTTATTATGGGGAAGTGTTATGACTCTTTTATTTCTTCAAACTTCGGTTCGATACCGGACTTGGTGGCTTTTTCTTCTTGAAAACCTATTTAAAATTGTGATTAATATACTTACATGTTGGCGCTTCACATATAACAGCGAGCTGGTATGTGCAAAGCACTTCTTTGTACTCTCCACTATTTCTCCCAATGACTGTACACGCTGAACCAGTCTGGGTTACAATGGGAAAAAACAATACAAATCATACTCGTAATCGTACAAGGCGTACAAGGGCAGAGGAGCTGCAGCCCCCCCCCCCCAAAAGAAAAAAAAAAAATTACCATATTTGGGCAGCTGCCACCTCAAAGACAATCATGTAAGGGCAGCAAGACGGAATATTTGTATTTTATGTATCTTATGTTATATATTCTCATGACAAAATGAATTGTCGAAAATAGCAACGAAAGCAGACATACTAAAGCTTTTCGTCCTGCCCTCATCGGAGTTAACCGCGAGAATAAACATATTCCCGAAATTTGTTGCTATATTTCTATTTTGGACTACCAACCATCCCTAAAATAACACACAATATAAAACCTAATCAGTTGAAATGGCATTAATTTCTTGATTAAAAAAAATAAATCATATAAGGGTAAAACAATCAGAAAGAAATAATAATTTCATGGAAAAACAGAAGGAAGGAACCATAAATCTTACCGACGGTAAGTCGTACCCAGTGTATACAATCCAAGCACCGGGTCCGTATTCGTCGAACACTGTTTTCAGCTCAAGCTCATCGACAAATGCAATACTTCTACCTGTCTGGCTCCCGCAGAATATATCACCCTCTGTCCCCGAGAAGGGACCATCGTGGCGAGAGTAACACGAGCTGTCAAGTTCGTCCATCTCATACGGACAAGCTAAAATGAAGGGGCATTTTATTTTCATTAGCATATAAAGGTAGCTTTTTTATGAGGTGAGGTTGGAGGGGGCGATAAGGCATGACACCCCCGGCAAAAAACTGAACAGGTGTAATAGGCTTACGTTAACATACAAAATATTAGAAATGTCGAAATATCCCATTTTAAATATTTGTAATCAATTTGTT
Organism: Strongylocentrotus droebachiensis; assembly: GCA_035222895.1. Taxonomy (NCBI): domain Eukaryota; kingdom Metazoa; phylum Echinodermata; class Echinoidea; order Camarodonta; family Strongylocentrotidae; genus Strongylocentrotus; species Strongylocentrotus droebachiensis. Next base: position 206,964 of record JAVYIG010000021.1, read on the forward strand.
TAATTAATTGTCTCTGCATTCGTGCGTATTTGGAGGATAATCCCCTTCCTCTCTTGTCAAAATTATACCATATTGCTATACATTGTGAGGTCTAACTCATCGTCATGCATAACGCTTAACTTGTTACCTTATGTTCTAAATACTAGGCTTTTATCATTGTAAGTATAGCCCTATATGAAAATTGTAGTAGGTGCATCATTTTTCCCAATAATGCAAATAAACTGGAGTATAATTTTAAACGGCAGGGTAATCTTTATCAAAATATTATGAATATTACAACTTGCAATGCTCTAGGTCTATAATAAGACAAAATTTGTTGATCATCATTATGATGAGCTTTTAATCATTAAAGTTATATCATTTCAAAGTAATGCAAGGATTAATATATCGACTTGGGTAGAGACATAATCCTCATTAAACCTTACCGACCTCCTTTCGTTGGCGGAAGAAAATATAACAGAATTCCGAAGAAGATCATAACGTCTATCCACATCATATTAGTAGCGGTAGATGAATAAAATCCTGACTGTATGCTTACAGGTATGAGACAAACAATGCGACAAACAATTATTGATCGAGTTACAATAATTGACGAATTTCGTTGATGGCTCCACTTAATCAACAACTTTCCCTGTTGAGCGACCTCTATGTCGTAGTGTCACAATGTCCTTGGTATGTATAATTATCAACATGAAAAGAGGTTTTTTTTTTTGTCTTCTGAAAACAAGTTAATTATGGTTGGGAAGGGGGCGGTTGCTACTCACGTCACTTGACATTAGTTAATTTCATTAGAAAATGATGCTTTGCTCTTTCTCCCCTCTCTCTCTTTCTCTCTCTCTCTCTTCCCCTCTCTCTCTCTCTCTCTATCTCTCTCTCCCTCTCTATCTCTCCCCCTCTCTCTCTCTCTCTCTCTCTCTCTCATCCCATCTCGCTTTTTGTTTTGGCCCACCTCTCTTTCCTTCTCTCTCTTCTATAATAACGACTTACACACACTCTTCCTCCCCGCGTGTTCCCCCACACCACACATTTCCCTCTTCTCTCCTTCCTCTTCTCTCCTCTTATTTCCCACATTTTCTCTAACTCTCTCTCTCTCTTTCCATCTTCTCCCCTTTTGTTGGTCATGGTCATTTGTCTCACATAGCCTACCTGCTATAAAAAAAAAAATCTTTTCTCTTTTTCTCAGTTAATCCTTCTCTCTCTCTCTTTCTCTCTATCTCTCTATCTCTCTCTCTCTCTCTCTCCATCTCTCTCTTTCTCTTCCTTTACTTGTATTTCTCCCTGTTTCTATTTTTCAATCTCTTTCTCTCGCCCCCTCTCTTTCTCTCTCTCTCTCTTACTCTGGCACAGTTTTCCGATGTAATAAAAATGCATAACTTTTTTCTTACAGCTCAAGAAACATCGGTACAATTAAATTACATCTCCTCATAAAATCATATAGGTCATCCTTGTTTTTATTGCATAGTGGATAAACTGAATTAAACAGAAAAAGAACAAAGCTCTTAAAATGCAGGGGGGGGGGGTGGCATTATACTGGGGAATAATGGAAGCGCAAAAATATCTTGTTTACCAAGAATGTTTACAATAGAAATATGCAAGGTTATACTTAATTAAATGTCCTTTTAATTTCCCCGTTGTGGAATTTTGCAAAGGTCATCCTTGACATTCGCACCCGGGATCTCATATCAATGCAATATAAATCAAATTTTCGCTCAAAGAATCACAGGAAATCACTTTTTTTTACACGCTTAAGGAAAGCTGTACGATGAAAACAACAAATACCCTTTCGAAATAACTATGCATGGATTCTGTGTTCCCCCTTTTAATGAAATGGAGTGGGATTCCAAAATGTTCCAAGGGTTATATTTTTTATTTCTCTTGAAGGTCTAATATCAGTTATCAATAGTGTGTCCAGGGAGCTCCCCCCCCAAAAAAAAAAAAAGAAGAAAAAAAAAGAAAGAACATGATGAACATGATGAATGATGCTTAGAGACCAACGTTTGTTTGTTTTGTTTTTATTGGAGAGCGGATGAATTACTCATGCTTTTGCTTAATCATTACAATGAAAACCAACAGATGATAGAGTGCACCAATCCAATGATTAAATGTATTTCGACATTAATTACCAAAGCATGTTTAACTGCAAGGGTACATAGAAGGGGGCACGTTCTCGCACTCTCTCTCTCTCTCTCTCTCTCTCATCTCTCACTCTCTCTTTTCTGAAATAAATTCTGAAATAAATTTTAGTCATAAAATTCATGCCCCACCTCCTAAGATACCCTGCTTGATGTCGGTCATTGTTGAATATCTACAATATTTTGTTCGTTTGTACTAATCAAGTGCTAGTTTCAACAATTAATGACTTGAGAATGTAGAAGATTTAAAGATCGAGTCTCAATAATCCGTATTAAAATCTTCGGAATATATATCACAATCGTAACTTAGTTAGATTACGAAAGTACGAAATCGCACTTTTTTTAGGATTAAGGATTATGGATTCAGAAGATATTCTTGCATTGAGGAATTTCATACATGTACATGCATATCCTGCCTTAAAACTATTGTATTTCCAAATACAAAGTGATATAACCATCATAGATAACCATTTATTCTTACCATCCATATACAATATTAATCTAGTTTGTATTAAGAACTTTCAGTCCATAAGAGGTTCACGTGTACACTTCATCGATAAGGGTTGATACGAAATTACTTAGAGAGTTTTCTCGGAAAGAATGACGGTTGTTTTATTTATTCATTTTGTAGATGGACTTTCACCCGATAGCTTTTAAACTCTCCGTTATAATAGATGACAAACTTGCCCGCTTCAGTAACTGCGCATGTCGGGCCATTGCATCGGTCCTCGGATCCTTTAAAATCGATGATCCTATCCTCGATAACACTAACAAGAAGAGCAACAAGAGAAACTGAGTAGATCTGACGTTGATCATCCCAATATATGACGTAGAGGGTGTCACAAGAACGATCCACTGACACGCTCCAAATGTATTTATCGTAAAAGAACGACGACCAAGGGGACACCAACGTTCTAGAGTGATTGACGAAGGACAAGTCGGTGCCATTGGGCTTGCAGATGCGCGCAATGACCTTTCCATTTGACAGAGAGCGGATGTCTCGGATTGGCAGGTCATCAGCGTTGAGGGACTCTATGGATTCGCTGCTGTCAGAGCTGAAGACCTGGACAACGGTGTCACCAAAGATGGCCGCAAGTATCATGTCGTCCTCATCAACGTCAACGCATACATACTGAGCAGTGTCCGAGGAACTAATAGGAGGTCTTCTTAGGTCGATTTCCTTGATAAGGTTCCAGTGCTGATCGTATATGAGAACTGTGCCATGGATTGTTCCGCAGACAATCTTGTCATCCTTGAGTGGAGCACAGGAGTAAATGTCTTTGCCTTGCTCGCAAACCATGTAGGTATGATTCAATTTTAGGCTCGTAGTATAGATATTAAATTCCTTATCTATAAGAACCACTTCGTCTTTGAAGACAGTGCTGGAAATATAAGATCGGCTTGTTGTAATATCAGACCTGAATGTGTCCCCTCGCTCTACCTCAACAAAAATCTCTTTCATGTCCTTCTTTGCAGAGGCGGCAGTCATCTTTAAAATGAACCAAGAAAAGTTTCAGAGGTTGTCCAACATGTTAAAAAATACAATATAGTCCTCCTCCGAAAGTTTGCTCTTTGTAGGCTGTTTTCAAAAGGTGTTATTCGCAGATATCCAGTGTGCTGTTCTTTCCCATTTAATCTTCAAATTAAAATTGATTTATTTTTTAACCAACATCTTACTGGCTACAACTTGTCCGAGAAGTTAATTGTCTTGAAACTAAAAGCTAAAATGAAATGCCAATATATTTAAGTCTGGGTAGGCCTATATATGTCTCAATGTCTAAATATGTCAATGTTGTATGTATATATATTTAAAAAAAAAACGATATTTACATTTTATTTGACAAGTCTTTGCATGTTTGAATGTGAGTGGTTTATCGTTCTATTATTATTTATTATTTTCCTGTCTTTTTAAAACATGTTCAACAATGTTCGGATTAATGATTGGTTCTCCTGCAACGATGGACCCTGGGATCAGTTATAGTATTTGCATTTACATAACCCATCGATCAAGGCATTTAATATGAGAACTACAAGGTCCCTGGCTGTACTTTGTGGTGTTTACTTTTATGTTTATCTTGATCATGTTTATGCTAAATTCCTTAGAATTGTTTGTTTTGGGGCAATATGACAAATATAACCAGACTTAAGACTAATAAATACCCGTATCAGATGTACAGGTACAGGTATAGGTACAGATGTACAGATCATGTTTATGCTAAATTCCTTAGAATTGTTGTTTTGGGGCAATAGGACAAATATAACAAGACTTAAGGCTAATAAATAACTGTATCAGATGTACACTGTATTTACGACTAATTGGATGTACCATCACTAAACCTTTTTAAGGTAAAACGTTTACTTATTTCACTTCCTGACAATAAATCATATAGTTCTGGAGCTAGCTATTCGTTGAGAATGACATATGTCGCGCAATCACTTTCGTTCATTAAATCATCAGCACTTCCTTCACCTCCTAGAGAACACATCTGATTGGTTGAATTGTATGTGAATACTTTACAATTGACCAATGAGAGACATCTTGAGGCGCAGTGCAACCGCGTGCGTGCATTTTTATTGGTTGAAAGTACGTTGGAATTTTTAATTGAGCCATTCCTAGTGACTAGACTGAACCGTAGATTGCGAAGATTCGGAGTGCTGCTAGTTGCAAGTGTGCCGGAGGCCATTGCTGACGTTGTACGGAACGTACTTTGGCTTGAAGCTGTGGCCTCTGGTACAGTCGATGCTGTTGTTGAATTCGGCGTTGTGGATGATCCCTCCGTAGACATCAAGGTGGAGGTTCCTTCAGAAGTCGTAACGTCAGGAGTCGTTGCAATAGGAGTTGTCGTTGATTCCACTGTAGTTGTTGCATCGGTGGTTGTCGTAATTTGTGCTGTTGTTGCCTCTGTAGTCGTAACGTCAGGAGTTGTCGTTGATTCCACTGTAGTTGTTGCATCGATTGTTGTCGTAATTTGTGCTGTTGTTGCCTCTTTAGTCGTAACGTCAGGAGTCGTTGCAATATGAGTTGTCGTTGATTCCACTGTCGTTGTTGCATCGGTTGTTGTCGTAACTTGTGCTGTTGTTGCCTCTGTAGTCGTAGCGTCAGGAGTTGTTGTGATGGGTAAAGTGGTTGATTCCTCTGCAGTAGATGCTATACTGGTTGTAGTTTCAGTCACTGTCGGAAATAGAGGATTGTTTGGAAATATAATGCTGTTGTTTTATATAGTTTGGACAGTTTTACCGATAACTACTAACTATACATGTAATAACTTGAGTATTATACTGCTAGGTAAATGAAGAATATCACGATCGCAAAGAAAACCCACTTAAGTCAGTTATTTTAAGAGCCTTGTCCATTACCTACTGTACTGTGCAAACCTTAAAAATGACGTATCCAGTAATCTGAACATTATTTCCATTGGATAGACACCATGGTATTGAAATTGCCCTTTAATTGATTTTAGGATTTTTTTTAATTTGCGATTGGATTGGATTAATAACTCTAAAAAAAAAAAACTCTTATTGAACCGGAAACGGAAGGCTGAAGACTGTTGAATATATTTTAAATGGATACGTGTTTGATGACTCCCTTTTTTCAAACTACGGTCCCGTACCCGACTTGGTGGCCTTTTCTTCTTGAAAACCTATTTAAAATTATGATTAATATACTTACATGTTGGCGCTTCACATATGACAGCGTTCCCGTTTGTGCAAGGCTCTGCTTCTATATCTCTAAATGCAAAGATGGTTGTACAATATGTACCAGCCTGGGTTACAATGGGAGAAAGAAATAAAAATCATAATTGGAATTTGATTGTAGAGGTGTCGTGGTCGAGTGGATATGTCGCCGGACTGTGGAGCACAAGGTCCGCGCTTCGAGTCCCGCCGCGGCACTAATGACCTTTGGCAACACATTAATCTACATTCACCACATTCCACCCAGGTGAGGTAAATGGGTACCTGGGAGAAATTAATTCCTTGAAATGCTAGAGCGCCGTAATGGCAGCCATGCTAAAGCCTGGGTAATATTTCCCAAAAGCTCTTCGGAAGCGCATAGAGTCGTTATAATTTGATATGCGCTATACAAGAACCGAGTAATATTCAGGTGGTCTACCGCGAAGCATGGCAGAGTACCTATTGATTTTATCAGAATCTTTCTTTTTTTCTTTTTCCTTTTCCTCTAATCTTTCTGTATGGATTTTGTTACGTGGATATCTAATGAATGGCATGGTGATTTACCATAAAACTGTCATTGCATGTGGCATTGTATGGTTATTGTGTCTAACGAAGAGATTTGTTTTATCACTGATGCGTGACATCATCTAGGCGCCATTTTGTTAATTTCTAATATTCTTTAAGTTCCAGGAACATTTCAAGCATTTCAAAATTTTACGTGCGTAAGCGCCAACCTCATTATACTTGGAATATTTGTATTTTATGTATCTTCTGTGACAAAATAAAATAAAAATAGCGGCGAAAGCAGACATAGCCTACTACTATAGCTTTTCGTCTCGCCCTCTTCGAAGTAAATCGCAAGAAAGGCGAAATTCGTTGCTAAAATTCGATTTTAGTACCAAATATCCTTAAAATTACACATTCACAATAATTATAAACAGTTGAATTGGCATTAATATCATGATTATAAAAAAATATGACTTTCATGCTTTGTAGGCCTGTGTTTGGTTGTGGTAGGGAATGGAGTTACTAGACTAGTAACTCCATGGGTAGAGGGAAGGATATGAGTGAATACCAAAACAAAGGGGGGGGGGGGGGGAGGGGAACAATCAATCGAAAGAAATGATACTTTCATACCAAAAAGAAGGAAGGAACCATAAATCTTACCGACGGTAAGGTGCTCCCATCGTATACAATCCAAGCACCGGATCCATATTGATTGAACAGGTTTCCCACCTCAATCTTACCGGTAATTGCAATATTTCTACCGGCCTCGAGCTGGCAGAAATTCTCACCGTCTATCGCTGAGTAGGGACCATTGTGGAGAGAGTAACACGAGCCGTCGAGTTCCTCCATCCCATACGGACAAGCTGAAATGAAGGGCCATGATTTTATTTTCATTAGCGTATAAAGATAGTTTTTTATGAGGTGGTGTTGGAGGGGGGGGGGGGGGGGGGATAAGGCATAACGCCCCGAGCGAAATAATCGAACAGGTGTAATAGGCTTAAGTTAACCTACAAAATGTTAGAACTTTCAAATTATCTTATTTCCAAAATGTTTAATCAATTTGTTAATTGTCTTAATAAATTATTTCGTATGTGTTTGTGGGGGGTTAATGATACCATAATGCATTGTGATTTGTGAGGTCTAACTCATTGTCATGCATAACGCATAACGTATTACCTTATGCCCCAAATACTACACTTGTATCATTGTAAATATAGCCCTATCTGAGAATTGATCATGAACCTTGTACTTTATGTAGGTGCATCATTGTTCATAATGATGCAAATAAACCGGAGTATAATTTTAAACGGCAGGATAATCTTCATTAAAATATTATGAATATTACAACTTGGATGCTTTAGGTCTATAATAACTGAAGACAAAATTGTTTGATCATCATTACGATGTGCTATCTGTAAATAATGTTACACCATTTAATAGTCAAGCGAGAATTATATTGATTTGAGTACCATTAAAACTTACCGACCTCCTTTCGTTGGCGGAAGAAAATATAACAGAGTTCCGAAGAAGATCATAACGTCTATCCACATCATATTAGCAGCGGTATTCGAATATAATCCTGACTTCATGCTTACAGGCAGATATATGAGACAAACAGTGCAACAAACAATTGTTGATCGAGTTCCAATAATTGACGAATTTCGTTGATGGCTTCGCTTAATCAACAACTTTTCTCTTTAGCGACCTCTATGTCGTAGCATCGCAATGTCCTTGGTATGTATAATTATCATGAAAAGAGATTACTTTTTTTTCTTCATCTGAAAACAAGTTAATTATGGTTGGGAAGGGGGTGGTTGCTATTCACGTCACTTCACATTAGTTGATTTCATTAGAAAATGATGCTTTGCTCTTTCTACCCGATCTCTCTCTCTTTCTCTCTCTCTTCCTCTCTCTCTCTTCCCATCTTACTTTTTGTTTCGGCCCACCTTCCTCACCCCACTCTCTTTTATATATCGACTACCTATTCCCCCTTTTATTCTATTCTCCCCTTTTGTTGATTACGCTCATTTGTCTCGCATGCCCGCTAAAAAAAAAAACCCATCCTTTCTCCTTTTCTCAGTTACTCCTTCTCTATCTCTCTCTCTCTCCCTCTCTCTCTCTCTCTCTATCTCTGTTACCCTGGCACAACATTTCCTTTCTACAGTTAAAACAAGTCGGTACAATTCTCGCTACCCTAAGTAGGTACGAAAATCTCGAAATTGGCGAGACGAGGTAATTTTCACTCTCTCGGGTCGTCACTACAACTTCCGGTATAGAGTCCCATCCCAAGTCACGGCCTTCATCCACCCCCATTTTTCAGGGTTCTTACGCTTGGAATCATGAGCCCAGCACTGTGCAGCCTCACAAAAGAAAACCATCGTCACTGATGTCAAAAGACGCAAAAAACAACGAATGAAATGTTCAAATAAACGTTGAAATATTTGCGAAAAAAAAACAAGACCGAGCAGACGACATATTCGGTGCATACACGTTGTGTGGCGACGGCGTTTTACGTTTGCGCTATCGCGCCGCCTGCACAGGAAGCTGTAATGTCGAAAAGCTATCCCATAATGCAATGCGCGTTTTCAGGATTTTCCCCGGATCTCGGCAGAATCGCTATTTGGGGTAGCGAGAATTATATTACCAACTCCTCGTAAAGTCATATAGGTCATCCTTGTTTTTATTGAATAGTGGATAAAAATGAATCAAATAAAAATAGAACAAAGCTCTCGAAATGCAGGCGGAAATGGCATATTATACTAGGGAATAATGGAATCGCAGAAAATATCTTGTTTACCAAGAATGTTTACAATTTTAGTATACAAGGTTATACTTGACTACATGTCATTTTAATTTCCCCATTGTAGAATTTTGCAAAGGGCATCCTTGACATTCGCACCCGGGATCTCATAACAATGCAATAAAAATCAACATTTTCAGTCATAGAATCACAGGAAACAATATCTTTATATAAGGAAAGCTGTACGGTGAAAACAACCAATGCTTTCGAAATAACTATGTCTGTGTTCCCCTTTTTAATGAAATGGAGTGGAATTCCAAAATGTTCCAAGGGTAATATTGATTATCTCTCATGGAGCCTTAATATTCATAATTACTAGCTCATCCATAAAGCCTCCCCCCCCCCCCCACCCACACAAAAGAGAGAAAAAAAAAGAAATAAAGAAAAGTAATGAAAAAAAGAAGAAAGAAAAACAATGACGAATGTTGCATGTAGAGATCAACGATTTTAAGACAAGAAGCAGAAGATTCGTTTCTCGGCAGTTTGATTGAACTTGAAACAAAGTATGAGAGAGAGAGAGAGAAAGATAGAGAGAGAGAGGAAGGAAGATAGAGAGAGAGCGGGGGAGGAGGGAAGAAAGAGCTAATTATGTTTTAGGCAAGAATTTGACATTCCTCAAAACAATTCCTTTCAGGTAAACTTCACAAAAAATTGTCGGAAAATGTATAAGACTTGGGAAATATATTATTTCTTGGGGTAGATCTCTCACGTGAGGTGTGTTTATAACCCCGAACCTAAAACTGTTAATATAAGCGCTTTTTTCTTTACTTCTTGGCCGTGTTCTCCTGCTTGTTGGTAAAGTTGTGAGCAAATAGTATCAGACCTCCCTCTCTACATCTACAAGAACATCATTTCCATTTTAACAAACAATTAATTTGCATTTTTCACAATTATGAACCTTTGATAAATTCAGGGCTGGGATTTTTAGGGGCATTGTTGACATATTGTTCTTCAAATTGGCAGCCACATTGTTCTACTGAACGCAATGGCCCAATTCACAAAGGAGGTTTGTAAAAAACGCGTCAAAACGCGTCATATGACATACATAGACCAAGGTTTGTCGACAAACCTCCTTTGTGAATTCGGGCCAATATCTCTGAAAACATTAGACAAGTCTATTAATTGTTGTCAAATCTTATAGTTGAGTAATAACTAATTTTGATCGAAAACAAAGGATTGCCAATTCAAGGATTTGTTTAAGGCTTTAGAATGCAAATTGGGCATAAAACAAATATGTACCAAATGTGTGCAGGAACTTTTGCCCTTTCTTAAAGCCCCACTGTACTACGTGTAGCTACTTGCTCCCTCTATATAGAAAACAATGCCTAATCTGTGTCTTTTGGTCCCCCTTGATCCTCTTTTTCTTGTGTTAATTGAGAGCTGAGTTGATGAGATAGCCACCTGTCAGTGACCTCGCTGGGTGGTCTAATCCCTCCTGTTCACACAAGTACAGACGGCCTTTAACATTGTACATTTTTTTCATAGGGCTCTGAAAAAAAGTTACTGAGCCAAACCACAAAATGTTGAATGGTGGTACTGAGGGTTAAAAGAAAGCAAAGGCAGTTATCCTAGATCCAGATTTATTCGTCTTTTTTTATTGGAGAGCGGATGAATTGCTCATGCTTTTGTTTCATCATCACAAAGGAAACAAACAAATGATAGAATGCACCAATGCAATGATCAATTCTATTTTGATACTAATGACCAAATCGTGATCAACTGCTAGGGAATATAGGAGGGGGCACGTTCTTTCTCTCTCTTAGTGAGCTATGGTCACAACTATGATCGATTAATAAATCAGGTGGCAATTAGAAAGGCAAATCATAATCTTGATTGTCACAACAAAATATAGTTATGCATTGTTAAATATGTTTTTAATAATCTCTATACATTTTAAACTTTTTAAAATGAAAATTTTAAACATTTTTAATGAAAATTGGAAATTAAAATGTACCTTATTATTAGATTAATTTGAAAAATCTACATTTCAAATTATAAACGATTATTTGTTTCAGTATTAAACATTTATATAACAAATGTCAAGATGTGCACTTTTAAATTTTCTGTCACTTTAATCGTGATAATTTATCTTTGAGTGAGCGACACAAGTGTGTCTCTCTGTAATACTAATTATAATAACACGAACAAATATCAACTAATGCCTTGGTCACAAATACCCTTACGGGCTGTTACGAACGCCGTACGAACGATTTTCAGACCATTTCGTAAGATCTTCTTAAGAAGGCCGTACGAAACAAACGTTCGTAGACCGTTCGTAGACCGTTCGTAAGATCGCAAATTGGTCGATGGTCTTGTCCAAGATTTTTTTTAACATCGTACGAAACCCTTTCTTCGTAAGGCTGCCGTACGAACGCCGTAATTACATCGTAAGAACCACGCAAGATCTCCGTACATTTCGTAGGGTCGGGGGACAATTCTTGAAGCTTCAAATTATTACGATGACCGTAAGAACGCCTCAAGTTGTTCATAGAGGGCTCTTACGGCGTTCGTAAGAACGCCTTACGAGCGGAGATTCTTATGGTCTTCGTACGAACGAATCCTTGCGTTCGTAAGGCGTTCGTAAGGTGCTCGTAATGTCTACGTACACAATTTATGCAGATTTTGAGTTTTAACGGTTATAAGCGCGCGAAGTTTAAATCCTCACTCTGTTCATAGTGTTCGTCGAGGGTGCATCTCCTGTCGAAGAAATATGGGACCAAAGGGGGAAATCTGTTAGAGGGAAGAGAGGGAAGGGAAACAAACGTAAGGAAAGAGATGAGGAGGAAGGAGAAAGAGGGGCAGAGCAGCAACAACAATATCAAGCAGAGTCGCCGGAAGTGTAGGGGGGGGGGGGGGGGCATTTGCCCCAACCAGAGGAACATACAAAAAGAACAAAACCTGAATTGAATCACATATAAATTATATTCCATTCAAAGAAAAGGAAAGTTAACAGGAATTAAATTTCGTAAACATTCCGCTTGCCCCTACATTTATCAATGGAGGTTTTTATAATATATATGCGATTCGCGCATATCGGGGAAATATTGTAAGAGGATGGGAAAGTGTGTGTGTTTTTTATTATAGTGGTGAGAAGACATAAGCCCCTGAACACTGGCGTACTAATTGGCGGGGGGGGGGGGGGTATTTCTAATTCGATACCAGTGATTTACAAACGTTGCTGAAATGACATGATTTTCCGGTATTTTTTCTCAATTTGTTTGTAAATCATACCTTTTTTTGCGTTTGTTGGAAAATTACTAATTCCCAACTTAACAGCTTGGCATACAAATTATGCTTATTTAGAAGCCTTCATGTCAGGGCCTGCAGAACGGCTCTAGGCTCGAGCCTCCCTCACTTTTTTGAAAAAGAGAAAAAGAAAGAAAGAGAGAGAAAAAAATGTGTCACCTACCAATGTCACAAATGAGGTATCAAAATATGCTCATCTGACCGTAATTAAATGTCGAAAACCCCTGAGTTTACGGGGGCTCCACCCCCTGGATGCTCATCTGACCGTAATTGAATACCTAAAACCACTAAGCTTTCGGAGGCTCTGCCCCCTGGACCCCACCAAGGGCCCTAAGGCGGGACCCTGGATGCTCATATGACCGTATTGAAATACCCAAAATCCCTGAGATTCCGGGGGCTCTGCCCCCTGGACCCCCCGACAATTAGTGACCCGCCAGTGACACAAATAAGGTATCTAAATATGCTTATCTGACCGTAATTGAATGCATAAAACCAGGAGCTTCCGGGGGCTTAGTCCCTTGACCCCCGCCGGTCCAAAGCCCCTGGCCCCACGCCAATTTACGCTACACTCGCTTCACTCGCTACACTCTAACCTGATCGTTAATACTCCACTTTGAAAAATGTTCCGTGGGGCCTGCATGTCAAATGTAAGAGTGGTGGTGATGCAAATTTTCCTTCTGCCCCTGGAAGGTTCAGGCACGTAGCCACGGGGGGGGGGGGGGGGGGCATGTGCCCCCCAAAAAATTTCCAGGATCGGTTGAACTTTTTTAGACCCCTTTTTTGACCTCGATCTATTACATGTATGTGCCCCCCCCCCCTAAACATCAAACTCTTGCTACGTGCCTGGGAAGGTGAACCCCCTGGAATGTTTGCCACCCCAATCCCAAACTGTTTCCGGCGCGCCTGATATCAAGAAATTATGGCCATTGGAAGCGACCGGGAGGAGGCGGTGGAAGATGACGACGACGACGAGGAGGGAGAACCATCAAGAAGGCAGATTGATAGCGATGAAGATGAGGTAACGGGGAAAATAAGAAAGGAGAAGTATGACTTTGATGCTACCACAGAGCAAGAAATTGTTGACTTCTTCGGTTAACATGACTGCTTTTATAATAAAGGAAGTAACAGATATGCTAACAGCAAGTTCAAGAATCACTTGATGGAGGTGCAGTTGCAGTTGCAGCCTTCTTGGCAATACTGTCATCGTGAAATATCAAACTTTCAACAGTCATATAATTTTTTCGACAGTATACGGCAGCGCGACCAAATATTTAAAACAAAATCGTAAGATCTTCTTACGAATGACTTGTGAATGCCGTGAGTTACACGTACGACCACCTTGCGAGAACAAAAACTCGTAAGATTGGCGTAAGTCTGACGTAAGAAAAACTCAAGGCATTCTTACGAAAAACGTACGAACTCTAGGGCCATTGTATAACCGAAAATCACTTCGTTTCTCAAGAAGGTCTTAAGTTGTTCTTGCGAATTAAACGGCGTTCGTACGCACTCCGTAAGAAGGACGTAAGAAACTATGCCCCATCTACGAATCTCTACGAACTCTGAAATTCGTAGAAACAGGGAGATTCGTACGAACGAATCGTTCGTACGAACATTTGTGACCGTAGCATAAAGCCTCGGTCACAAATGCCATTTACTGCTACGAACGCCGTACGAACGATTTTCAGACAATGGAATTTCGGAAAGACAATGGAAAACAGGGAGGTTGCGTACGAACCTTTGTGACCGTAGCTTAAATTGTCCGATTCTAACTTATGACGTCTAACAAAATAGCATAAATGTATAAAAGAAAACAGGCAAGTCTATCCTTAGTCTACCTTTTAAACGTTTGTTAGAAAATTACCCTTCCCTAATATTATTGTGGCAATAGCTACAACAATATCGATACGGGTTATTATTATCATAATAATAAAGATAATAATTATTATTTGAACAAAATAATGATTATTATCATTCATCTGAAACAATAAAGAAAGCGAGCCTGTTTGGAAGAGCGCATATTCTGCGGAGGGCCGTCGATTAGAAAGGCAGAGGAAGATTGTGATTATAGCGATTGAGGATTTAGTAGATGACGTGTTGAAATCATTACAAAACTTGGGGGGTGTTTCACAAAAATCTTAAGTCGAACCTAACTCTAAATTATTGAGAGCTATTTGTATTCAATAGTGAAAATTCAAGTATTTTAGACTTTTTATAAATTCCACATCAAGAACACGAAATCTCCTTGATAATAGAAATCATGAATGATTTGAATCAACATTATTTCATAATATTTCAAAATATTTTCATAGATGCTAATGGCTTTCCATAATTGTAAAGTCCAACTTAGAGATAATAATAACAATAATAATTATAATACTTGTAATCATAATAATAATTTCAAAAGTAATAATAAAAAGAAAGATCATGTTATAAGAATGATAATAACAATGATAATAGTAATAATGATAATAACAATAATGATGATACATGTATAATAATGATAATGTTATTATAATAAGAAGAAAAATAAGAATAATGATGATAATGATTATAACAATGATAATGATATAATAGAAATTATACCAATGCTGATAATGTCAATGAAAACAGTAATAATTATGATGATGATAATAATAATAATAATAATAATAATAATAATAACAATACGAATGATAACATTGATATAATACCAATAATGATGATAACAATGATATAAATAACTTTAATAATAATAATGATAATAATAAGAGTAAAGAAATAGTGATGATACTAATCATAATCGTAAAGTAATAAGAAATAGATACCTGTACAAATATAATTTACCCCACACTACACTTTATTTACTTCAGTTTTTATAAACCTTCACTTGCTTTTTATATTGAATTAATTAATTTATCGCAATCAATAATTAGTGGTATGTTCAGCTGCATGCTTCATGTGAATTGAGCAACTACTCTATAAGCAACTTGTAACACGACCATACCTCGCTCGAGTAATTACCAAGCCGAGAAAAATCAATATCATTAACTCCTTTTTCTATTTTATGTTTAGAATATTGCATGGGAACATAAAATCGGTATTCATGTACATCCCTCTTGTTATTGATGTAGATGAACAATGACCGAGTTGAAGTAATTAAGTAAAAAGAAAAGAGGCTAAGGTTTAATGAAAAATCCAACTCGTTGTAAATTACGCCTAACCTGTACGCGGAGACATCGTTTCATAATTTTGTCATGCTGGTGAGGGAAGATATTCGGCCCCATTGCCCATCCTCTTCTAAATTCGAATGCATGGACAGTGAACAAAGAAGTAAATTAAAATGCATCATATAACCGTCTGCTCTTTATACACGTTAGATGTATGATGGAGCCGCTGTGAATACATCATGTTAGATAAGATGGAACGTTTTCTTCGCATTTACGCTGTCATGGTGATTTGTGGGATGCTGTTTGGTATGACGAGTGGAGGTATGTATTCATCACTCCATGTCCTCCTCACTAGTTTCGGTGTTTTTTGTTTGTTGATTTGTTGATTTTGTTATGTAATAGTTATTAAAGAATATATATTATCAATTTTTGCTTGGCATTGATATATTGCACAATTCTGTATTGATCATGTTTATACTACTACAACTATACTATAACTACTATACTGCTACTACTACTACTACTGCTGCTGCTGCTGCTGCTACTACTTCTTACTACTACCATGTGAGTAAAAAAAAAGTTTACACCTATAAAATTGCTAATTATTTTTAAAATCATTTTTGAACAGTAAATTATTATACATCTTATGAAAGAGTGTTTTATCCCAAATCATTTGGTATCATTTTTGTGTGGTATGTGTTCGCGCTTGAATGAACAGGAGGCATTGTTTGCGAGAGTGCAAAAATCGACTTGCGCCAAAGTGATGCCTACAGTATGTATTATGTTGGGATGAGCGGAGTGAGGGAATGAATTGAATGTATCAAATGAAATGCATTGCATACGCTTTTTGCAGAAGCAAAGTCACACACACACATACGCGCGCACAAATGTTCGTTGATATTTGATATGTGTGGCATGATTAATTTTGTTAGGGATATTATTTGGATCTGCAAAGACCGAATTAAAACCCAAATCCCAATTGTTTTATTCAAACATCACATAAGCAACTTTGGCGCAAGTCGATTTTTGCACTCTCGCAAACAATGCCTCCTGTTCATCCAAGCATGAACACATACCATACAAAAATGATACCAAATGATTTGGGATAAAACACTCTTTCATAAGATGTATAATAATTTACTGTTCATAGAAGATTTTTAAAATAATTAGCATTTTTCTAGGTGTAAACTTTTGTTTGACTCACTCTGTATAGGATTTCCCGGCGAAATTCGCGAGTTTGTCATTCGAATTAATTTACTTTCCATTTAAGTTAGCGCAGATCGACTTGGCCATGCCAATTATCATTCAATTTTCCCGTTTTGGTATTCAATTTAGAATTTTGGTCGAATTTTCATAGATCTGTCATTTAATTTAGAAACTGCTCAACTAGCATTCAAATTAATCGTCACTTGTCGAGGCGTCATTTTTATCATTCAAATTAACACCTGTCATTCGTATTCGAATTATGTTTATTCAAGTTAGAAATGTTAGGGGGAAGAAATGCAACACACGTTTACAGTTTTAAAAAAATGCAATTAAATGCATGATTTGCCATTAGGGTCTTTTCTGTTATTCCATTCATTAATTTTGAGGACAATGCATATGGGTGTAGTCAGACATTAGGTAAAGAAGGGGCGAAATAAAGGGACATGGCATTTCTGCACGGACATGTTCATATTACCCCGGAAAAGTGGGGACACAAAAATACCTACCCCAGTCACAATATTGTACCATTCCTCCATAATGAAAATGTGATAAATTTATGATCAAACACATGACAAACAACTTCCTTACATGAAAAATTTACAAAAATATTGAGACCATAAAGTCCGTAGATGTAAGTCTTTTTTTTTTCTTCTTAACAATCAAACTAAATCTAAAAGTATATAAAGTGTATAAATGCAAGAAAATAAAATATGATGAAATACACATGGAAAAAAACAATCTTGAAAGAAGAAGAATGAGCTATAAAAAGTGTGTAATAAACGAGAAATGTATATTGACCATCAATTTAAGTTCACAAAGTGCTAATTTGAATGCTACAAATGAATTCGAATGCAAAAAGTACACCTTAGCGATGTCAGAAATCGTGTTGCGCCAAATCGAATGACCAAATAGCGAAAGAAGCACATTATTCATTAATAGTGGTCACTATTTTTTTTTTTTTTTTTTTTTTGCTCCCGAAAAAAGCAAGTGTTAATAATAAAACCTTTCAATCGAACAGTGACACATCGTGCAATGATCCGATTGTATCGGGGTTACAAATGGTCGCACAGAGCCAAGCAGTGCGTAAAGATTTATTGTGAGTATGCCTTGGTGGTGTGTCCAGCAAAAAATCGATCAACCGGGACGTCAGGGGCTGGGGGACCGCAACCGTGGGTAAAAATCAACCGAAAGGTCTGTCCGGACGCACCACCCGAGGGAACATGATCGGCTGCCACACCGCGAAATATTCCCCTGACGAGGTATGTGGAGGGCATATTGTATCTGAGGGGGGGGGGGGGGCAGCCCCGCTTGCTCAAGACCCTTTGCAAATTGTATTGATCCCGGGCTTTAAGCGGGGGAGGGGGGGGGGGAGGGTACTCCGGCTTCACCCTAAGCTGGATACGCCATTGTCAGTTGCGGTTCTAGAAGAAGAATTGGGGGGGGGGGGCTTGGGGGTTCTTGCATTCATATTCGACAATTGTGTCTCATGTTAATTCCAATAGAATCAAGACTCTTTATGAAGAGGGCCCCCACCCCCTCTACCGAACCGCTAATATTATCGTTATGCATAATTATCAGTCATGTACAATTCCGACAGTCGAACACGATTTGTTAATTAGTCTCAGAACATCATCAGTTACTCTACCACCTTTCCTGTTTACTATTGTTAAAATGAAGGGACAAAGAATAATGACGTTATTCAAAGACATCTTGATAACCGAGGAAATTGTAATTTAAGTCGGTGAAGATGTCGTTTCTTTTTTGTGTTTTATTTTGTAATAAAAGATGTTATGAAAAATCCTGTGGTGTGTTTAAATTTTGCTTTAGTTGTTGTTTGACGATCGAACCTTTTTGTATAAGTGTATCATGTAGGATATATAAATTTAACTTTTTTATTTCACAACTGTTAACACGATTCATTATAGAGTATTATATTTAAGTCATGAATGATGAATAAAATCTAAGGACGAAGATCCCAAATTCAATTTATCCTTGGCATGGAATTGTTATACCGAATGGTGTGTAGGGGAAAAGGCAAATTGAAGAGAGAGAGAGAGAGAGAGAGGTTGAAAGATATAAACCAATAAGTAAATTAAGAACAAACATAATAGGGTTTTTTTTAAAGAGGGAGAAGAAAATGAGCAAACGATAATTGTTTGAGCTCTTTTTCTAAATGGAGATGTTGGGAAACCCAATATGGCATAATCCAAAAGAAAGGTGATTGAGAAAGAATTAGGCCGATAAACGAAGAAAGAAAGAATGAGAGGGTAAAAAAAAGAGTGGAAAGAGAGAGAAAGAGGAGAGAGAGAGAGGGAGAGAAAAAAGAAGGAGAGAGAAGTGGCAAATGTAGATCAATGTCTTGCCAAAGGACATTAGTGCCGCGGCGAGACTTGAACCGCGGACCTTGTGATCCATAGTCCGGTGACATATCCACTCGATAGGGGCTTAACCAAGCATTACATAATTCCTTCGACATTATCCAGATCGTTAGAGAGAATTTGTTGGATTTTTTTTTTCCTGGATGTGTGAGGGTGTATAGGAGCTTTAAATCGAGAACAATAATTATCCTAAAAACTCCCTCTTTTTAAACGAGTTTCAATTTTTCCTTTACCTCATTTTTTCAAGAAGGATGAATCTATTGCATGATATATTTGATTTTCCAGATTGCCTATCTGGAATGCACGAGGTTACCGGTTCTTGCTACTCATTCCATCAGAACGCAATAGCGGCCCTAAGAGCGGAGACAACATGCCCAAACCGTGACCGTTATCTAGCATCAATCAGTTCATTAGAGGAGCTGTCTGACGTCTATCTTTATTTCCATGCTCTTCATCCTACTTCTTTTGAGAATGTTTGGGTGATGGATCCGGCGATTGGCCCACCTTCGGTAAGTTTAGTATAATAATCAGGCGGACCCCGGTTCGAGACTGAGCTCGTCAGACGTATATAATCAAATCTGATTGATACTTTTTTTTAATCTTTCAAAAAGTAATTTTGTTTTATTCCTCCAATTGTGTAATACAAACATACAATTTAATGAAAATAAATAAACGGTTTCAATATTGATTGCTTATACATAAACATAATTGAACAAAAATTTATTTGCAGTATATATAACTGAGGAAAAATTGAAGGTAAACTTAAAGTACATAAACATAATTTATAAGTCAAATTGTACATATTATTCATTGTACATATTATTCACATGCACACACACACACTCACACACCTTTTTTTAAAATAATCAGTCAATAAAAAAACCAATTACACACACACGCGCACACACATTCACATACGCACACACTACCAAACCACCCACCAACACACACGCAGTTGGAATCATATCATATTGTATTTTCATATTGAGCTGTCAAAACTAGCTGCAACATCAGCAGGCCACGTTCACTAATGTTAAATCATTTGACAGTCGATAAACTGATTAAGAAAACATTCACTATTCGTGTTGAAGTAGTTCTAACATGTTGTTTAAGCTTCTATCAACCTAAAAATTCAGTAGGCAAGCTTCCGTCCACTCCTGTGGACTTTCCCAAGCCACGTAATTATTCGAACAATTTCTTTATTACCACCTATCCTCACTCCAGTGATCTTGAGGCAGCAGATAGCAAGAAACTGTGTAAATTAACATGGTTATCATGAACTTGGCTTGAGAAAGTCCACAGGTCAGGTTGGTAAAAGCTTAAAGCCTCATTGTACTACTTATAGCTACTTGCGCCATCTATATTAGCAAACAATGCCCAATCGGTGTCTGTTGGTCCACCATGATCCCCTCTTTCTTATGTTAATTGTGAGCTTATTTGATAAGATGACCACCTGTCAATGACCTTGCAGGGAGGTCTAATCCCCCTGGTTAAATTAGTGCAGACGGGCTTTAAACTACATTGCTGGTCATAAAGGTGGAATAATTACTTTTACCCCAATTTCCCCCGGTCCCCAACAGGGAAAATCCCTATGTAGTGCCATGCATTATGGTTCAAGGCATGCCCACATAGGGTTTTTTTTTTAAGTTAGGGGTCGGGCCAAAATGCAATGAATTATTGATAATTTATTGTATTTTCTTAGTTTTTTTTAATTTGTGGGGCAGTGACAAACCCTAGCCCCGCTGCGTACAGTCATGATTCAGTGGCTAAGCAATGACTTCGTTACTTTGAGCCCCCAGGATAAAAGCCGTGTCGATGTGCTATCTTAGTGCCCTTTATCCTCATTACTGCCAGTTATGACTTAAGGACGTAGGTCCCCTAGTCGATTAGCAAAGTAGCATACACATGCCTTAGCAGTCACACAAAACAAACACTCACAAATTATTATTCAATAAAATCTGAGAATGTATACTATTATCTAGATCTATTAGGAACAAATCATTGTCAAAATCATTCCATAAATTGGGGTAACAAAAATTATTCCACTGCCATTATGACCAACTGGTAGTGTAAAATCATTTATTCCTCTACATCTTGATACTTGATTTGTATTCTTAAATGTTGATAATTGATTTACTAATGATGTATCTTTCAGGACGATAACGGATGTGTAATCATTGTGAGTGGTACGGTTCTTGAATCTGAGACGTGTCTCACGCCACACAGCGTCTTATGTGAGGCTGATCTAGGTGAGTACATTCATTTCCACTTCAGAAGCTTATTCGGGGGAGGGCGGGTACTGAAGGCACGTGCTCCTTCCCCGTGTTTGTTTGTTTGTTTGTTTGTTTACCTGACTGCCAAAAAAGCATGCGTATGCTTGTAAGTAAGGAACTAGGGGACCGACAGCTTTCAGTCCCCTATGAGAATTAATGCCTTACCAAAGGGCACTAGCGCATCGACTTGGTTTCAAACTTGGGACCTCTTGGTCATGATTCCACTGCTCTATATTGCGCCTCCTTTTTTCTAATCATTTTTTAAGACTTCGGTACTAGTAATCTACTACTGCCACTGTCATTATTTAAGGTTTGGAAAAAAATATTGTTGTTAAACTCGACCCCCCCCCCCCAAAAAAAAAAAAAAAAAAAAAAAAAAAAATTATCACGCGAGTCTGCGGGGCTGCGCTGCGGGGTGTAAAGTTGTCCTTTGGCTCATGATCAATCTAAGCTCTATAAGCTTCTGCTGTTTCAGTTTATTTACTCTATTATAATTTTTTGAAGAGCTGTGGCTAATCTAAAGATATTTCTTGGTTGAATTGTAAGTGTCGTGTTAGGATGAAATCAAATGCATGGTGATGATTTCCGATCA
Organism: Strongylocentrotus droebachiensis; assembly: GCA_035222895.1. Taxonomy (NCBI): domain Eukaryota; kingdom Metazoa; phylum Echinodermata; class Echinoidea; order Camarodonta; family Strongylocentrotidae; genus Strongylocentrotus; species Strongylocentrotus droebachiensis. The sequence continues at coordinate 228,916 of JAVYIG010000021.1, forward strand.
TGATACCTTATCCTCCAGTTCAAGTGCAATCCTCTGCGTATATAGGGTAATGTCGTTCTTTTGTATGGTGCTGTGTGATGCAGTGGCGGATCCAGGGGGGTCCGGGTGGCCCGCCCCCCCCCCCCCCCTTGAGAAAAAAAACGTGTAAAAAACGTGATTTTTACCTTTTTCGGGCGATGGGCCCCCCTACCAACAAAATAAAAAAGTTGGTCCACCTCCCTTAAGAAATCCTGGATCCGCGCCTTCTGATGTGCCATATGCTGTGTATGATTCTCATTCTGGATCTTGTAAACTATCATGGTAATTTATGGTAGAGAAATAGATTTCATCAAACCTTGAATCATTTGTACTTTCAGAGGTGGTAACGACTGAGCCAATACCCACAACTGCGATCACAACGACGGAAACAATAACTACAACCAGCCCAACGACTGAAAGTCCGCCCACTACGTGCCAACTTATACCAAGCACTCCAAAATTAACGTCATCAACATCTGCCACAACAACTACCGAAACAATAACAACAACCAGCCCAACGACTGAGCCAATACCCACAACTGCGGTCATAACTACCGAAACAATAACTACCGAAACAATAACTACAACCAGCCCAACGACTGAGCCAATACCCACAACTGCGGTCATAACTACCGAAACAATAACTACAACCAGCCCAACGACTGAGCCAATACCCACAACTGCGGTCATAACTACCGAAACAATAACTACAACCAGCCCAACGACTGAGCCAATAACCACAACTGCGGTCATAACTACCGAAACAATAAACACAACCAGCCCAACGACTGAGCCAATACCCACAACTGCGGTCATAACTACCGAAACAATAACTACAACCAGCCCAACGACTGAGCCAATACCCACAACTGCGGTCATAACTACCGAAACAATAACTACAACCAGCCCAACGACTGAGCCAATACCAACAACTGCGGTCATAACTACCGAAACAATAACTACAACCAGCCCAACGACTGAGCCAATACCCACAACTGCGGTCATAACTACCGAAACAATAACTACAACCAGCCCAACGACTGAGCCAATACCCACAACTGCGGTCATAACTACCGAAACAATAACTACAACCAGCCCAACGACTGAGCCAATACCCACAACTGCGATCATAACTACCGAAACAATAACTACAACCAGCCCAACGACTGAGCCAATACCCACAACTGCGGTCATAACTACGGAAACAATAACTACAACCAGCCCAACGACTGAGCCAATACCAACAACTGCGGTCATAACTACCGAAACAATAACTCCAACCAGCCCAACGACTGAGCCAATACCCACAACTGCGGTCATAACTACCGAAACAATAACTACAACCAGCCCAACGACTGAGCCAATACCCACAACTGCGGTCATAACTACCGAAACAATAACCAAAACCAGCCCAACGACTGAGCCAATACCCACAACTGCGGTCATAATTACCGAAACAATAACTACAACCAGCCCAATGACTGAGCCAATACCCACAACTGCGGTAATAACTACGGAAACAATAACTACATCCAGCCCAACGAATGATCCTACAACAATCTTGAGCACCTCTACAAGTTCAATGACTACAAACTCTCAGACTTCTGCTGTGACAACAGAAAGCCCTCCCACTACGAGCCAACTTATACCTACCACTCCAATGTTGACGTCATCTATGACGTCATCAACATCTACCACAACAACCAGAAACAGAAAGTATTCGTTTACATTAGCCAGTGCTGGCCGGTCACTGCCGGAACCTAGTTTGATAAGAACCCTTGACAAGATTCGAACTCCATTACACTGCGCAGTCAAATGCAGCTCATTGGACGGTTGTCACGTGTTCACATACTCATTAGCCAATCAGAAGTGTTATTTAGGGGATGCAGGGGGTATAGACGATTTACAGGATAACACGGAATGTAACACGTACAAAATAATTTAGATTTTTTTTTTTGGAGTGATTTTTAAACTGTATCTAGTATTGGCGAAAGCCTAATAGGAATATATTTTCTTTAGTGGGTTCAAAATCGTCATAGTTTCAAATCAATTTAGTGTTTGGTACAGCACCTAATTTATTTGCATTTGAGACTTAAAAATGCTCGGCCAGACGCTCAGTTTCTCATTTGAAGATGATGTGAAAGGCGGTATTGTTAATGAGCATCTTAGGAGGTGGGGCATGGATGATATGTATGACTAACATTTATTTAATAATTTATTTCAGAAAAGAGAGAGTGAGAGATATTAAAGAGAGGGAGAGAGAGAGAGAGAGAGAGAGAGAGAGTGAGAGAGTGGGAGAACGTGCCCCTTCTATGTACCCTTGCAGTTAAACACGATTTGGTCATTAGTATCTAAATAGAATTAATAATTGGATTGTTGCATTCTATCATCTGTTTGTTTTCATTGTAACGATTAAACAAAAGCATGAGTAATTTATCCACTCTCCAATAAAGACAAACGAACAAACTGGATCTAGGATGACTATTTATGAATCACAATTCCTTCGCTTTCTTTTAACCTTTGCTTTTTAACCCTTTCGGGACAACCGTTCAACATTATGTAGTTTGGCTCAGTAAATTTGTATTCACAGCCCTAAAAAATATACAAATACAAATTTGTTGTTATATTTAATCACTTGCATATTCTATCTAGATATATGTCATTGTTTCAACAGTATTTTGCATTTTTACCTGCGTGGTGGAAAAAGATACATGGTAGAAAAGTGGCATGAATTTTTGCACATATTCTGTCCATATTTTGTTATGACCAGATTGCATTTTGAAGCCTTCAAATCTTTAAAATAACAACACGCTTAAAGGTTTAAAAATTCATTGTTTTCGATCAAAATTTGCTATTTTTCAACCATGAATAAGGCAAAATTAAAAGCCTTGTATTAAGAGACGTGGCATTTTATTAGAACAATGTAACATTAAAAGAAAAAACATTGCGGCTGCCAATTTGCAGAACAATATGTTAACAATAATATTAGGCCCCCTAAAAATCCCAGCCCTGAATTTATCACATGTTCATAATTGTGATAAACTGCAAATGGACCGATTGTTAAAATGAACAAGATGTTCTTGAAGGTGTAGAGAGGGGATCTGAAGCCATTTGCTCACATCTTTGCCATCAAAAAGGAGAACACGGCCAAGAAATAAAGACAATTTTACTTGAAAGTTCACCTTATTGGAATTGTATTGAGGAATGTCAAATTCTTGCCGGAAAAAAAAAATCAGCTCTCCCTCCCTCCACTCTCTCTCTCTCTCTCCTTCTCTCTCTCTCTCTCTCTCTCTCTCCCCCCTCTCTCTCTCTCTCTCTCTCTCTCATCTCTCTCCCTCATCTCTTTCTCTCTACTAATCTTTTAATCTCCCTCTCTTTCTTTCTCTGTCTCTCTCTCATCTCTCTCTCTCTCTCTCCTTGTAGTCTCAAGCTCCGTAGTGAAAATGTGAAGTTGAGGGATGTGGGCGGGGAGGATGGGACAGTGTTTGGGCGTTCCATTATATTGCTACCTACCAGGGGGGCTTGAGAGAAGGAGCCATCTCAAGTCGGGCGGGAACATTTAAAAAGAATGGAAATTGCGTGCAAGGGATGCAAAGATTCGGGGGGATACTAACTGGAATCTATCTGGGGGAGAATATGAAGTTAAGGGGTGTGGGAGGGGAGGGTTGGAGCGTGGAAATTTTGTATCAAGGACGTATGCATTTAATATGGTTACATTACGAAAATGATCAATAATTATTTACGGCTTCTTGTCCTAAAATCGTTGGTGTCCTAGCGTCATTCATCATGTTCATCATCTTTCTTTCTTTCGCCCTTCCTTTTTTTTTTGGGGGGGGGGGGCTGCCAGGACAGACTAGTATAGAGATATCGACTGCCATGAGAGGCCTGGCTGTTTTCTAGGCTCAAGGGGACGTGCACATCCTGCCATGACCCCGAAGCGCTCCTGGGTCCCCGAGAGCCAACAGCCAGGCCTCGAATATTAAAGCAGTCGATATGTCTTTTATATACCGAGTTGACACAAAAAGTTAAGCCTCGGTCACAAATGCCATTACGAACTGCTACGAACGCCGTACGAACGATTTTCAGACCATTTCGTAAGATCTTCTTAAGAAGGCCGTACGAAAGCAGCGTTCGTAGACCGTTCGTAGACCGTTCGTAAGATCGCAGATTGGTCGATGGTCTTGTCCAAGATTTTTTTTAACATCGTACGAAACCCTCTCTTCCTAAGGTGGCCGTACGAACGCCGTAATTACACCGTAAGAACCACGCAAGATTTTCGTACATTTCGTAGGGTCGAGGGACAATTCTAGAAGCTTCAAATTATTACAATGACCGTAATAACGCCTCAAGTTGTTCATAGAGGGCTCTTACGGCGTTCGTAAGAACGCCTAACGAGCGAGATTCTTATGGCATTCGTACGATCGACTTCTGGCGTTCGTAAGGCGTTCGTAAGGTGCTCGTAAGGTGTACGTACACAATTTATGCAAATTCTGAGTTTTAGCGGTTATAATGCCAAGCGCGCGAAGTTCAAATCTTCACTCTGTTCATAGTCGAAGGCGACGGAAGTGAGGGCAGGGTGGGGGGGGGGGGGGGGGGGGGGAGGCACTCGCCCCCAACCAAGAAACGCCTTTTTGCCCCCCCCCCAAAAAAAAAGCCCCACCCCCTCCCCCTCCCCCAAAAAAGAAAAGCAGTAAAGGAGTAGGAGTAAAAATGGTTTGTATTTTTAACCCAAAAGAGCATAACAATAAAAAAAACTGAAATAAATCACATATCAAATTCCATTCAAAGAAAAGGAAAGTTAAAAGGAATTTAAATTCTTAAACATTCCGCATGCGTTCCGCATAAAAAAACTGAAATAAATCACATATAAAATTCCATTCAAAGAAAAGGAAAGTTAAAAGGAATTTAAATTCTTAAACATTCCGCATGCCACCTAAATTTGTCATGGAGGTTTTTATAATAGCGATACGAGCATATCGTCGAAATATTGTGAGAGGATGGGAAAGCATTTGTGTTTTTTGCTATAGGGGTGAGAAGACATGAGCCCCTGAACGCTGGCGTACTGATAGGGGGTGGGGTGTTAATTCTTATTCGATACCAGTGATTTACAAATGTTACTGAAATGACATGATTTTTCGGTATTTTTTTCTCAATATTTTTGTAAGTCATACCTTTTTATGCGTTTGTTGGAAAATTAGAAATTCCCAAATTTACAGGCGGGCGAAAAATATGCTTATTTAAAGTCTTTATGTCAGGGCCTGCAGAACAGCTGGGCTCGGGGGCTCGAGCCCCCTCACTTTTTGAAAAAGTATGTTACAGAGAAAAAGAAAGAAAGAGAGAAAAAATAAGTGACCTGCCAATGTCACAAATGAGGTATCAAAATATACTGATCTGACCGTAACTAAAATGCCTAATAAAAACCACAGAGCTTACAGGGGCTCCGCCCTCGAACCCCACTAGGGGCCCTAAGGCGATCCCCTGGATGCTCATCTGACCGTAATTAAATACATAAAACCCCTGAGCTTCCGGGTGCTCTGCCCCCTGGACCCCACCAAGGGCTCTAAGGCTGGCCCCTGAATGCTCATCTGACCGTAGTTAAATATCTAAAAACCTCTGAGCTTCCAGGGGCTCTGCCCCCTGGACTCCCCTCCAATTAGTGACATGCCAGTGTCACAAATAAGCTAATCTAAAGCTTATCTAAATATGCTTATCTGACAGTAATGTAATGCCTAAAAAAACCTGAGCTTCAGGGGGCTCAGCCCCTTGACTCCTTGCCGGGGCTCAGGCCCTGGACCCCACGCCAATATACGTGTAAGAGTGGTGGTGATGCAGATTTTTCTTCTGCCCCCCCCCGCCTTCTAAACGTTTTTGCTCATTACGCCATTGCCCCTGGAAGGTGAGCCCCCTGGAATGTTTGCCCCCCCACCCCCATTCCCAAACTGCTTCCGGCGCGCCTGTTCATAGTGTTCGTCGAGGGTGCATCTCCTGTCGAAGAAATATGGGACCAAAGGGGAAATCTGTTAGAGGGAAGAGAGGGAAGGGAAACACACGTAAGGAAAGAGATGAGGAGGAAGGAGAAAGAGGAGGAGAGCAGCAACAACAATATCAAGAAATGATGGCCATTGGAAGCGACCGGGAGGAGGCGGTGGAAGATGACGACGAGGAGGAGGGAGAACCACCAAGACGGCAGTTTGATAGCATGGAAGATGAGGTAACAGGGAAACTAAGAAAGGAGAAGTATGACTTTGATGCCACCACAGAGCAAAAACTTGTTGACTTCTTCGGTGAACATGACTGCTTTATAATAAAGGAAGTAACAGAATATGCTAACAGTAAGTTGAAGGAACACTTGATGGAGTTGCAGTTGCAGTTGTAGTCTTCTTGGCAATACTGCCATCGTGAAACATCAAACTTTCAACAGTCATAGAATTTTCGACAGTATACGGCAGCGCCTTTTTTGCAACCCGGCCAAATATTTAAAAAAATCGTAAGATCTTCTTACGAATGACTTGTGAATGCCGTGAGTTACACGTACGACCACCTTGGGAGAACAAAGACTCGTAAGATTGGCGTAAATCTGACGTAAGAAGAACTCAAGGCGTTCTTACGAAAAACGTACGAATTCTAGGGCCATTGTATAACCGAAAATCACTTCGTTTCTCAAGAAGGTCTTGAGTTGTTCTTGCGAATTAAACGGCGTTCGTACGAACTCCGTAAGAAAGACGTAAGAAACTATGCCCCATCCACGAATCTCTGCGAACTCTGAAATTCGTAGGAACAGGGAGATTCGTACGAACGAATCGTTCGTACGAACATTTGTGACCGTAGCATACCTCATCCCTTTTTTGAGTAAAGATTGGTTAAAAATCACGGAAAATCTGAGACACTGTCTGTTAATCTTCTTTGGAAAGATTAATGAATGTTACAATCATTTGGAATCGCAGACAAAAAGCACTGTATGGTATCCATGCTCGCACGAAGACAATTTTAACACGTAAACCCATGGGGATCGCAGCAAAATTTAACTATTTTCCCGGTACCCGGAATCTTGCGAGAATCTCACTCATGAACTTTTGACCATTACTGGCATTGTTCTTTTCTTTACGGGAAAGGCTGAAATCATGACTCCAATTTCATCCAATCAGATGGCTAGATTTCTAAAGAGAGGTATAATTATAATGATAACTAGTAATATAAGACCTCCAAGAGAAAGAAACAATATTACCCTTGTAACACTTTGGAATCCCACTCCATTTCATTAAAAGGGGGGAACACAGAATCCATGCATAGTTATTTCGAAAGCAACGTTTGTTTTCACCGTACCGCTTTCCTAAAGCATGTAAAAGAATAGGTTTCCTGCGAGTCCATCGGCGAAGATTTGATTTCGATTGCTTTGTAATGAGATCCCGGGTGCGAATTTCAAGGATGACCTTTCCACAACGGGGAAATTAAAATGACATGTAATCAAGTATAACATTGCATACTACTATTGTTAACATTCTTGCTAAACAAGATATTTTCTGCGCTTCCATTATTCCCCAGAATAAATGCCATTTCCGCCTGCATCATTTTGAGAGCTTTGTTCTATTTCTGTTTTATTCATTTTATCCACTATGCAATAAAAACAAAGATGACCTATTTGACTTTACGAGGAGTTGGTAATATAATTGTACCGACTTTTTAAACCGTAGAATGGAAATTTTGCATGTTTATTACATCGGAGATCTGTGCCAGGGTAAGAGAGAGAGAGAGAGGGTGAAAGAAAGTGTAAGAAAAATAGACTACAACAACTACAGTGGAATCAACGACAACTTCTATTGCAACAACTCCTGACGTTACGACTACAGAGGCAACAACAGCACAAACATATGGAAAACTTTGGGGCGAATTCGTTCATAAAATGGATTGCTCACCGGCTCGGTCAACTCTGCACAGAGCTTCGCACCAAGTCCCGCAGTGTGCACTGGCGCGTAACACAGATCACTGGGTGCGTCCATTATGACAAAATAGGGAGAATGGGTCTTGTTCATAACATGAACATAAAACAAGGACGATTTCATTTGCATGTTTATGTCTTTTAATGAAACTCTAAGACGACACAAAAACAATAACAAGACTTTAAAACTGTTGAAGATTGAATTCATATCGATAATTCAATATCAAGGAGTTCACTAATTATATATCTAACCCCACAATCAAATGGAACATTCCTCTCTCAGGGTCTGAGGTTTACGACGAAAATTTTTACAAAATCCTTTGTGTTTCTTCATGGTTACTGGCAAATTACACAACAAATCCATGATGTATCACCATTTAATTATCATTACTACAGTCTACATGTCTTCTTCTTTCTATATTTAAGGTTAAAACTCACATATTGAAAGAAATAACTACACAAAATGGACAAGTTCGAAGAACATTCCGAGAGGAGACGTGCTGTTTCAAATCACATGCAACGCAAAAGTTCGCACGCTAATGTGTACGTCTATGGAACTCGTGTAGTGTGGCATATGCCATGCTCTTGCGCAAAAAGGAGCATACATGAGAGACAGCAAATCATTGGATGCAAAAGTGCAACCTTTTCCTCTTATCCAATCAAAATGAATGATACATTACTGGAATCTTTGAAACCTCTGCTTCAATTTGATATGCGAGATGGTGCAATTCGCCCATCGAATCAGTTATACAGCCAAGATAAGTATGGAGAGTTGACGGATTTGGGGCGAAAATCCGTTGACCTCCATAGAGAAAGTGTCGTGAAAGGTTTTTTTTGAACATTTTAAAGCAAAAAGTGCAACCTTTCCCCACGAATGAAATTATTTCAAATTTATATCATCTTAAAGAGAAAACATTGAACTTTAAAATTCAGGCCGAGATGGTATTAAAAGTGGGTTCAGTTAGGCTGTTGCAGTGATTTAGCGTAGGTAATGCATGAAATGGTAAGGAATTTCACGTGTTGTAGCTCACGGTGCGATGCGTGCGGAGCAGATGAACGAAAGTTTTTCATATGTCACGACAACCATCGATGCAACAACTACAGTGGAATCAACGACAACTTCTATTGCAACAACTCCTGACGTTACGACTACAGAGGCAACAACAGCACAAATCACGACAACCATCGATGCAACAACTACAGTGGTATCAACGACAACTTCTATTGCAACAACTCATGACGTTACGACTACAGAGGCAACAACAGCACAAATCACGCAACCATCGATGCAACAACTACAGTGGAATCAACGACATATCCTATTGCAACAACTCCTGACGTTACGACTACAGCGCCAACAACAGCACAAATCACGACAACCATCGATGCAACAACTACAGTGGCATCAACGACAACCCCTATTGCAACAACTCCTGGTGTTACGACTACTGAAGGAACCTCCACCGTGATATCTACGGAGGGATCATCTACAACGCCGAATTCAACAACAGTCTCAGCTGTACCAGAGGCCGATGCAACAACTACAGTGGAATAAACGACAACCCCTATTGCAACGACTCCTGACGTTACGACTACTGAAGGAACCTCCACCAAGATGTATACGGAGGGATCATCCACAACGCCGATTTCAACAACAGCATCGACTGTACCAGAGGCCACATCTTTAAGCCAAAGTACGTTCCGTACAACGTCAGCAATGGCCTCCGACACACTTGCAACTAGCAGCACTCCGATTCTTCGCAATCTACGGTTCAGTCTAGTCACTAGGAATGGCTCAATTAAAAATTCCAATGTACTTTCAACCAATAAAAATGCACGCACGCGGTTGCACTGCGCCTCAAAATGTGTCTCATTGGTCAATTGTAAAGCTTTCACATACAATTCAACCAATCAGATGTGTTCTCTAGGAGGTGAAGGAAGTGCTGATGATTTAATGAACGAAAGTGATTGCGCGACATATGTCATTCTCGATGAATAGCTCAAGAATTGAGCATGTAATGGCTCTGGCATACAATTCACTTAAAGTAGATATTCATTGATTTTAAAAACTAACTTTATTTTCGTTATTGCAAAGTTGAAACTTTGATTCGACAAGGTTATCAAAATTCAATGCTTGGAAACATTCGAAGTAACGATTATTATAAATTACAAAACGCTTAAATACAGCCCCGGCATAGCACCTGAAGAGCTCTCCGAACGCTGCTGAGATGTGTGAGATCACAATATGGACATGATATGCACAAGCAGATGATGTTCCATGACATCTCAGACATTTTCAGTGCCTGTTTTTTTCATCTTCTCTTGAGTTCTTTCTCTTTCTTCACTACCGTCAGGCTAAATGTATAATCTATTGCCTCTCTCTAAACCCCGCGCATGGTTTTATGTTAATGACAAATGCAACGATAAAAAAATAAAGTAATCTGTCGCTTGTAAACAAAATAAGACGCCATTGTATATTCAGCTGCACACACCGCGGTATGTTCGGCGGTTCAAGAGGGAACAAATGCCGTCCTCAATATCATTCCGGGGGTTTTTCAATTTGAAAGTCTGGTTTCTTTGATTGTTAATTAACCCCTATCCTGTGTATTTACAAACAAAAGATTTTAGTTATCAGAATCGGTTTCATATCCCCTTTTGAATGGTTTGAAATGCCACCACATTTATATATACTAAAATCATTATAATTTGACAAATAATAGCTTTGCAATTATGTTAATTCTTCATGGGATGTCGTCTGCTTGGGCAGTATTGGTCCATATTGTGACGTCATTAAAACATCGTTATTTTTCTGGCGAATCACCCGATATGTAGTTGACCTAAAACTTGTACGATGGCCATCTGTTAGCCTACCAGTTTCTAACGATACATTAGTTGGAATATTTGTGATTTTCTTTGAATTTCCACTTTAAGGTCAGAAACAACTGTATTATACCATCTCCTTTTAGTAAAAGGATTTCTCGTAAGTCCTCTCCCAGGAGGGCCTGAATATCATTTAAGATAGTCGATTCATTTGCTGATGATTTTATCATTTATCTTGTCCATTATCCAGGCGCGGATCCACGTAGCGATTTCTCCGGCCCCCCCCCCCTCCAGCCCCCCAAAACGGTAACAAAATAGGATAATAACGTAAATTAAACCTTTTTTAAAACAAAAAACAAAAGCGGACCCCCCTGACCCCTCCCCCCCCCAAAAAAAAATATTTTCACACCCTCAACAAAATTTGTGGTTCTCCTCTCCACCCCCCCCCCGCTTATACACCGATCGGCCGAGTCGGCGCTGAATTTTTCCTCAAGATTTGCCCCCCCCCCCCTCTTGTCGCCGGCTGGATCCGCCCCTGCCATTATCACAAACCAAGTTGAATATAATCAGCCTAGGATTTTAATTCTATCAATGACATGAATGATTATAGAAAATACATTATCCTTCGGTTTAAAAATTTAAGTTGCCAACCATTCAACAAGTAAATTTAAACGTTACAGTGAAACATTTTAAATGATTTAAATGAAAGAAATATCAAAAAAACTATGCTCACAGTGTTACTTATCACACATGATTTATTATCAGGAAGTGAAATAAATTAACTTTTCACCTTCAAAAAGTTTGATGATAGTACATGCAATTAGTCGTATATGTGCACCTGGTACAGGTATTTATTAGTATCAAGTGTTGTTATTCTTGTTCTATTGCCAAAACAAACAATTCTAAGGCATTTAGCATGAACATGATCAAGATAAACATAGAAGTAAACACCACAAAGTACAGCGAGATATCTTGTGATTCTTATATTAAATGCCTTGATCGATGGGTTATGTAAATGCAACTACATGTACTATAACTGATCCCAGGGTCCATCGTTGCAGGAGAGCTAATCATTAATCTGAACATGTTGAACACGTTTTCAAAAGACAAGAAAATAATAAATAATAACAGAATGATAAATCACTCACATTCAAAACATGCAAAGACTTGTCAAATTTAGTGTAAATATCGTTTTATACATATTGTGTACATATTGTATAGGCCTACCCAGACTTTAAAATATTGGCATTTCATTTTAGCTCTGTAGTTCCGAGACAATAATTATTGTAGCCAGTAAAATCTCGGTTCAAAATTAAATCAATTTTAATAAGAAGATTAAGTGGGAAAGAACAGTAAACTGGAGATCTGAGAATAAGACATTTTGATAACAGCCTACAAAGAGCTAACTTTTTGAGGAGGACTATATATATATTTGTTTAACATGTTGGACAATCCCTGATACTTCTCTTGGTTCATTTTAAAGATGGCTGCCACCTCAGTAAAGAAGGACATGAAAAAGATATCTGTTGAGGTGGAGCGAGGTAACACATTCAGGTCTGATATTACAACAAGCCGATCTTATATTTCCGGAACTGTCTTCAAAGACGAAGTGGTTCTTACAGATAAGGAATTTAATGTCTATACTACGAGCCTAAAATTGAATAAAACCTACAGGGTTTGCGAGCAAGGCAAAGACATTTATTCTTGTGCTCCACTCAAGGATGACAGGATTGTCTGCGGATCGATCCACGGCACAGTCCTCATATTCGATCAGCACTGGAACCCTATCAAGGAAATCGACCTAAAAAGACCTTCGAACACTTCTCAATATGCATGCGTTGACGTTGATGAGGATGACATGATACTTGCGGCCATCTTTGGTGACACCGTTGTCCAGGTCTTCAGCGCTGACAGCAGCGAAGCCGTAGAGTCTCTCACCGCTGATGACCTGCCAATCAGGGATATCCGCGCTCTGTCAAATGGAAGAGTCATTGCGCGCATCTGCAAGCCCAACGGCACCGACTTGTCCTTCGTCAATCACTCTGGAACGTTGGTGTCCACTTGGTCGTCGTTCTTTTACGATAAATACATTTAGAGCGTGTCAGTGGATCGTTCTTGTGACACCCTCTACGTCATATATTGGGATGATCAACGTCAGGTCTACTCGGTTTCTCTGGTTGCTCTTCTTGTCGGTGTTATCGAGGATAGGATCATCGATTTTAAAGGATCCGAGGACCGATGCAATGGCCCGACATGCGCTGTTACCGAACCGGGCAAGTTTGTCATCTACTATAACGGAGAGTTTCAAAGCTATCGGGTGAAAGTCCATCTACAAAATGAATGATAAAACAATCATCATTCTTCCCGAGTAAACTCCCTTAGTAATTTGTATCCACCCTTATCGATGACGTGTACATGTGAGCCTCTTAAGGACTTACAGTTCTTGAATAAAATCAGATAATTATTTTATTCCCATGGATGGTAATATATGGTTATCTATGATGGTTTTATCATATTTTATTTGGAAATACAGTAGTTTTAAGGCAGGATATATATGTACATGTATGACATTCAGCAATGGGAGTGTCGTGGTCGAGTGGTTTAAGGCGCTTGACTGTAGATGCGAAGGTCGAGGGTTCGAATCCCGACACGGCACTAATATCCTTTAGCAAGATATTAACCTGCACTTGCTACTCTCCACCCAGATGTTAAATGGGTACCCGGTAGCATCGGTCATTGTTGGTCAAACAGTTTTTGTGCGTCAAGTAACGCCTGGCTGGAATGCTCCCCAGGGAGTGGGGATTGTGCACACAGTGTGAGCGGGCAAGCACTGAATCCAATGACCGGGGTAATAGTATATTTGTAAAGCGCTTAGAGACATTGTATTAAGCGCTATATAAAAGCTAAATATTATTATTATTATTATTATTAATGCAAGAATATTTTCTGAATCCTTAGTTCTTAGTCCTAGAAATAGTATGATTTTGTACTTTCGGAATCTATGAACATGCCGTCTGCTGTGAGTTTACGATTTAGCACTGAATGTAATGGTCTATCTGAAATTTGACTGTTTCATTATGATTTTACTATAGACAAATGAAGTTGGGTATCCAGAGTGTAAATATATTCTTAGGACCTTATTAGAAATAATTTAATTGGCAACTTTTATTAGTTATCCTGCCAAGGTAAATATTTTTTTTTGTTAGCTTTTAGCTTCATACACTGTCTTCTTATAAAATTAATTGCGGGTTGTGTAGTAAGATTACTGGTAGGCCTATACATTCTCAAGTCATTAGATAGTTGTTGAAACTAGCACTTGATTATGACGAGCGAACAAAATAATGTAGATATTCAACAGTGACCGACGGACTTTTTAATAGCCTGCGATCAGCTCGAAAACAAGATTATGATCGCAGAGACTATAAATCTCCGTTATCAATATATATTCGCAATCATGATATTTGCTGTACATAAATAACTTGAGCAACAAATGATGTACATAGTAGAGATGACAATGCTATCATTGTACATTTAACAAAAAATGACGAACTTTTCATAGCCTGTGATTAGCTGGAAATCAAAGTTAACAGTCACATAAATATTTCAAGATAATTATGATGTCCAAGATACATCCAGGGAAGCTTAATGAGCCAATCGATCTGGGCTCAGCAGGACGATTTTAGAAGTGATCGGTGCTCAACGTATGTAAAGTATGCATGACCAACAGAGTAAGGTCCACACATGATCTTCGATAAGTTGAGACAAAAACGCCCTTTGAGCCTTCCTCCCCCCTCTCCTTCTGTCCGTCGACTCTTTGAACATAACTCCACGTAGGCAAATGTGATTATTAATTTTGATCAATTTCGAAGAAATCTAATCGGAGACAATGTGAACAAGAGCTAACATGTTCAAGGAGTAAACAAATACCAATGTCATATATGCGATTAGACATATTTACTGTATAATCCGAATAGTGCGATTTTATTTATATATTTTTAAGGCAAGTTAATGTCGTTAGGGACAATGTTCAATAAAGTCAGAACAAGAAAAGAAAATGACGAGTATTGTCATGATTGTTGTGTTGCTGGTGTACTGTTTACGGGTGTTTACGGCGCTTGTCATGTATTCTTATTGTAGGCCGTTTTATTATCCCCACTTTCAACATAAAAGTCACATGTTAGGAAGAAATAAATTGTAGTTTGTGTCAATTGTTTTAATTCATGCGCATCAGCTCATGAAAATAAGGAAATCAAATGTAAACTACGATTAAAAAAAAAAAAAAATCCCAAATAGCGGTTGCCCGTGTTTATACACAAATACAAAGTGTGACTTCCAAAACACCTCGACACCATCGACGACAGAACTTGACAAACCATGAAGATACCGTGCAAACAATGCAGGTTCAATCTGCAATTTAATGTAAACATATAAGCATTTGTTTAGTCATATGTCGCCATTATTCATGAAATAATATCTTTCTAGATGTAATAAACTTCACCTCAGTGAAACACAATACTGCAACCCTAGTTCACTTGTTTGTATAAATTTCTATTGTTATTTGCTTAAACCAAGATAAATTGTCATAATACTCTGTG
Organism: Strongylocentrotus droebachiensis; assembly: GCA_035222895.1. Classification (NCBI taxonomy): domain Eukaryota; kingdom Metazoa; phylum Echinodermata; class Echinoidea; order Camarodonta; family Strongylocentrotidae; genus Strongylocentrotus; species Strongylocentrotus droebachiensis. Next base: position 244,285 of record JAVYIG010000021.1, read on the forward strand.
GGTCTTTCCACACTTGTTACAATTAAATAAACCATTAAATTCCTTCATTGTATATGAACTGAATAGATTGTGATTAATGTAGAAGTCTACAGGCCTATACCTTCATAATCACAACCTTGACATAACAAGTCAAATCATGCACTGCACCAATGTTTCTAGTGCTGCATGGTAGTAATTTTGTCTCTCTTTGTAGAGAGCATGCACACTCATAATAATCCAACTGAGCTACAAACTCCATAATATGCCTCTTATAATTTCATATCATTCATCTTTACTTTGATAGCTAAACAATACCTAAACGTAAATGCCCACATATACGCCCGATTCATTATCAAAGTACATTACACGTACTGACAAGTACATTACGTAATACATGCACACGTACAAACCCGTGCACTTTCACATACACGTGTACTCTCGGCCTTTCATTTATAAGGCATCACAAATGTCACTTAAATCTCATAATTTATAAAGCCAATAGGCTAGAAAGATACATTAATGCTTTAACTTCAAGATAACATGCATAGTTTACTCACATCATTGGGCTTGTATCGAAATTAGACAAATATCAATGGCATCTCCGGTTAACATAACCTTTCCGAAACATGGAAATTAGCAGCACGCCTAACAGCGCCTCCAAGCGGCCAAATCAATACTAGCTTCTTATTTATCGCTAGTGACGTCACAGTCTTGCCTAAATCTAACAAAAAGGGCTTTCTACACACGACATCCCGGTCCCCTAAATGTGAAGCTTTACTGAACATTTAAACTAACATTCACTACGTGCACTGTATTATATTTACTTAACTCAACTTCATCAAAGAGGTGATAAGATCCCTTTAACTAAACAACAAAGTTGTCAATTTGCAAGAAATTGTTCTAAGTTTTCTATACAAATTTACCTGAAATATTACCTATAATCTTAATTTTAAGAATTATAGCATCACAACAACCACTACATGTAGATACTTGTACATGTATATTGTTTTAAACCGAAATTCAACCATTATGCAAATTTATGCAAATTATGCGAATTATGCAAATTATGCAAATTTGCAGTTAAACCAAAACACATTATTGTTAATCTAGCTAAACCACTGCCAATAACAGTTGGTAGCAATACCTGAATTAAACATATCTTTTAACTCTTTCTATACCGGTGTGGTAAAAAACAAATACGCATTTGTTGGCATTAAACTCGGTCAACCACAAAATTAAGTTTGTTTACTTCCTTGTGACAAACTTGAATATACTTATTGGTAGATCACTCTTAACGTCTCCAATAACCATTTCACTTTGTTTCAATCAAACTTTGAACATACATGTAATTGTCCTTTATGACCTTATGCCATTCCTCTAGCAATAAATTGAGTCATTGTCCTTCCATTTGCTATGTATTAACACATCTTTACCACTGGAAGCCTTTACAAACTCAACATACATGTACTGTATACCAAATTACTAATGCAATGTATTCCAAAACATGCTATATGAAAAAATAATGAAATCATCCTTGCTACAACCACTTGACATTTTCTGTGTTCGGTCTTAACAGACTGAAATTAGCGAACATGTAAACACCTATTTTTTTCTTATTGCTAATTTTTTGAACAATTTGGCATTCTGCTACACTGTATTTCCAACAAAGGTATTCAAAACTTTGACAAATAAGTCAACACTAGATATTAACCAGAATTTTCCAGAAAATTTATCTGCTAAACCTTGCATATATAATTTGTCCAGATTATAAACCAAGCAAACATGCACTAGCATGAATTAACACCTATACTGTTCCTGTAGGATAAAGGCATTTAAATATTGAATTTTACAAGAAAAATGAAAATTTAGCATTGAAAGTGACATTTAAGACAATAAATCAGCTGAATATGACTGTCAGTCCATGAGTCTTTGAGTCCTTTCAATTTTCAGTCTTTAGAGTTAATCAGTTTCTTGTCAAACGTGGCTGGAATATCTTCAGTTCCATTCAGTTGTTTAAATAAACTTGTGTAGATCAATTTTCGTCGAATTACTATGCTAGTGAACCCGCTCAAATGAATCATCTTGTCGTTGCGCGACTCCACATTCCTTTTCCAAAAATGATAAGGCACAATGAAAAGGATCAAATTGGTATTCCTTTTATCACAATCCTACATCTATATATTTGATAATTTCCTATCTCTCAATATTTAGAAATCTCTCCAAAGTAGTTTAAACGTCGGCTTCCAAAACCAAACACAATTTGGAAATTGGTCTCACAAGCACGCTATTCTTTGTCTTGACTTCAACGCTACGGACGAAACCTCCTTTGTCAGGCATCGTCTTGAGAACCCTACCCAACTGCCACGAATTCCGCGGAGCATTATTATTGACCACAAGCACGACATCACCGACTTGAACATTTCGACGCGTTGCTACCCACTTCTCCCTCTCCTGCAGTTGTGGTAGGTACTCCTTTATCCAGCGCTTCCAGAACAGATCCGCCATGTATTGCACTTGACGCCACCTTCTTCTAGCGTATATATCAGACTTTTCAGTCATCGTTGGAGGTAGATGTGGTTTCCTATTCAGCAGGAGCAGGTGATTTGGAGTCAAAGCCTCCACGTCGCTGGCGTCATCAGAAACCTTGGTGATGGGCCTATTGTTGATGATGCCTTCCACTTCGCAGAGTAGCGTATTCAAACTTTCGTCTGCGAGTGTTTGCTGCTTCGTCAAAGCGAGGATCAATTTCCTCACCGTCCCAATCTGTCTCTCCCAGACACCGCCAAAGTGTGACGCTCCAGGTGGATTAAATGTCCACTTAATGTTCCTCTGGAGTAGTTCTTCATTCAACTGGGCTTTATTCCACCCCTCTATCTCTCGTCTCAACTCCAACTTTGCTCCGACGAGATTGGTCCCATTGTCTGATCTGATTTCCTTGACATTGCCTCTGCGAGCTATGAAGCGTCGTATTGCATCTATACAAGAATCTGTGCTCAATGAATAAGCCATTTCAATATGAACAGCTCGTATGGCAAGGCAAGTGAATATCACTCCATAGCGTTTGACGATACTCCGACCTCTCTTTACTTCGATAGGCCCAAAGTAGTCCATGCCTACTCTCGTAAAGGGTGGTTCATCAGGAATCAGTCTATCTTTGGGCAGGTCGGCCATTTTCTGTTGCATAACCTTTGCCCTCTGCCGCCTGCATGCAACACATCTCCCCATCATCTTTCTGATAGCTGTTCCAGCACCTGGCAACCAGTATCTTTCACGAAGAGTTGACAACACGTGGCTCCTGCCACTATGTCCCGTCTTCTCATGTACCTCTCTCAGCATTAGCTCCGAAACGAGGCTTTTCTTTGGAATAATGATAGGATGTTTCGCCTCTAGTGGTAACGCTGACCTACTCAACCTTCCTCCAACTCGAATCAGACCTCCTTCTATCTTAGGGTCTAATTTGTATAAACTGCTGGCTTTCTTTACACCATCTGCACCAGTTAGTGCATCCATTTCCTCTCTAAAGAAGCAAGATTGTTCATACTGGAGAATTTTCTGCTCTGCATACTTCATCTCGTCATACGTGATCCTCTTAGAGGTCACCTCTGTGTCAACTGTCAACTGTGGCTCTCTCTTGGTTCTCAGCCACTTAATGAATCTCCACATCCAGCATACAGCCCTCTTGAGCTTAAACCACGATGAATAGTGGTTAATCATCCTGTCTAAGGCTTTCTCATTACCCGTTTCTGTGCTGAATGCACTTGTATCTTCCTTGGGCAGCTTGATTTCTGGATCACTATCTGAAAGCTCTCCCACTATAAATGGATCAGCGGGCCAGTTCTCCTTTCCTTGCAGCAAGAATTTAGGACCGTGCACCCATCGCTGGCTGGTTTTCAGCTCCTCAGCAGTCAGCCCTCTAGATACGTCGTCTGCTGGGTTGGATTTTGAATCCACATAATGCCACTGTTCTGGACTGGATTTAGTTCTGATTGCTGCAACTCTATTAGCCACGAAAGTCCGGAACCGCCTTTCCTCATTTGTTATGTATCGTATGACGATTGTGCTATCTGTCCAGAAATGAGAACTTTCCACTAGCACATTCAGTTCTTGTCTTAGAAAGGCGTCCAGTCTTACACTGATTGCTGCTGCAGACAGCTCTAGACGTGGAATCGTCGTTTTCTTGATTGGTGAAAGGCGAGACTTTGACATCAACAGCTCACTGTGCACCTGACCATTTTCAGCTTTCAATACTAGATATGATGCTGCCCCATATGCTACTTCAGAAGCATCAGAAAAATGGTGCAATTCATACTCCACCACTTCAGGCAATTCATGGGGTCTTATGCATCTGTTCACTGCAAACTGTTCTATCTCTGGTAGTTCACTGAGCCACACCATCCACTTCTGCTTGTAGACTTCAGGAATAGGATCATCCCATGCAAGTCCCTTTCGACACAGCTCTTGCAAGATCAACTTTCCTCTTACGACGAATGGGCTTGCAAATCCTAACGGGTCATACATCGATGAAACAACACTCAGCAATCCCCGTCTCGTAAGAGGCTTGTCCTTCGGTGAAATCTTGAACCCGAGACTATCTGCCTCAACATTCCAGCTGATACCTAAAGCTCGATCAACTGGGAGGGCATCATGATTCAAGTCGACTCCAGTCAACTCCTTGGCTCTTTCCTCAACAGGTATTGAGTGTAGCACGGTGGGACTGTTACTCAACCATTTCGTTAGCCTGAATCCCCCTTTTCTGAGTAGTTCCCTGAGTTGTGCTGCCAATTTAATGGCCCTTTCTTCACTATCTGTTGACACAAGGCAATCGTCAACGTAGAAGTTTTCACGAACAGTCTTTACAGTGTCAGCCTCATAATCCTGCTGATTATCAACCGCAGTCTGACGAAGGGCAAAACTGCAAGCACTGGGACTCCATGTCCCACCGAAAAGGTGTACACACATGCGATAAACCTGATACTGTTTCGACAAATCTCCCGACGGCCACCACAGGAATCGCAGCACATCTCTCTCAAATGACGGTACTCTGACTTGATGAAACATCGCCTCTATGTCAGCTGTTAATGCGATACGGTCCTTTCTGAATCTAAGGAGTACTCCTGTCAGTTTGTTGGTAAGATCAGGACCCTGCAATACAGCATCATTGAGAGCTACTCCTTTACACTTAGCTGCACAGTCAAAGACTATGCGTACCTTTCCTGGTTTCTTGGGATTGATAACAGGATGGTGAGGAAGATACCATTTCTCTTGTCTGTCCTGAATCTGGACTTCAGTTGTGTTGTCTACACGTACTTCCTCAGCATATCCTTTCTCCAAAAGGCTGGACATTCCTTCCTTGTATTTACTCATAAGGTAATCATCCTTGCTGAGTTTTCTCCTCAGTGACTCTAATCGCTGTTCTGCCATGTAGCGATTCTCAGGCAAATTTGGGTTCTCTTCTCTAAAGGGAATAGGCAGTTGATAGTGACCGTTGTCCATGCTAATCTCTTTCTTCCAGAACTCAGATACCTTCTTGTCATTCACTGACATTCCTCTATTATCATCATACAGGTATTCCATTCCTTCTAGCTTCCAGAATTTCTTCACCTGTTCCTCCAAACCAGCATTACTATCGTCTGAGATAAAGCTTGTTGAGACTTGGATATTATCTCGACCTTCTCTGTCTCCTAGGGGTCCATTCAATGTCCATCCTAGCACTGTCCTTACAGCATAGATCTCTCCAGGTCTACCTGCTTTTACCTCGAGGGGTATCAACGCCTCTGGAACATCTTGACCTATCAGCAATGTGACCTGGCTTCTACTGACGACTGGAAGATCAAGACCTTGCAAATGTGGGCTCTTAGCTATATCTGCCTCTGCTGCCATATTAGCAATGCTAATATTCAAACTGGGACGTGTGTGAACCTCCATGTCAAGCTCAGTTTGTGCGGCAAGTCCCATGACTTTGATGTTTACTGCTTCACATTTTAACTGGCTATTCCTTTTCTCCAAGGTAGAGACAGACATGATCTTACTCTTGCCTTTAACCTGCAGCTCATCCACCAACTCCTTAAGGCAAAACGAATTTGTCGATCCTGAATCAAGAAGTGCAAATGTCTCTACAACTGTATCGCCATCAGCTGCTCGTACCTTCACTGGTACTATAGGAAGAGCAACTCTATACCTTCCGGCCCCCGTGGCATTACTGCTTGCATGCGAAGAGGAAGCTTCACTGGCGGAAGCTCTGTCATCAGTCTGGGTCATAGAGTTGGATTGACCACTATCTCTCTCTGCCTTCTTGGAAGAAGAATTCCTATCTCCACGACTAAACATCATCTGCTTCCCAGTATGTAGAAACTTTGTGTGCTTCTGTTTGCAACCCTTCACTGAACAAGTCCTGTTCAAGGTGCACTTAAAGGACATATGCCCTGGCTGTAGACAATTGAAGCAGAGTCTCTGTTCACGAGCAAAGTGGAAACGTTGCTCAGGATTCATATCCTTGAACCGCTGACAACCAAACAATCCATGATCAGCATGGCAAAGAGCGCACTTCTGTGGACTGAGGGATGCTGAGAAGTTTCCCTTGGAAGAATGGTATCGGTTTGGATTCGAAACCTTATCCTTGTCTTTGGCCTTGAAACTGCGTCCTTCTTTCCATCCTCCCTGAACTAGAGCTCCGTAGACGGGATCATTGATCTCTTCAGCAGCATCGTTCACAAATCGAACAACATCAAAGATTGCAGGTGACCTTCCGGTATCACGGATCCTTTTCACTTGGCCAAGCCACCGACTCCTCAACTGGTAGGGCAATCTTTCGATCAGCTTCACTAATTCTCTTTGGGTACTCAATTCCTGGAGCACACCCATTGCCTTGAGGGTCTCTGTACAGGTCTGTAACTCATCAGCAAAATCTCGCAGCTGCTTGCAGTTGTTTAGTACAGCTGGGCCGTCCGTAACTCTCCTCAACCAGGCTTCCTCAATCTTGTGAGTGTCACCAAACCTCTCAGCAAGGAGCCCCCTAGCTCTTAGGTACCCTTGATCTGGTGACATCATCATGCAGCATTGGATGACCTTCTTTGCTGCTCCTTCACAACAGTGAAACAGTCTCATGAGTTTGCCACTACTGGACAATGACGTGTCCCCAATCATACAGTCATATGATTGTACAAACTCATAATATTTTAATGGGTCACCATCAAATTTCATGAGTTCGGCACTTGGCAAATTAATGGATTCAAGAAGCTGCTGTTGTTGCATTTGGCCCTGCCTCAAATGTCCTAAGATCTCGTAATCGAAATGATCTCTGGATTCTCTGTGTGACTCATCACTGGCCTTTGGCGTTGACTCAGGTGCTCTTAATACCTCAACACCAATGTTCTGCTTCTGAGGTGTATCCGTTGCAGGATATGGCAATGTGCTGTCATCATTGACAGACTGAGGCTTGAAGGTAACCTCATCTCCTTCACTAGCCTTGACAAGATCATCTTCATACTGGCGATAGACAAGCTCCTCTGCTTCCATGACTTTGAGCTTTGTCTTCAGCTCCAACTCAGTTTTTCTCTGCTTGAGCCTCAACTCTTCAAGCTCTAACTCCTGGTGCTGTCTAAGAGCCTCCACCTCAGCTTTGAGGACCGCCTTCTTTGCTAGTGCCTTTACTCTGGCACTGGAACTAACAGCAGTACTTCTCCCACTCTGGCTAACAGCAGTACTTCTGCCACTCTGGCTAACCGAGTCCTCCGGTTGTACTTCACTCATGTTGACTGTTTGTTGACTGCTTGGTGACTGCTTGACGTTCTCACTTATCCAAGCTGATATTGAACTTGTTGTGACTTCCAAAACACCTCGACACCATCGACGACAGAACTTGACAAACCATGAAGATACCGTGCAAACAATGCAGGTTCAATCTGCAATTTAATGTAAACATATAAGCATTTGTTTAGTCATATGTCGCCATTATTCATGAAATAATATCTTTCTAGATGTAATAAACTTCACCTCAGTGAAACACAATACTGCAACCCTAGTTCACTTGTTTGTATAAATTTCTATTGTTATTTGCTTAAACCAAGATAAATTGTCATAATACTCTGTGGGTCTTTCCACACTTGTTACAATTAAATAAACCATTAAATTCCTTCATTGTATATGAACTGAATAGATTGTGATTAATGTAGAAGTCTACAGGCCTATACCTTCATAATCACAACCTTGACATAACAAGTCAAATCATGCACTGCACCAATGTTTCTAGTGCTGCATGGTAGTAATTTTGTCTCTCTTTGTAGAGAGCATGCACACTCATAATAATCCAACTGAGCTACAAACTCCATAATATGCCTCTTATAATTTCATATCATTCATCTTTACTTTGATAGCTAAACAATACCTAAACGTAAATGCCCACATATACGCCCGATTCATTATCAAAGTACATTACACGTACTGACAAGTACATTACGTAATACATGCACACGTACAAACCCGTGCACTTTCACATACACGTGTACTCTCGGCCTTTCATTTATAAGGCATCACAAATGTCACTTAAATCTCATAATTTATAAAGCCAATAGGCTAGAAAGATACATTAATGCTTTAACTTCAAGATAACATGCATAGTTTACTCACATCATTGGGCTTGTATCGAAATTAGACAAATATCAATGGCATCTCCGGTTAACATAACCTTTCCGAAACATGGAAATTAGCAGCACGCCTAACAGCGCCTCCAAGCGGCCAAATCAATACTAGCTTCTTATTTATCGCTAGTGACGTCACAGTCTTGCCTAAATCTAACAAAAAGGGCTTTCTACACACGACACAAAGTGTTAAAAAAAAAAAATTCTCTTTTTATCCGTTTCTATATCGCCTTTTTGTAACTCACTTTCTCTCACTGCCCCTCCGCCCCCGCCTCTCTCTCTCTCTCTCTCTTTTCCCATCTCGCTTTTTGTTTCGGCCCACCTCCATCTCCCCCTTTCTCTTTTATATAACGACTTACGCACTCTCTTCCTTCCCGCGTATTCCCTCTTTCTCCCCTAATGTTGATTACGCTCATTTGTCACGCATGCCGCTAACAAAACCAAACATATCCTTTCTCTTTTTCTCAGTTACTCCTTCTCTCACTCTCTCGTTCTCACTATCTCTCTCTCTCTCTCCCCTCTCTCTCTCTCCATCTCTCTCTTTCTCTTCCTTTACTTGTATTTCTCCCTGTTTCTATTTTTCAATCTCTTTCTCTCGCCCCCTCTCTTTCTCTCTCTCTCTCTCTTACTCTGGCACAGTTCTCCGATGAAATAAAAATGCATAACTTTTTTCTACACTTCAAGACAGATCGGTACAATTATATTACATCTCCTCGTAAAGCCAAATAGGTCATCTTTGTTTTTATTGCATAGTGGATGAATAAAACAGAAATAGAACAAAGCTCTCAAAATGCAGGCGGAAATGGCATATATACTGGGGAATAATGGAAGCGCAGAAAATATCTTGTTTACCAAGAATGTTAACAATAGTAGTATGCAATGTTATACTTGATTACATGTGATTTTAATTTCCCCGTTGTGGAATTTTGCAAAGGTCATCCTTGACATTCGCACCCGGGATCTCATAACAAAGCAATCGAAATCAAATTTTCGCCGATGGACTCGCAAGAAACCTATTCTTTTACATGCTTAAGAAAAGCTGTATGGGGAAAACAAACGATGCTTTCGAAATAACTATGCATGGATTCTGTGTTCCCCCCTTTTAATGAAATGGAGTAGGATTCCAAAATGTTCCAAGGGTAATATTGTTTATTTCTCTTGGAGGTCTAATATCAGTTATCAATAGGGTGTCCAGGGAGCTCCCCCCCCCCCAAAAAAAAAAGGTAGAAAGAAAGAAACATGATGAATGATGCTTAGAGACCAACGTTTGTTTGTTTTGTTTTTATTGGAGAGCGGATGAATTACTCATGCTTTTGCTTAATCATCACAATGAAAACAAACAGATGATAGAGTGCACCAATCCAATGATTAAATCTATTTCGACATTAATTGCCAAAGCGTGTTTAACTGCAATGGTACATAGAAGGGGCACGTTCTCGCAATCTCTCTCTCTCTCATCTCTCACTCTCTCTTTTCTGAAATAAATTCTTAAATAAATTTTAGTCATAACATTCATGCCCCACCTCCTAAGATGCCCACTGCTTGATATCGGTCATTGTTGAATATTTACAATATTTTGTTCGTTTGTACTAATCAAGTGCTAGATTCAACAATGACTTGAGAATGTAGAAGGTTTAAAGATCGAGTCTCAATAATTTGTATTAAAATCTTCGGAATATATATCACAGTCTTAACTTAGTTAGATTACGAAAGTACGAAATCGCACTTTGTCTAGGATTAAGGATTATGGATTCAGAAGATATTCTTGCATTGAGGAATTCCATACATGCACATGTATATCCTGCCTTAAAAATATTGTATTTCCAAATACAAAGTGATATACCATCATAGATAACCATTTATTATTACCATCCATATACAATAATGATCTAGTTTTTATTAAGAACTTTCAGTCCGTATAAGAGGTTCACATGTACACTTCATCGATAAGGGTTGAAACAAAACTACTTAGAGAGTTTTCTCGGAAAGAATGACGGTTTTTTTATTATTCATTTCGTAGATGGACTTTCACCCGATACCTTTGAAACTCTCCGTTATAATAGATGACAAACTTGCCCGGTTCAGTTACTGCGCATGTCAAGCCATTGCATCGGTCCTCGGATCCTTTAAAATCGATGATCCTATCCTTGATAGCACCAACAAGAAGAGCAACAAGAGAAACGGAGTAGACCTGACGTTGATCATCCCAATATATGACGTAGAGGGTTTCACAAGAACGATCCACTGACACGCTCCAAATGTATTTATCGTAAAAGAACGACGACCAAGGGGACACCAACGTTCCAGAGTGATTGACGAAGGACAAGTCGGTGCCATTGGGCTTGCAGATGCGCGCAATGACCCTTCCATTTGACAGAGCGCGGATGTCCCGGATTGGCAGGTCATCAGCGGTGAGGGACTCTTTGGCTTCGCTGCTGTCAGAGCTGAAGACCTGGACAACGGTATCACCAAAGATGGCCGCAAGTATCATGTCATCCTCATCAACGTCAACGCATACATACTGAGCAGTGTTCGAGGAACTAATAGAAGGTCTTCTTAGGTCGATTTCCTTGATAAGGTTCCAGTGCTGATCGTATATGAGGACTGTGCCATGAATTGATCCGCAGACAATTTTGTCATCCTTGAGCGCAGCACAGGAGTAAATGTCTTTGCCTTGCTCGCAAACCCTGAAGGTTTGATTCAATTTTAGGCTGGTAGTATAGACATTAAATTCCTTATCTATAAGAACCACTTCGTCTTTGAAGACAGTTCCGGAAATATAAGATCGGCTCGTTGTAATATCAGACTTGAATGTGTCCCCTCGCTCCACCTCAACAAACATCTTCTTCATGACCTTCTTTGCTGAGGTGGCAGCCATCTTTAAAATAAACCAAGCGAAGTTTCAGGGGTTCTCCAACATCTTAAAAAATGCAATATAGTCCTTCTCAAAAAGTTTGCTCCGTGTAGGCTGTTACAAATATTTGTTATTGTCTGATATCCATTGTGTTGTTCTATCCCATTTACTCATTTAATTATACTTGATTTAATTTCGAACCAAAATATTACTGGCTACAACTTTTCCGAGACGTTTATTGTCTTGAAACTACAGAGCTTAAATGAAATGCCAATATTTTAAGTCAGGGTAGGCTTATACAATATGCCAAAACTGTATGTACAAACAAAAAAGATATTTACATTGAATTTGACAAGTCTTTGCATGTTTTGAATGTGAGCGATTTATCATTCTCTTATTATTTATTATTTTCTCGTCTTTTGAAAACGTGTTCAACATGTTCATATTAATGATTAGCTCTTCTGCAACGATATACCCTGGGATCAGCTATAGTAGTTGCATTTACGTGACCCATCGATCAAGGCATTTAATATGGGAATCACAAGGTCCCGGGCTGTACTTTGTGGTGTTTACTTCTATGTTTATCTTGATCATGTTTATGCTAAAGGCCTTAAAATTGTTTGTTTTGGGGCAATGAAAACAAATTACCACCCTTAAAACCTTAATACCAGGTATCAGGTGCACATAATTGGATGTACTATCATCAAACCTTTGTAAGGTGAAAAGTTTATTTATTTTACTTCCTGACAATAAATCATTTAAAATGTTTCACTGTAACGTTTGAATTTACTTGTTGAACGGTTGGTAACTTGATTTTCTATATCGAAGGATAACGTATTTGCTATAACGATTCATGTCATTGGTAGATTTAAAGCCCCACTGTCCTACTTGTAGCTACTTGCCCCCTCTATATAGAAAACTTCCCAATCGGTGCTATCCCCTTTTTCTTATGATAGTAGAGAGCTGAGTTAATGAGATAGCCACCTGTCAGTGACCTCGCTGTGTGGTCTAATCCCTTCTGGCCCAGTAGTATTGACGGTCTTTAAAATCCTAGGCTGATTATATTTAAATTGGTTTGTGTTAATGGACAAGATAAATGATAAAATCATCAGCAAACGAAACGAATATCTTAAATGATATTCAGGCAGCCTTGGAAGAAGGCTCAAGAGAATAAGATTTTCACTCTGGATGCAGGCCCTGTAACAAATCATGTCCTGTCTATCAGGTAGTTACTCTACCAAAGTAAGGACCGTCCTTTGATACCACTATGAGAAATCTTAGAAAACGATATAATTATGTAAATGATAGATGGTATATTAGTTGTTTCTGGCCTTCGGTGAATTGTATGCCAGAGCCATTACATGCTCAGTTCTGGAGCTAACTATTCATCGAGAATGACATAGGTCGCGCATTCACTTTCGTTCATTAAATCATCAGCACTTCCTTCACCTCCTAGAGAACACATCTGATTGGTTGAATTGTATGTGAACGCTTTACAATTGACCAATGAGAGACATTTTGAGGCGCAGTGCAACCGCGTGCGTGCATTTTTATTGGTTGAAAGTACATTGGAATTTTTAATTGAGCCACTCCTAGTGACTAGACTAAACCGTAGATTACGAAGATTCGGAGTGCTGCTTGTTGCTACTGCGCCGGAGGCCATTGCTGACGTTGTAGGGAACGTGCTTTGGCTTGAAGATGTGGCCTCTGGTACAGTCGATGCTGTTGTTGAAATCGGCGTTGTGGATGATTCCTCCGTAGACATCATGGTGGAGGTTCCTTCAGTAGTCGTATCGTCAGGAGTTGTTGCAATAGGAGTTGTCGTTGATTGTACTGTAGTTGTTGCACCGGTGGTTGTCGTGATTTGTGCTGTTGTTGCCTCTGTAGTCGTAACGTCAGGAGTCGTTGCAATAGGATTTGTCGTTGATTCCACTGTAGTTGTTGCATCGGTGGTTGTCGTGATTTGTGTTGTTGTTGCCTCTGTAGTCGTAACGTCAGGAGTCGTTGCAATAGGATTTGTCGTTGATTCCACTGTAGTTGTTGCATCGATGGTTGTCGTGATTTGTGCTGTTGTTGCCTCTGTAGTCGTAACGTCAGGAGTTGTTGCAATAGGGGTTGTCGTTGATTCCACTGTAGTTGTTGCATCGATGGTTGTCGTAATTTGTGCTGTTGTTGCCTCTGTAGTCGTAACGTCAGTGGTTGTTGTGATGGGTAAAGTGGTTGATTCCTCTGTAGTAGATGCGATACTGGTTGTAGTATCAGTTACTGTCGGAAATAGAGGAATGATTGAAAATATAATGATATCATTATTTTATAGTTCGGACGTAAGTACATGTAATAACTTGAGTATTATACTGCTAGGTAAATGAAGAATAACACGATCGCAAAGATTTTCGGGAAATCAACCAAAGACAACTATTTAAATAGCCCTATCCATTACCTACTGAACTATGCAAACATATCAATGACGTATCCAATAATTTGAACTTCATACCTAGAGGATAGACACCATGGTTGTTGAAATTGCCAATGTGTTGAATAATTAATAACTCACTTTTACCACTTTTATTGAACCGAAAACTGAAGGCAGAAGTGTGTTATGACTCTTTTATTTCTTCAAACTACGGTCCGATACCGGACTTGGTGGCTTTTTCTTCTTGAAAACCTATTTAAAATTGTGATTAATACACTCACATGCTGGCGCTTCACATATGACAGCGTTCTCGTTTGTGCAAGGCTCTACTTCTACTTCTCTAAATGCGAAGATGGTTATACAATATGAACCAGCCTGGGTAACAATGGGAGAAAGAAATAAAAATCATAATTTGAATTTGATTGTAGAGGTGTCGTGGTCGAGTGGATATGTCGCCGGACTGTGGATCACAAGGTCCGCGCTTCGAGTCCCGCCGCGGCACTAATGTCCTTTGGCAATACATTAATCTACATTCGCCACACTCCACCCAGGTGAGGTAAATGGGGACCTGGCAGAAATTAATTCCTTGAAATGCTAGAGCCCCGTATGGCAGCCATGCTTAAGCCGGGGTAATACTTCCCAAAACTCTTCGGAAGCGCATAGAGTCGTTATAATTTGATATGAGCTATACAAGAACCGAGTAATATTAGGTGGTCTACCGCGAAGCATGGCAGAGTACCTATTGATTTTATCAGAATCTTTCTTTTTTCTTTTTCCTTTTCCTCTAATCTTTCTGTATGGATTTTGTTACGTGGATATCTAATGAATGGCATGGTGATTTACCATAAAACTGTCATTGCATGTGGCATTGTATGGTTATTGTGTCTAACGAAGAGATTTGTTTTATCACTGATGCGTGACGTCATCTAGGCGCCATTTTGTTAATTTCTAATATTCTTAAAGTTCCAGGAACATTTCAAGCATTTCAAAATTTTACGTGCGTAAGCGCCAACCTCATTATACTTGGAATATTTGTATTTTATGTACCTTCTGTTACAAAATAAAATAATAAAAAATAGCGGCGAAAGCAGACATAGCCTACTATTATAGCTTTTCGTCTCGCCCTCTTCGAAGTAAATCGCAAGAAGAAACAGAAAGGCGAAATTCGTTGCTAAAATTCGATTTTGTAGTAAAATTACACATTCACAATAATTATAATTATTGGCATTAATATCATGATTATAAAAAAAATGAATTTCATGCTTTGTAGGCCTGTGTTTGGTTGTGGTAGAGCATGGTGTTACTAGCCTACACTGTAAAAAAGAATTTGTTCATTGATAATTTTTACGTATTTTTTCCATGTAGAATTTACTTGAAAACATTAGTTTTGCCACTTACGCACTAAATTTAAGTCTTGCTAACTCAAACTTTCAATTTAGTAGAACATACGTGGAATATTTAAGTAAAATCAAATACATAAGAACTTTAAGTAATTTCAGCTTGTATTAATTTAGTAATTTTAACTCAAAATCAGAAATTATACGTATTACTCAAACAATTTATGTTGATTATTCTTATCTTTTTAAAGTAAGGACCGATGCAGTGCGTAATAGAAATATTTACATAATTTATGAATATTCATTAAGACCAAATTAAACTCTTTTTTAAGTAAAACAATTCTTTTTTGTGGTTGAATGAAAATTTAAGGACTTTAAAACATTTACTAATTCATTTAACATGGCTAAGCAAAGACAAGACAATTTTTAATTGTTACCCAGTTCAAAACAAATCAAAACTTGATATTTCAGGAAATTGCCAACCAATTTTCCTTTTAAGATGCTACGATCAAGTATATATAAAATTTGGAGCCTTTCAATATGTGTCGAATTGAAGCGTATGTAATAGTTTGTGATGGTGGTAGATATATATATACGGTTAAATCTTAAATAGAAGTAGTGAATGATTAGTGGATGTTACTTGTTAGATTAGATGGGTACCAAATCGTGCAATATGTAATCCTATCATAGCTTTTTTTTAATTATCTAAAATGATTACAATACTTAAATTATTTACGTTAATGTAACTCGATTTAACTGAGTAAAAATTTATTCAGCAAAATAAGTAAATTCTACTTAAGATGCCGTAGGTAATATTTACTTAATAAAAATAAGGCAATTCTTTTCCTCAATTTTATTGAGTTATTTCGACTATTATTTTTTTACAGTGTAGGAACTCCATGGGTAGAGGAAGGATATGAGTGAATACAAAAAAAAAAGGGGGGGGGGGGGAGGGGAACAATCAATCGAAAGAAATGATACTTTCATACCAAAAAGAAGGAAGGAACCATAAATCTTACCGATGGTAAGGTGCTCCCATCGTATACAATCCAAGCACCTGATCCGTAGTGATTGAACAGTTCTCCGACCTCAATCTTACCGGTAATTGCAATACTTCTACCGGCCTCGAGCAGGCAGAAATTCTCACCGCCTACCGCTGAGTAGGGACCATTGTGGAGAGAGTAACACGAGCCGTCGAGTTCCTCCATCTCATACGGACAAGCTGAAATGAAGGGGGCATTTTATTTTCATTAGCATATAAAGGTAGCTTTTTTATGAGGTGATGTTGGAGGGGGCAAAAAGGCATGACGCCCTCGGCAAAAAAATGAACAGGTGAAATAGGCTTACGTTAACATACAAAATATTAGAAATGTCGAAATATCCCATTTTAAATATTTCTAATCAATTTGTTTAATCGTCTCTGCATTCGTGCGTATTTGGAGGATAATCCCCTTCCTCTCTTTTAAAAATTATACCATATTACTATACATTGTGAGGTCTAACTCATCGTCATGCATAACGCTTAACTTGTTACCTTATGTTCTAAATACTATAGGCTTTTATCATTGTAAGTATAGCCCTATATGAGAATTGATCGTGAGTCTTATACTTTAAGTAGGTGCATCATTTTTCCCAATAGTGCAAATAAACTGGAGTATAATTTTAGACGGCAGGGTAATCTTCATTAAAATATTATGAATATTACAACTTGGATGCTTTAGTTCTATAATAACTGAAGACAAAATTGTTTGATCATCATTATGATGTGCTATCTGTAAATAATGTTACACCATTTAATATCAATGCGAGGATTAATATATCGATTTGAGTAAAGACTTAATCCTCATTAAAACTTACCGACCTCCTTTCGTTGGCGGAAGAAAATATAACAGAATTCCGAAGAAGATCATAACGTCTATCCACATCATATTAGTAGCGGCAGTTGAATATAATCCTGACTTCATGCTTACAGGCAGATGTATGAGACAAACAGTAATTGATCGAGTAACAGAAATTGACGAATTTCGTTGATGGCTTTACTTAATCAACAACTTTAATTTTTTAGCGACCTCTATGCTGTAGTGTCGCAATGTACTTGGTATGTATAATTATTATCATGAAAAGAGGTTTTTGTTTTCTTCTTCTGAAAACAAGTTAATTATGGTTGGGAAGGGGGTGGTTGCTATTCACGTCACTTCACATTAGTTGATTTCATTAGAAAATAATGCTTTGCTCTTTCTACCCGATCTCTCTCTCTGTCTCTCTCTCTTCCTCTCTCTCCCTTCCCATCTTACTTTTTGTTTCGGCCTACCTTCCTCTCCCCACTCTCTTTTATATATCGACTACCTATTCCCCCTTTTATTCTATTCTCCCCTTTTGTTGATTACGCTCATTTGTCTCGCATGCCCGCTAAAAAAACCAAACCCATCCTTTCTCCTTTTCTCAGTTACTCCTTCTCTATCTCTCTCTCTCTCTCTCTCTCTCTCTCTCTCCATCTCTGTTACCCTGGCACAACATTTCCTTTCTACAGTTAAAACAAGTCGGTACAATTATATTACCAACTCCTCGTAAAGTCATATAGGTCATCCTTGTTTTTATTGAATAGTGGATAAAATGAATCAAATAAAAATAGAACAAAGCTCTCGAAATGCAGGCGGAAATGGCATATTATACTAGGGAATAATGGAATCGCAGAAAATATCTTGTTTACCAAGAATGTTTACAATTTTAGTATACAAGGTTATACTTGACTACATGTCATTTTAATTTCCCCATTGTGGAATTTGGCAAAGGGCATCCTTGACATTCGCACCCGGGATCTCATAACAATGCAATAAAAATCAAAATTTTCAGTCATAGAATCACAGGAAACCATATCTTTATAATTATAAGGAAAGCTGTACGGTGAAAACAACCAATGCTTTCGAAATAACTATGTCTGTGTTCCCCTTTTTAATGAAATGGAGTGGAATTCCAAAATGTTCCAAGGGTAATATTGATTATCTCTCATGGAGCCTTAATATTCATAATTACTAGCTCATCCATAAAGCCTCCCCCCCACCCACACAAAAGAGAGAAAAAAAGAAATAAAGAAAAGTAATGAAAAAAAGAAAAAAGAAAAACAATGACGAATGTTGCATGTAGAGATCAACGATTTTAAGACAAGAAGCAGAAGATTCGTTTCTCGGCAGTTTGATTGAACTTGAAACAAAGTATGAGAGAGAGAGAGAGAGAGGAAGGAAGATAGAGAGAGAGAGTGGGGGAGGTGGGAAGAAAGAGCTAATTATGTTGTAGGCAAGAATTTGACATTCCTCAAAACAATTCCTTTCAGGTAAACTTTACAAAAAATTGTCGGAAAATGTATAAGACTTGGGAAATATATTATTTCTTGGGGTAGATCTCTCACGTGAAGTGTGTTTATAACCCCGAACCTAAAACTGTTAATATAAGCGCTTTTTTCTTTACTTCTTGGCCGTGTTCTCCTGCTTGTTGGTAAAGTTGTGAGCAAATAGTATCAGACCTCCCTCTCTACATCTACAAGAACATCATTTCCATTTTAACAAACAATTAATTTGCATTTTTCACAATTATGAACTTTTGATAAATTCAGGGCTGGGATTTTTAGGGGCATTGTTGACATATCGTTCTTCAAATTGGCAGCCACATTGTTCTACTAAACGCAATGGCCCGAATTCACAAAGGAGGTTTGTAAAAAACGCGTCAAAACGCGTCATATGACATACATAGACCAAGGTTTGTCGACAAACCTCCTTTGTGAATTCGGGCCAATATCTCTGAAAACATTAGACAAGTCTATTAATTTTTGTCAAATCTTATAGTTGAGTAATAACTAATTTTGATCGAAAACAAAGGATTGTAACTGCTAAACGTGTTGTCAATTTAAGGATTTGTTTAAGGCTTTAGAATGCAAATTGGGCATAAAACAAATATGTACCAAATGTGTGCAGGAACTTTTGCCCTTTCTTAAAGCCCCACTGTACTACGTGTAGCTACTTGCTCCCTCTATATAGAAAACAATCCCTAATCTGTGTCTTTTGGTCCCCCTTGATCCTCTTTTTCTTGTGTTAATTGAGAGCTGAGTTGATGAGATAGCCACCTGTCAGTGATCTCGCTGGATGGTCTAATCCCTCCTGTTCACACAAGTACAGACGACCTTTAACATTGTACATTTTTTTCATAGGGCTCTGAAAAAAGTTACTGAGCCGAACCACAAAATGTTGAATGGTGGTACTGAGGGTTAGAAGAAAGCAAAGGCAGTTATCCTAGATCCAGTTTTATTCGTCTTTTTTTTTATTGGAGAGCGGATGAATTACTCATGCTATTGTTAAATCATCACAAAGGAAACAAACAAATGATAGAATGCACCAATGCAATGATCAATTCTATTTTGATACTAATGACCAAATCGTGTTCAACTGCTAGGGAATATAGGAGGGGGCACGTTCTCGCTGTCTCTCTCTCTCTCTCTTTCTCTCTCTTTCTCCCTCTCTCTTTCTTTTCCCTCTTCTCTCTCTCTCTTCTCCCCTTTCTCTGATTTATAACAATGCTGCCTATCACAAGAATTACAAATGAGAAACTGAGCGTGTGGCCGAGAATTTTGAATCTAAAGTCTTTAAGTGCAATTAAATTAGGCGCTGTACAAAGCACTAATTTATTAAGTTGAAACGAAAGATGACTTTGAATACACTAAAATAAATATACTCGTATAGCCTTTCGCCAATACTAGATACAGTTTAATAATCACTCAACAGAACTTCTAAATTATTTTGTACGTGTTACATTCCGTGTTATCCTGTAAATTGTCTATACCACCTGCATCCCCTAAATAACACTTCTGATTGACTGATGAGTAGGTGAACACCTGACAACCGTCCAATGAGCCGCACTTGACCGCGCAGTGTAATGGAGTTCGAATCTTGTCAATGGTTCTTATCAAATTCGGTTCCGTCAGTGACCGGCCAGCACTGGCTAATGTAAACGAGTACTCTCTGTTTCTGGTTACTGTGGTAGATGTCGATGACGTCATAGATGAGGGCAATGTTGGAGTGGTAGGTATCAGTTGGCTCGTAGTGGGAGGACTTTGAGTAGTCACAACAGAAGTCTGAGGGTTTGTGGTCATTGAACTTAGAGAGGTGCTCAAGATGGTTGTAGAATCAGTCGTTGGGCTGGTTGTAGTTATTGTTTCGGTAGTTATGACCGCAGTTGTGGGTATTGGCTCAGTCGTTGGGCTGGTTGTAGTTATTGTTTCGGTAGTGATCACATCAGTTGTGGGTATTGGCTCAGTCGTTGGACTGGTTGTTGTTATTGTTTCCGTAGTTATGACCGCAGTTGTGGGTATTGGCTCAGTCGTTGGGTTGGTTGTGGTTATTGTTTCGGTAGATATGATCGCAGTTGTGGGTATTGGCTCAGTCGTTGGGCTGGTTGTAGTTATTGTTTCGGTAGTTGTGACCGCAGTTGTGGGTATTGGCTCAGTCGTTGGGCTGGTTGTAGTTATTGTTTCGGTAGTTTTGACCGCTGTTGTGGGTATTGGCTCAGTCGTTGGGCTGGTTGTAGTTATTGTTTCGGTAGTTATGCCCGCAGTTGTGGGTATTGGCTCAGTCGTTGGGCTAGTTGTAGTTATTGTTTCGGTAGTGATCACATCAGTTGTGGGTATTGGCTCAGTCGTTGGACTGGTTGTTGTTATTGTTTCCGTAGTTATGACCGCAGTTGTAGGTATTGGCTCAGTCGTTGGGCTGGTTGTGGTTATTTTTTCGGTAGTTATGACCGCAGTTGTTGGTATTGGCTCAGTCGTTGGGCTGGTTGTAGTTATTGTTTCGGTGGTTATGACCGCAGTTGTGGTTATTGGCTCAGTCGTTGGGCTGGTTGTAGTTATTGTTTCGGTAGTTATGACCGCAGTTGTGGTTATTGGCTCAGTCGTTGGGCTGGTTGTAGTTATTGTGTCGGTAGTTATGACCGCAGTTGTGGGTATTGGCTCAGTCGTTTGGCTGGTTGTAGTTATTGTTTCGGTAGTTATGCCCGCAGTTGTGGGTATTGGCTCAGTCGTTGGGCTGGTTGTAGTTATTGTTTCGGTAGTTGTGACCGCAGTTGTGGGTATTGGCTCAGTCGTTTGGCTGATTGTAGTTATTGTTTCGGTAGTTATGCCCGCAGTTGTGGGTATTGGCTCAGTCGTTGGGCTGGTTGTAGTTATTGTTTCGGTAGTTATGACCGCAGTTGTGGGTATTGGCTCAGTCGTTGGGCTGGTTGTAGTTATTGTTTCGGTAGTTATGACCGCAGTTGTGGGTATTGGCTCAGTCGTTGGGCTGGTTGTAGTTATTGTTTCGGTAGTTGTGACCACAGTTGTAGGTATTGGCTCAGTCGTTGGGCTGGTTGTAGTTATTGTTTCGGTAGTTATGACAGCAGTTGTGGGTATTGGCTCAGTCGTTGGGCTGGTTGTAGTTATTGTTTCGGTAGTTGTGACCACAGTTGTAGGTATTGGCTCAGTCGTTGGGCTGGTTGTAGTTATTGTTTCAGTAGTTGTGACCGCAGTTGTGGGTATTGGCTCAGTCGTTGGGCTGGTTGTAGTTATTGTTTCGGTAGTTGTGACCGCAGTTGTGGGTATTGGCTCAGTTGTTGGGCTGGTTGTAGTTAGTGTTTCGGTAGTTATGACCGCAGTTGTGGGTATCGGCTCAGTCGTTGGGCTGGTTGTAGTTATTGTTTCGGTAGTTATGCCCGCAGTTGTTGGTATTGGCTCAGTCGTTGGGCTGGTTGTAGTTATTGTTTCGGTAGTTATGACCGCAGTTGTGGTTATTGGCTCAGTCGTTTGGCTGGTTGACATTATTTTTTCGGTAGTGATCACAGCAGTTGTGGGTATTGGCTCAGTCGTTGGGCTGGTTGTAGTTATTGTTTCGGTAGTTATGCCCGCAGTTGTGGGTATTGGCTCAGTCGTTGGGCTGGTTGTAGTTATTGTTTCGGTAGTGATCACATCAGATGTGGGTATTGGCTCAGTCGTTGGACTGGTTGTTGTTATTGTTTCGGTAGTTGTGACCGCAGTTGTGGGTATTGGCTCAGTCGTTGGGCTGGTTGTGGTTATTGTTTCGGTAGATATGATCGCAGTTGTGGGTATTGGCTCAGTCGTTGGGCTGGTTGTAGTTATTGTTTCGGTAGTTATGACCGCAGTTGTTGGTATTGGCTCAGTCGTTGGGCTGGTTGTAGTCATTGTTTCGGTAGTTATGACCGCAGTTGTGGTTATTGGCTCAGTCGTTTGGCTGGTTGACATTATTTTTTCGGTAGTGATCACAGCAGTTGTGGGTATTGGCTCAGTCGTTGGACTGGTTGTAGTTATTGTTTCGGTAGTTATGACCGCAGTTGTGGGTATTGGCTCAGTCGTTGGACTGGTTGTAGTTATTGTTTCGGTAGTTATGACCGCAGTTGTGGGTATTGGCTCAGTCGTTGGGCTGGTTGTAGTTATTGTTTCGGTAGTTATGACCGCAGTTGTTGGTATTGGCTCAGTCGTTGGGCTGGTTGTAGTTATTGTTTCGGTAGTTATGACCGCAGTTGTTGGTATTGGCTCAGTCGTTGGGCTGGTTGTAGTTATTGTTTCGGTAGTTATGACCGCAGTTGTGGTTATTGGCTCAGTCGTTTGGCTGGTTGACGTTATTTTTTCGGTAGTGATCACAGCAGTTGTGGGTATTGGCTCAGTCGTTGGACTGGTTGTAGTTATTGTTTCGGTAGTTATGACCGCAGTTGTGGGTATTGGCTCAGTCGTTGGACTGGTTGTAGTTATTGTTTCGGTAGTTATGACCGCAGTTGTGGGTATTGGCTCAGTCGTTGGACTGGTTGTTGTTATTGTTTCCGTACTTATGACCGCAGTTGTGGGTATTGGCTCAGTCGTTGGGCTGGTTGTGGTTATTGTTTCGGTAGATATGATCGCAGTTGTGGGTATTGGCTCAGTCGTTGGGCTGGTTGTAGTTATTGTTTCAGTAGTTGTGACCGCAGTTGTGGGTATTGGCTCAGTCGTTGGGCTGGTTGTAGTTATTGTTTCGGTAGTTGTGACCGCAGTTGTGGGTATTGGCTCAGTCGTTGGGCTGGTTGTAGTTATTGTTTCGGAATTTGTGCCCGCAGTTGTGGGTATTGGCTCAGTCGTTGGGCTGGTTGTAGTTATTGTTTCGGTAGTGATCACATCAGTTGTGGGTATTGGCTCAGTCGTTGGACTGGTTGTTGTTATTGTTTCCGTAGTTATGACCGCAGTTTTGGGTATTGGCTCAGTCGTTGGGCTGGTTGTGGTTATTTTTTCGGTAGTTATGACCGCAGTTGTGGGTATTGGCTCAGTCGTTGGGCTGGTTGTAGTTATTGTTTCGGTAGTTATGACCGCAGTTGGGGTTATTGGCTCAGTCGTTGGGCTGGTTGACGTTATTGTTTCGGTAGTGATCACAGCAGTTGTGGTTATTGGCTCAGTCGTTGGACTGGTTGTAGTTATTGTTTCGGTATTTATGACCGCAGTTGTGGGTATTGGCTCAGTCGTTGGGCTGGTTGTAGTTATTGTTTCGGTAGTTATGACCGCAGTTGTGGGTATTGGCTCAGTCGTTGGGCTGGTTGTGGTTATTTTTTCGGTATATATGATCGCAGTTGTGGGTATTGGCTCAGTCGTTGGGCTGGTTGTAGTTATTGTTTCGGTAGTTATGACCGCAGTTGTTGGTATTGGCTCAGTCGTTGGGCTGGTTGTAGTTATTGTTTCGGTAGTGATCACCGCAGTTGTGGGTATTGGCTCAGTAGTTGGGCTGGTTGTAGTTATTGTTTCCGTAGTTGTGACCGCAGTTGTGGATATTGGCTCAGTCGTTGTCACCTCTGAAAGTACAAATGATTCGAAGTTTGATGACATCTATTTCTCTACCATAAACTACCATGACAGTTTACAAAGCCCTGAATGAGAATCACACACCCAGCATAGTACACTGTTGGTCATAATGATGGAATAATTTTTTTTTACCCCAATTTATGGAACGATTTTGACAATGATTTATTCCTAATAGATCTAAATAATAATATACCTTCTCAGATTTTATTGAATAATAGTTTGCGAGTGTTTGATTTACGTGACTGATAAAGCATGTGTGCGCTACTATGCTTATCAAGCAGGGGACTACACGTCCTTAAGTCATAACTGACAGTATTGAAGATTTATGCCTCACAAAATGGCACTAATATAGCTGATTGACACGGTTTTTATCCTGGGGCCTCACGGTAACAAGACCATTGCTTAGCCACTGAATCATGACTGTACGCAGCGGGGGCTAGGGCACGCGGCCGCCCCCACAAAAACAAAAAAACAAAGAAAATGCAATAAAATATCAATAATTCATTGCATTTCCCCCGTTCCCCTACAGGAAAAATTCCTCTGTAGGGCAATGCCTTGAACCATAACGCATGGTCCTACAGATGGACTGAAAGCCGCCGGTCCCCTAGTTGCTTACTTACAAGCATACGCATGCTTTCTTAGCAGTCAGGTAAAACAAACAAACAACAACACGGGGAAGGAGCACGTGCCTTCTGTATTAAACCGCCCTCCCCCGAATAAGCTTCTACAGTACTCACCTAGATCAGCCTCACATAAGAAGCTATGTGTCGTGTTACACACCTCAGATCGAAGAACCGTCTTGCTCACAATGATTTCACATCCGTTATTGGCCTGAAAGATTCAGTAAATCAATTATCAACATTTAAAATACAAATCAAGTATCAAGATGTAGAGGAATCAGTGAGAGGAATAAATAATTTCACTCTACCAGTTTATCAAATCATATTATGTAAGGACTTTCTCAAGCCAAGTGCATGATTACCATGTTAATTTACACAGTTTCTTGCTGTCTGCTGCATCAAGATCACTGGAGTGAGGATAGGTGGTAATAACGAAATTGTTCGAATAATTACGTGGCTTGGGGAAAGTCCACAGGAGTGGACGAAAGCTTGCCTACTAAATGTTTAGGTTGATAGAAGCTTAAACAACATGTTAGAATTACTTCAACAATAATATTGAATGTTTTCTTGATCAGTTTATCATATGACTGTCAAATGTGCACATGCCTTGAGCCATAATGCATGGTCGTACAGAGGATTTTTTTATGTTGGGGACCGGGGTAAAATTCCATTAATTATTGAAATGTATTGCATTTTCTTTGTTTGTTTTTATTTGTGGGAACTGCCCCCTACCCTAGGCCCCGCTGCGTACAGTCATGGTTCAGTGTCAAAGCAATGGCCTCCTAACTGTGAGGCCCCAGGATCAAAAACGTGTCGATGTCCTTTATTAGTGCCCTTTTGTGGGGCATTAATCCTCGTTACTGTCATTTATGACAAAAGGGCGTAGGTCCCCTAGTTGATAAGTATATTAGCATACACACGCTTTAGCTGTCACGCAAAACAAACACTGACAAATTATTATTCAATAAAATCTGAGAATGTGTACTATTATCTCGATCTATTACTTAGGAATAAATCATTGTCAAAATAATTCCATATATTGAGGTAAAAAAAAAATATTCCAACTATATGAGCGACAGTGTATTATTCCAACTGCGTGTGTGTGTTTCGGTGGGATGGTGTGTGTAATTGGGTGTTAACTGACGTGTATCAATCAGATATGATCATGTATGTCTGAGGACCTCACCCAATAAACAAATTCACGTGAAAATCACTCCAATATCAAGGTATCGACTTGAACAAATTTACGTTCTTCAAACACTTGACATTTACGTGATTGTGTTAACACGTTTCTTGCACTAGGTTACTTATAAAACACGTACACTAAATCACGCAATTGTCACTGGAATATCACCATTATAATAACGTGATTATCCCTACCTTGGAGACCATGGTTTGTAAACCTAATACTCCCGTTTTTGTTTGGTTATGAAATTACATCTTGATAAACGAAATTATCACATTCTTTAGAAGTTTTAGAATCGGGTCACAGAAACACGTGAAGCGTTAGTGATAGTTTTAGTCAAAATATCTGCGTGAAATTCACGTGAATATAAAGAGGCTGACTTGAGATGAAACATGTTCTTCATTCACGTGAAATTTACGTCGAAGAGGAAATATGTAACCAGCGTTCAACCCAATAATTACGCAAATGTTACACAATAAATGAACCAAAATAATGGCGTTCTCATCCCGTTTCTGAACATCATGTTTTGGATCTTCCTTGTTTTGATAATTTCTTGTGTATTTCATTGTTTTTTTAACTTATGTATTTTATTGTTTTTGTTGTTTTATTTCATTTATAATTACAATTCAACTATTTTGACCCCAAAACAAACACCCAAAATTTAAACAAGACTAAATAACCAATGTTTTATCTCTTTTTAGGAAAAATGACATCTCCATATTTTTTGTACACAAATCACAAAAATGAGCGATTTTCGGGCTGACATGCAAAGACAAAAGGTCACGTGACTTTGTAACTATACGTCCGATTAAAAAAAAAAAATCGTTTTAAAAGATGCGTAAGACCCGAAAGAAAAAAGTCATGAAAGGAAAATGTTATATCTCCGGCGGTTTCGGAGTAGTCGCGAAATTTCTATACGGGGGGGGGGGGGATCAAATTGACCCCCCCCAGTTAACATAGAGTTAAATGGTAACTGTGAAACCATCAAGACACCCAATAATAACTCATTTTTCACACCTAAAAAATCACAGATTCACACCTAAGATTAATAATTAGTTTGAGTCATGAGATCATCACCGCGGAACTTATGGCAACATTGACTACCATTAAAAAAGGTGTTTTAAGACACCTAATAATTACTAATTTTTCACACCTAAATATCACGGATTCACAGCTTAGATTAGTTATCAGTTTAAGCCACGTGATCATAACCAAGAAAGTTATGGTAACTTTAAAACCATTTAAAAAGCTGTTTTCAGACACCTAAAAATTACTAATTTCTCACACCTGGAAATCACGGATGCTCAGCTTGTATTAATAAATATTATCCGTTTGAGTCACGAGATCATCACCGCGGAACTAATGGCAACTTTGACTACCATTTAAAAAGGTGTTTTAAGACGCCTAATAATAACGAATTTTTCACACCTAATTATCACGGATTCACAGCTTAGATTAGTAATCAGTTTAAGCCACGTGATCATAACCAAGAAAGTTATGGTAACTTTAAAACCATTTAAAAAGCTGTTTTCAGACACCTAAAAATTACTAATTTCTCACACCTGGAAATCACGGATG
This sequence comes from Strongylocentrotus droebachiensis, assembly GCA_035222895.1. Classification (NCBI taxonomy): domain Eukaryota; kingdom Metazoa; phylum Echinodermata; class Echinoidea; order Camarodonta; family Strongylocentrotidae; genus Strongylocentrotus; species Strongylocentrotus droebachiensis. Next base: position 271,742 of record JAVYIG010000021.1, read on the forward strand.
CTCAGCTTGTATTAATAAATATTATCCGTTTGAGTCACGAGATCATCACCGCGGAACTAATGGCAACTTTGACTACCATTTAAAAAGGTGTTTTAAGACGCCTAATAATAACGAATTTTTCACACCTAAATATCACGGATTTACAGCTTAGATTAGTAATTAGCTTGAGCCACGTGATCATCACCAAGAAAGTTATGGTAACTTTGAAACCATTCAAAAGAGGTGTGTAAGACACCTCAGAATTACTAATTTAATACAACCAGAGATTCACGGACAGAACAATAAGACGATTAGCCGGTGTCAGCAGGCGCGGATCCAGGGGGGGGGGGGGGGGGCCGAGCGTGCCTTGGCCCCCCCCCCGCAAAAAAAAAAAAAAAAAAAAAAAAAAAAGGAGAGAGAGAGAAGGAAACGAAGGGAAAGAGGAGAGAAAGGGAAAAAAAAGAAGAGGAAGAAGAAAAGAAAAGAGGGAAGAAGGAGATCGGGGGGAAGGACTTGCCTCCCCCCCCCCCCAATAAAATAAATAAAAGAGAAGGAAGGAAAGGGAAAGAAAAAAGATAAAGAGGAGATAAAGGGAAGGACAAAATAGGAAGAAGAAAAGAAAAGAAGGGGGATATCAGTTGCAATTTTCCCGCCAACAAGTTGTGGATCAAGGGGGGGGGGAGACCCTAGCCTCCCCCCCCCCCGTCCCCGCTAAAAAAAAGAGAGAAGGAAGGAAAAGGAAAAGAGGAGAGCTAAAAGGGAACAAAAATAAGAGAGAAAAGAAGCGGAGATCAGTTGCGGTTAATCCCGCCAACAATGTGTGGAGCGGGTTGGGGACCAAAATGACCGTGCCCCTCCCCCCCCCCCCCCCTGCAGCAAACCTAAAAGAGAGATAAGGAAGGGAAGGGAAAGTGAAAGAGGAGAGAAAGGGAAAGGAAAAAAAAGAGAATGAAGAAAGGTAAGGGATATCAGTTGCAATTTTCCCGCCAACAAGGTGTAGATCGGAGGGGGGGGGGGGGGCACTGGCATACTGATAGGGGAGGGGGGGGGGGGGGTTGGAGAAATAGAATTCAAACGTGGTTTATTTATAAATCCATAACGGTATTTAACAAATAATGCTGAAATGAGATAATTTTCCTCACTTCATGCGTTTGTTGGAAAATGACAAATTCCTAAATTTACAGCCAGGCAAGAAAATGCTTCTTGAGATGCCTACATATCAGGGCCCGCGGAACGGCGGGGATCGAGCCCCTTCCCCCATAGAAATAGAAAGAAAGAAAGCGAGAAAGAAAAAATAGTTAACTGCCAGTGTCACATTATAATGGGGTATCAAAATATGCTCATCTGACCATGATTAAAATTAATGCCTAAAATCCTAAGGGCTCTGCCCCCTGGATTCCACCTATAGGGCCCTAAGGCGGGCCCTTAGATGCTCATATGACGGTCATTTAATGCCTAAAACCCCTGATTTCTGGGGGCTCTGCCCCCTGGACCCCAAGCCAAATAGTGTCCTGCTAGTGTCACAAATAATAAGGTATCAAAAATGCTCATCTGACCGTAATTAAACGCCTAAAACACCTGAGCTTCTGGGGGCTCTGCCCCCTGGACCCCACGCCAAATAGTGTCCTGCTCGTGTTAATAATAAGGTATCAAAAATGCTCATCTGACCGTAATTAAACGCCTAAAACCCCTGAGCTTCTGGGGGCTCTGCCCCCTGGACCCAACCAAGAGCCCTTAGGCGAGCCCCTCGATACTCATCTGACCGTAATTGAGTGCCTAAAACCCTTAAGATTCCGGGGCTCCGCCCCCTGAACCCCAAGCCAATTAGCGACCTGCAATTAGGTATCAAAATAATGCCCATCTGACCGTAATTAAATGCCTAAACTCCTGATTTTCCGGGGCTCTGCCCCCTGGACCCCGTCTAGGGCGCTAAGGCGGACCCCTGAATGCTAATCTGACCGTAAATTAAAACCTTAAACCCCTGAGCTTCCGGGGCGGACAAGGTATCAACATAATCTGACAGCAGGCGCGTAGCCAGGGGGGGGGGGGGGGGCGGTGGGGTGGTCCCCCAATAAACGCCGGCCAAAAAAGAGAGGAGTGTAAAAGAAACCCTTAAGATTCCGGGGCTCCGCCCCCTGAACCCCAAGCCAATTAGCGACCTGCAATTAGGTATCAAAATAATGCCCATCTGACCGTAATTAAATGCCTAAACTCCTGAACTTCCGGGGCTCTGCCCCCTGGACCCCGTCTAGGGCGCTAAGGCGGACCCCTGAATGCTAATCTGACCGTAAATTAAAACCTTAAACCCCTGAGCTTCCGGGGCGGACAAGGTATCAACATAATCTGACAGCAGGCGCGTAGCCAGGGGGGGGGGGGGGGGGGGGCGGTGGGGTGGTCCCCCAATAAACGCCGGCCAAAAAAGAGAGGAGTGTAAAAGAAGAGGACGTAGGAAGAAAAGGGAATAGACAAAGAACATATTTGAAATTCAGACAAGGATTAAGAGTCGAGAACGGTACAACGAATCGTCTTCTTTCTCTAATGAATTAATGAAACGTCAAAGCTTCCGCGCTTTGCGCGGAAGGGGGGGGGGGGAAATTGATTTAGACAAGGATTAAGAGTCGAGAACGGTACGAAGAATCTTCCTCTTTCTCTAAAGATTTAATGAAAAGTAAAAGCTTCCGCGCTTTGCGCGGGTGGAGGAAACTAAATTATTTTCGAGAGCGGAACAACGAATCGTCTTCATTCTCTAAAAATTTAATGAAAAGTCGAAACGGGGGGAAAACTGAACTTAGACAAGGATTAAGAGTCGAGAACGGTACAACGAATCGTCTTCTTTCTCTAATGATTTAATGAAACGTAAAAGCTGTATTCAGACGAGGATTATTTTCGAGAACGGTACAACGAATCGTCTTCTTTCTCTAATGATTTAATGAAACGTACAAGCTTCAGCGCTTCGCGCGGGAGGGAGGAGGGGAAAACTGAATTCAGATGAGGATTAAGAGTCGAGAACGGTACAACGAATCGTCTTCTTTCTCTAATGATTTAATGAAACGTAAAAGCTTCCGAGCTTTGCGCGGGAGAGGGAGATGAATTTTGACGAGGATTAAGAGTAAAAAACTGTACAACGAATCGTCTTCTTTTTCTAATGATTTAATGAAACGTAAAACCTACCGAGCTTCGCGCGGGAGGGGAAAAACTATTTTCAGACGAGTAGGCACGTACGGAAGGGGGGGGGGAGGGGGTTAGGGGGTTGACCCTCCCCCTCTTCGGTTTTTTATGTGTGTATTTTGGAGCAACCCCCCCCCCTTTTCTGTGATTTTTTTTTTATTTTTTTAAATTAATTAATTTATTTATTTATTTATTTTTTTTTTTTTTAAATGTGCCAATGGCTGACCTAAAAAGTCACCCCCCCCCCCAACGGAACAAAATGTCAAATTTTCAAATTTCGAGACCAAAAAAAAAAAAAGTGTCCTCTTCCCCCTCCCCCCCCCCCCCCCCCCCCCCGCTTATTTAGCGGCTGGCTGAGTCGTTACGATTTTTTTCGGACCCCCAAAAAAAAAGTGGCCCCCCCCCCCTAAGAAATCCTGGATCCGCGCCTGGGTGTCAGTAACGTGATTATTACCATCAACCTTGGATAACCTGTGAAACCAATCGATAAAGGTGCTTTAAAGACCAAATAATTCCTTATTTATCACCACCATCGATAAAAAAACTCGTTGCTTGGTCAAGTGGTTATTTGGTCATAAACACTTGATTTACAGAGGTAAGTGGAATCACGTTAGGCCGCGTTCATGCTTGATTTTGACGGCCAGAATCAGGCATCTGTTACGTGTTTAGTTTAAAACACGCTTGCGTTCATGCTCACTTTTGTAGAATCACCGAAAAACGGCGATCACGAACGCCGATCGTAAACTCACAAAAAGATGCGTTTACAATTGTAAACGCGTTTAAATGGGGTCAACGCACTGACCTCTAGTGGGTCTACGTAGCATGCACAGTGAAGGTCACACAATGCCACACAAGGAGAATTGCCTGGATGAGCCAGAGAAGTAAGCATGAACAGCTACACCGTGGAACTGCGATCACGATGAGCGTTTACGATGAGCGTTTCAGATCGCTCATTCTACCTTCAAAATCAAGCATGAACGCGCTCTTAGTCGCGCTATAAAGGTGAGGTGAGATGAAAACGTGAACAGGAGTACCTTTTTTTAAATGAAGGTACGTGTCGATAACGTTTAAATCTAATTGGCACCATACTTAAAAATCACTTAAAATACACTCCCAAAAGAGGTTATTTTTTGTGTTCTGTTTATTAGGCAGTCTCGAACCGGGGTCCGCCTGGTCAGAGGGTAAAACCGGGGTGGTGATCTAATCGGGAGAGCAATACCATGCGTCCCCCAAAAAACTATACACTTTTGAAATGGCTGCCGAATAAAAAATATATGATTCTGGAGGGAAAGTGTTAAGTATGGAAAGCTCATAAACTCAACTTTCATATAACACCAGGTCCGAAAATAATTCATGCTTGGGTGAGCACTGCTCACTTTTGTAAAGGGTATGGAAATTAGGTTGCGAATATTTTAATATTCGAAGGCTATTTCAAAGGTGTGTATTTTTTGGGGGGACGCACGGTAGTCCCAGGATCATAAACTTACCGAAGGTAGGCCTTTCGCCGGATCCATCACCCAAACATCCTCAAAAGAAGTATAACGAACATTAAAATAACGATAGACGTTAGACAGTTCCACTGAAGAACTGATCGATGCTAGATAACGGCCGGGGCGGGTTGGGCATGTTGTCTCCGCTGTTGGGGCCGTTATTGAGTAAGGATGGAATGCGTAGCAAGAACCGGTAACCTCATGCATTCCAGACTGGCAATCTGGAAAATCAAAAATATCATTCAATAACAATTATTATATTTGCTTATATAGCGCCTAACACTTACTTTATCAGAAGTCTCTAAGCGCTCTACAGTGATGCGGCATAATGATACTGGCATTAGCAGGGTAGCTGTCACGTGCTCTGTGTTTCAAGAAATAAATTCCTAACAGGTTCCATTTACTTCACCTGGGTGGAGTGCAGCACAATGTGGATACATTTCTTGCTGAAGGAAATTAACGTCCTGGAGTGGGATTCGAACTCACGACCCTATGATTGAAAGACGAGAGCCAGAACCACTACACCATAATTATGACGCTTCCACACGATTCAATATATTCATCCTTCTTGAAGAAAAAAAGTTAAAGAAAAAATTGAAAATAGTTTGAAGAGGCAGGGTTCTTGAGATCATTATTGTTCTCGATTTTGAGCTCCTACACCCTCTCGAATCCAGGAAAAAAAAACCAACAAATTCTCTCTAGCGATCCGGTTAATGTTGAAGAAAGTATGTTATTCTTGGGTAAAGCCCCTATCAGCGATTTGCAAGTCCTCAAAACCTTATCTCAATAATTATCTGTAGCAGCGAGATGAGTTTATGAAAGTATTTGCAACATTTCAGCTCAAAAGACTGTGTTTTCCCATGTAAAAGAAGGTATACATGGGTGAAATTGAAGCTCTCATTTTGTACAAATCTCAAATGGGATGGATAAAACACTGGCAGTTACAAAATTCAAATTTGAAAAGAAAAGTGACTGTAATTTCGCTAATAATTAATATTTTGTTAGTTGTTAATTCCGTACATACCTCCACTCGCGAAGCCGAACAGCATATAACATATTAGATGTATCATCATGACAAGATTAGCACAATATAACGATCCCATGTTGAATTATTTTCTCATCCAACTCTTTCGAAATCCAAGTTAAGTTGTGTTATCAAAAACTAAGATGATCTTCAAAAAAAAAATGGGTCAGTTGAAAAAGGCAAAATCGTTGATGGCTTTTATCATTCCTAATAACCTGCAATACTCGAAGGTGAAATGACATCTTTCAAGTTTAATTATCACTCCGTCTCAGTACGACGTGGTTTAGATGAAGCAATGAATTATTGTTGAAACAATTGGTCAAATACCATCAACAATTAATTGCCCTTTGGTGGGGAATTTGCTTGCATCTTCACTGCACACGTTCCTTGTGTCGTGTATGTAAAGTTGTAAACCTGTATAGGCGGTAAAGAAATTTAGAGGTTTTAATCTTGTACATGCAACATATGATTTGAAGATAAAAGTATGAACAAACAAATACAAAACCCGAACAAAATCATAACATAATAGTTTTTAAATTGGTCGAGTGGGGGGGGGGGGTGTATGTACACTAATAAAGGTAGTTAAGCTTTGTTGTAGCCGGGGGGCGGGGGCACATGCCCTTTGTCCCAATCCAATCCAGCATTGATCTGCTCAAGGTTATTTTGTTGCTAGGTAATGTATATTTTGCTGAAGAAAGTTGATCATGTTCACCAGGAAGTTCATCAAGACATAGCCTTCGCTGCTTCCTGAAATTATTTCTCCCTTATTACTTGAAAATGAATCGGGAGAAACGGGAGTATAGTATAATTTATCAAGGTTCATCAGCCTAATTGACGTTTTGATAATTAGTACCAAACAATTCAAATGTATAACCATCATTATCAATATCGACATTAGCTCAAAACACACTGAAGCAATTTGGTTTCTGGATATCGACAGTATAGAGTATTGTCTGAATCTCTGTTTCCCTCTATTTTATGTTTTCCGTCACCTTTTCCATCCTATTCCCCCATCTCTCTCTCTCTCTCTCTCTCTCGCTCTCCTTCTTGTTTTCCTCTCCTTCTCCTCCCCCTCTCTCTCCCTATTTCTCTCTCTCTCCCTCTTTCTGTCCTTCTCTTTCTTTTACCCTCTCATTCTTTCTTCCTTCGTTTATCGGCCTAATTTTTTCAATCACTTTTATTTTGGATTATGCCATATTGGGTTTCCCAACATCTCCATTAAAAAAAGAGCTGAAACAATTATCGTTTGCTCATTTTCTTCCCCCTCTTTTGTTTACCTAAATGTTTGATTTCAATTTACTTATTGGTCTATATCTTTCAACCTTTCTCTCTCTCTCTCTCTCTCTCTGTCTATCTGTCTCTCTTCAATTTGCCGTTCCCTTACACACCATTCAGTATAACAATTTCAAGCCAAATATAAATTCAATATGGGATCTTATATGGGATCCAAATATATCAATTAGTAGGCGGTTTCTCGGCAAAATTTGTATGATCACGTATTAGTCAAAACACATTCTTTCACATGATTGGTAATAAGAGCTTCCATTTCATTTTTTGAAAGGGAGCGTTTCCAAAACTGGTCTTTACCTTTAACAGTCATGAAATGAAAAAATAAATTCCTATCCTACATGATACACTGATACAAAAAGGTTCAATCGTCAAACATCAAATAAAGCAAAATAAGAACACACCATTGGCCTTTTCATTACAGTTTTTATTACAAAATAAAACACAAAAAAGAATCGACATCATCACCGAGTTATATTACAATTCCCTCGGTGATCAAGATGTCTTTGAATGACGTCATTATTTTTTGTTCCTTCATTTTAACAAGAGTAAACAGGAAAGGTGGCACAGTAACTGAATGATGTTCTGAGACTAATTAACAAATCGTGTTCGACTATCGGAATTGTACATGACTGATAATGGTGCATAACGATGATATCAGCGGTTCGGGAGAGGGGGGTGAAGGCCCTCTTCATAAAGAGTCTTGACTCTATTGGAATTAACACGAGACACAATTGTTGAATATGAAGGCAAGAATCTCCAAGCTCCCCCCCCCAAAAAAAAAGTTCCATCCCCCCAAAATAATCTTCTAGAACCGCGACTGACAATGGCGTATCCATGCAGCTGATGGTGAAGCCGGAGTCCACCCTTCCCCCGCTTAAAGCCCGGGGATCAATACAATTTGCAAAGGGTCTTAAGCACGCGGGGCTGCCCCCCAGATACAATTTGCCTTCCACATACCTCGTCAGGGGAATATTCCACGGTGTGGCAGCCGATCATGCTCCCTCGCGTGGTGCGTCCGGACGGACCTTATCGACTGATTTTCACCCACGGTTGCTGTCCCCCGGCCCCTATCGGGCCTGTTGATCTTTTTTTCCCCCGGAAACACCACCAAGGAATAACCACAATAAATCTTTACGCACTGTTTGGCCTTGTAAGACCTTTTGTAACCCCAACTACAATCCGATTAAGTACGAGCACGATGTGTCACTGTTTGATTGAAAGGTTTGATTAAACTCTTGCATAATCGCAGTTTTATGACTGAATTGACATAGACTACAATCATATATTTAAAAAGACATGTACACGACTTAACCAATAAAGGGATACAACGATGCAAGCATTTTCTAATTACAATAATAAATCGTTGGACATATTTGTACATAGGAGTACTTGACACCATTTATAATAATGTGAGATTCCATGGAACCTTCTTCATGCATCTCACAACGTCTGGACAGCAAAACATCGATCTACATTCGCTGTTCGCTGTCCGCATGGTTATAGCGACCACACTGACATACTATTCATAAGCCAGAAGCCATTTTCTAGAGTTATAGAATAATAATAAAATTGTGATTGATATTATCAGAGAAATAAGCGCCATCCAATATAAACCATTTCATCGATATCTAGAAAAAGTACAATCATAAAACATGCTCAATCATTTTGTACGTGTTCCATTCCATGTCAACCTGTAAATCGTCCATACCCCGTGCAGATCCCAGACAACACTTCTGATTGGCTGATGAGTAGGTGAACACGTGACACCCGTCCAATGAGCCGCACTTGACCGCGCAGCGTAATGGAGTTCGAATCTTGTCAAGGGTTCTTATCAACCTAGGTTCCGGCAGTGACCGGCCAGCACTGGCTAATGTAAACGAGTACTCTCTGTTTCTGGTTACTGTGGCAGATGTTGATGACATCATAGATGACGTCAATGTTGGAGTGGTAGGTATAAGTTGGCTCGTAGTAGGAGGGCTTTCTGTTGTCACAGCAGAAGTCTGAGAGTTTGTAGTCATTGAACTTGTAGAGGTGCTCAAGATTGTTGTAGGATCGGTCATTGGGCTGGTTGTAGTTATTGTTTCGGTAGTTTTGACCGCAGTTGTGGGTATTGGCTCAGTCGTTGGGCTGGTTGTATTTATTGTTTCGGTAGTTATGACCGCAGTTGTTGGTATTGGCTCAGTCGTTGGGCTGGTTGTAGTTATCGTTTCCGTAGTTATGACCGCAGTTGTGGGTATTGGCTCAGTCGTTAGGCTGGTTGTAGTTATTGTTTCCGTAGTTATGACCGCAGTTGTGGGTATTGGCTCAGTCGTTGGGCTGGTTGTAGTTATTGTTTCGGTAGTTATGACCGAAGTCATTCTGGTTGTTGTGGCAGATGTTGATGACGTCAACATTGGAGTGATAGGTATAAGTTGGCTCGTAGTGGGCGGACTTTCAGTCGTTGGGCTGGTTGTAGTCATTGTTTTCGTCGTTATGGCCACAGTTGTGGGTATTGGCTCAGTCGTTACCACCTCTGAAAGTACAAATGATTCAAGGTTTGATGAAATTTATTTCTCTACCATAAACTACCATGATAATTTACAAGATCCAGAATGGGAATCATACACAGCATGGCACACCACACAGCACCATACAAAAGAACGCCATTACCGTATATATACCAGAGGATTGCACTTGAACCGGAGGAGAAGCTACCATGACCGGAAGTCATCAAAATGCATTTAATTTCATCCAAACACGACACTTACAATTCAACTTAGACCTATCTTTAAACTAGTCACAGCTCTTCAAAAAATTCTTATGAAGTAAATAAACTGAAACGGCAGAAGCTATAGAGCTAAGATACAAAATCATGAGCGAAAAGGACAACTTTACAGCCCCTGCAGACTCGCTAGATCAGTGTACGTGTGTATTTTATATAAAGATTGTTTGTGGGGGTGGGAGTTTTTTTTTTTTTTTTGGGGGGGGGGGGGGTTTGGGTTTTTTGTTGTCACCGTATATCGGCTCACTCATTACGTGTGGGCAAGTGACAGTAGGAGAAGTAAGCGACTAGTACCGAAATCTTAGAAAATTGACAAGAAAAAAAGGAGGCTCAATTAGTGTAGAGCATTGGTCTCATGACCGACCGGGAGGTCCCGAGTTATAAACCGCGCAATAGTGCCCTTTGGTAATGCATTAATCCTCATATCCAAGTCCCTCGGAGAGGCCTGAAGACCGTCGGTCCCCTAATTGCTTACTTACAAGCATACGCATGCTTTCTTAGCAGTTAGGTAAATCAAACAAACAAACAAACACGGGGAAGGAGCATGTGCCTTCTGTAACCGCCCCCCAATAAGTTTCTGAAGTAGAAATGAATGTACTCACCTAGATCAGCCTCACATAAGACGCTGTGTGGCGTGAGACACGGCTCAGATTGAAGGACCGTACCACTCACAATGATTACACATCCGTTACCGTCCTGAAAGATACATCATTAGTAAATCAATTATCAACATTTAAAATACAAATCAATTATCGAGATGTAGAGGAATTAACACAACCAATTTATCAAATAATATGTAGTTTAAGCTTTTACCATGCAACCTGTGGACTTTCTCAAGCCAAGTGCATGCTTACCATGTTGATTTACACAGTTTCTTGCTGTTTGCTCCCTCGAGATCACTGGAGTGAATAAGGGTGGTAATAAAGAAATTGTTCGAATAATTACGTGGCTTGCGAAAGTCCACAGGAGTAGACGAAAGCTTGCCTACTAACTTTTTAGGTTGATAGAAGCTTAAACTACACTGTCGCTCATAAAGTTGGAATATTTTTTTAAATCCAATTTATGGAATTATTTTGGCAATGATTTATTCCTAAAAATAAAAAAGTCCTCTGTACGGCGATGCATTATGGGCACACAGAAGATTTGTTTTCTGTTGGGGACCGGGGGGAATTCAATGAATAATTGATAATTTATTGCATTGTCTTTGTTTTTTGTATGTGTAACTGTGAGGCCCCAGGATCAAAAACGTGTCGATGTGCTATATTAGTGCCCTTTCGTGGGGTATTAAGCCTCATTAATGTCATATATGACTTAAGGGCGTAGGTTTATCATATTCATATTTATTTCATTTCCAACAGAAAGGTAAACAAAGATATTACTTTTTATTTCATACATAATTCATTTTTTCAAGAAACTATACAAATAAACTTTGCACATAATAAAATAATTACAAGAAATTCTTAATTTCTGAGGAAATGGGGGGGGGGGGGGGGGGATCCACTAAAAAGCAGTGCTTGTAGTTTGTGGATCCCCCAGAGGTTCAACTAGGTTCTCTAGTTGAAAAGCATAGAAGCATACACATGCTTTAGCAGTCACGCAAAACAAACAATGGCAAATTATTATTCAATAAAATCTGAGAATGTATACTATTATCTAGATCTATTAGGAATAAATCATTGTAAAAATAATTCCATAAATTGGGGGTAAAAAAAAAGTATTCCGACTTTATGAGCGACAGTGTACATGTTAGAAGTAGGCTACTTCAACAAATGAATGTTTTCTTAATCAGTTTATCATAATTATGACTGTCAAATGATTTAACATTAGTGAACGTGGCCTGCTGGTGTTGCAGCTAGTTTTGACAGCTCAATAGGAAAATTCACTACGATATAATTCAAACTGCGTGTGTGTGGGTGGGTGGGTTAGTAGTGCGTGCGTGTCTGTGTGTGTGATTGGTGTTTTACTGACGTGTATCAATTATATTTGATTATATACGTCTGAGGACCTCAGTATCGAACCGGGGTCTGCCTGAGTCAGAATGTATAACCGGGGTGGTGATCTAATCAGGAGTGTAATATTCTTAGGATCATACTAAACATACCGAAGGTAGGCCTTTCGACGGATCCATCACCCACACATCAAAGAAGTATATAGAATCATGAATCCTGAAATAAGTATAGACGTCATACAGCTCCTCTGGAGAACTAATTGATGCTAGAAAACGGCCGGGGCGGTTTGGGCATGTTGTCTCCGCTCTTAGGGCCGTTATTGCGTTACGATGGAACGAGTAGCAAGAACCGGTAACCTCGTGCATTCCAGACTGGCAATCTGGAAAATCAAAAATATCATTCAATAATAATAATTATATTTGCTTATATAGCGCCTAACACTTACTTTATCAGAAGTCTCTAAGCGCTCTACAGTGATGCGGCATAATGGTACTGGCATTAGCTGTCACGTGGTCTGCGTTTCAAGAAATAAATTCCTACCAGGTTCCATTTACTTCACCTGGGTGGAGTGCAGCACAATGTGGATACATTTCTTGCTGAAAGAAATTAACGTCCTGGAGTGGGATTCGAACTCACGACCTTATGATTGAAAGACGAATGTCAGAACCACTACACCATGACGATCCACACGATACAATAGAATTCATCCTTCTTGAATAAAAGAGTTAAGGGAAAAATTAAAAATAGTTTGAAGAGGCAGGGTTCTTGAGATCATTATTGTTCTCGATGTTACGCTCCTACACCCTCTCACTTTCAGGTGAAAAAAAATCCAACAATTTCTCTCTAATGATCCGGATAATGTCGAAGGAGTAATTCTTGGTTCAAGCCCCTATCAGCGATTTGCAAGTCCTCAAAACCTTATCTCAATAATTATCTGTAGCAGCGAGATGAGTTTATGAAAGTATTTGCAACATTTCAGCTCAAAAGACTGTGTTTTCCCATGTAAAAGACTGTATACATGGGTGATATTGAAGCTCCCATTTTGTACACATCTCAAATGGGATGGATAAAACACTGGCAGTTGCAAAATTCAAATTTGAAAAGAAAAGTGAGTGTAATTTCGCTAATAAGTAATATTTGGTTAATAGTTGTTAATTCCATACATACCTCCACTCGCGAAGCCGAACAGCATATAACATATTAGATTTATCACCATGACAAAATTAGCACAATAAAACGATCCCATGTTGACTTATGTTCTCATCCGACTCTTTCTAAATCCAAGTCAAGATGTGTACTAAAAAAACCAAGAAGGTCTTCAACAACAAAAATTGGTCAGTTGTTTGCACACTTCATCATGATGGAGATGAACCAGGCAATATCGTTGATGGCGTTTATCATTCCTATTACCCCGCAATACTCGAAGGTTAGATCAGGGAAGTGACATAAGAATAACTCCTTGGTTAGATGAGGGCCTTTTAAGTTTAACTGCTTCCTGAAACTATTTCTCCCATATTACTTAAAAATGAATCGGGAGAAACGGACGTATAGTATAATGATATTAAGTATCGTCAGCATGATTGAAGATGTTTATAATTAGAACCAAACAATTCAAATGTAATACCATCGTATCAATATCGACATTAGCGCAAATCACACTGAGGCAATTTGGTTTCTAGACATGACAGTACCAGAGTATTGTCTGAATCTCTTTATCTCTCTCTTTTTTCTTTTCTCTCACTCATTCAATCTAACTTCCCCCTTTTCTCTCTCTCTCTCTCTCTTTTTCCCTCTCTCTCCTTCTCGTTTTCCTCTCCTTCTCCCTCTCTCTCTCTCCCTCTTTCTCTCTCTCTATCTCTCTTTCTCTCCTTCTCTTTCTTTTACCCTCTCATTCTTTCTTCCTTCGTTTATCGGCCTAATTTTGTCAATCACTTTTATTTTGGATTATGCCATATTGGGTTTCCCAACATCTCCATTAAAAAAAAGAGCTGAAACAATTATCGTTTGCCCATTTTCTTCCCCCTCTTTTGTTTACCTAAATGTTTGATTTCAATTTACTTATTGGTCTATATCTTTCAACCTTTCTCTCTCTCTCTCTCTCTCTCTCTGTCTATCTGTCTCTCTTCAATTTGCCGTTCCCTTACACACCATTCAGTATAACAATTTCAATCCAAATATGAATTTAATATGGGATCTTATATGGGATCCAAATATATCAATTAGTAGGCGGTTTCTCGGCAAAATGTGTATGATCACGTATTAGTCAAAACACATTCTTTCACATGATTGGTAATAAGAGCGTCCATTTCATTTTTTGAAAGGGAGCGTTTCCAAAACTGGTCTTTACCTTTAACAGTCATGAAATGAAAAATTAAATTCCTATCCTACATGATACACTGATACAAAAAGGTTCAATCGTCAAACATCAAATAAAGCAAAATAAGAACACACCATTGGCCTTTTCATTACAGTTTTTATTACAAAATAAAACACAAAAAAGAATCGACATCATCACCGAGTTATATTACAATTCCCTCGGTGATCAAGATGTCTTTGAATGACGTCATTATTCTTTGTTCCTTCATTTTGACAAATGTAACCAGGAAAGGTAGTAGCGTAACTTAATGATGTAATGAGACTAATTAACGAATCGTGCTCGACTGTCGGAATCGTACATGACTGATAATTGTGCATAACGATAATATAAGCGGTTCGGTAGAGAGGGTGGGGCCCTTTTCATAAAGAATCTTGACTCTAATTGAATAAACGCAATACACAATTGTCGAATATGAATGCAAGAATCCCCAAGCGCTCCCCCCTCCCCCAAGGTCCCATCCCCAAAAAATATTCTTCTAGAACCGCGACTGACAATGGCGTATCCAGCATAGGGTGAAGCCCGAGTACCCCCCCCCCCGCCCCCGCTTAAATCCCCGGGGGATCATTACAATTTGCAAAGGGTCTTGAGCACGCGTGGCTGCCCTCCCCAGATACAACATGCTCTCCACATACCTCGTCGGGGGAATATTCTCCGGTGATGCGTCCGGACGGACCTTATCGATTGATTTTCACCCACGGTTGCTGTCCACCGGCCCCTGACGGCCTTCTTGACTAATTTTTCCGGATACACCACCAAGGCATATCCACAATAAATGTTTACGCACTGTTTAGCTCAGTGCGACCATTTGTAAAGTAAGTGCGATGTGGCACTGTTTGATTGCAAGGTTTTATATTAAAAACACTTGCATAATCGCAGTTTTACGACTGAATTGACATGGACTACATTCATATGATTAAAAATACATGTACACGAATTAACCAAGAAAGGAATACAACAATTCAAGCATTTTCTAAGTACAATAATAAATCGTTGGTCCTATTTGTACAAAGGAGTACATGACACCGTTCATAATAATGTGAGATTCCTTGGAGCCTTCTTCGTGCATCCCACAACGTCTAGACAGCGAAACGTTGATCTACAATCGTTATTCGCTGTCCGCATGGTCATAGCGACCAGACTGGCATACTATTCACAAGCAATAAGCCATTTTCTAGAGATAAATGCATGGAATAATAATAAAATTGTGATTGAAATTATCAGAGAAATGTGCGCCATCCATTATAAAAAATTTCATCGATATCTAGAAAAAGTACAATCATAAAATTTGCTCCATCATTTTGTACGTGTTACATTCCGTGTTATCCTGTAATTCGTCCATACCCCCTGCATCCCCTAAATAACACTTCTGATTGGCTGATGAGTAGGTGAACACGTGACACCCGTCCGATGAGCTGCACTTGACTGCGCAGTGTAATGGAGTTCGAATCTTTTCAAGTGTCCTTATCAAAGCAAGTTGTGAAAGAGACCGGCCAGCACTGGCTAATGTAAACGAATATTTTCTGTTTCTGGTTGTTGTGGTGGTAGGTGTTGATGACGTCATAGATGACGTCAGGCGCGGATCCAGGATTTCTTAGGGGAGGGGGCCCAACTTTTTTTTTTTTTTTTGCTCCCGAAAATTTGAAAATCGCGCCGGCCGAAAAGTCGCTCAGTGGGGGGGGGGGGGGGGGGGGGGGGGGGGGGGGGGGGGGGGGTAAGCGGACACTTTTTTTTTTTTTTTTTGGAGTCCAACGACTCCGCCAGCCGAAAAGTCGCTCAGTGGGGGGGGGGGGGGGGGGTAGTGAGCACATTTTTTTTTTTGGTACTCGTAAATTTTAAAATTTGCACCCCCCCCTTGAGCGCCAGGGGGGGGGGGGCCTAACCCCAAAAAAAGGTAAAAATCGCGTGATTTTACATGATTTTTTCTCAAGGGGGGGGGGGGGGGCCCGGACCCCCCGGGCCCCCCCCCCTGGATCCGCCACTGGATGACGTCAATGTTGGAGCGGTAGGTATAAGTTGGCTTGTAGTGGGAAGGCTTTCTGTTGTCAAAGCAGAAGTCTGAGAGTTTGTAGTCATCGATCTTGTAGAGGTGCTCAAGATTGTTGTAGGATCAGTCGTTGGGCTGGTTGTAGTTATTGTTTCCGTAGTTATGACCGCAGTTGTGGGTATTGGCTCAGTCGTTGGGCTGGTTGTAGTTATTGTTTCGGTAGTTATGACCGCAGTCGTGGGTATTGGCTCAGTCGTTGGGCTGGTTGTAGTTATTGTTTCGGTAGTTATGACCGCAGTTGTGAGTATTGGCTCAGTCGTTGGGCTGGTTGTCGTCATTGTTTCCGTCGTTATGACCGCAGTTGTGGATATTGGCTCAGTCGTTGTCACCTCTGAAAGTACAAATGATTTAGAGTTTGATGAAATGTATTTCTCTATCATAAACTACCATGATATAGTTTACTAGACCCTGAATGAGAATCATACACGAAGCATGGTACATCACACAGCACCACACAGAAGAACGACATTACCCTATATACCAGAGGATTGCACTTAAACCGGAGGATAAGCTACCACGATAGGAAATCATCAAAGTGCATTTTATTTCATCCTAACACGACACTTACAATTCAACTAAGAAATATCTTTAAATTAGTCACAGCTCTTCAAGAATTCTTATGAAGTAAATAAACTGAAACGGCAGAAACTTATAGAGCTTAGATACAAATCATGAGCGAAAGGGCAATTTTACACCGAATAAGCTTCTGAAGTGGAAATTAATGTACTCACCTAGATCAGCCTCACATAAGACGCGATGTGGCGTGCCACATTCCTCAGGTTGACGAACCGTACCACTCACAATGATGATACATTCATTAGTGGCCTGAAAGATACATTATTAGTAAATTAATAGTCATCCAAATTTAAAATACATATCAAGTATCAAGATGTAGAGGAATAAATGATTTCACAGTTCCAGTTTATCATATGATATGAGGTTCAAGCTTCTACCATGCAACCTGTGGACTTTCTCAAGCCAAGTGCATGCTAATCAGTTATCATGTTAATTTACACAGTAATGTCTGCTGCCTTAAGATCATTGGAATAAAGATAGGTGGTAATAAAGAAATTGTTCGAATAATTACGTGGCTTGGGAAAGTCCACAGGAGTGGACGAAAGCTTGCCTATTAAATGTTTAGGCTGATAGAAGCTTAAACAACATGTTAGAATTACTTCAACAATAATATTGATTTTTTTTTCTTATCAGTCTATCATATGACTGTCAAATGATTTAACATTTAATAGTGAACGTGGCCTGCTGATGTTGCAGCCATTTTTGACAGCTCAATAGGAAAATTCACTATGATATGATTCCAACTGCGTGTGTGTGTTTGTGTTTGGGTGGGTGGTTGGTAGTGCGTGTGCGTGCGTGTGCGTGTGTATATGGAAAATCTGAAAGTAGGCAAGTGTTATATGCTGATGATATGACAATATATTTGAAGGATATTGATTCGGTTAGAAGGTTGCAATATATTTTTGAATCATTTGAACAAATTAGTGGTCTTAAAGTGAATAAAACAACGACACATTTTATGTGCATGGGTGAAGATGAGAACAAACCTGATGGGTCTTTATTTGGAAATTTGGTTAAGGAAAAAAACATATAGGGAGTAACTGCTTGTCGCATAAGTGACACCCCTCAGGGAGTAAATTTAATCCCGACAAGAAGGTGTACATTTGCACCCCAAAGTTATGATTTTACTCCCTTTAATTTTATACCCTATATGAACGATTGCACACCCTGTGGGGAGTAAATCTACACCCTGTTTATGCACGGCATCAACCAATTGATCATCCCTCGGGCAATCAATCATCCATGCTTCGTAATCACCTAACAATCATTGATTCTCACTCTTTTGTCTACGTTTCACTGCTCTAAAGAAATCAGACCGGAATTATATGTCGAAAATCTCAGTTAGAGTGAACTCAACACAAGTGCAGACTGTAAAAACCAACTAAGATAGCCTCGGTGAGGCTGGCCTGGATGGACGTATCGGATCAACTGTAGTGGAACTACCTAAATACACAATCCTGCCTTACCGAATATCTTCCCTTTACTTACACGTATATAAGAAGGCAATTATGTACTAATTAGTAAAACAACACTTCTGCTAATTTCATTAAATCATCTTATATAACCTTCCGTATAACCCCTTATTCTTGATCAGATAACTTTCACACAAATAATATGCCCGAATGAAACATGATAATTCCCCCAACATGACAAAATATGTAAATTATACTAATTTACCTTCATTTGGCAGTACCAATTTTGACACGATGCGCCATTGCTGTAGCGCATGCGCCATATGCACTCACGACAGAAAATGCTTTGACCAATCAGAGCTCGTCTGACTAAAATAGGGTGTAAAAATTACACCCCTCAAATGACTATTCTGTACACCCTTGCGTATTTTCGTGTTTTACCCCCTAAAAGGTGTAATAGGGGGCGCCATATTTTTTCAATTTCGTTTTACTCCCCAATAACACCTTTTATTTCTCTGTGTGTAGGATCACACGAAACTTACCGAAGGTGAGCCAATCTCCGGATCCATCACCCAAACATCCGCAAAAGAAGTAGGATAATGATCAATGAAATAACTATAAACGTCAGACAGCTCCTCCAGTGAACTGATTGATGCTAGATAACGGCCGGGGCGGTATTGGCATGCTGTCACCGCTGCTGGGGCCGTCTTGGTGCCGGTATGGAATGAGTAGCAAGAACCGGTAACCTCGTGCATTCCAGACTGGCAATCTGGAAAATCAAATATATCATTCAATAGATTAATCCTTCTTGAAGAAAAAAAGGTAAAGGAAAAATTGAAAATGGCGGGGGTTCTTGAGATCATTATTATTCTCAATTTTAAGCTCCTACACCCTTTCACACCCAGGGGAAAAATCCAACAAGTTTTCTCTGACGATCCGGATAATGTCGAAGGAATTATGTCCCTATCAGGGATTTACAAGTCCTCAAAACTCATCTGTACTGAGCAGCAAGATGAGTTCAAAAGACTCCGTGGTTTTCTCTCTATAAATGAAAAATGAAGCCCTTATTGTGTACACAACACATATTTTATGGGGTGAATGAAACAGTTCAACTTTGAAAAGAAAAGTGACTGTAATTTTGCTAATAATGAATATTTTGCTAATAATGAATATTTTGCCACCATTTACTTTTAGGAAAAGATTTCATTTATGATTTTTACAAAGTTTTGACCCTTTAACAATTTTTGAAATTTTCAGGGTTTTAATCATTGCAACGCCTTTTAAGGTAAGACAGTGGTGTATCCTGGTGAGGAAAGAGACGGTGCACGCCCTAGCCCCCACCCTCGTTTTAAGGTCCAGAAACGGTTCAATTTGAAGAGGATTCTCAGCGTGCGGACAGGCTAGATACATTTGACCCATCCAGTTTTTATCATTTTCTCGATATGCCGCTGTAAAATATCAGTGATATCGATGTTTGTTGAATTCTGGACATCATGATTATGAAGAGAACAAAAATCAAACGTCATCAAAGCATCCTTCGCTTCAAAAATAGGAAAATAATCGCATTGGTACGAAATAGAAAGATTTCAGGCTTCAATATAAGGAACAACCGTTTATATTAGATTTTACTTTTCAATCTTTGACTTTTACAGCATAAATTATGAAGTTAATCTGTCACCGAAATAATTATATTAAAAAAATTCATCTACATTTACAATGCCATATGCATGTACACTGTTGGTCATTCCACCTTTATGACCAATAGTGTACATACAATTAATAACTAAGTTATTCATAACCTTTAATACCAAGTTTTGAAAATATTTCAGTATGTGAAAAAATTATTTGTCCCAATTTATATTTCTTGAGAATGTGACATTTAAAAATATTCAACAAAGTCCCTAATTCAACCTGTCCACCTGTCATTCTTGATTTACGAAATAAATAAAACACATGAAATTTACAAAGGGTATGAAATATTTAGTTGCTAATTGTATACATACCTCCTCTCGCGATGCCGAACAGCATATAACATATTAGAGGTATCAACATGACAACATTAGCACAATATAACGATCCCATGTTTGTCGGCTTATTTCTCAGCTAACTCTTTCTAAATCCAAGTCAAGACGTGTACTAAAAAAAAAAAAAGAAGATCTTCAACAACAAAAATTGGTCAGTTGTCTGCAACATTTCATCGCGTTGGAGATGAACAAGGCAAACTAGTTGATGGCGTTTATTATTCCTAATAACCCGCGATACTCGAAGGTGAAATGATCGCTATCGATCACTCCGTCTCAGTATGACTTGCCTCAGATGAAGCAATGAATTATTGTCGACACAATTGGTCAAATACCAACAACAATTAATTGCCCTTTGGTGGGGAATTTGCATGCATCTTCACCGCACACCTTCCTTGTGTCATGTATGTAAAGTTGTAAACCTGTAGGCGGTAAAGAAATGTAGAGGTTTTAATCTTGTACAATATGCAACTTATGATTTGAAAAAAATTATATGAACAAACACATACAAAATTCGAACAAAATCATAACATAATAGTTTTTAAATTGGTCGGGTGGGGGGGGGGGTGTATGTACACTAATAAAGGTAGTTAAGCTTTGTTGTAGCCGGGGGGCGGGGGCACATGCCCTTTGTCCCAATCCAATCCAGCATTGATCTGCTCAAGGTTATTTGTTGCTAGGTAATGTATATTTTGCTGAAGAAAGTTGATCATGTTCACCAGGAAATTCATCAAGACATAGCCTTCGCTGCTTCCTGAAATTATTTCTCCCTTATTACTTGAAAATGAATCGGGAGAAACGGGTGTATAGTATAATTTCATCAGCCTAATTGACGTTTTGATAATTAGAACCAAACAATTAAATTGTATAACCATCATTATCAATATCGACATTAGCGCAAAACACACTGAAGCAATTTGGTTTCTGGATATTGACAGTTTAGGGTATTGTCTGAATCTCTTTTTCTCTCTCTTTTTTAATTTTCTTTCACCCATACCATCCAATTCCTCCATCTCTCTCTCTCTTTCTTTTCCTCTCCTTCTCTCTTCTTTCTATCTCTCCCTCTTTCTCTTTTTTCTCCTTCTCTAGAGCTCCCATTCCTTTTTCCTTCGTTTATCGGCCTAATTTTTCTCAATCACTTTCCTTTTGGATTATGCCATATTGAGTTTCCCAACACTCACAACATCTCCATTTAAAACAAGAGCTCAAACAATTATCGTTTGCTCATTCCCCCCCCCCCCACTTTTTTAACCTAAATGTTTGATTTCAATTTACTTATTGGTCTATATCTTTCAACCTCTCTCTCTCTCTCTCTCTCTCTCTTCAATTTGCCTTTCCCTTACGCACCATTAAGTATAACAATTTCAAGCCAAGTATAAATTTAAAATGGGATCTTCGTCCTTAGATTTTATTCATCATTCATGAGTTAAAGATAATACTCTATAATGACTCTTGGTAACAGTTATGAAATGAAAAAGTTAGATTCATATCCGACATGATACACTGACATAAAAAGTTTCAATTGTCAAACAATAAATAAAGCAAAAAAGGAACACACCATTGGATTTTTCATTACAGTTTGTATTACAAAATAAAACACAAAAAAGAATCGCCATCATCACCGAGTTAAATTACAATTCCCTCGGTTATCAAGATGTCTTTGAATGACGTCATTATTCTTTGTTCTTTCATTTTAACAAGAGTAAACAGGAAAGGTGACACAGTAACTGAATGATGTTCTGAGACTAATTAACAAATCGTGTTCAACTATCGGAACTGTACATGACTGATAATTGTGCATAACGATGATATCAGCGGTTCGGGGAGAGGGGAGGGGGGGGGGGGGACAAATCGTGTTCGACTGTCGAATTTGTACATGACTGATTATTGTGCATGGCGACAATATTAACGGTTCAGGAGAGAGAGGAGAGGGGGGGGGGGAGGAGGGGGTTGCCCTTAATAACAACTATTGACTCTAATTGCATTAACGCGAGACACAATAGTCGAATATGAATGAAAGAATCCCCAAGCCCCCCCCCCCAAGTCTCATCCCCCAAACAAAATTATTCTCTAGAACCGCGACTGACAATGGCGTATATAGCATAGGGTGAAGCCGGAGAGGACGCCTGCCCCCGCTTAAAGCCCGGGATCAATACAATTTGCAAAGGGTCTTGAACAAGCGGGGCTGCCCCCCCCCCCCTCCGATACAATATGCCCTCCATATACCTCGTCAGGGAATATTCTGCGGTGTGGCAGCCGATCATGCCCCTCGCGTGGAGCGTCCGGACGACCTAATTATCGGTTGATTTTCACCCACGGTTGCTGTCCCCCGGCCCCTGACGGCCATGTTAATCAATTTCTTTTCCGGATACACCACCAAGGCATAGTCACAATAACTCTTTACGCAATGTTTGGCTCTGTATGACCGTTTGTAACCCCAATGCGATCGGGTTAAGTACGTGCACGATGTGTCAATGTTTGATCGAAAGGTTTTATCAAACACAAGCATAATCGCAGTTTTACGACTGAATTGACATGGATACAATCATTATGATTAAAAAGAGATGTACACGAATGAACCAATAAAGGAATACAACGATGCAAGCTTTTTCTAATTACAATAATAAATCGTTGGACCTATTTGTACAAAGTAGTACTTGACACCGTTCATAATAATGTGAAAATCCATAGAACTTTCTTCATGCATCTGACAATGTCTTGACAGCGAAACGTTGATCTACATTCGCTGCTCGCTGTCCGCATGTTTATAGCGACCACACTGACATACTATTTATAAGCAATAAGCCATTTTCTAGAGTTACATAGAATACAAATAAAATTGTGATTGATATTATCAGAGAAATGAGCGCCATCCAATATAAACCCTTTCATCGAGATCTAGAAAAAGTACAATCATAAAACATGCTCAATCATTTTGTACGTGTTACATTCCATGTCAACCTGTAAATCGTCCATACCCCCTGCAGCTCCCAGACAACAAATCTGATTGGCTGATGAGTAGGTGAACACGTGACACCCGTCCATTGAGCTGCACTTGACGGCGCAGTGTAATGGAGTTCGAATCTTGTAAAGGGTTGTTATCAAACTAGGTCCCGGCAGTGACCGGCCAGCATTGGCTAATGTAAACGAATACTTTCTGTTTCTGGTTGTTGTGGTGGTAGGTGTTGATGATGTCAATGTTGGAGTGGTAGGTATGCGTTGGCTCGTAGTTGGAGGAATTTCTGTAGTCACATCAGACGTCTGAGGGTTTGTAGCTATTGAGCTAGACCGTGTAGTCAATGCACGTGGAGAGGTGCTCAAGATTGTTGTACGATCAGTTGATGTCGTGGTCAAAGATGTTGCCGGTGTTGTAGATGATGTGGTAGTATATTGGCTCGTTGTGGTTAGAGGTTCTGTTGTAACTACAGCCACTGCAGTCGTCAGGGCAATCAATGTTGATGAACTTGGGGAGGTGCTCACGATTGTTGTAGGATCAGTGGAAGTTGATGTAGTGGTCACAGATGTTGCCGGTGTGGTAAATGACGTGGTAGTATATTGGCTTGTAGTGGTAAGAGGTTCTGTTGTAACTACTGCCACTGCAGTCGTCGGGGCAATCAATGTTGATGAAATTGGAGAGGTGCTCACGATTGTTGTAGGATCAGTGGAAGTTGATGTCGTGATTACAGATGTTGCCGGTGTGGTAGATGATGTGGTAGTATATTGGCTTGTAGTGGTAAGAGGTTCTGTTGTAACAACAACCACTGCAGTCGTCGGGGTAATCAATGTTGTGCTCGACATTTGGTAAGTGGTCATGGCTTCGGTAACTGCAGTTGTGGATACCTCTACAAATAAACGAGATTGTAGACAAGTGTAGAAAATGAAGAAAACAAATTACATATTCGGGCATCTCCTACCCAAATACCCATGACTTGTATAAGGCTATTAAGGGAGCTTGCTCCCCGAATATGGACATTCCGTAACCACACTACCAGAGTATGATGATATTGGTTTTCCCGCCCAATTTCATCAGAGTTGCATCCGAGTTAACGATGCGATCATTGAATTTCGAGCGAATTTGAATGATCACTGAGAACAACATTCAAAAAGCTATATAGTTCATTCAATTTGATTGTATTAGCATGCGATTTCATGATTTTCTCACATAAACGTGTAAAAAGCGCGTTCAAATTTAAAAATGCTCGTAAATGCATTCAAATTCATAGCTGCACCGCCCGTCTCAATTTCACGAATAGGCAATCATTTATAGCATTTGGGCAGTGTTTTTTTTTTTTTTTTTTTTTTACTGTTTATGTTCTTTGCAATCTTTATCTGTTTGGTTAAATTATGCAAATTTATGTACCTTGAAATGGGACATTTGCCTTATATTGAAATATCTCATTCCTCTGACAAACCGTCATTGAAGCAAGAGCTCGTTTAACTCCAATCTTATAGGCATACATTTTATTTGTACACTTTGACCAATGCGGCGGCTCGAGGAGAGTACATGAATATCACGAATAGAAAGAAAATATATGAAACATTATTAAAGTAAACATTAAACTTTAGAAATGAAAATGAAATTATATAATTAAAAACAATGAACAAAATCTTATATGACGTGAACAATTTGCGGTAAGAATTACATAGAACTATATACAGAACTTGTTTATGTTAATTTAATTCGAACGTTCAAAGTGCGAAGGTGTGTGCATATAAATCAATTTTGAAATTGGTATTAAGGACGAAACTGAACGTCTATCCAGTTGGCGCGAAATTGAATGACAACTTCGTGTCATGAAATAGAATGGATTTCTCTCTAAATTGAATGAAATAAAATTTAAAAATAATGATAAAAAACAAAATTGAATGCTTAAAAAATGAAAATGAACCATGAGAGCAGAGAGTTGGCGAAAAACGTTCGAACTTAAACGCCTATTTATGAATTCGAATGAAACTCTGATGAAATTAGGGCACCTCGCTGCCCGTATTTTAGGTGGTGGTGGCCCGAAAATCAGACCTTCGTCTTGTAAGCCTATGTCAGTTCAGGCATTCAGTTAGGATAGGAAAATTGATTGTGGAGCAATTGTCGCTGGAACCATGTGATGTGTCTTAACTTGAAACTTTGCAAACGTGTGTGTGTGGTTGTGTGTGTGTGTGTGCGCGTATGTTATGGTTTGTATTACACATTTGGAGAAATAAAACAAACTTGTTACAAAAAAAAGTGTGTGTGTGCGTGTTCGTGGAGGGTGGGGGGGGGGGGGGAGGTTAAACTGGCGTAATATATAATATTAAAGGGCTCACCCATGTCGGCCTCGCATAAGAATCTATGTGGTTCCGAGCAGTCCTCACTTTCAAGCATTGAGCCATAGACGATGATTACGCAATCGCTCTGAAATAATATTCAAGTTCATGTACACTTTTATTTTAAATAGAATTCTTTTTTCTCCAAATACATACTATTATTCGTTTTTGGTACACCATTTATTAATTAATTAATTATAATAAACTTATAAATAATGATATAAATATTGTCTTCCAATAGTAAGTCATGATAACAGTAAAGCATACACGTGAAAGTTAATTACAAGATAAGGAATAGGTTTATCATTCACTGTATGAAGTATAGTTTTTAAAAAGTTAATTGTTATCAAAAAGTTATTTTTTATTACCGAAGGTCCTCCGTTAAATGCGTTCTTAGCCCATATAGCCAGTGATTCTGTTGCACCATACAGTGAACGAAAGTACTCATAGACTGTATCCAACTCCGACTGAGAACCAAACGAAGCTAGATAGCGACCGGGACTGATGACCGTACACGCATTCTCAGCTCGGTACGCTGTCTTCTCTGTGGTGTGAAAGGAGTAACACGACCCCGCTACCTCGTGCATCCCAGAATCACACTCTGATAATATAAATTAAAAAGATAATGTGTGATTAATGGAATACCCAGGGTCACAAAAAAAAAAAAATATATATATATCAATAAAAACCGGGGTAGCTAGCATGAGCAGTTCTAGAAGAAATAGTGGTCGTTTTTTTTGTTTTGTTTTGTTTTGTTTTGTTTTGTTGTTTTTTTTTTTGGGGGGGGCTTGGGGGTTCTTGGATTCATCTTGTACATGTGCCGCCCCCGATCTTTTTCTTTTACGGGGGGGGGGGGGGGGAGCTAGAACCGCTCCTACGGGCGACCTCGCTTGAATTCGTACGTAATCATGAAAACATTTTATTTGAAATTTTAAAAATGTCAACTTTGTCATCTCGTCTTCCTGAAGTCGCTCCTTATTTTTTAGGTTCTCCATAGAAACTGATTTTCATCCAAATAAAAATGAAATTCACATAAAATTGTTGACCGGTTCAACACCATTACACCATTGCCCTTTAAACGCTTAGCTCTAATATATCTACTTTCTTTTAAATCACGCAGCCTACAAAAGACAATGCGCGTAAATATACTAGCTTCGCTCTTCTTTTTTCTTTATGTTGTATCCTACTAAAATGGTAACGTTATTATCATTATCATCATCATCATCATCATAATTATTTTAATTATTATTAGTAACTAGTAGTAGAAGTAGTAGTAGGATTAGTTGTATTGGAAGTATTAGTACTAGTATTAGTATTAGTAGTAGTAGTAGAAGAAGAAGAAGAAGAAGAAGAAGAAGAAGAAGAAGAAGAAGAAGAAGAAGAAGAAGAAGAAGAAGAAATAGTAGTAGTAGTAGAAGCAGTAGTAGCAGTAGTAGATATACAACACAGCTATGGAAGTGTTACAAAAGAAATGATTTGGTTAAATTGTGATATCAAATTTAAAGGAAAAGCATTGTTGTATACAAATTGGATAAAATCGGGTATATTATTTTTAGGGGATATAGTGATAGGAAATAGATTTTTGACAGTCAAAGAATTGAAAGATAAACCTATCTATTATGATGGTAGATGGTTGAGTGAATATGCCAAAATAAGAACCGCAATACAACAAAGATGGAGGCGAATCATAAAATATGGCGAACAAGTTTATGATTTTAACGATTACAAACGTAAATCAGTGATATACTCTAATTTGAATTTAAATAGTTTTTATTATCAATACACTCTATTACTGTGAAAAAAAATATATACGGAACTTATAAAAATTAATCCAAAAACCATCTAGGGCGGTAGACTTCTGGAACAAAACCTTACAGACAAATTTTTCTATTAAGTGGGATTCTTTATGGTTATTTAAATTGAAATATGCTCGTGATAATTATTTAATACAATTTAACTTTAAATTTATGTATATTTTACCAACACCTGTTAATTTATTCAAATGTAAAATCAAAGAAAACAATTTGTGTTATTACTGTTAAAAACATGGTACTATTATTATACATGTATTTTGTGAATGCGAAAATATTTACCGATTTTAGAACGTTATTGAAATATTATTATGTAACTCCTTCTGTAAAAATTTTAAATTCTCACCCATTTGTGTTGTATATGGTTTTCATGACGCAAAAGAAAATGTTACAAATATTGATTTATTACTTCATTATGCTTTATTTGCAATCTATAAAGCGAGTGAAATAAATTTAATAAAAATGTAGTAACGAGAATAATAAATAAATATTTTTTGTTTATGTTGAAATACAAAATAGAAGTATAGGAAAATAAAACTAAGACAACAGATTCGAATATTATTAAGTGGAAGAAGACAATTACTGATTTACAATCTGCTATCAAGTAAAATAGATATATATAATTTGATTTGATCTCATTTAAACATGTGATTAAGTCCTTTGTTACGAATATTTATGTACTACGATGTTACCCGTGATTTTATCTGAATAAAGATTTATTTCAACAACAAAAAGTATTAGTATTAGTAGAAGTAGTAGTAGTAGTAGTAGTAGAAGAAGAAGAAGTTGTAGTAGTAGTAGTAGTAGTAGTAGTAGTAGTAGTAGAAGTAGTAGTAGTAGTAGTAGTAGTAGAAGTTGTAGTAGTAGTAGTAGAAGTAGTAGTAATAGTAGTAGTAATAATAGTATAGTATGATAAATACAGAATTGTTCAATATATCAATGCCAAGTAAAAAGGGATATTATATATTCTTTAATAACTATTACAAAACAAAATCGAAAAAATAAAAAAAACAAAAAAACACCGAAACTAGTGAGGAGGATACATACCTGCACTCGTCATGCCAAACAGCATCCCACAAATCACCATGACAACGTGGATGCCATGGAAACATTCCATTTTATATAACATGATGTATTCACAGCGGCTCCATCATACATCTATCGTGTACCAAGAGCAGACGGTTATATGATGCATTTTAATTTACTTCTTTGTTCACTGTCTCTGCATTCGAATTTAAAAGGAGATGGATAATGAGGCCGAATATCTTCCCGCACCAGCATAACAAAATTATGAAACGACGTAATTTACGACGAGTTGGGTTTTTCATCAAACCTTAGCCTCTTTTCTTGTTACTTAATTACTTCAACTCGGTCACTGTTCATCTACATCAATACAAAGAGGGATGTACATGAATACCGATTTTATGTTCCCATGCAATATTCTAAACATAAAATAGAAAAAGGAGTTAATGATATTGATTTGTCTCGGCTTGGTAATTACTCGGCCGAGGTATGGTCGTGTTATAAGTTGCTTATAAAGTAGTTGCTCAATTCACATGAAGCATGCAGCTGAACATACCATTAATTATTGATTGCGATAAATTAATTAATTCAACATAAAAAGCAAGTTAAGGTTTATGAAAACTGAAGTAAAGAAAGTGTGGGGTAGATTTTATTTGTATCTATTTCTTAATACTTTACGATTTTGATTAGTATCATTACTATTTCTTTACTCTTATTATTATTATCATTAGTATTATTATTAAAGTTATTTATTTCGTTGTTATTATCATTATTGGTATTATATCAATGTTATCATTGTTATTGTTATTATTATTGCTATTATTATCATCATCATAATTATTTCTGTTTTCATTGACATTATCAGCATTGGTATAAATTATCCTTGTTATAATCATTACCATCATTATTCGTCTTGTGATTATTATTATAATAATATTATAATTATTACATGTATCATCATTATTGTTATTATCATTATTGTTATTATCATTATTGTTATTATCATTATTGTTATTATCATTATTACTATTATCATTGTTATTATCATTCTTATAACATGATCTTTCTTTTTATTATTACTTTAAAAATTATTATTATGATTACTATTATCACTTTTCCCACAATCTAATGTAATGTTCAGTTGTGGATAAACAGGAACTAGACTTCATCCTGGAATCTAGGGTCACGTGGGGGGGGGGGGGTGTTTCACAAAGAGTTGAATTAAGTTGAACTTATCTCTAAGTTGGACTTTACAGTTATGGAAAGCCATTAGCATCTATGAAAATATTTTGTAAAAGTTATTTTAAAAGGCATAAAATGTTGATTCAAATCATTCATGATTTCTATTATCAAGGAGATTTCATGAACTTAATGTGGAATTTATAAAAAGTCTAAAATACTTGAATTTTCACTAACGAATATATCTTTTTTTGAGGCTACAAATAGCTCTCCATAATTTAGAGTTAAGTTCGACTTAAGATTTTTGTAGAACACCCCCCAAGTTTTGTAATGATTTCAACACGTCATCTACTAAATCCTCAATCGCTATAATCATATTCTTTCTCTGCCTTTCTATTAATCGACGGCCCTCCGCAGAATATACGCTGTTCCAAACAGGCTCGCTTTCTTTGTTGTTTCAGATGAATGATAATAATCATTACTTTTTTCAAATAATAATTATTAACTTTATTATTATGATGATAATAACCCGTATCGATATTATTATGATGATAATACCCCGTATCGATATTATTGTAGCTATTGCTACAATGATATTATTAGGGAAGGGTTATTTTCTAATAATCGTTTAAAAGGTAGACTTGTTAGTAGGCTTGCCTGTTTTCTTTTATACATTATATGCTATTTTTGTTTAGACGTCATAAGTTAGAATCGGACAATTTAAGCTAAGGTCACAAAGGTTCGTACGAATGATGCGTTCGTATGAATCTCCCTGGTTTTCCATAATTCCATTGTCTTTCCGAATGTCCATTGTCTGAAAATCGTTCGTTCGGCGTTCGTAGGAGTTCGTAATGGCATTAGTGACCGAGGCTTTAGTTGATATTTGTTTGTGTTGTTATAATTAGTATTACAGAGAGACACACTTGTGTCGCTCACTCAAAGATAAATTATCACGATTAAAGTGACAGAAAATTTAAAATAAATATTTATGACATTTTTTATATAAATGTTTTAATACTGAAACAAATAATCGTTTATAATTTGAAATGTAGATTTTTCAAATTAGTCTAATATTAATGTACATTTTAATTTCCAACCTTTATACAATTTTTGTTTTGAAATATACAAAGATTATTAAAAAAATGTTTAACGATGCATAACTATATTTTTTGTGAAGTTCAAGATTATGATTTGCCTTCAAAATGCCACCTGATTCATGAATCGATCATACATGTGACCATAGCTCACTAAGAGAGAGAGAGAGAGAGATAGCTAGGGATAAAAGCTTGAGGGTTCTTGTACATGTGCCGCTCCCTGATTTTGTTTGTGGGGGGGGGGGGGGGGGGAGGGGCTAGAAACGCTTCTACGGGTGACCACGATTGCATCCGTACGTTCTCATGAAAATAATAGACTACCAAAATTGTTGTCATTTGATTAAAAAAATAGATTTTTATTCTAAAAGAAAAAAAATACCGACAGGAAATGTTGAAAGCAGGGGGGGGGGGGGTATCAACTTCATCATCCCGTCTTCCTTAAGTCGCCCTTTAAATTTTAGGCTATCCATGGAAACTGCATTTTTTCTTCTTTTCTTATCATCTGTTTGGTTTTCTATCGCTCATAATGATATACGATTGTGCAACATTACAATGGACCATTCTCAGCGTGTTTTCTGGTTTGTGCTGGTTTTTTCCCGGAAAGTCTTCGGACGCGCGAGTTCAGTCGCCTAAGCCGGGTCTCTGTGTTTCTTTTGTCGGGGTTTGTGCGGTGTACACTATTTTATGTTGCTGGTTGCTAGGTGGGAAAACCTAGAGCTTGTTCGACCTGGCAACGACAGACTGATGCCTTGGCGGGGGAGACCCGGGGATCTGGCGCGGGTGGGTGAATTCGCGCGTCTTTGGTCTCTCTGGGAGCAGACAAGTCATGTGCATTTTGATGCACGCTGACTATGGTCTACTACTTAATTTATACTGGGAATCTCGCTCAACAAGCCTAGCTTTTCTGAGAATCCCTTTCCCCCCTGTCAGTTAAATAAGCAATATAAAACATTTTGTCTTACTCTCCAATTTAAATGTACTCTGTAAACTAATTTTTATTACGAATTCATACTTACCAGTATTTCGTTACTGTCGTGTACAGTTCATTTTATTCTATTATATCAGGGATTACAAGCCCTGATTATATATTGTATATGGTTTATAAATGTCATTTCTCGATCGTCTCTCAATTTCCCATTTCCCCATTTATCTGGTACCACGACTTAATTTATCAAAAAATATAAATTGACCGGTCTAATCATAAATTTTCGTAATGAATATCTGGACAATTTTATGTAAATATGTCGCCTATTTTACTCCAGAAGAGTCGTTAGGTCAGCATGCAAAATGACCTGCTCCCAGATAAGACACGTACATGCTAACATGCCCTCACAATATGTGATTATTATTCCGATTTATTATGCTCAAATGTGATGGAAATAAATTAATAATCAAACAAACATTTGTAGAAAGTTTTAATCTGTGTTTCTCTTTTAAAGTGGCAAATTAAAGGAAATATTACTACTGGCTACCGCAAACAACAAACAACGTTAAGCCCATATCTAAAAATGGCAATGGGCATCCAACATTATTTGTCCCGAATGTGTGATGTAGGCGAGTTCAATCGGTGACGTCACACTATCGCATGTGTTTTATCGCCGTCAATTCAATTTGTGATTGGGTTCTAGAAAGGGTACAGGGCTTGTTTCCCAGCTGGGATGGGATAAACTACACACACATCGTCTACTAGCCCAAAGCACCATGCTCTTCAAAATACACCACCAGCTAGTCAATATTTGTCTTCCTCACCTCATAACCAAAGTTACATACATCAGCAGAAGAGACCACACACTCGAGCTCTCTGTTCCTGAGGCAACAATAGACTCCTACAAGTACTCATTTTACCCCCGGACCATTCGCATCTGGAATCAACTACCAGCCACTGCAGTTACTGTACCAACAGTTGCTACTTTCCAGATGACTGCCCTCCCTGTCGGGGTTGGAACCTCCTGTAGGTTCCAGAATGCTGTACACCATATAACAGCATGATTTGTTTAACTTGCACGTCATTGTTTTACTGGTTAAAGAAATTGTACACCCTTTTGTTGTCTGCACCTTCACCTGCTGTCACAACACATCCAATCCCAGTATAGCTTGGAAAAGCTGCTTCAGGGATTACCTCTTCAAGTATCGATCAAGGGTATCAAAATTGCATTCAATTTATTCTTCACACTAGAGTGAGGGCTTAACAAGTTCTTTACTCATTTTCTTAATGCTTTCAGCAACCTGAAAATGTATCATTGAGCTATTTTCAATGCAAACTCAGTGGAGCATGCAGCGCAGAGGGTATAAGTAATGCCATTAATTTTGTATTAATTAGAGAAACGCACTTGCGCCGCTCACTCAAAGATATATTTTGTGTAACAAGGTTCGTTACATAGGTTTGTTATGCTTACTGTAAAAAATGCAATTTAGATATAAATTCTTAATATTAAAAAAAATTATGGTTACTAAATATAAAATGTAGATTATTCATCCTACTTCAATGATAATCTACATTTGAATTTACAACTTGAATACGCATAATTATTAAAAATAAAAAAGATTTTTCAAAGAATTGCTTTAAAATAGATGACTATACTTTATGTGGCAATCAAGATTATGATGTTGCTTTCAAATTGTAATCTGATTCATTAATCGATCATTGTTGTGGCCATAGCTCACTGAGAGGGAGAGTTGACACATGACACATCACAAATGCGCATGCGCGCATAAATAGCGCAGACATTTGGCATCAGTGTTGCATAGCAGACAACGGCATGAGAACAAAACAACAACAAAATAATCAAATTCAACCCCCAATTCACCAAATTAAAAAAATACCCCATATCAATGCCAATATAGGCTAATATTCGTAAACAAATGTTTTTAATTTCAATTTAGATATTTATCTCAAATTTCACATGCAAAAAAAAAAAAAACCTTCACTGATGGATATTATTTTCCCTCCCACTACCCAAATGAACTCCCTATCTGATGACAGAAAATCCCAAATTCCGTTTTTATTACTAACTCCATGATTGTTATTAATTTAGTTTAATATTTCCTTTTTTTCTCCGAATCCCTAGAAAATCACCCGAAATCACAAAATTTAGATTTGTTTTTTTACAAGGTTGATTTTTTATTTTATTTCAGCAAGGCTTTC
Organism: Strongylocentrotus droebachiensis; assembly: GCA_035222895.1. Taxonomy (NCBI): domain Eukaryota; kingdom Metazoa; phylum Echinodermata; class Echinoidea; order Camarodonta; family Strongylocentrotidae; genus Strongylocentrotus; species Strongylocentrotus droebachiensis. The sequence continues at coordinate 305,386 of JAVYIG010000021.1, forward strand.
AAGATATCACAAGTTTTTTGGTGAAAGAGTTTACCATCTGGCAACACTGCAGACCTTCTTTCTGCTACTTCTACGTTGATTCTTACTGGATCATTTGGTATTTCAACAAGTGTCTTGAGGTAAGGTTAACGTTCACAAAAAAAAATCTGAGTTGAAAAACGAGACTCGAAAACCAAACTATTGGTGACCATAGAAAAGGGATATACATCAGGGGCGGCGAGGTGTCTTCCAAAGTGGGGGCAGGGGCACCAAAAAAAAAGGACCGCTTTCTGGATAAAAGGTGGTGCCTACTAACTGCCAATTTTGGAAATTGTTACATACCCCTACATTGTGATTACATTATCAAAGATGGTTTCATTATTTGGTTCTTTCTTTAATGGTCCAAGATACAGCTTAACCATTTGGAGCAAAAAAAATTGTGAGGTCGAGTTGCGAAAATTACATCATATTAAAACAAGGAAAACCTAATCCTGATGGGGTTATAAGCACAATCTCATCCAGAAACACTGAAAAGACCCTTAATATGGATGAGTATTAAACGGACTTGCTGAAGAACAGCCATTGGCTGAAGCAAGTGATCCGTGTTGAAATAAAATAAAATGAAACAAATTCATGGACGAACATGGTATTGTCTTTATAATGTTGGCTACTTAGTAAATTTTCTAGTCTCTCAAAATTCTGACAAGAAGGAAAACAAAATCAAAATGGAATTGGAAATATGAATATTGATGTATAAGATTTTATCTTCCAATGACTAAGAACAAAGTCAGCAAGTCCATATCTTGAAGCTGGTAAAAGTTATAGACAATAACGTAGGAAATTACTATATTAATAACCTACATTTTATTCTTGAAAACAAAACTCTAGATCTACGTCCTTTAACTATTTCGCTCAGTTTTATTTTCTGATTTTCTGTGATGATCGATTGAAGCAAACTTACCCATTAATCTTAGGCAAAGGCTGCCATCTACGTCAATATTATTATAATTTAGCACAGCTCTGCAATTCAATCTAAAATCTGTTCCTAAATTGTCGCCAAATTTACTATGTTACGAGCAAAACATCCGCAGTTTTAAATCATTTTAAGAGAGAGTACACCCTCAATCAGTATTATGGTAAGAAATCATTATATTTTAGGTTTTGCCTGTTGTATTTGTAAGAAATTATACACGATTTGTGTTTAGTGTTACGCCCCTACTGAGGCTCTGAGCTGATGGAGGTGGAGCTCAGTCATAATTGCCATTGCCATTGCCCTGCTGGTTGGTCTCTGTGTGTGAACTGCCGCGCTGGCGCTGGCTCTGGCTCGGCTCTCTTGATCGTGAATCTAGTGTCTGTTCTGAATCTTCTGAATCTTCTGAATGGAATCCGGACATCGCTAGAAATCAGCACTATTGTCCAGAGCTGGGGTGGTATTCTGAACCCTGTGTTATCTCTAATATTGTTGTATCTTTGGAGATAAGATAAAGTTGGTATTCTGAACATTGTTGTAACTTTTGTGTTATCTTTTGTTGTATCTTTTCTCTCATCTTATTGGCCGCGCCTGCGCTCATACTTTGGTGCGCCTGTAATTGTGCGTATTATTAATAAAGTGGCATTTAATCCTCATTTGCATATGCGCACGGGAGATAATATGTCGAGATAATTGGTATTCTGAAAGTTGTTGTATCTTTTATCTTATCTTATCTTGCATGGTATTTACAACAATATTTACAACAGGTAGGGGGTTGTTGTATCTTTCGTGGTGATATAATGGCGGCAATATTTTTTGCCCAGAACCAACCTCGTGCCAATAGATGAGTTAGAAGAAGATTGTGTGTTGACCGGAAACATCACAGATGAGAACTTTCTAAGATATTACATGCTAGGATATGACGATTTTAATGCTCTCATCTTAACCAATATAGTGAAAGCGTGATTTGTCTTCATGATCCACATTCAACAGCGCATAATGATGACGCGCGTAATAAGTGCTCAAATAACTAATTACGCCCAAGATTAATATGCGCTAGGCGCATCTTCAGATATGGCATAAAGTATTCCTATTGGTTGACCTACTTATCATGCTTATATAAAACAGATTTTGATTGGTAGGGTCCATATAAATGGGCGTGTCAACAGTGGTCAAAGATAAGATAGAGGCGGTCCTTCAAGAGATAACACAGGGATAAAATGATGTTCAGAATACCAACTTACAACAATATTAGCGCTGTGTTATCTCTGGAAGATACAACAAAAGATAACACAAAACTTACAACAATGTTCAGAATACCGCCCCTGGTCTGTCTATCGAAGAATGGATGTAGTCTACATGCAGCACTTTACATTTGACTTTTTAATTCCTCCTTCCAAAATCTCCTTACGTCCACCCTCTGGCTCTGCCACCACGACCTGCTTATCTAGGAATCTTTTGGAGGAACAACAACCAAGTACCATGTACCAAGTATCAATGCTTAATCTGATATTCTTCTAGATCTTAAATCTAAAGAGAAAGTGTACCAAAAACAAGGAGTGAAGGACAAGGCAGGGCATATCATCATTTTTGCATTGCAAAAAACAAAGGCTCTCCTGTTTGTGCACTCATCCAATTTTAGCAATTTGCGAGTTTTTATGTGAAAGATAGAATTATGTCTAGATCTAGGCTTGTGAATAGATTGAGACCTTTTTCAAAAGCATTTAATTTGTTTTTTTCATGATACTATGACGGCATCATTTTCTACTATTTTAGGAGATTATTGAAGTAGCCTTGACCTATGGGTTATAGGCTACAATGTATTACGTCTTAAATACTACAAATGAGACAAAGAACCTGCACTTACCAATCTAGTTACTCGGAGTGTATCTCAACGTGTACCAGTCAGTCTATGTCAGTTCTCAATCTGTCGTCCTAGCGCGGGAAGGCCAATGGCGCCCTCTAGTGCCAGGAGCTTGTAAGAGCTTGTCGTCCCAGTGTGAGAAGACTAATGGCGCCCTCTTGTGGTAGGAGGCTTGTATGGGGGTGGGGGCAACTCCTACTACATTCCCCCCCGTTTTAAAAAACCCAGGACCAATTGAAATAAACCCAGTGAAATATTTTACCCACAACCGGATAGAGAGAGAAAAAAAAATAAAAATTATGCGTTTCCCTCCCTTGTGGCCGTACAACATCCTAATCTAAAAACATGTATTAAACATGCCAAACTTGACCCCAAACGAGCAAAACCCGGGGTAAATATTTTTGTTTTATTCATTAAAAAACCAACATACTTAATGCTTAACACTACAATTGCCAGGGGGAGATTCCCTACCCAAAACAATCCACGCCCCCATAGCGGGGAGCCATCCGCTTGTCCTCCCAGGCTATGACGCCATCTTACCTACCCGAGAGGTATATTACTCAGGTTTTTCGGAGTGTGACTGGAGAACCAGAAACCCACCTAGGTCACTCCGGCGCAGGAAGGAGGCGTCAGTTCCGCTATAGCACGGAGCGGGCCATTTGGAAAAAAGTCCCCCCTGGAACAACCAAAACATATGCCAACGGGCATTTAGGGGAAGAATACTAAAAATCCAAAAAACTTATTGACATATGGTATATGTTCTTGCTAATGTAGCAAAAACAAGGAGATAGGAACTAAATAGTTCCCACCCTCACACGCACCATGAAAACTTAGCGCTACAGGAACAAAAGTTCCCGTAGCTGATGTAGCAAAAACAAGGAGATAGGAACTAAATAGTTCCCACCCTCACGCGCACCAGGAAAACTTGGCGCTACAGGAACAGAAGTTCCCGTAGCTGATGTAGCAAAAACAAGGAGATAGGAACTCAATAGTTCCCACCTTCAAGCGCACCCTGAAAACTTAGTGCCACAGGAACAGAAGTTCCCGTAGACACTCGACCTACGGGCCGTAGAGCGCTTGGGCGTTGACCCGAGTTTGCTCCAAGAGGGCCTGCAGACGGTCACCCCTTATCCCCGCTACCAACTCTCTTACCTCCGCATTCTTCCCCGCCCCATATAAGGAACAGGGTTTAGCAGTGGTCCAAACACAAAATCCCCTATCCGTTGGTCGATAACCCCAGTCACCCTCTTAACGGCATTGGGAGGAAGGATTACCCTCTTGCGGGCATACACCCTTGCTACACCCATCCGCCTGGGGTTATCCCCATGCTCCATGGGAATTTCCACTTCCCCTAGCAGTAACTTGGGGCGATACAAATGAATAACCGCCCTATGTTTACTGAGAAAATCCCTCCCCAGCAACATGTCGTCTGAAATGGGTGCAACATACAACTGCTTGGAGAACTCTTGTCCCCCCAACAGAATGCTCACCGGCCCCACTACTGACCCCCTCATGCTTATGTCCCTACCTGGAGCATGTAATACGGCCTCCCGCAGTCTTTTGGGCTGCGTTTTCAGGTGCTGAAGCACCCGATCCGAGATGATAGTCACCTCAGCCGCCGTATCCACTATTGCCCTAAGGGGGAAACCCCCTATCACTATAGGGATATTAAGAGAGGAACTGGAATGCAGCCGGCAAACCACTACCTCCGTTTTTTCCTCCGATCCCGACTCCGGATCCGAGGTGGGACCCGGCACCGGGTCCAGCGACCCGACCACCTGTGGAGGAATCGGAAGTTTCGTGGAGGTTTCATTCAACCCAGTTTCACCGGAAACAGGCTCCCCCACATGCTTTACAGCTGCCTGGGGAATAACTGCCCGTCCTCCCGGCGTCCCGGTCACTAGCTGGCCTCGTTCGGGTCGGGGGCTGGTCTCCTCCTCCGACCCGCTGGGGCTTCCCACTTCGGGGCAGTTGACAAAGGAAACACGCACATTCCCTCTGTCGCCACGAGCTGTGGGACATTGGTTCCGGAAGTGCCCGTGCCCCCCGCAAGCACAACACCGGTCACCCCCCGGGGACTTGGCCCTTTCCTGGGAAGCCGCCGGCCTTGACTGTTGGGTATCTAGGAGCTTCCGGATATCCCGCTCTATGTTAGCTAGCCGGGGCTCTATGTTAGCTAGCCGGGGCTCTATGTTAGCTAGCCGGGGCTCCATGTTAGCTACCCGGGCCTCTAGGCGGCCCTGGCGCTCCACCATTCGGCGTTCTACTGCAGCGAGTTGCCCGTCTTCAGGTCGGCTAGGAGGTTGGGGGGATAGGTCCACTTGGCGGACTTCAATTTCCCCCGCATTCTCAAAGGCAACCGAATTAACAGGACGCCCCCGCCAGTACATGGCTCGGTGCACATGCTGGTGCCACTGTATATGTCCTATCGCTTCTCCAACGGTGGCGGGATGTTGAGCCAGCGCGTGACATCCCGCCTCCCGGTTCAAACACCCTCGACACAGGCGGAGGACCGCCTGCTGGTGCGAATGGGACCCCTGGACCCCAGGGAATGCTCGGAGAGCTAACCCGAACACCCGATCAGACCACTCAGGCAAGGATTCCTCTGGCCCCTGCCTGGCATACGCAAACTCGAGTTGAGCAGATTCCGTCAACCCGCCGTGATCGAAGCGCTGCGCCAATTTTCGGACCAGCGGGAAATACTTCAGACCCGGCTCTTGTTCCAGAGTCAGGCTCAAATAATCTCCCGCTTTCCCCTCTAGACACCACGTTAGCCGATTCACTCTCTGGGCCCCATCCCATTCCTGCTGGTCCGCAAACGCAGTGAATTTATGGAGAAAAGCCCTCCAGTTTCCGCGCCCATCAAAAAAGGGGAGTGGCTGGTAGGATACTCTACCAGCGATTCCCCCCTGCCTATCCCTCCTGGGAGCAGGACCCCGACGGATCGGTTCTTCGGGAAAGGGGAGGGCCCCTAGGCCTAACCGACCCCTCTGATACCCTGGGATGGGACTGCCCCTCTGGGGCCTACCCGATACATCCCCTCGGTTAACCAAGGGAGACGGATATACATCATAGGGGTATTGGTGTCCCCCCACCTGGGCCTGGGCCCCGCAGGGGGTGCTGGTACTCAGGGCACGCTGCCCCGACGGAGTGACAAAAACACTCTGATTGGGAACCCCCTCTGCCCCCCGGGTACTCTCCCGAGGAGCAAAGTCGAACCTGTCTAGCAGCCCCCTGGACTCTACTAGCCCTGGGGACGCCCAAAATAATCCCGGGGTAATATTCCCGTGTTCAGTCCGGAGACCCAACATGATCCCGGCCTGCACAGGAGCTAGCCCCGGCACGTCTGCGAGGAGTTCTTCAAAAGAACACCTATTAATAGGGATCTTATATGTCATAGCGACCCCATAATCGCAAAAGCCTTAGGCCTAGACTAGTCTACTAAAATTACAACTAAGTTACGTCGGGGAAATAACCCGACGGAAAAATAAGTTCCCTGAATTCTTAACTAGGTGCTGTTTACTCACATCACTCCAACCCGGATAATCACACCGCACGATTTTTTTTTTTTTTTTTTTTTTTTTAAAGGACTCCCGCACTACAACGAGTGGGTGGGTCCACACACAACACGCACAAAAACCATACACTCGCGCACCTAGATAATTACAGACAGCCTAGGTCTATACTGCTATCCACTATAAAAGCAGGTCTAGGTCCCAGATCTAATAGATCCAGGTCTAAACTCCAAATGTGATGACACAATCAACCTGCTCCCAAATCCGGGCAAAACAGGCTTCAAAACACAGAGCAACGGAGAATAAATCAAAAACTTATCCCACTCCAACCGCCCAAAAGCTTTAACTATCCCACAATCTGCATAGGCCTAAAGGCGACAGGTAAGACCAGGTCTGGTCCCGTCAGCGATCAGCAGACGCCCGAAAACAAAATGGCGTCGATGGAGAGGAGAAGGACTAAAAAATATCCCTCCGCCGAATCAAATATGCTGCAGTGTGTAGCAAAGTGCTGTGCCGCAACCGGCAGCCGCCAAAACCTGCGCGCTCAAACAAAATAGCACGCACTCAAAAAATGTTTCAAACCGGGCTAATACTACAGCCTGGCTCGAATTCACGTACAAAACAACCGCTCAACACAAAACGATGTCTAATCAGACACCCCACACCACAAACAAAGTTCAAACACTCGCTACAGAAAATTCAAACACGCACACTCGAATCGCACTGCCCTCAAACCCCCAGTGAAAAAGTCCAGGCACGCATACAGCCGTGACGGAACTACACTTGGAGCTTGCGAGAGCAGACGACCGACCAAAAAAAATCACAGCAAAAATGTCCCAAACCGGCTAATATTACAGCCTGGCTCGAAACACCCACACGAAACAACAGAGAATTATACACCAAAAATTACGAAATAGGCAAAGCAGAGTAGCCCGCCCTGCCCAAGACGAAAATTCGAAATTTAACTTAGGATCTAATCTACTGATTATATCAAATTCACAGCGAGCAGCTTAGCCCAGCGCATCGGACCGCATATGTTTTACCTATGCTTTAGGGCAGCCGTGCTCGCTGTGCAAAAATCACAAGTCTTAAAAATCACCGCAAATGCAAGAAAGCAATTTGCTCGCAGCGCCAATGAAGTAGCCTTGACCTATGGGTTATAGGCTACAATGTATTACGTCTTAAATACTACAAATGAGACAAAGAACCTGCACTTACCAATCTAGTTACTCGGAGTGTATCTCAACGTGTACCAGTCAGTCTATGTCAGTTCTCAATCTGTCGTCCTAGCGCGGGAAGGCCAATGGCGCCCTCTAGTGCCAGGAGCTTGTAAGAGCTTGTCGTCCCAGTGTGAGAAGACTAATGGCGCCCTCTTGTGGTAGGAGGCTTGTATGGGGGTGGGGGCAACTCCTACTACATTATCTTCTAAATTATTTCATCTCTTTCTCTTGCTCTCAACCCAGCTTCAGTTTATGCTCCTATTCAGCCGACAAGGCAAGCTGCGTCTGCAGAAATGGTACACGCCACATCTAGAAAAGCAAAAGAAAAAGATAACAAGGGAACTCATCGCAACAGTACTAACAAGAAAACCCAAAATGTGCAATTTCTTGGAGTGGAGAGATTATAAAATTGTGTACAAGAGGTAAGTACTCATTGGATATTGAAGAGCGATCCAACCCTTGTAATAATTTCAATTTTATGAAAGCAGAAAAATGAGAGAAACAGAATGGCAAAAGTACAAAATGTATCGGACCAATGATAAGGAAGTTGTGAATGTTTGAAATATCAGATCACTAATTCTATGGGAATCTCACATTGACAGTTCAGGCAGTAGATTGTGACGTAGTCTCGTATAACTTGTGTTTGTTGTGTACAAAAATATCACTAGTATATGTTTTTCTCCCTTGGGTTGGGGCACTACTCAAAAGTTATCGTGGATAGAAAATTATTGAAGAGAATAGACCCTCCTGAGAATTTTTCTTTTGGTAAAAATAAAATATGAGTCATTTTGTGTGTTGAACTGAATGGGAAAGTTGTCCGCCACGACATCACAGAGACATTCCCAATTCAGCCAATTTGAACAGCCCTTACCTAATTTTATAGTGATTACAAATTTCAGAAAATTTTTTATCAGATTTCATTCAAATTCACCAATTCTTGTTTCAGGTATGCCAGTCTTTATTTCTGCTGTGCCATTGAAGAAAATGACAATGAACTCTTGACGCTGGAGATCATCCATAGATACGTGGAGCTTCTGGATAAATACTTTGGTAGTGTAAGTATCCTTTATAGTGCAGCCGAGGTGACAGCGGCCAATTTAGAGCAATCTGGCATTCTCTAAAAGGGCTCTGTTAATTTTGAAAAAGAGGAATACATACACAATAGCAAAATTTACAAAAATCACCTCTTCTGTTAAGAACATAATTGTAAAGCGCATTTGAACATGTATATGGAAAACGCGCTATATAAATACATTTTTATTATTAATACTGTGCTGCGTTTCTTCATTGTGTTCATACCTATGTCCACTGATTGTGAAGCAAGAAGTCATTGTCATTGCAATGCCTTGATCATTACAGGTATGCGAGCTAGACATCATATTCAACTTTGAGAAGGCCTACTTTATGCTCGACGAGCTAATGCTGGGCGGAGAGATTCAGGAGACGAGTAAAAAGAATGTACTCAAGGCGATACAAGCACAGGATCTATTGTCAGAGGTACGTACACTATAGCATTTCTAATTTGCATATTTCCTCGCTCTTTTTCTATGATTTTCCTTTCTGGTCATTAGGATGCTGCTGAGGATATATAATTGTTTGGTTATAGTTGGTATTATTCATGCAACATCATCCTTTTCTTTAAAAAAAAGTTTTATAGTGTTATATCACCATGCGTGCAGCTGTAACCTACATTTTGCCTGCTGAGAGTCAGAAGGGCCTTCTAACTCATATTAATTATTCCAAACCGAGTTAAAGCCCTTTTGGTTCTCATGTGATATACACATGAATACAAGGTAGTAGGTTGCTCATAGTAATGGAGAAAACAGGGCATTTCCACTGAAGGGTCACTGAAATACATTAATTGTTTTGTGATACTGTGTATGGCCTACCTTGATTTTATATCCTTACTGAAGGGATGCGACCATTCAAGTGAAGTGAAAGACTAAGTATTTTATAAAAGTTATTAAAAACAAAAATAGATATATATACTTTGTTGTTTTAACATGCGAGGGTTAAATATCTACATTGTATAATCAATATTGGGAACAGAATTACCTAGAAAAAATGGCATACATGTTCGTTCAATATTTCAGCCTTTACAGTTTTTTAGATAAAGACACAATTATCAAACACACACATGTGAAAATATAGAAAATAAGATATAAAAAAAAATTCCATGAGGAATTGCCCAACAGTATCATCCCAAAATGACACCAACGTTCATTGATTATTTATTTTTGGCTTAATCTTCATTCTAATGGGTTTCATGCTAAGGTAGCTAATTAAAGGCTTCATTGAGGGTGAAGGTTCCATCATCCTTTGGAGCTGACTATCCTGTTAGAATGGGGCTTATTTCTGTAGCTTTGAAAATGTTTCAATATGTTTATGAGAATGTAGAAATATGGTTAACATCTCACTCAGACATAATGAGGAACCTTGATATGATTTCCCAACATCATTTTATTTTTCTTCCGAGAGTCAAATTTTTTAGAGTAGGCTATGCTTCCTAACAGATGACGTGAAAACCACCGTGTGGTATTAGACTGATAGTGGTGATGGTGATGATGGTGATGGTGGCAGTGTTGGTAAGGATGATGGTGGTGATTTTGATGATGACAGTAATGATGCCAATGATGATGCTAGTGATGATAGTGGTAGACTGGTGGTGATGGTGATGATGACGAGGGTGGTGGTGATGATGACGAGGATGGTGGTGATGATGATGATGGTGATGATGATGGTATTTGGTACAATCATGGTAGTAGTAGTGATGGTGGTGGTAGAGGTGGTTATACTGTAGTATGATAATAATTATGATGATAAGCTGTTCTTGATCATCAATAAGATGGTTTATTGGTACTATGCTTGAGGTAATAACATGTTTTTTTTTAAGCAAGAATAAAAAGCAAGAAGATAGAGACCTCCCACCAAACATTTTGTATTATTGATTCTTAAAATTCAGCTCAATGAGCCTACTTTGTACTTTGTTTAATGTTATATTTCATTTTATGTACATATATGTATGCAACTTGTATGCTCATGAAACTGCTGAAAATGAATTCTGATTACATTAACATGATTTGGTCAAGTAAAATAAGATTCACAAGTGTAAATTAACCTGTCTCATTTAGGTTGAATACAGGATGCAGTGATAAAATTTCAATGAATGCAATTGTTCCACATGGATTTGGGTTTTATGGCCGCAATTGATGTAAATCACAAAATAACAATGGTCGTTTACTTACGTTGGGAGTCATACATTGATAAGAAAGTTTTATGTAAAGCTGAGTTGCAATGAAATGAATGAATTGCAATTCTTTGTAATACAGGGCAAGCCCCAATTATGACAGAAACGTACAGTAATTAACTTGTGACAGATGTAATATGTTTTGTTGTCCTAAGGTTAGAGTAAAGAGTGTAGATGGAGCATGTGGTGACGGTTCTTTGCTGCAGTTCATCTTATTTGCTCGGTTAAAGATAACTTCAGCTCCCGTGAAACTTCATAGGACGGTCGGTGAAACCTGTCTATAAAGACCACCCAAGGGAGACAAGAAAAGTGGTCGCTATAGGCAGGTGGTGTCCTTATAGTACATGTACATGTTTCAATGAGAAACCATTATCAAGGGAAACAAAAAACGTGATCTTCATGGACAAGTGGTCTTTGTAGACAGGTGGTCACTAAAGCAGGTTTAACTGTAGCTGAGCAATTTCTAGGTGAAATTATGCTGCGATGTGCAATGGATTTAATTTCCAAATTTCTTTATACCACAGCTGGAACTAAGAGGAAAGACCGATATAATCATAACAGATGATCAATTGAACCAGGTACCGAGACATTTCCGAGATTTATATCATGTTCCCTTTTCGTTTTTAGTCTGCAGCTTCTCAAAGGGTATCACCTAAAAATCTGTGAGCCTATGCTTTCTCGGTGTGCTTTACTAACAAACAAATTTCCCTTTAGAGTGCTTAGGAGTGACAAAGAACACACTCTCCCTGTCAAGCTTTGCACCATCTCTAGCGCCGGATCCCAGCTTCCTGGCTCCGATGTCATGGGGCTCACAGACAGCAGTAGTTTAGACTATGTCGGTTAGCCAGAAGAAAGGAGAATTTCACTTTGTAGTACCAGGGGGTGTTTCACAAAGATCCTAAGTCGAACTCAACTCTAAGTTGGAATTAAAAATTATAGAGAGCCATTTGTAGCCTTGAAATAAAATATATTCAAAAGCAAAAATTGAAGTACTTTAGAATTTTTATAAATTCCACATCAAGAACATGAAATCTCCATGTTAATAAGGAATATGAATGATTTGAATAAACATTTTATGTCTTTTAAAATAACTTTAACAATATATTTTCAAAGATGCTTACAGCTTTCCAAAATTGTCCAACTTAGAGATAAGTTCAACTTAGGATCTTTGTGAAACTCCCCCCTGGGCGGTCCACAAACAGAAGTTCAAACACGTATTGGAGCGTAGAAGGAGTACAAACTGTTGTATGCAAACTCTCGAAGCAAAATGACCCTTGTTGCCAGGCTCTAGAGGTTGCTTAGGGGCTTCAAGGTTCTTAGATTCACTACGGTGCAATCTAACCCATATTTTGAAGCATTTTCACATAAATTTGAGAACTTATATTCTGTAAATGATTTGGGTATCATTGAATACTAACCTGGTGCTGATTATCAAAAACATGTTCAATCCAAATTCGAACCTGTCGCTGCTACATGTTTTAAAATCTTGTTGACCAACCTGATTGTATATTGTACTTGTAGTTTAAGAAATTGATAATTGATAAAATCCTTTCGACATGACTGTCATTCTGCTTAGATTGCTTAGAATCAAAGTCTGATGCTTTGCTGGACCCAAAACCTCTTACTCCATACAGCTACAATGTACAGGGTGCATACCTGTACATGATGAAGAGCAGCTAAATATTAAGCCAGTTCATACCTGTACATGTAGTTGCAGTCTGAGCATGAGCAGATAAAGGTCATTGCAGACCAAATTGTAAAATACACAGAGACAAAATACAGGATACATGCTCATGAAAGTTATGTAATCATTATTCATTTATAATGCACAAGCAGTGCACTCCATGATACACAGGTGGAAGTATTCTTGGAAAAGGGGAAACAAGTGCAGCGGCTTAGCAAGAAAATTGTGCACTTTTTGACAAAAGCATGAAACTTCTAGCATAGTTAGTTTAGACCATAAGATTTATTTTCAGATGTGGAGGGAAGTCAGATTTGACCTCTGATGACCCTGTGAGGTCAAATCCAAAATGGCCGCCAGTCCGTATGGTCTAATGTACAAACACGCTTAACTTTTGAACCAAATAGTCCAGAAAAACGTTTAAGGTGTCATTTCCAACTAACTTGGGGATGCCAATTCATTTGGTAATACTTTTGAGATCGCCTGAACTTAGGGTTTTGCATTTAGGTCAAGGTCAAGGTCAAAATTGACTTAAAATAGCAAATTTTGAATGGTTACAAATGAGATTTGTCATTTGTTCTCAAATTTCTTTAGGAATGGTTCCCCTGCATAGTCCTCCACCTTAATCCTTTTCAGGTAGTTTATTTCACATTTTGTTTTGACCTCTGATGACCCTGAAAGGTCAAATCCAAAAATGGCCGCCAGTCCGCATGGTCTAATGTACAAACGCGGTAACTTTTGAACCAAATAGTCCGGAAAAACGTTTAAGGTGTCATTTCCAACTAAATTGGGGATGCCAATTCATTTGGTAATACTTTTGAGATCGCCAGAAGTCAGGGTGTTGCATTTAGGTCAAGGTCAAGGTCAAAATTGACCAAATATCGCAAGTTTTGAATGGTTACTGAAGGTTAAATCCCCATTTTGTTCTCCCCTATGTTCTCAAATTTATTAAGGAATGGTTCCCCTGCAGAGTCCTCCACCTTATCCCTTTTCAGTTAGTTTATTTCACAGTTGGATGTGACCTCCGATGACCATGAGAGGTCAAATCCAAAATGGCCGCCAGTCCGCATGGCCAATGTACAAACGTGGTAACTTTTGAACCAAATAGTCTAGAAAAACGTTTAAGGTGTCATTTCCAACTAACTTGGGGATGCCAATTCATTTCGCAATAATTTGAGATCGCCAGAACTCAGGGATTTGCGATAAGGTCAAGTTCAAGGTCATATTAGGCCAACAAAAGTGATGTTTTCTTTTTTTAAATAAACTTTGCCTCAATTTAGACACTTAAGGGGTCATTATTTATTTATTTTTTAAAAGACCCGTGTACCACCACTTTGACTATCCAGGGCCATATTTTATAGAGCTGCTTATCGGCTGGTTCTGTGCTTACGTATGAGTTTCTACTTCATAGCACTGCTAACCGTAAGCACCTGAAAATGCATTAACCTTACGCTGCTTACTGGACGAAAATTAATTTTGTAACAATGCAAATCCATTGTGAACGCACAAGGTGGACGCCTTGTTTTATTGCTAACCAAATTTGTCTGCTACAGTTATAGCACGAAAATTTGATTACCGGTAAGCAGCTTTAAGAAATTGGGCCCAGAAGACCAAAAAAGCTATTCCAAATACGACCTAAAACCTGTTCATTACCCCATGAATTTAGCACTATCCACAACTTATGAATTATCCTAATGGTAACGATCAAAATCTAACAGTCTCCAGAACAAGAGCACAGTTCAGTGCATCCTTTCTTGCAGCGACAGTGGATTATTCATGGCACAATTTTGATGCTTCCGGGAGAGTGATCCAAAGAGGCTGCCACCCAGTTGTTTCGTTTGTCCAGCCCAAGTCAGATGGCTCTGGCATCTCTGGATTATTGGCCAATATCTGGTTCCAACAATTGGCCTGGTAGCAAGTGCGCTTGATGTGCTGCTTGAGTGCTGTCTGGGTTGGAGGAAAGTTCTCCAGGTTTCTAGACTTCTGTGCGAAGAGCTGTTTCCTGGCATCATTCCCTACCATGCTCTCACTGGTTCGGTCGTATCAGCACCACAAATCGCTCTGGCAGTAACATTGATCCTTCACTGACCTCCCTAGGCATGCACAGGAGTTCACTGAAGGAATCATTCACTTCTGGGAAAGACTTCTAAGTTTTTCCTCTGGATGCAGAAACAGTCTGACACCTGGTGAACGCATGAAAGATTGGGAGAGTCATACATTGTGTCGGACTCATGGTGGCAACCATCATGATTTTGTGAAAAGCTATGTACCGAAAGCTTGATCTGACACCAAAAGCGATCCACAGCATCAGGAGCTGTCTTGCTGAATGAAGCCACAGCCAGTTCAACCGCATCAGTACCACCAGTACGTATGGTTACCCTTTTACACCCATGGGGCAAGGCCTGCCAAGTGTGACTCATCAGGAGAGCAGAGTACTCCACTTCCATCTGTTGCATATTATACAGTTCCTTGCCCTGTGGTAGAGGAAGATGAACGACATGACATGAAATCCAACAATTCGGGTTTGTTCTCATTGACTCGAAAGAAGTCCTTCCAGCTTTCTGGCAGCACAGTAGAAAGAGCCACCCTTTTCCTGGTGCCCTTTCCTGCCTTATTGAGGCTTTCAGGCTAGCAGGTAAGTATACACCCTAGCCAAGGTCGATGCGGATGCTTTTCTCGAGTTGAGCAAAGATGTATGGGGCAAACACTCTTTCTTCATACTCTTGAAATGTTCTTGATGTTCCAGGATTGAGCATTTGAACCGCAGCTTCACCATCAATAATTATTGCTTGGGCGACAGGTGCACTATTGTTTTCGAGCAGATTTGATTCCAGGCAGCGAAGTAGATCTGCTTTAACTCCAAACCGCATTTTCCTCCAGTTAACAAAGCTGGCGGGGCTGCCTGGTTTTCATGAGAGAAGAAATTGTACATATCTCCATCCCTTGTCTGACACGAGATGTACATCCTCAAAAAGAGACCACAGTCCCTCTTAAGTGCTGCAAGCTGTGCCTACTGTTTTAACATAACCTTCGCCGGCTGTCGACTGAAAAATGGCAACTTGTTCGTATGAAGTGTTTGTGTGACAGGTGTCGTACACTGCCAATGACTAGTAGGTCTTGACTTTGTTCTAGAAATGGATTCCCCATCTCTTTCAGTACTGTCAGAAGTTCCCATCCCTCAAGAATGCTGCCTGCACTCCAGGTTGCTGGTCATGGTGATGTTGTCTAGTGTTAGTAGAACCGTTATTTTGCTTTATGGCCTGTTCCTCAAACTCTGTAGTGATCCTTTAAATTACTTAGCACCAAATAAAACACAAAGTAACTTAAAAAACATCTTACCAGTATTATTGAGCAGTAATGAAAAGGAGCAGTTTTCCTGACTTGAATTGAGGTTTTTGCCGTATACTGCCTAGCTGCCCACTGACCATGCTATGCATATGATCAGTTACAAGACAAATGGTTTGGTACTATAATTAGTGAAATAAACTAACTGATAGGGATTACGATGGAGACTATGCAGGGGAACCACTCCTACAGAAATTTGAGAACATTATATAGGGGGACAAATAAATGGAAAAACTGTATGTAACCATTCAAAACTTGCTATTTTTTGTCAATTTTGACCTTGACCTTGACTTAATGCAAAGCCCTGAGTTCTGGCGTACTCAAAAGTATTCCCAAGTGAATTGGCATCCCCAAGTTAGTTTGAAATGACACCTAAAACGTTTTTCTGGACTATTTGGTTCAAGAGTTATGCGTGTTTGTACAATTATTAGACCATGCGGCGGACTGGCGGCCATTTTCTATTTGACCTCTCAGGGTCATCAGAGGTCAAATCAAAATGTGAAATGAACTAACTGAAATGGATTAAGGTGGGGGACTATGCAGGGGAACAATTCCTAAAGAAATTTGAGAACACAGGGGAGAACAAATGACAAATAAATGGGAAAACTTTTTGTAACCATTCAAAACTTGCTTTGTTTTAGTCAATTTTGACCTTGACCTTGACCTAAATGCTAAGCTCTGAGTTCTTGCGATCTCAAAAGTATTACCAAATGAATTGGCATCCCCAAGTTAGTTGGAAATGACACCTTAAACGTTTTTCTGGACTATTTGGTTCAAAAGTTAAGCGTGTTTGTACATTAGACCATGCGGACTGGCGGCCATTTTTTATTTGACCTCTCAGGGTCATCAGAGGTCAAATCAAAATGTTAAATAAACTAACTGAAAGGGATTAAGGTGGGGGAATATGAAGGGGGACCATTCCTAAAGAAATTTGAGAACACAGGGGAGAACAAATGACAAATAAATGGGAAAACTTTTTGTAACCATTCAAAACTTGCTATTTTTTAGTCAATTTCGACCTTGACCTTGACCTAAATGCAACACCCTGAGTTCTGGCGATCTCAAAAGTATTACCAAATGAATTGGCATCCCCAATTTAGTTGGAAATGACACCTTAAACGTTTTTCTGGACTATTTGGTTCAAAAGTTACCGCGTTTGTACATTAGACCATGCGGACTGGCGGCCATTTTGGATTTGACCTTTCAGGGTCATCAGAGGTCAAAACAAAATGTGAAATAAACTACCTGAAAAGGATTAAGGTGGAGGACTATGCAGGGGAACCATTCCTAAAGAAATTTGAGAACAAATGACAAATCTCATTTGTAACCATTCAAAATTTGCTATTTTAAGTCATTTTTTACCTTGACCTTGACCTAAATGCAAAACCCTGAGTTTAGGCGATCTCAAAAGTATTACCAAATGAATTGGCATCCCCAAGTTAGTTGGAAATGACACCTTAAACGTTTTTCTGGACTATTTGGTTCAAAAGTTAAGCGTGTTTGTACATTAGACCATACGGACTGGCGGCCATTTTGAATTTGACCTCTCAGGGTCATCAGAGGTCAAATCTGACTTCCCTCCACATCTGAAAATAAATCTTATGGTCTAAACTAACTATGCTAGAAGTTTCATGCTTTTGTCAAAAAGTGCACAATTTTCATTATATTGGGAGCTTATCCGCTGTACTACAAAGGCTATTTACAAATGTATGTAGCACTTCATCGCTGTAGAAGTGATTATTTAAAAATGTACAAAGTGGGACCTCTTCATGTTTTGTAGATCTGTGGATATTCGGGGTCATTTGGGACATGTGCTAACCGTGAACTGGTCTATTCCAACCCAGACACATTCATTGCCACACTTTTGGAAAATGAAAAATGTTGTAAAATGCTACTTTTTGGGGAGGATAATGTAACCGTCGCCCTCATTTGTGGTTGTGTGAATATCTGAACACACAGGAATGGCAGATTGTAAACCCTGTCCCTCTTCTCCATCAAAGTTGCATTGTGTTCAGGTGTATCTTCAGTCTTCAGAGGATTAAACTAATTGTTGTACTGTCAAGTTCTGAAGAATGTAGTCTTGAGTTTTAACAAAAGAGAGAATAAATGTCATAGTGTAGGGTCGGTTATATTTATGATCATTTGACATCGAAGGTTCCAAATTGATCAATTCTTGCAAATGTTGATTAATGTGAGTTACGATTGATCTGAATTAATGTACTGGGTAATTGACGTACATTGTCTTAAGAAATGAAGAAGGTACATGTATATTGTCAAGATATAACATATATTGTCACGCATTGATTATTACATCAAAGGTTTTAGAAGTTGCTTGCCCCTCTACAGCATGGATAAGACCAAATATCCACCTTTTTTCATTGAAACCCTCTTCTCTATCTGTTATTCTTTGTAATATTGACAGTATGTGTAGGACACATACCGGATGAATATGTTGGACTCCACCCATGTGTAAATGGGTACCTGGTAGGCCTGAGTCATGTCGGGATTTTCATAAACCGGGTCCCGACGGCCTTGCACCGATCGGGACCCGGTGTCCCGAAATCAGCTCGCAGGATTTGTCACTTGCCTCTATAAAAAGCGCATCATCAGTATGTCCCTTAAAAGTGACCTTTTTTATCAGTCAAATAAATCAACACATGCATACCTCGGCATAGATCGGTATATTCTTCCATTTGACATTATTTTTATCCATGATTGGCGATGTTTAGTGTCATTATCGTGCCTCTAAAAGTAAAAAAACTGGAGCAAAAATAGAAAGACAACGATCGAGCCGCCATTTTGATTCATGCAGGTTGAATAAATCGGGTCAGAAAACATTAATGTTTGAATAATAAAACGGCTTTCTAAAAAGTACTCCTTTACAACATACCGATCGAATAATTTTTAAAAACAAAATAGATATTTTTTCTTTGATTTTGAACACCGCATGCTTCTTTTAAAAGCTGAAAATTACTTGGTAATCACAAGAAGTTTCGATACGGATAGCTGTTGCAAGGCAAGTTCAGACTAGTCTCGGAAAAATGCGCAGTGCTCCTTGTTAGCTGTAATGCGTGCCAGAACGAACCCAAACAAAGACGTGATCGTAACGAGAAAAAAATCATTAAAAACTACGAGAGCACAATTTGAAAGACAACTACTGCTCAAAATTACGATAATCAGATAAATAACTTGGACAAAGAATTCAATAATCGCCCAAGAAATGCCAAAGAAATTGTGATAATCGAGGAGTAACTGGGTACATTTTTATCGCAAGGGGCTTGCTGCAAATACTCGAATCCTTTGTTATACTGCTTTTTACCGCAGAGGGCGTTATTTGGTTTCTAGCCTCGTGTTAGAACACGAGGCTAGAAACCAAATAACGTGTAATTCGGACATATCAGTACCTATAGTAACTCCTTAAATATCACTATTTCTGTGGCTTTTCTTGGACAACTATTGTATTATTCCTCCAAGTTATGTATCTGCTTACGATAATTTTGAGTAGTTGTCTTTCCAATTGTGCTCTCGTAGTTTTTAATGATTTTTTCTCGCTACGATCACGTCTTTGTTTGGGTTCGTTCTGAAACGGATTACAGCTAACTACGAGGAGCACTGCGCATTTTTCCGAGACTAGTTTGAACTTGCCTTGCAACAGCTATCCGTATCGAAACTTCTTGTGATTACCAAGTAATTTTCAGCTTTTAAAAGAAGCATGCGGTGTTCGAAGTCAAAGAAATAATATCCAGTTTGTCTTTTAAAAATTATTCGATCGGTATGTTGTAAAGAAGTACTTTTTAGAAAGCCGTTTTTTATTCAAACATTAATGTTTCTTTCAACCTGATTTATTAATCCTGCCGAGAGACCCGGCCAGTATAGTAGCTAGCTAGCAGCTGGCAACAACAAACCCCATGGGGCGAACTGCTTTGCAACCCATATTATATCAGCAGTTCGGATTGATTCAGGATGAGCTAGAACAGGAATATGATTGGTAACAATTAAATACTTAAG
This sequence comes from Strongylocentrotus droebachiensis, assembly GCA_035222895.1. Classification (NCBI taxonomy): domain Eukaryota; kingdom Metazoa; phylum Echinodermata; class Echinoidea; order Camarodonta; family Strongylocentrotidae; genus Strongylocentrotus; species Strongylocentrotus droebachiensis. Next base: position 325,215 of record JAVYIG010000021.1, read on the forward strand.
TTTCAAGGTGGAATGATTTTAGTGTTGTGCAAAACTGCAATTTCGTACATATTTCATTATTTTTTTCGGAGCGTCGGTTCTCAAAAAACGAAACCGGGACCCGACGGCAACGGTCGGGTCCCGGTGTGATCGACCGTACCGACTCAAGCCTAGTACCTGGGCCCTGTTTCATAAAACTTGTTATCAATAACAAGTTACAAGCTACTGTTATAAGCTACTGAAATCGTGGCATCTGATTGGCTGAGAGCAAATTTGTCATAGAAATTTAGCAGTTGTTATAGATAACAAGTTTTATGAAATGGGCCCCTGATATGCTTGAGTGCTGCATATGTGGCCACTCGGCTATGAGGGTACCGGTAATAATGCTGGAGTAACAGGAGTGTCTTGTGACGGACATGAGCGCTATATAAGAAGCCACCATTATTATTATTACTTGCTTCATCTGGACATTTTTTGACTAGTAGCACATGGGAGTCTAGCCTCTTGTCGATGCCCTCGCGCTGTTGGAGTCTCTAAATTCTGACGAGCGAAGCGAGTCAGAGAAACCGAGGCGCTCGCGCTGAGGGCCTCTTGACAAGTGATCTGGATTTCTTATGTTTTACTTTGTTTGGCGAATATTCCGACCCAGCAGAGTTCGGTGAAAGTCATCCAATCAGAGAGAGCTACTATGACGTAATATCTACCGCTCTGTGCGAATTCCCTCCGTGAGAGCGAGACTGGCCGCCTAGTTGTAGTCTGCAAGCACAAACCCTGGTCAGTCGTAACAGAGAGTGTGCACTATAAGACTACCATTTGCCACGTACTATAGCTGTTCCTGACCTATATTGATACAACCAGTAGGTACCAGTAGATAGCTGGGCTAGGCTTCTCTCAAGGCACAATGATTTTTTGATAAAGTGTCAAATTAGGGTCTGTGCTTGCAGACTAGCCTAGTTGGGCAATCCCGAACACACACGTACACACACACAATCGCTGCGGTCTAGACATGCATAATTCAGTAGGAAATCGGGTCTCATGAATATATAATTCAGATCACTTGTCAAGAGGCCCTCAGCGCGAGCGCCTCGGTTTCTCTGACTCGCTTCGCTCGTCAGAATTTAGAGACTCCAACAGCGCGAGGGCATCGACAAGAGGCTAATGGGAGTCAGGCTGACATGCCATTCTAAGTTTTTCTTTTTTTTACAGGGGGAAAATACATGTATGTTTTCCAATTAAAGGGCAATCCAACACTAGTAATAAGTTGATTTGTATGAAAGCAGAAAAATCCAGAAATAGAATGGCAAAAGTTTGAAATGAATCTGAACAATAGTAAGGAAGTCATGAATGTTTGAAATATGAGATCACTATAAAGTCTATTGGCAGTTTGGTCAGTGGATTGTGACGTAGGACGGGGATAATCATTCATTTCTATTTTTCTCGTAGGTTCTCCCTTGGGGCACCACTCAAAATATATTATTGATACTTTAGATATCATGTTATTATAGCTCCTCTAAAAAGAATAGACCCTCCGGGACATTGAAATTTTGAAGAAAACAAAAATTAAATTTTAGTCATTTTGTATGTTGAAACAGATGGGAAAGTAGTCCAGCACTACATGTACATCACATTTATATTATCGCTTCAGCCAATTTGAAGTGCCTATACATATATTGATTACAACTTTAAAAAAAATCATAACTTTGTTTAATTTAATATGTAGTCAGATTAAATTTAAATTTTCATCAGTTTGCTTCTCTGATTTTTCTGCTTTCTTTTAGAGTAGTTGTCTATTTGGGTTGGATTGCCTTTTAACCATGTGCATCAAGCTTCCACCAATCGTGCTAACTCATGAAATAACACAATTTTATCTCCATCTCTTTTGCAACAATGTGCGTAGCCTGATTTTTATGAAGTTAACTGATCCTCGGAGCAAATGCCTTCTCAAGTAACCAGCAAAGTAAGAAAATGAGCAGATGCCATGTATATATCACCCCTTATACTCATCCTCTTCATTTGAAATATCTACATGTAGAGTCAGAACCAGGAGGAAAGCCCCTTTTTTACTGTCATCATTGGGAAAGAATTCCTGGGGATCCTTTATACATGTAGTTTTCGGGCATGTCCTCTGGCGGAAGTCTGGAGACCCTTGAGATTTCTTTCACCATTTTGATGAAGCAAGAAAGGGGCTTAATCTTGCATTCATACAAAGCGGTTTGTCGTGTTGTATCATTCATTCAAATCTTCCACTGTCTCTTTTGTTCCTCGTTGCTGTAAAATACATAAATTACATATGAAGGTGTGTCCTTTCTCATTTAAAGATCAATACATGATTTGTTTTTCTTTCTGTTATTAACTGATTTGAATATCAAAATGAAGCAAGATGATGATTAATACTCACCGATTCAACTCTTGTCCTGTGGAATAAAGGCTTGTTCAGATATATATGGCGCGGTAAATTGCCGCAAAAAACAGCGTTTTTTTAAACATGTAAAAATGAATGGCAACTGTGCGCAACATAGGACTTGCACATATTTACTGAGCTCTAAGTTTAAGATTGAAAAATGTGAAGCGTATTACACTTTTTACGTCATGATATTAAAGAACACCCCCACAATTTGTCTGCGTCATATCTGATTGAGCCTTAACAATCTTGGAAGTATATTTAAACATCTACATGTATCTGTATTTAGCTGTGACAAATGTCTTACAAAAAACGATTATTATCTAAGGGAATACAATATTAAGCAATAACTCTGTATTCAGTGCATAACCAGTAATTATTTAATAAATGAATAATTACAAAATAGATTCCTTTGCTTCCCATAATATTCAGAATTAATATAAACAAGTACATCTTTAACTAACATTTCATTTCAACTTTGATCCTAATTTTTACCCACTGGTTTTCTGAGCACTATTAAAAGTTTAAAACTAAAGCAAAGTACTAATATTTCTTTTAAATATACTAGCTTACACCTGTTAAGCCTTTCTGTTAGATGGTTCTGAATGATTACTAAACTTTGCGCAAAAGCTATGAAAAGAATTGTATGAATGTTGAAAGAAATTAATTCACCTCTATTGTACTTGATCGTCATTTAATCGTCATTCGTAAGAAGTTATGTAACATTACAGTGTACATCATCGTAAAGATACACATTTAATCTCTCATTTTTAATCACAGTGACACTATAGAGTACCGAAGCTGTGACGTCATAAAAATCAATTTCTAGAATTTCTCAAGTTTTTCTTCATTTTCCGAAAGAACATCAAAAATAATGTCCAAATGTCGAAAACCAATTGAATATGTTAAATTTTGGCCGAGATATGACCATCTGAATAAATATACTCCCCATAGGAACTCAGTGTTATATGCTCTGGCTCCTAATGGTTAGGAGCCAGAGCATATAACACTGAGCTCCCATAGGACATATATTCATTCAGATGGTCATATCTCAGCCAATACTTAACATATTCAATTGGTTTTCGACATTTGGACATTATTTTTGGTGTTCTTTCGGAATATGAAGAAAAAATTGAGAAATTCTAAAAATAGATTTTTGATGACGTCACACTTCTCCACTCTATACATATCATCTGTATGGAGCCAGAAGGCATTAACTCTATGTAAAATGATATGAATTAAGGCCCTTCTGGTTCCAAACATAATACACTGTATGTTGCAAAATAAAATAATTCTCACCTAGTGCCCTTATCAAAATTTATCATATTTATAGCCAAGGTGCAAAAAGATAAACGAAAAGAGGTTAATATCAGCAGTTTCCAAGGTCTTGGGGAAACCAATATTGTTTGTCACACAACCTGAGTGAAACTGTCATAGTGGAAGATTTACATGTACTTGCCTAAACATTGTACACCCTTTTATGTATGAGTAACATCTAAAGGATTGACTTGAGCAATGAGTGATTTTGTAGCAGTGGAAAGTTCTTTAAGAGATTTTGTACAAAAACAAGTAAAAGTATATTACCGGTATGCACAAGTAAACATGCATTAAAATGTTCACAAGTGTACTTCAATTTTCAATACTTCAATTTCAAGTGGGGTAGCTCATGCAACGTTAAATTACCTGGTATAGTGTCACTACTAACATTTACACTGGGGCAAACCAAAATGGTTTCTTGCAAAAGTATTTTCAGGCAACTAACTACATTTGTACATTGTATAAAGCATTGCTCTGAATTTATGTAAAAGAGCATCTTCCTCCTTTCTTGTGTATATTTTTGAGAATATTTAATGCTTTGCTCCGATACTTTTTTCTTGTTAACAACATCATATATGTGTTTTTGCTGTATCACTGGTGGGAATTGTAACTAACAACTTGACAGCGTATTGCTCTTCATTCCAAAAATTTAACTCAAAGCAAATTTTCTTTGCTTTCTCATGCAGTGGCTTAAAGATAAACTCCAGTAGTGGTAAAAAAAAGAAAATTAATTCTCACAGAATCAAACGAAACTTACACTGAATGTTCAAGACTACAAATAAATGACATGTGCCAAACAATTTTGGAAGAAAATGTATACTGGCCGAGTAATGAGCATAGAAAGACAAGGAAATCAAGGTAGTACTAGCCCCGACAACATGTGTGTTGTCCCATATATAGCTTTCTGTGTTACTTTACCAAGACTCGGTCAAATTTATTATGATTTTGATAAATTCAGAACCTTGCAGTGCACACCAATACTTACATGCTACATGATCAACTGTTCTGATCCTTTCCACACCTTTTCTTAACAATGCAATCGCATTACCAGTACTAAAGTTTATCTTTAAATGTGGTTCTAACTTTGTCAATATTCTCCAGTTATCACGTAAATAGTTTTGATTCACCAGCGTGTGCTAACCATCTTCCATATATTCATTCCATACTTTCTAATGTACATGTACATGTATCTTGGTAGAAAGAACATGTACTTTTGATGTTTTGGACTGTATCATTCAACATTTTATTGAATTCAATAGCTTAGCTGTGTAGAATTATATATGGTTTTCGGCTTTATGTTCTCATATATGTAATGAATTGTTAGTTAGTGCTAGATAGCATTAGTATTGTTAAGTCAGACTTGAACCATTCTTGATTTTTAGCTTTTCATTACCATTTTCAAAGAAAAAAAGTTAATTTCTACTGAGGGCTAGAATGGCATTAGCTCTATGTGAAAGAATATGTCAAACAAGTAATGTCTACCATATTCCATCTGATGTGATCTCACCTCATCCATGTCCTCATCCTCTTGTAAGATGCATTCTTTTCATCTTGAGATGGACTGCTACCGGTATCATTCTGCTCTTTGTGGTTCCATCATGGCAGCACCCATTAACCCATACTTTGTCTTCCCCTCTCTGTTGTTCCTCATACCTGCTAAAACTCGAAAGGGCTGTATTCTCATCAAATTTAGATAATTGATGATTGAGAATAATCAATCTAAATCTCTTATTTTCAAAGGAAAATCATGGTCGAAATCAGTGATGTAGAAAGCTCCTTCTTGGTCAATGTTCCAGGCACAAGACCCATCCATTGTTTTCTTCCTCCACCTCTCTTAATTTCTCCTTAACTTTACCTGCTCTACATGTACAGTATACCCCCAGCTCAAATTGTGTATTTTTTAGTTGTCAGTTCCTCTCAAAACCTCTCTTGCCATTTCGTTCGATTGACAATACCCCTCATTTTCTGTTCTGTGTCATTCTGTAAGTAGTGGAGCCCCCCCCCCTCCCCATCTACCTTGAATATTTGAAAAAATGCACTGCGTACCCCTTGCTAATCCTCACTCCATTTAGTATTTTTGTGTCTGCCTGTGAAAATTGAATGCTCTCTCCCTCCTACTCTTACTTTAACAAAATCTATATTATGACCCAATTTACATTTAGGCAGCCGCCCCTCCCCCCGCAATAATAATTCAAAAAAATTGTTACTTCCATTGCTACCTAATAAACACTGTTGCTATCTGCGTCCTTGCCTCTTGGTAGCAAGTACAATTTTTCCATTTTAACAGTTTACCCACTTTGTCCCCATCACAAGGAATATAGGTATAATTGTAGTCCCTCACTCCCAACCCCACCCCATCCCTCCCTGTCCACCCCCCCCCTCCTATATTTTATTTGACTGACATTCTCCCTCTTGTTTTGTTGTTCTTTTGGTCTCATCATTTCTTTGTAGGAGTTAGTTGTGTCTCCTTGTCTCTCTCTAGCAAATAAAAACTGTCCCTTTTAACAGTTCACACTTTGTCCCCACCCTCTATGCGTATAGATATAATTATAGCCCCCCTCCCCGAGCCAACTCGGCCTGACCCTCCCCTAACCCACCCATTGCCTCCAATCCCTGCTTGCTTGACCCTCATGTGATTCCATGTGACTGACACTCTCCCTCTTGTTTTTCTGTCTCCTTGTCTCTCTCTCTAGCAAGTAAAAACTTTCCCTTTTAAAACACTTTGCCCCCACCTTCTATGCATATAGGTATAATTATAGCCCCCCCCCCCCCACCCAAAGCCTCCAATCCCTGCTTGCTTGACCCTCTTGTGATTCCATGTGACTGACACTCTCCCTCTTGTTTTTCTGTCTCCTTGTCTCTGTAGGAGTTGGAGGCGACCCGCAATGCCTTGGAAGAAATGGGTTTCCTGTAGCTCCTTACTCAATCTTCGACCTCCTCCTCCCCCTTCTCCTCCTCCTTATCAACCTGCTTGCTCCGCTACCTGTATAATGTAGTCAAAACCGGGATAGAAAGTCCGCCCAAGGGAGAAACAAAAGCAGTTTTATTAAAGTTTAGAGGTCTTTGTATGCAGGTTTCTGTAGTACATGTAGAATTAGTGCTCTAACGATCATATGCTGGTGCTGTAAACAATAACAAATGCATGTAAGCTAAGTTCTAAGTTATAATTCATCGGCTGTCCGCAAGAAGGTCCTTACTGCTATTGAAAATACATACCGGTAGCTGTTATGGCCTTCTTGCGGACAGTCAATGCATTTCCTGTCTATGTCAATATGAAAACTCCTGTAACAAAAGAGATGTAATTAGAGGGAATTGTGACAAAATGATTGCCATGTTCATCAATGTGCTTGTTGTTGGTGCTCATGCAAGACTGTCAAACCACCCCTCTTCTCTACTCCACCATGTGCCACTGACATTAACAAACAAAATATTTTTAAAGGCACACTGTCCTACTTGTAGCTACCTGCTCCCTCTATATAGAAAACTTCCCAAATCGGTGCCTGTTGGTCCCCCATGATCCTCTTTTTCTTATGTTAAATGAGAGCTGAGTTAATGAGATAGCCACCTGTCACAGTGACCTCGATGGCTCGCTGTGTGGTCTAATCCCTTCTAGCTGCAGTAGTAACGCCTACCTTTAAAGCTTTCATGTTACTTCTTCAGTAAGATATTTCATAGAGTATTCTTCAGATGGTCTATTTGGAGCCAAAAGGGCGTTATTAACTCATACAGGTATATACTTTACACAGAGGAAATACCCTTCTGGATCCAAACAGACAAACCATGAAAAATGTGAAGAAGTGGATAAATCAAATCAGCGTTGTGCTCTTCAACATATACAATTTCTCAAGATCTAATTGACTGTCATTATAACTTCAAAAAAACATATGATCAAACAAAAATCAGCTAGCTAGACTTGAGCTACAAAATGTATGTGTACACATGTACATAGAAGATGGTAAGGTAAGAAGAATGCTAATTGTCAAAGTACAGTAATATTTTAATAGGTCTATGATTTAGTCTTTCATCAACTAAATGTCCTTGTCACAGGTGAAAATATTGGAGTGAATATTGATGTTTTAGCTTAAAGATAGTTATCAAATTTATTCTATTACACATTATATTGAATAGATCGTATTTATTTTATAATTATCAATTAAAAATAATATTGTTTATGATTACATGTACAGTATGGTGCAAAAAGTGTTAATCATGTAAAGATGTATTTTACTATTGATAGAAAGGGACTTTAGTTTCTCTTTTTGTTCTGTTTTGTTTATGTTATTAATAGTGTTTTAGTTAAAGGTCTTTCATTACCTTGTGTAGCTTCTATGATAAAAAAAAAAGGCAGCAATATTTTTTACAAGAGCAAGGGATTGGAAAGTGTGTTTCTCACCTTTCAACCTTGCAAATAAATATCTTTAAGTTGCAAAGGTAAGCTTTTGTGGAGACTTGAAATTATTTGGTTTGTATGAATGGGAGAGAAGGAAATATTGGGTGCGATAGTCCCTTTCAAACCAAATTTTACAGTACCTATGTGTTAACTTTCATTGCCTTATGTGTAGGCAAACATTTAAATTGTTGATGATTGTAATCATTGGAAATGTCTGCATTTTTTGTATATTTTTGCAAATCTTTCATAAGTATGCAGTTGAATGTCAGCATTCCATTATGATAATGTCTTTAGCCTTTATCTTATCATATTTTTTGTTGGTACTTCTAGAACTACGCTTTTCCAGCAAATTACACAGATCTATTGAAGTTCACTTTAGATAGATATATAATGAAATGTAACTAAGAAGTGGTGTTAAGTTTTATGGTAGGCATATAATGCTTTAATTTGCCTTGAGTATGACCAAAGAAATAATTATGATGCAAGGTAAATGAGTTAATGCCCTTTAGGCTCCAAACAGACGTTGTGATGTATAAATCGTATCATTCCTGACTTGCAGTACTTCTTTCTGTCCAGATTTAATGTCGTTATAGTGAAACTGGTTTTTATGTAATTTAAGGTGAATGTGATACCGTAGTTGTTTTTCATCGCATCATGGTATTAGTGGAATTTCAGCAAAGGGTGATTTTTTCTTTTTACCCAAATGATGTACTATTTGTAGGCACTTACCACTACATAATTTGTTTAAATTTTTTGAACACACAGTGGCGTAACTGGCACCACCTGAAGGCCCTCAAAACCCCCAGAAACATAACAAATTAAGGGGAAAACAGAATTTGGATAAGGAGGCTTTTTATGCTCCTGAATACAAAATTTTGTCAGGAAATTGTTTAAATTTGCACTCTCCAATCCAGGGTAATACATGTACATGCTTACTACAGTAATGTCTTGAGGCTTTTGCTGTGGTGCTTTGCTCCATTGTCAGACATATATTTGACTGTTCATTTAATCAAGGTTAGATTGTTGAAAATTTACTTTTTCTAAAATGTTACGAGTGATAGGAGTGTTAACATTGGCGTTATTCATTTATACACCACAGTGAATACTTAATTTTAATTCAACAAATTCATGCTGTTCAAAAGATCTGTGCCTTCATTTCAACATTATTTACTGCCTTATCATTAAAATATATTGGCACTAAATGTATTTTGGATGTTTGGTATAATAATTGAGGCTCTTCTAATGAACAGGGTTTGTCTTCATAGATGAAAATGAAGATGATGCAAGATGATGACGGTAATGGTGATGATGAATTAATGATGATGGAGGTGATGATGATGATGATCATGGTGATGATGGTGATAGTGATGATGGTGGTGGTGGTGGTGATGATGATGATGATGATGGTGGTGGCGGTGGTGATGATGATGATAATGATGATGATGATGATGATGATGCAAGATGATGATGGTGATACTGATGATGGAGGTGATGGTAATGATGGTGTTCATGATGATGATGATGGTGATAGTGGTGGTGGTGGTGGTGATGGTGATGATGACGATTAGGGTATTGGTGGTGGAGATGATGGTAATGGTGATGCTTGTAGTGATGGTTTTGGCGATGAGATGGTGATAATAGTGATGATGACGATTAGGGTATTGGTGGTGGAGATGATGGTAATGGTGATGCTTGTAGTGATGGTTTTGGTGATGAGATGGTGATAATAGTGATGATGATAATGACAATGATGATGATGAGGGGATGATAATAATGCTGGTAGTGATGATTTGGGGGATGAGATGCCGGTAATGAATTTGTCCATATTAATGACGTTGATGATGAATTGATGTTCATGATAGAAGAGATGATGATGGACATAACAGTAACAGTGGTTACCTTGACGATAATACGTTGATATCATAGTGATCATGTTGATGATAGTAATGAACAAGTAGAAACATGGATTGGTTCATGGGTAAGTGATGATCAATTTAGGATTTAGACTATTTACCATATTATTAAATGCTTATTATCACTTCATATATATATCTAAAACAAATTATTTTGCTTTCATACATTTAGTTATTACTGGGAATTTTCTGTAAAAAAAATGGTGCAGCTTTTTTATTTTAATACACATTCTAATTGTTCATTGGGCTCAAATCAAACAATCATGGCCGAATTTAATAGGAATTAATAGACTGCAACTTCTCTTCAATTAAAAGGGCTTCATTAAAAGAATGAAAACAATAAACATATACTGTACATTGTGTAAGTGTGCAGTGAAGCTGTATTGGTTTGCTCAAAGCTATTTTTGATTCATTTCTTAAAAGGTACTTTTGAATTCTACATGTAGTTAACATCCCTCTTACTTACTGCATAGAATAATCATGACATCTACTTTGATTTGTATTAAGATGGATTATCTTTTATAATTTCATGTAGTACCGGTATGCATTATTTTTTTCTTCACTTTTATTTTATTCCGTTCCTTTCTCTGTGTAGCGTGTGTATGATCCAAATGTAAGTTCAAGTATATAGAAAATTCTTTTTTTAATTTCCTGCTTCTTCTTTGAAATAAAAATTTAGAAACCTTTTATTCAATTGCTTCTTACCTTCTTTATATCTGAGTGATTGGTATGTGTGGGTTCCTGGTTATTTTCATCATTTTTTCCTAAGATTATTCACCATTTTGGGACCTCTTGCCTGTAAATTTGTAATTAAATACAACTCTGAAATTGATAGATCTTGACAGTGCTGTAGCTATGCAGATGAGGGGGGGGGGGGGGGTGCGTGCTCTCCAATTGTATTGCAAAGAAAAAAAGGATAGAGAGAGAGAATGAGAGAGAAAGAGGATTATGAAACCCCTCTCACATCCCCCATTCCTCAACCTTGTTATTTGCATTTTATACACCTTGTATAGTGCCCCCCCCCCTCCAAGTAGGCGCCCATTTAATGCTGTGACCCATGTTATACTGGTGACAGTTCAAGTCTGAAATATGTGATTCTGATTGGTTGAAAGTTAATCTGATCATTTTGTGCAAGATGTCCCTGGCCTGTCATTTTTTCTTCTCCTTTGGAAACCAATTATGTTTCTGTTTTTCTTTTTGTAATTCTTGTATTGAGAAAAGAAAATCGATGGATGTATAAAGATTTGTTACAAAATTGTCTGATTATCAATGAAACTTATCAAATTCATTTAAATGGTGAGTGTCTTGCCTTGAAAATCAACAGATTATCAATTATCAACTCTGCAGACCTTGATAAAATAAATCTATTTGGCTGTCAATTTATAAGCCCAAAAGGTAGTAGTTATCACCTTCGAACAGCCTAAATTATTTTGTTTTTAACAGTAAGTATTTTATGGGATGGTGTGGGCACTAAAAACATACATGTGACATTGTCTTGTATATGACAAATGTATATTCCCCTGTATAATATGTGTATATATGAAATTTACTAATACCCCCCTAAGTTTCTGTACTCATTAGATTGCCTTTCAAATGGAAAATCATATCTCTGCTAAGACTTATATCCGCCTTTTTATATCATCATCCAATTGAAAAAAGCTGGCAAAATTTCTACACTGTAACCTGATCTCTACAATTTCATTCCTGTTTGTGGGAATTCCCCAAAATATGGTAGCTTTATTGATATTTTGAAGTTCAATACCGGTTTTATGTGGGTATGCATGCAGGATTATATTGTATTTATAACTAACGTATTTGAATGTAAATGTACATATACATGTAGGCGTTGTATTCAAGAGACAACACATTTGCTTGCCTTAAAGAAATGTCTATTAAACATCTCAGAATTCTCCCTTTGTTAATGATCAGCATGTTGCAAAGGGAGTTCAGATTTTTAAAACCAAACCAGACACTTTTTCCTATGCATCCTGCATTTATATTTTATTATATTGTGTCTCCATCCAATTCAGTCTTTTGGGAAGTGCATGTGGGTTACCAAATACTACTTATTACTTGTCATGCAAAAGAAGAAGAAGAAGAAAGAAGAGGTCGAGGAAGAAGAAGAGGTAGAAGAAGAGGTAGAAGAAGAAGGAAAAGAGAGGTAGAAAAGGAAGAAGAAGAAGAAGAGGTAGAAAAAGTAGAAGAAGTAGGAGAAATAATGATTATTACTGTTGCTGCTACTATTACTACTACAACTACTATCACAACAACAACAACTACTAATATGTTCTTATTTAAATTTCCTCTTCTTTTCTTTCCTTTTCCCTTCACAGGAGACGGAGGTTAACAAGAGTGTTTTGGAGGAGCTTGGTCTTACATAGATGACTTGTCAACTAATTCTCAACAATTCCAAGCCTATTTGCAGAAGTGGACCCCGGGGGCCACAGGAGCACCCCCCTCCCCCTCATAGCAAAACCTAATCCGGTTTTAAAAATGCCCCCTTAAATGAGCTGAATTTTTATAAATCTGCTTCCGTAGACTGTTTCTGTGCACACACTGTCCTCTTTATTCTTGCCTCCCTGTAAAACAATCCCTGAGATACTTAGCTATGAAACATCGTAAAGCCTAGTTCACACTTCATAATAATTTTGGGGCAAAATAAAATTACATAGTGCACTGCAGGGGGCCCTTAATATGTGTTCCTACTTTTTGTTTCACCCACACTTCCCATTCATTTACACAGGATTTTTTTTTTATTTTGCTGTCGTCGTTAGTTTAAAGAGAAGGTTGAGTTCTGGGAAGAGGTAAAAAATAATTTGTGAGCGTTATCATTCTTATTACATGTATGCAAGGGTGGAAGAACATCAGATTAAACATGTTCCCTGAAAAGCATGGCTCTTCAATTGCCTTCATATTCTAAATATGACATAAAATACGTAAAAATCGGGGGGTAGGTTTTTTTCGCCATGTGCTCGTGTAGTCCCATATACATCATTCTGTGTACAGTGTTTGTAACTTTGCCAAGCTTTGGCCAAATGTCTCATCATTTTGATGATTCTAGAACCTTGTAATACACACGAATACTTATATACTAGATGATCAACCTTTTTTGATAGATTCCACACCATTTCTTTCACAATGCAATCACATGACCAGAACTCAACTTTATCTTTAAAGTGGTATACTTCATCATGTATGAACAAAACTTAAACAGCGCCATCTTGTGGAAAAGTATGGACATTTAGATTCAGAGACCATCATACAGTCGTGTGTAATTCATAGGGGCAGCATTCAACAAACTGTAGGACCTATTACAATGTCATCAATGTTATCAGTAAAATGATCTGGAAACACCATCAGAGACTCAAGAAATCTGCTCTTGTTCCATTTCAATATCTGATTGTATTGTCAATAGAAATAATGTTTGAATTGTAAATTATAGTGATACCAAGGACCATGCAATTCAATATGATATGTGGGGCCATTGAAATTCTTGTAGAGTGGATTTCCGAAAAGATTGTGAAGGTGAAAAACCTAGACTTTGCCAATCAACAGCAGCTTTAGAATATTATAACAATCATCAGAAGCGGATGATGGGGGAGGAGGGGGGGGGGGGGGTGTTCTCATTGTTAATTAATTTTTTTGTTATTGCGTACATTTGGAATATAGTTTGTAAGTTCAAATCTTAGAGTGGGCTGAATATATGTTCTTGAAAGAATCGTTTAAAAAATAGTGGTGAAAGTGTGTCAGAATCAATGACTTTGTTATTTCCATGTTGTAGAACATCATATTTTTGTGTAATTATTTTGTAATTTTCTGTCGTATTACCAAAGCTTTTTAAGCGTAGAATACTTTAAGATTATACTTCTGAGCATTTATTATGTCCCTTGTTTGCGTTTGTGAAAATGTACATGTATTCTGGCTTCAAGTCACAAAATTGAATTCAAAATTGCTTTTGCTCGTACTGTCATGTTTTCTTGTAGTTTGTGATTGGTTTAGATATAATCAAGATATTTTCATTCCAGTTTTTGATTATTGTAAAGATTTAAAGCAGATAAAACTTGTCAAAAAACATTATTCATGAATAGTTTGAAGGAAACAATCATACACAGTTTATCTAGTGTAGGGGTAACCTTTAGATATATTTTCGATATGATATCACCTTTTCTCTAGGTTTGCACTTTTCTTTTGATGTATTGATTTTCTTTCAATAAACTTTTGTTGTTGGTTTCTTTTCTTTGTTTCTTTGTGTCCCTCACTTCTGTCATGTCTATCTCAGTCTATCTGTCTGTCTGATTGTCTCTTTCTCTCTCTCTCTCTCTCTTTTTCTTTCTATCTCTCTCTCTCTCACCCTCAAATTGCAATATTCTTCCTATCTCTCTCTCTCTTTTCTATCTCTTTTTTTCCCTCCCATTGCCCTCTTTCTCTCTTTCTATTTTGTTTCATCTTTATCTCTTGCTTTACCGTCAGTTTGAAATTTGTTTTAAATGATATTTATTTCTTTGACTTTAATTAAATAATAGTTAATTCTTTGTACGATTCCCCTCTTCTGGATGAAATAAGAAATAAATTGACATTAAATCAGGGCAATGATAAGAAAATGATGAAAGGTCTTCTTTTTCTTAATCCAGATCATCATGACTTATTTTGTGTAAACATTGTCAAAACATATGCTTTATGTCAAAATAAAGATGAAAGATTACAAACTTTTGTAATGTGTTGTATGTATCTACTCATTGGTATCTTACACAGTGAAACCTGTACACAAAGACTACTCAAGGAAGGCAAGAAATATAATTGTCTTCTTAGGCAAGTGGTCTTTATGGACAGGTTTTTGAAATTCAAACTTTCATGTTAAATTCTCTTAAAGGGAAACAAAAAAAGTTAACCTGTTAACAAGAGAGTGATGCATGCATGCAATCTTTGTCTTTGGATAGTGTGAGACTTTTCCTCCTTGCACCAAATTTAAGAAAGAAAGAAAAGAATGAAATTAAGGTAAACAAAGAGATTCTTGAAAAGCTGAACGGGGTATAGATAAATCCTGCAGAAAACATAAAGAGCGCCATCTCTTCAAAACTACAGAAAAGTTGGTTCATTGTGAAAGGCCTTTTTTTGTTGTACCTTTCCCTAAGTTCATGAAGAATGAATTTTTTTTTTTTTTTTTTTTTGGGGGGGGGATCTTGTTTCTAAGTGTTGGTGATGATGATGATGGAGGTGATGATGGAGGTGGTGATGGTGATGATGATGATGATGGAGGTGATGATGCGAGATGATATGGTGGTGGTGGTGGTGGTGGTGATGATGATAATGATGCTTATATGACCTGGGATAAAGGGGAGGGGAGGGGGAAGGAGGAGGAGGAAGAAGAAGAGAATGAGCAGGAGGCAAAAGAGGGCGTGATGCAGATGGAAATTTGAGTTGGTAGGCCTAGTGTTGTTTTGATGATGATAGACAAATTTGTCATGATGATGAATGATGATGATGGTGGTGTTGATGAAGGTGTAGGTTAATATGGTTTGGATAGTATTCATAGAATTCTTGTAATTATTGTATCAAGGTGTCATCGGGGCGTAAACATAAATGGCTTACGGTAGTCATGGTGATGATGTTACCATGACTTTTGATGATGGTAATGATAGTAATGATGATGGCAATATGATTTTACAGAATATATTTCACACATCAGTCAGAAGTGTAAAATGATGTGATAATAGAAACAAATTAAAATCTTAATGTGCTATCTTGGATTTCAACATCCCTGCCTCAAACTCTCACTAATAATCGCCTAAACTCGAAATCAAAATAAATAGGTCTGTATGCACGACTAGACCACCACTATAATCGCCTGTCGATTCTTGCCACAGCAACGGTGGAAAAGGTGTCCTATTTTCATGTTTCCATAAAGACAAATGAACCGAATGATGACACCTGAATGTGCCTTCGATATCAGCCACGACTTATCCAGTTCAAGGAACGCTGATGATGAATATACATGTAGTAATATCAGGTAAGATTGAAACTGTGTTTTATTGATGAACGTGTGAGAAAAGATAACTCGAACGAATCGCATCGATCGCCAGCGGAGCTCGCTGCATCTCGGCGCCAAGCTTCAAGGGGGTTAGACAACCGACGCTACGGTCATACACAAAGCGCGAAGCGGGATCGGAGTCTAATCATCAAGGACGAAGCGTTTAGTATTGTCCCACGCACTAATATGAGTGTTGCAATATCTTGTAGATTATTTCCCTTCTAAAAACTAGTTTTTAAGTTGAGATCTATGCATAGTTTAAGTGCTGTATGATAATTATCTGTATTTTGAGAGATCTTTTTGTGTAACGAATGCAATGCCAATAATAATGTTTAACAGATAATGTTGAAAATTGTGAAACTGAAGAATGATCGATTGAAGTAAAATTGTTTCGCGTAATTAACAAACATGACAAAGAGACAATCTCTGTAACCAAGTGTGATTTCCCAATCAAAATAGGATTTGAGATTGTCAGAATGAAGGATAACATTTTCTTTATTTTCAATAATTTTAGATAATATTTTTTTATTTTAATCTTACTTAGAACTAATAGAAGATTTTTTAAGTAGTCTAGACTATTGCATGTAACAAAAGTTAGAGGTCTAGACTCTAGATGTTACTGTAAAAAAAACTCTGGAATCGCTTCTTGTGGCCTTGTGGGTATGATTTATTAACTGAAGAAGTAATGTTGAGAATTTTTAAACCTATAAGTCTACAACACATGAAGTATACACGTAGGCTCTAGGGTGATTTAGTGGTCCAGTGCAGTGTGTTAGTTGTGTTTCTCGAGACCAAATCACTCCTCAAACCCTGAGTTTGTTCCTGTGCCTGGCCAAGTCACATTATAGTAAGTTTGATGGCAAAATTAGACACACTGCTCTGATATAAAAAAAGAATAAGCATCTTTTAAAAAGGATCCTAAATTCCTAATTGACAAAGATCCTCTACATAATAATTAGTCATGGGATAATTTGTCTGATATGCTTCAAAGTTGAATTTTACCATATAAACAGTGACTATATTTTGAGACTTTCATTATGTGACACATTGGATTTTTCTTTTTTCTGCGAGTAAACAAAGAATTTATAAATATGTACATTGTAATGTATGCTTCTGTCATTCATTATTCCTGTCCGTGAATAAGATGTTCATGTTTGCATTAAGTCTACTGTAAATATTTAAAGCCACACATTCAGTTCATTGTTGCTAGGAAAGACAAACATTATGGCTTGTCCTACCTAGCAACACATAATCTATGCAATTCAGATTCTGACTGTTAAAATACAATCATTTATAAAAGGTGAATGAAACGATTTGTAACAAGGCACTAATGATTTATGCATTAAAGTTAATTACATTACGTAAATGGCCTTTTGTGTACAGAAGTAAAGAATCCTCAATATTCATGTTGATAAAGTAAAGTCTGAAGGTAGAGAGACTAGTGCCCTTTGCCAGTGGCGGCAAACTGCAGTAAGAATGTTTAGTTACGTCTTCCACATACCGATGGTTGGTACTCATACAGCTACTTCAGGAAGTGCTGTTTGAAAAATGAAACCACATAGTCTTGGCATGCAGACACTTAAGGAATCGTAGGTAATAGATGCACTCATTCATGTTTGCCAACAGCTCCTTTACACATTGGTGTTTATGTCTTGAAAAATAAAAGATTCTGTCATCACAGGGACACAGGCCAAATCTATCTTTATTTTTTTGTATGACTGAGAGACACAACCAGTATCCATGTCTTGTGACTCTTTCCCCCAAACCAAACACACAGACATACAATTATATCTAGCTGATTGATTGTCATTGTATACACATGTTGTACGTCAATGTGTTTCATACATGTGTATGTATGTCAGGTCATAAAACCCATTCAGTTTGTTTTCATATTCACATACATGTAGCTTGTTGTGTAATCTAAGCAAAGTATGCCTATCACACCCCCTGACCCACAAACATCCTCCACCCCCATAGAATAAAATCAGAGTGAATTGATTTTAAATGAATTAAACAAAAAGAAGTAAAGAAGAAGAAGAAGAAGAAGAAAGAGCTGTCCCCTTGCTTGAGAGATTATATTTCTGTTGACCATGTCTGGATCAACCTTCTTGGTTCTATGTCTCAAGACACATGATTCAAGGATTTGTTATGGATAGAATGCCATTCTTCACATGATTATAGAATGAAAGTTATTTTTTGTATGCCATCTGGTCAGAATAGGATTGAGACTGTAACTTGTAGTGATGGCCTAGTCTGCAGGATCAGACTCTGTTTTGGCGTTTAGCAAAATTTCAAAGTAATTTGAGCCTAGCCTAATTTCGTCAGATACTGGGTGTGTCAAATACAAGTCTGTTCTAGTCTAGATTATATATTATCCAGACCCTACAGTGAGTTCTAAAGGTTTGTGCCAGCAAGCTAGCAATGACTAATAGTAAAATGGTAGACGATTGTAGTCTACAAGTGAAGCCTCTGATTTGACACTTTGAAAAACAGCTTTGTGTCTGGAGTAGAAGCCTACCACACAGCAGCTGCAGTACAAGACCTCTGGCTTGCGTCCTACAGTCTTGAATTTCAGACCCCATGTTATGCATTACGACTAATACATGGGTTTGCGTTCGTACAGGGCTGTTAACTAGACCAAGCATGTTTTAGACCAGCTGTTGAGGATCAGCCAATGGACGTCATTGCTCGTCGTGAAGTTCAGTCCGCTGTGAAATAGGGTAGACAAGTCACGATAAAATTCTCTACCAAAGATAACCCCTGATGTGAACCTACTATTGCTACATATGTTCATAAATAAATACAAAATATAAATGTATTGTATATTTTTTTAACAAGAAACAGGCTTCTGAAGTGCGCTTGTTCTAATAACATTTTCCTGATTTTTGCTCCGTTCCTTTGATGGTCATTGGTCAAAATAACATTTATATATCTTTAAAAGAAGAACAAAAAATTGTCGGTTCATTTGCTCAAAATCAATTGGAAATTAATTTGTGAATTATGTACCATGAAATAGATAATATTGTTTATTTTGCTACCCAGTCAAAATAACTTACATGTACACTGTACATGTATTCAATTCATTCATTTATTCTACTGTTCAAAAACTTCCTTTTATAGTGGATCCATAGAAAAAAGAAGAAAAACTGTTCTCATAAAATTTATTTGTGACCAATCAGAAATGACAAAGTTTTTCAATTTTTGTGATCTCTGCTTCCGTGATTTCATGGCTGCTTGTTGGTGTAGTCTACGATGTGGAAGAGGGATTCCACAGGAGTTATGAAGGTCTTGTGTTTCTAGCACTGGTATGTGAGGGATATGCCAGGCATCCTGACAGGGGTGAGGGTAAAGAGAAAATTCAAAACGGTCGACGACGTCGGCGGACAGGCAAGCGGGGCGGGGTGGGGTTAGGAATTTGGAACGAGTGAAGCATCTTGGTGATATATTGGGAGAGTGAAGTGATAGTGCCTATTGTTTTTTAAAGTTTTTTTTTAGAAGGTATTTGATTTTAATATAGACTTGTAATGTGGAGATAATGAATGATACTGGTAGTATTTGATTGTGTGAAGGGTGATGGTCTAGAAATTATTTTAGGATTGTACACGGCACTGATTTATTTGTTATCAAAGAATTGTAGATGTGAAAGTGGGCATATACATTCCACTGCAGTGAGAGATTGGTATGGAAGAGAGGAATAAGGAAGGGGAGAGGGAAGAAAGGTGAGCGAGTGAGTGAAAGAGGGAGAGAGTAAGAGAGATAGAAGAAGGGGGGGGGGGGTCGGAAAAAAGTGAAATAGGGGAAGAGAGAGAGAGAGGGGGGGGGGGGGGGGGAGGGGAGAGGGAGAGAAGGAGAGGGAGAGGAGAGATACAATTTTGAAAGAGTGATGAAGTGATAAAGAAAGAGAGAGAGATAGAGGGAAGGGAGAAGGAGAAGGGGAGGAAAGAGAGAGAGAGAGAGAGAAAGAAGGGGAAGGAGTAAAGAAAGAGAGAGTGAGAGAGAGAGAGAAGGAAAGAGGAGGAGGATAGATGCACCGGCATTCTGAAGCAGATTCCAATGGGGTTGAGGAACTTCCTGTACGTGAGCATTAGGAAAAATAGTCTGGGCTTGTGGAATCTGGGATCGTAGCAGTCAGTTGCGTGACAACCATTCATCGTAGAAGGTATTTGAAGGGCTGGCGTCAGTGGAGGCTTGCTTGTATGCCCGTGATTGCGACCGGGAAATAACATGTGATCAGTTGGTTGTTATAGTATGTGCATTGGTCAGTCAACTGGCGGGATATTAACGGCTACTCTGCGTAGTCCCATTCATACAGACGTTTTTATTTGGTAAATACTCAACTCTGACTTGCGAGGTGGGTAATGCTAGATTATTTTTTTGGTGAATCTTAAATTTATGTACACTATCCAGTTTTACTAAGTTATTGTTGTATGAATTTAGTGAAAGAAGTATCTGAATGGAAGATTCACTATTTTAAAGTTTAAAGTGAAGTAGTGAACATTGAAAAATATTTCTATACATGTATGTACAGTACATATTAATTATCTGTTTGGTTTGTATAATTGATTCAATTTCATGGTATTTATTACATGTTTATAATTTTAGCAGAGAAATCAATGTAATTTGAAAGTCATTAATCCATATTTAATTTTCAAAATAGTTTCATGAGGTGAATACAGGAGAATGGTTCACAACACTAATTGTTTTGGGAGTTTGTGAAAGCTTTTTTTTCCTAACAATAATGCATCTGAACATATTGCCCTTTTGTAGCTCACTGACAGCAGATATTCTGAGTAATATAGCTCTGTGTTAAATTGATGCTGATTTCCATTTTATGCTTCTCAAAGATACAAAACTTATATGGCAGTTGTGTATAAAATATCCATCATTTGTTTCCCACATAGTCATTTTCAACTTCAGAAAATTGAGAATGACTCATTTGTTAGTTGTGGTTCTGCTTTTGCAATCAAGTTCAATTGGTCACATTCCACAAGTAAAATAGACCTGTTAAGACTGCATAAATTCTAGCTATTAGTATTGCATCTGTCACCATTAATTTATTTCTAAAACCTCCAAATCTACAGTGAAAAGTTTGTGGTATCAGGGGATTTGCAGGTTAGAAACTTGATTTCTTAATCGTTATTGCAGAGTGCTCTTGTAAATAAAATAGTATGAGAAATAAATGAAAATACTGTCAGGGTCTGTAAAAATGAAATGTTTTGGCACAGACTATGAATTTTTGTTTGATTATGGATATGTATAGTGAATTTGTTTATCAGTTGTGAACACTGAGAAATGATTGAAAATACAGTCAGGTTTTAACAAATGAAAATTGTTCGCACAAAGTGTACATTTTCATTTGATTAAAGGCTAGATGGTGTAGAAACATGCATGACATATGATTACATGTGTGAAATGGTCAATTGATAATTCCAGTATCTTGTACAGAGTTTATAGACAAATAAAAACCAAATTATGAAATCTGCATTTAGGTCTGCATGATCTTGTAGGCCTGCATTTGTAATTATCTCATTCAATTCAATTTGATTGAATTTAATTACATGTATCTTATAAAAGTACATAGCACCTTTTCTATCTCCCTATTTGAAATTTTGAATAGTCGATCATTTCTATAGACCTTTGGTTGGGAAGAGTATTGATTAGATGATAAAGCCACATGAATATTAAAACAAAATCGTATAGTGAAATTCTGGGGCAGAAGGTCAAAGCTTGGAGAAGATGCCCTCAAATGAGGGATATATTTTTAGCAGGCGGTAAATTACTATCCCACACATTCCGAGTTCATGAAGATCAACCAAGGTTGGAAAAGAGTCTTGAAGAGACTTGATGATGCCGACTGGAAAGGATGATGGGAAGTGCAGATGTCCCGTACAAAACAACATACATTAGCTCTACTTCATCATCCACAAGTGTTTCGGTCAATGTCAATTTTTTTTCTGACGATATGCTTGCTACATTTTCACTGTTTTATTTGTATCTATATTAAAGCCACTTTCAGCTTTTTTCAGTCTCTAAGATTGTACTATGAACTTGATTTCTCTCTTTACTCTCCTTTTTTTCAGTCACAGATTGGTGACATCTACTCTTCTTTAGTAGAGACACGTTGTCCTCCTCGACAGCTGAAAAACTTGTTAACATTCCTCTGCTTTGCTGAGAAACTTTGCTGAATCTGCTTTGTTTGATAAATCGTCGTCGGGCCAAGGCTGAATTTATCGTGCAGCGTTTTCATTCATAAGGAAATCACTGCTGAAGGTTGTCTATCTTACTGCAATGGGTACAGACTCAGAGGTTTGGCGGATGAGGTAAGGTTTGTTGGACATGACTAGTCCTCTGAGGAAGCAGCGAGGTGATCAAGGTATGAGACTTGGGAATCCTAGCGTGACTCTCTCCACCTGTGACCCTAAGCAGCAGCCAGCTTACCTGCAGCCTAAGGGAGACGGCTTGGGCTGGGAGAGCACCATGTTCCACAGACAGAACCTAAGTGACGAGCTCTTGCCCAGAATGACCGGAGGATCACCGGCCACCGATCCAAGGATGGCCCACCTTGGCGTAGGACACATCAACACCAGCTCGAAAAGCATGGATGGGTTGAATTCAAATGCAGGGGCTCTGTCCGCGGAGCATCCCGCGTTTGCACGGACAAGACAGTATCGGAGTATGTCTAACGATGATATGAAAACTGAGATGCTGCCTCAGAAGCGATTGCCGGGAGAACCAACCAATTACATGGAAGCCGCAGCCGCAGCGTTGCAGACTGGGAAGGGATCCAGCATCATTGATAACTTGATGAAAGAATATCGGAGTGGAAACCTGTATGCCCGTCAACCAGCGGATTTATTACTACCTAGTGCCAAAGAAGACCCTACACAAATGCCTACACAAATGAAGACTGACCTCGCTCTGCACAGAGAGAACAGTGCCCCGCAGCTCAGTGCCTCAAGAGAGAGACAAATGAAATCTCCGCCAGAATATCCAGGACACTCGCGGTTTGCGCAGAACTTTGATCTTACGCCGTCCAGCACGCCTCGTGCATCATCACCACAGTCGGTAATGTCGGACATGGACTTTCCGACGAGTAGGAGCAATCGCAGTGTGTTCGGTTCCAGGGACACATCATCCGTGTTTGGAGACTTTGATACTAGTCTGAGCTCAAGGAGTAGAGGTAGGGTACATTCTCCCTTCTCGACAATGCATATGTCGGACTTTGATCAAGGAGCGCCTCCACCGGAATATCCAGGATTTAAGCGAACGCCGTGGCAGAGCCATTCCGGGCGGGAGTTCCGGTCTAGAAAGGAGAGTGCGACGGTCGACCACAGTCGTGCATCCAGTTTTGGATCCTATCAGCATTCCTTGAACATGAAGCGGCTGTCCTCGGAGACTAGCTATGATAGCAGCAGAGCAAGGTAGGCCCTTCATGATGTCCATACTAGCTATGCATGTTCCGGGGCTCCCCGTCCTACGCCTACCTGCCACTTGCATGGACGACAGCATGTCCCCTGAATTAGCATGAACTCACTAACCAGCTTTTATGATTTATATCAAGCCTACATGTATATGCTGTTTTTCCTAACGTTGTACCTGATCGAGAGATACAGAGAGAGAGAGAGAGAGAGAGAGAGAATGAGAATAACTGAACTTTATTATAATATAAAACTAAAATAATACCTTCTTAAGTCTTCATTTTATCCTAGACACTTTTCAACGATTGTTGGAGACTATGATTGTTGTATGGAAACTATCACTGTGGGTTGTAGTTTTCATGCCTGACTTCTTTGTTTCTGTGACCTTGAATGGCTCTAACATTTGTTAAAAGTTATTTATATCATACACATCTTACACGCACGACTACTTAAATGACATTGTATGCCAGAAGGTGTATAATTCTCTGCATGATTTGGGTTATTCCCCACTGGCTTCCACAACAGATGATAGAATGCAATACTACTGCATGTTTATGAAGAAAGTTTGAACATACACTATGCCTGCATGTATCTTGTGCGATGATAAGGACACAAAATTTGCTCCAAGTTCGGAGTACATCTATTTCCTGGTACTTTTGATTGATCCCGAGAGGGGAATCAACCTTGTTTTTATCCTGCAATGTATTGTTGACTATACAGGATAGTTTGCACGCATTTCTTTTAGTCCACTGCCTGTATCATACACCTTCACAATACTGCCCTTTGTAACTTTTCAGTTTGTTACTAGATGTATTTGTAATTGTTTAATTTTAATTTTGAGGTAACGATGTACAGTGTATTTTAATTGCATACCTGTAGTTGAAGGATAGCATGTATTGTATTTGTATGAGATGGGTAGATGACGTTGAAGGTGTTCTTTAGCTCGTCGTCCGTCTGCTGTTATGTTCAATCATGAATTAGACGTCAGCATTCCATAGATGTTCTTGATTCCCACATGGGTACAGAATGGACAAGTGTGATTGTGATGGAGTGCTCTAGTCTTCCTCACAGACTTGGAGATACGTTGAGACGTCTTTGATTCTCACATGGGTATAGAATGGTCAGGTGCAATTTGTTGTTGTTGTTATTTTTGTTTATACGGTAGGCGTTTGTCATTCAGAAGTGAATATTTACGCCTCTTCTCTTAGGATTTTTTCGTCCTTTTAAAATTATATATATTTTTTTGAATATATAGATTTGGAAAAATTGGATTTTTAAAAGTTAAACTGTTTATGTTGAAGAATTCAGTGGCTGGCGAGCAAAAGGCCTATCGGCACTAGCACTACTGCACTAGCCTTGCTATCAGGCTTATAGATTCATAGAGACTACAAAGGATGTAGATTTCTGGAAGGGGGGAGGGGGCACCAATCTCTGCTTCATTCGTAATTAACAAAAGAAGATTCCATAAAAACTATTATCAGTGGGTTGTAACTAGAAAATTCCAATCAATTTGTTGTTGTTTTACAGTTACAACACTGTGGGATTCATGTACATAATAGGATATTCATAATCAATTTTTGAATTTGTAGCACAACAGTACCCTTCTCAAATAGTTTTCTAAAGCTTGTTATATGAAGCTGTAAACCGGTTTGCAGAGCTGCCAACCATTCTGTTTTTGCCGGAACTACATGTACTCCGTTTTTCCCTGCAAATTACGGTACTACGTTTTTTCTTCATAAAATATATATTTTTTTTTTTTTTATTCATTTTTTTAATTTTTAATTTTTTAATTTTTAATTTTTGTAATTTTTTTTTACATACGGCACGTCAAACAACTACCCTTAAATGGTGATTTGATCACAAATTCAATAAAGAACTAAATTTAAAACATACTTGAAAAGAAAAATATTCTCAAAAAGAATGAAATGCCGATAATACCAAAATAACCACCAATAAAAATTCCTCCTTGTATGGAAAAAACAGCATGATGAATGAACATTTCTGCATTGGAAGTGTGTCGTGCGTGGTTGTAAGTTTCGTTTTCATGAATTCCTTTTTTTTGCTTGAAATTCCTTTTTTTTGCCATCATGATTCCTTTTTTTTGGTCGCACAAGGTTGGCAGCTCTGGGTTTGTGTTTTAATTTCTTTAATTGGCGTAAACAGACAGATAAGGGTGTTAAAGGAATGCCTAGGATCTTTGTTGTAGGCAGTTACTTTTTTCCGTCCTCTTCATTCATGATTTCGCAACAACAAAAAACCAAGAAAAAAGAAACATTGTGGTTTCCCTGCTTTATTTGTAACAAAAGCGCAAAATGAATCATTGGTCAAAGAGAAAGTTATGTGGTAGATAGTTTAACCCTGCAGGTAGGCTATCCGTTTGTTCTACCTGAACCCCTCACTCTATCTCCTCCCTATATCTCTCTCTCTCTATCTATCTCTCTCTCTCTCTCTCCCTCTGTATCTCTTTTCCTCTCTCTTTCTGTCTCTCTCCCTCCCTCTCCCCTCTCTCTTTCTCACTCCCTCCCTCTCCCCTCTCTCTTTCTCTCTCTCTTTCTCTATCTGTCTCTATCTCATTCTCTCTCCACCTACCTCACAATTCACTCCGATAACATGCATGGTATGTTGGTCCAATGTGGACACCCTGTGTCTGTGACTCCCCAACTATTCGCTCTTAGCTCTTCTCCTTTACCTCTGCACTGGAGCAATACGGCCAAACGTGTAAGGGATGAATGGAAATGACATGGTGGGAATAAGAGAGATAGAGAGAGAGAGAGAGGGAGATTGAGAAATAAAGATCCAACACTAACATGGGGGGGGGGGGGGGTGCATACGAAGAGAGGGTAGGAAAGTGTTAAATGTTTATTTTTTGGTCTCCCTTGTGTGGGACTCTCCAAAATTATTAACAATGAAACTTGATAGCTAGTAAGAAAATTAGGTTGGGGGGGGGGGGGGGGGGGGGGTCGTGTCTCTGGGGGCAAAGCTGCTTTGAGCCCCTGTTTAGTTTTAACATCATTGTACATGTACATGATGTTTTTGCAACTTTCAACATTACTTATATCGGATAAGGGCTGAGGTTGTCAAAAAGAAAATTCATGTTGAAAGTATAGTACATTGTAAATTAATTTAAAACGTACTGTGCCGCTTTCGGTTAGTGCAAACGTTACGTTTAGGTTTTGAAAGTGATTTGCATACCTGGCATTTCTGGCCTTCTCTTTTCTCGGTCTATCCCCTGTTCACACACAACACTTTCCATGATTAGTTATACCGTTTCGGGATAGTTATACAATGAAATTGTGTGTGTGGACGCTTACGAATGAAACGCGGGTTTGGGCATTGTTTCGAATTAGAACTCAATAAAGAATCACGCCTAATTACGGAATGTGTTGTGTGTGGACGTAACCTGTATAACTAGTCGAACTAAACAGTATAACTGGGTGAGGCTTAACGTGACCTCGCGCTTTTATTTCATGACCGCAGTAGCGAACTGTGCACCTATATGACTTTCGCTGTAGAGTTTCGGGATTACTTTCTTGTGTGTGTGGACACCCTAGAATTTATACGATGATTCTTTGTATAACGTTACTTGTGTGTGGACAGTGGAATTTATATGATAATTCTTTACACGACGTTTTGTTATAGAGTTTCGGGATAAATTGTTTTGTGTGTGGACACACTGTCTATCTTCCCACTTTTTTTTTCTCCCTTCACCGCATTCCACGTGGACTAGCTGCCGGCGGCCGAGAGCTCTGAAATATCTCACATTTTTCACTCAGATCTCTGGATGTAGATAGATCATATGTTAGCCCTTTCCTGAACAGTTGCCATACATAATATTTAGAACAAAAATGCTGTTGATGTGGCGGAGCCCGGTTCTTGTCTAGTTCATTCCTACCATACCTCAACATGATCATGAAGCCCACATTCTGATGAGGTTTATTCTTTCCTAAACTAAGCCTAGCTAGCGCCGATGTTTCTGATGAGGATTCGTGTAACTAACAAGGACTATACATGTAGGCAGGGCTCCCCACAAACTATTCATATTCGCGTGGAAAAGGTCTGGATTCAGATTATAGGGTATAAATGCATGCGGCCCTTGGACAATTCTTGAAAATTTAAAGGGTCTTGACATGATAGATTTTGAGCACCCATGTTTCATTACCCTAGTCGAAATAAAGTAGTTAAAAACTTGTCGAAAAATACTGAAAGACAAGCAAAGAAACTTACCGGGTAGGCTATTTCAACTCTGAAATATATTTGTCATATATCTTTTGTTCTAAATCCTTAGCCTACAAATACATTTTTCTCTATTTTCCTTTCTTCATATACATGTAGAGGAAAATAGTCTAGTTTTCTAGAAAATACAATGAAAATATATAGACAAAATAGCCAACATTTTTTTTGTTTTTTTGTTGCTAGAATAAAAAATAAATTCAGGTAGTTGGGTCAATACTTGGAATTAGTTTCTACTGCATTCTTAGTAATAATTCTTACCATCCCTCGTGACATGATATTGACAATTTTCTATTAATAAATACACACCTGTACATGTACATAAACAAGAGACATTTTAAACCATTTTTTTAGTGCAAATTCATTTCAAATATCTGCAACATCAGTAAGGAGTACGCTTGAAGGGTACTCCCGCAATGGAATGCAGGTCTGTATGTGGCTACAATGTCTAAGTATAGGAGATACTAGTTACCTATATATATATATACAGGGCATGGTATTTACTTTGCATTCTTGTAGTGACTGTGTGGGAAGTAAATAGGGAAAAAGAGTATCAGATTTGACCTTAAATGACCTTGTGACCTCAAGTGACCCTCATTGCTCTTGCTTGGCATGATGTACTACCAGGTCTAGATGTTGGTCAAGAACTAGGCCTGTGTGTACGTATTATGTAGGCCTTGTGAAGCGGATGATTTATTAGTAATTTAAACATGTATAGGATTTTGTGTTTGGTATTGTATGTGCTCTACATACAGTATACCTGTACTGTAGTCTGTAGACCGACACATACAAAATCAAATGAAAGGACACACTACATGTATATCATGTATACTTCTTATTTTGAGAGGTAAATGTAGTCAACATGGGTTGTGAGGTAGTGCTGCTATGGGTGCACTGCTATTACCCCTTGTAAAAAGATAATTTTTGAGGGGGGTATGCAGCTCGAATGAAAGAAAATAATGGGACGGGTAAGGGGTTAAAATAATTGGCATAAAGCCCATTTTGGGAAGGGGGGATGTAGGGCCTACAAGTATAAGTACAACAGACAAATGAAGTCAGTTTGGAGAAGTATGATGGGCATCTAATATACTCCTAGCATTAATATTTTTTCGAGGAGGAGGAGGGGGCTACACAATCTGTCCCAAAGTCCGATTGGAATGGAATGTCACTGGAGGCATGGATCTCGAGGAGGAATGCCTGTGGTTTATTTTGGTAACTTCATTTGACAAATGCGGGCACATTGATGAGCAGTTTGTATGTTAACTAGGGGGATGTGGTACAGAGATTCCTCACATTCTCTGAGCGTAAGTGAATTAGAGGTGCCCTGTTCTGGCACCGCTCCGATCAGAGGGTTTGCGATAAATTAGGATGAATTAGTTTTGAAATGATATTTACTTTGTCTTATAATAGGACATCGCATAAATGATGCAGTATACATTCAAGGTTGTGCATGAACTAATTTTGTTATTTAAATAAGCCAAGTGAAACTGATTCATAGTTCCTCATTTTTTTAAATTAGGATAAGGGGGTTTAATTCATCTGTAATTTTTTTCATCAAAGAAAAGTTCTAAGGCAAGCTGAAAAACAGAAGCAAGAGGGAACCCCTAAATTTTGTAAGAAAGGATCTTTGCACACACGTTCTACAAAATTTCATCTGGTCCCACTGTGCACAAAAGTTCGTGTGGTGCTTTGCTAAGTTTGCTTCGTCTTAGAGATGAGTAATATCTCTTGAAAATTGTATTGTTTTCCTTCCCTAAGGCCTAATTCTAGAATGTAGATGTGCGCAATTTGACTGACAACTGCTGGAGAAAATTTCTAAGAATGTTGATTAGTAAATTCTATATGGGCCCACCAAGTAGGCGTGTGGTTTATTTTATCATTGATGTCTCGTCATAGGCCTGCATGCATGCTGTTTGAACATGATGTAGTCAGGTGTCTTCCATTGACATACATTGCATTCTCAATTTTATAATCCATTATCTTCTTTCCCTTTGGCATTCCATACTTCTGAAGATGTCCTCAGTACGTTGACCTTGTGACGGTTCTAGGAAATGATATTTAGTCATTCACTTCTTTCCTTCCCCTCTCCCTCCCACTTTTTTTTATTCCATCTTATTCCGAGTGTATGTAGTTCCTTCATCTCACTATCCATTTCCTTTTGTATATTCATTATCTTGGTACCTTCTATTGCTCCTTCCCTCTTTCCTCTTCCCTCCACTTGTATATCTTCTTTAACTTATCAGTCCTCTGCATGCATCATTTTTTGTCTATCTCACCATCACATTCCTTTTCTGTAATTTCCATCCTTTTGTAGTTTATACTTTCATCCTTTTGTACAACTTTAGTTTGTACTTTCTTTCGCCCATATTACTTCCTTGTAGTTTATCTAGAACTAGCCTTCCCTGATTATCTCTCTTTACAGGCCTATATCTGTCAATCTTTCTTTCTTTTTCTTCCTCATTATCCTCCATTTTGTTTCTAATTCCTGTTTCTTTCTATCATACTTTCGCTTTCATCTTCTTTTTTCATTCTTTTTTCATTCTTTGTTCTTTTGCTCCTCTTTAATAGTTCTTTCTCACAGAGGAGCTCTTCGTCTCTCAATCTATCCCTCCCTCCCTCTGTTGCTCTGTCCTCTCTCTTTCTTGTGAATGTCTGATGTAATCTTTCCACGTTCTTCAGATTACGAGGGAAATTCCATTTGTAGCCGGGGATGAGTTCTTACATAATCCTTGCCCCGCATTTTTTCGACCGGTACTTCATCATCGCGATAGTAGCGGGGGTAAAGCCCCTTCTCTGAATATGGGTGGAATATCTTTGCAATGGTATTTAGGTGTGGTGGGCACTGGGGGCAGGGGGTAGGAATGCTATTTTCAACAAGCCAAGCTAGGACTGTGCCAAAACAAACTGTATGCTGAGAGCCAAAAGGCCTTAACTTTATAGTTAGGTTCACACGACAATCAATTAACTTAAGTTTCTAGATCATCGTTTTAAACTTTTAAATTATTGAGTATTACGTTTAGAGGCCGATGCATTTGTAGTTACAAAACTCTTAAAGTTTACTTACAGTTTTTTTTATTATTTGTATTAAAGTTTACTTGAAGTTACAATCCGCAAGCAATCTTGAGGTTAGCGCAATTAGGTAGGAACTAGAAGGCTTTTGCGTGGTAACCATGATCAGAGCTGGGGGGGGGGGGGGGTTTCCTTTAATACTTCAAGTTAAGTGCTGTGCAGACGTAATTAACTTTGAGGTTACGCCAGCTAGTACATGAAGTACATATAAATGTAGTTAAAATGAATGCTTTTCCGGTTTGGAAATAATGAAAAATTGTTGTTTCGGTCTGGTGTGAACCCTCGTCGCCTTTAGTGGATCATTGTTTATAATTTCGAGGTTTCGCAAACTTATATTGTTTAAACTATGACGGTCCAATATGAGCATGAGTTATGTTAAAGGATATGAATTAATGCCCTCATGGTTGTTAGCAGATTAAATCAAGCAGCATTGTGTTGGGTAGCATTCTGAAAGCAAAAACCCAGGGGTATATATGGAGGGGGAAGGGGGTGGGGGCTTTGACATATCTCTATTCCTGAGTCAAAGCTTTCTCAACAAAATAGGCCTATTAATTGCTAATGTACCAGTATTGCACTAATTCTACTTACAACTAGGCTTCTAATATGTATGATTTTTTTATTCAATGTGCATTATGTAAAGGGGTGAAAACATCAAAATAAACCAAAGTATTTCTTGTGGTTAATCTCTGTCGATCAATTTGATTTCAACAATTACAGAAGACATTTAGCCTGAGGCTTTTGAAAATGCTTTATTGTTCAAGAGCAAATGATGCATGATCAAGTGTTACACACAGGAATTTTCTTTTTCAAAACTATATATCAACAGTACCTTTAAAAATTGTTCTGATTTGGATACATGGTGAGAAATGTTTTGAGATGATGAGCGTGTTTGTTTGCTGAAAGACTGACTGACTGTGTGGAAGGAATGCTGTCTGTCTTACTAGTCTCAGGGCCGGGCCAATAACTCTGAAGCCTAGCTTGCACATGATGCTATCATAAAATAATGATGATAATTTAGTGTTCCCTGGGAAGCCTTATCAGCATTCAGTGGGCGTGCAATTATTCTTATCCCAGCAACTACCCGGTACCAGGGCTCGAAATTTGCGGTTGCTCAGGTGCCATTGACCACCTTAAATGCCACAGGGCAATCAACAAAAGTCCTGTCTTGGCTGCCCTGCTGGCAATTTTTTAAATTTTAAATACCCATATTTACCTGGGTGGAGAGCGGCAAATGTGGATTAATAACTTGCCGTTATAAGCGCCGGGCTGGGATTCAAACCCTCAATCCTTGCAGTGAGAGTCAATTAGTGAACAAACCTCTATACAATGACACTTCACAATGCAGTGTATTGCCTAAAATAAACCTGCAACAAAATAAAAATGACATACATACATGTACATACTACCAGTGTAGTACTTTTAATTGTTCTGTACTTAATTTTAATAACACCCAGATATAAAGCATATGGGCCTTTGTAGCATGAAATTAAATAATCAATTACTACATTTAATGGAGGTGTGATGGCTCAGTGGTAGATCAGTGGTCTCATAGCCACTAGTCTTCTTCGGTGGGGCCTTAGTCCTCATAACAAAGTCCCTCAGAGAGGACTTAAAGCTGTCGGTCCCCTGGTTGCTTACTTTACAAGCATACACATGCTTTCTTTAATAGCAGTCAGGTAAAACAAACAAACAAACAAAACTACAGGCACTTTTTAAACCCCTCACTTATTCACTTTCAAAACACTGTTATACTTCTGTCAGCCATAATTTGGGGCTAGCAAAGTGATACCACACAAGTATTTAATATTGAATAAGTCTGGTATAACTCTGGTTCATAACTAAAGCAGGGGATAAATTGTTTTTATTCCTTTCTGAAGCAACCCCCCCCCCCATCCCTCTGAAAATGGTAACAAATGATGAATGGAAGCAACAAAAAATAATTTAACTTCATACATATGATATAATATCTTATTGTTTGATTTTTGTATGTAATTAATTAAGTTAGGAGCCAAAAGGGCGTTAACTCTGTGTTAAAGTTTAAAATAACATCACTCTGGCTCCATACAGGTGATAAGTACTGTAAGTAGTAACCAGAATTCTCCTTCTTCTACTTTCTTCAAAGGGCTACAGTATGCAGCCTATCAAGAAGATGAATTAAAGATTACAAGACAAATGATTTTTAATGGAACAAGGGCAATATATGTCTTAGGTGTACCTAGTCCCTTCTTTTTCTGGGATACTCCTCAACCTCCCTTTAGGAACCAAGCGAGG
The DNA here is from genome assembly GCA_035222895.1 of Strongylocentrotus droebachiensis. Lineage (NCBI taxonomy): Eukaryota > Metazoa > Echinodermata > Echinoidea > Camarodonta > Strongylocentrotidae > Strongylocentrotus > Strongylocentrotus droebachiensis. The sequence goes on from JAVYIG010000021.1 coordinate 358,231, forward strand.
AGTCCCTGGAAGTTCTCTTGACTTTGGTTCTCAATTTCTTGTTTGCACCTGAAGTCCATCATTTCATAAATTGTCTGTTTTTAGAGCCAGAAGGGCACCAACTCCTTATTAAAGTATACGTGTTAGCTCCAGACTAACAGAAACGTGTGTGTTTGTTGGAGTAGGGTCTGAATCCTGTGCGTTGAAGAGACTGTCCGATGTCACGGTCTGTGCCGCATTAGACATTCCAACCCAAGTAATTTACAGGTACATTCCATTGTGCAATAAACTATTAAAGCAGCATGGAAGATGCCCCCGGAGATGCGTTTCCATTAGGCCAAGCAAGCTTGAGCTTGATATTCTAGACCCAACAGTGCTTCTCAGGGTAAATGGTATGAGTTTCAAGTTAACTGTCTGAGTTGATGCCTATATGCTTGAACAATTATCTCAAACTCTATATCGCCTGTTAAGAGCCAGAAGGGCATTAATTCTTGTTATTTTACACAGAGTTAACACCCTTCTGGCTCCAATCTGACTATTTTATAGTTTTATTAACGAAAAATACCGTTCTCGTTAACTAATTAGAGGACTATTTCATGAATAAGCACGAGTTTACTTGATATGCTTGTAATAGCTTGAGCTGATATTTTGTGTAATGAACTAACGATAGAATACCTTTTGTACATTTTTAGTAGCTTGAGCTACATTGTACCTGTACAAGTAATTCTGATTGGACTACTTTTCCCCTGAAGTAGTGCGAACTTTTTAAATTTTGGGCAAATGGAAACGGGCCCAGTGAGACATGGGGGATAATGCTGTAGAGAGATGTTATAAAGGCATCCCCTTAGGTCAACTCAAATAGTGCCCCAATGAAAGATGTGTCCCAGGTTAGTACTGTGTGGTCAATGCTCCCAGTACTGTAGCATCATGTCATCGGCTACAGTACACACCTGATCCAGACTTGGAGGAATTCCATCGGCTTGTAATTGCTTTATAGACTTCTATGAGAAAATGGCAAATCTTGATCAAATTGATATAATTTCTTTCTATTATTTTAATGTTTCTTCGATTTCAAATGAATTGAGAGTGTGTGGGTTAAATGCAGTTTATTACAATTTCATTACCAGTATACATGTAAATAACTGCTTGTATCAAGATAAATATGGATACAACCCAGGCTCATTCAAAAGTGTCTCATAATATCACGATTCAGAGATCTACATGTATACAACCCTGTACATGTTGGTAAACTTGGTTATGATGGGTGAATGACCTGTAGCCTCATTGATGCTGACTGCAAATGTACATTTCGTCGCTGTTTTCACGAAGTGACGGTAGTGAAAAAAAATTGCATTCACTTTGCGTTACGATTTTCCTCACTACCGTCACTTCGTGAAAACAAGGACGATTTGTAGGTTTGTGCTTGTCTTGTACACCTGTAACTGATGGTCATTACTCTACTTTATATATTGTTATTGAGTCTCCACCTGACTTGCTCCTCATACCATCTGTCTGGAGCCAGAAGGGTGTTAATTCATTTACTCAACACAGAATTAATGCCCTTCTGGCTCCAAACATACAATTATGTTGTAGACCTACATGTACATGGATTTTAGAAACTTATGGTCAGTATACACGTATATATAGATCCCCATGCTTTTCCTCTCAGGGATATGAATTTAAAAAAAAAATTGGTGTGTATGCATGGGCCCCATGTTAATATTTTTCAATTAGGAGGGCCTGTTCAGGTGCAGGTGGAATTTGCATCACCTGGGTAGAGAGTAGCAAATGCTGTTTAATGTCTTGCCAAAGGATATCATATGAAAAACTTTCGTTCATCTGCTCCGCACGCATCGCACCGTGAGCTACAACACGTGAAATTCCTTACCATTTCATGCGTTACCTACGCTAAATCACAGCAACAGCCTAACTGAACCCACTTTTAATACCATCTCGGCCGGTGTTTTAAAATCCAATGTTTTCTCTTTATTATGATATAAATTTGAAATAATTTCATTCATGGGGAAAGGTTGCACTTTTTGCTTAAAAATGTTCCAAAAAAACCTTTCACGACACTTTCTCTATGGAGGTCAACCGATTTTCACCAAAAATTTGTCAACTCTCCATACTCATCTTGGCTGTAGAACTGATACGATGGCCGAATTGCACCATCTCGCATATCAAATTGAAGCTGAGGGTTTAACGATTCCAGTTATGTATCATTCATTTTGATTGGATAAGAGGAAAAGGTTGCACTTTTGCATCCAATGATTTGCTGTCTCTTATGCATGCTCCTTTTTGCGCAAGAGCATGAAATATGCCACACTACACGAGTTCCATAGACGTACACATTAGCGTGCGAACTTTTGCGTTGCATGTGATTTGAAACGGCACGTCTCCTCTCGGAATGTTCTCCGACTCGGAACCGGTCCATTTTGTGTAGTTATTTCTATCAATATGTGAGTTTCAACCCTAAATATGGAAAGAAGAAGACATGTAGACTGTAGTAATGATAATTAAATGGTGATACATCATGGATTTGTTGTGTAATTTGCCAGTGACCAAGAAGAAACACAAAGGATTTTGTAAAATTGTTCGTCGTAAACCTCAGACCGTGAGAGAGGAATATTCCATTTGATTGTGGGGTTAGATATTATAATTAGTGAACTCCTTGATATTGAATTATCGATATGAATTCATTCTTCAACAGTTTTAAAGTCTTGTTATTGTTTTTGTGTCGTCTTAGAGTTTCATTAAAAGACATAAACATGCAAATGAAATTGTCCTTGTTTTATGTTTATGTTATGAACAAGACCCATTCTCCCTATACGCGCCAGTGCACACTGCGGCACTTGGTGCGAAGCTCTGTGCAGAGTTGACCGGTTCGGTGACCAATCCATTTTATGAACGAATTCGCCCAAAACTTTTCCATATGCTATACCACAGGTAAGAGTTGAATCTTTAACCACTCCATCTCAAGTTTAATTGTGGACTTATTGTTCAAGCCACGATACCGCAGCGTGGCTTTCTGTTAAATGCTCATACGAGTCATACAATCTCACTCTCGCCTCTCTGCACCAAGTATTTGAGTAGACCCACATGTGCGCCTGTATCAATCTTCTAAAGCATAGGTCACAATCCTGGTTGGAGGTACGGTATTATCGGTGACATGATCTCATCAGGCTGTTTGTCTGTGAGGGGAGATTCCAGGCATTCCCTTCTGTGTATGTACCTTGGCCCTGAGGAAAAATGAGAGCATCAAAGACCATGGGTGGGTTCACATGCACACAGTCCAGTGGTTTATGCACTTGGCCCTCTTTCAAGAGGATAAGGGTTCAAATCTCTGCTGAGGCATTCAATTTGCACAAATTGCAGTTGTCACTTTCACCCCAAATGTAAAATCAGGGCCCCATCTTACAAAGAGTTGCGATTGATCCAAATCAATCGCAAGTCCTCCAATCAATCGCAAGTTTGTAGTCTCCTATCTCTTATACACTGTATGTAAATAGTTGTGATTGGCAATTGATACCAATCGCAAATAGTTACGATTGATATAAACTCTTTGTAAGAAGGGGCCCAGTACTTGGCAGCATTTTGAAATGCACTTTGTGCCAATATGTGCCAGAGCTAAAACTTAGTGAATGGTAGTAATATTCAAACCTCTGTGGATGTGATATACACCATAGCAAGAGAAAAATGATAATTCATTAGAAATCAATTTGATTGCCAATAATAATATGGCCCATAGTTGGTTCACACAAGTGCATGGTGATGACAAAAAGAAGGCTATTGTTATCTGAGACTGAAGCATGAAGTTACAGTGTAATTCCTCAGTTGTAACAGCATGAATCGATTTATTGCATGTAGTTTATCAAATAGGGTGAAAATATTGGGTCAAGGTTATGATGAAAATATACTCTCAAGCCTCACGGTACACCTACACTGTACACTACACAGTACAGTACATGATGGGTTTTGTTTGACAACAATAGGGTTTGATAGCTGTTGTGCATAAGGTATCATTTCTAAATTCTGAGGTGTTTTCAAAATGTGTTTTTGAAGCTAGAGTACTCTGAACTCTCATTCATTATTTCTCTTGTGTATTCCATATCAGTCATGTTGATGAAAAGGTAGACATTCATTGCGCATCATTCGTTCGTCTAGTATCGGCTGGCTGTCTGTCTGGTAGTTCTATTACACCTCAAAACAGCACAGTCTGCCAACCATTGCCTACATGTATGTGTTGCGCTACATACAGTGGCGTAGCCATTGAAGGGCACTTGTATTATTGGGGGGGGGGGGGGCAGCTCCAGTTGTAAATGAAATGGGAATTAGAAAGGCATTAAGGGGAGGGGTGCAGTGGATTCCATTACTCTCTTTTCTTGTCATATTTCTTTCTTTCTATTTTCCCTCTTCTCTCCCATTTCTCTCTTTCATTTTTTGCCATTTAAGAAGGGGGGAATCCCCTTGTGCTCCCATAGCTACACCAATGATTGCATCAGAAAGTACCACTGCGAGTGACTGAATGTTGATAGGCAGAGAGAAGGAGATATGCTTGTAGTGATGAGAAGAGACAGGGTAGAGAAAGAGAGAGAAGGAGGGAGAGATAAAGGGGGGTGGGGGGAGGAAGCAGTAAGGGAAAAAAGAGCAGGCAGCAAGCCGAGAAGAAAGATATCCAGAAAGAGGAGACTAGAAAATTGGAAAAACGGACAGAAGGACACAAGGTGATTAAGAGCAATAAGAGATCAGAGAAGAAAGAGAGATCATACAGAACAAGATCGTGAGACATGGGTGAGAGGGAAAAAATTGGAGGGAGGCAAAAGGGAGAGAAAAGATAGGAGGAAGAAGAGGATTGAGAGAAGAAAGATGTACCGGTAAAAGAAAAAAAAAGTCACATACCGTACAAGAAAAGGAGAAGGAAGAGGAGGTTTGAAAGAGATATGCAAGAAATTAAGTGAGTGAGAGAGTGAGAGAGAGAGGGGGGGGGGGAAGAAAGACAGGGGAGAAAGATAGATAGACAGAGAGAGAGAGAGAGAGAGGGTTGGGTAGGGGAGAAAAAGAGAGAGAGAAGGGGGGGGGGGGAGGAGAGGGAAAGAGCGGTTCCTCCTTTGAGACGAGCGGAGATGAGAGAAATAGTCTTGGAGGAATGAAGTCAAGTACAAACTGCTGATGAGGGGAGGAAGGCGCGACTCAAGAACAGATGCCTTGAATTCTTCTATTATGTCGTCATGTTTGTGTATGTGCCGCCTGTTTCCCTTACTGCTAATGTCTTTAGCAGTGAAGGCACCGGTAGAGCGATGGAAGGGGATGAACGGGAAGGGGAGTTGCCCTCGTCTTTTCACCCTCCCGATGTTAACCTAACCTGTAAAACTATCTGTTTTCAATTGACATTTAAAGGGATCGTTTAACATTGTTAAATCTGAGATACACGGCCCTATGTGTTATCAGTGTCTGTGATATGGTGTAATATTGAAGCCCTAAAAAAATTGCGCTTCAAAATGATCAAGAAGTGCCTCAAAAAAGTAAAAATCTTTGAGTGACCGGTTTTACCATACTCGTTTTCCCCAATAGACTGTAGTGTTATGAAAACCGTCAGGCGAACGGTTTTCAAAATTTGTAATTCCAATCATAAATATCTTGATAATCAGACAGGCGATCGACTTGTAAAACTCATGGGGTTCCTGACTGACCTAAAGGTTTATAATTATCATTGCATCATGAGCTAAATCCAGAATTTTGTTTCAGAATCTGAGACAAAGTTATCGGATCCCTTTAAAGACCGTCACCACTACTGGGTCAGAAGGGATTAGACCACACAGAGAGCCATCGAGGTCACTGTGACAGGTGGCTATCTCATTAACTCAGCTCTCATTTAACATAAGAAAAAGAGGATCATGGGGGACCAACAGGCACCGATTGGGGAAGTTTTCTATATAGAGGGAGCAAGTAGCTACAAGTATGGCAGTGTGCCTTTAAGATTTGTAGAGATAGTAGTGGTCCCGAATGGTTTTGATTTGATAAAAATTGTTTGATATACATGTATGACTTCATTTCAGCTAATATTTTCAGAACAAGTTTCTTCTCTTGTACTTTTAGGTTTTGGCTGCCTCTCTCAAAAGAGAAGAAATAGATAAATTTGATTATTGACATCCTCCCTTTCAGACCCCCTCCCCCATTTAACCTTAACAGTTTACTTTAAATGTGTACTGCTTTAAAACCATTACCCTGCTGACAAGTTCATGTTGTGATTCAATTATCTTAATACAGCATGCATATTCTCATTTTCCTCACACTTGCAAAAGTTGCTGGTTTCTAAAGCAATTTGATTTATTGTTTTTCTGCCTTCAGCTAAGCAAGTTGTATGGTAATCTTAAAGCCCCTCTTAAAGTGTTGGGAGCCCAAAATTTACCCAAAGTTTGATGGCAAAATTTCACTTAAATTGTATCATAATGTGAAAGAGGATGTCATTCAAGACACACTTCTGCAAAGATTTCCACCCAAAAAATGTGTTTGAAGACAAATATGAAAAAAAATACATTATTTAGTTCATTTTTTTTTAAATAAAACAAATAAAAAAAACCTTTCATCAATATTCCACTTCAAACACATTTGTTTTGAAAATCCTTGCAGATATGTGTCTCTTTCAAATTATGATACAAATTAAATGAAATTTTGCCATCAAATTGTTGGGGCTCCCAACACTTAAGAGGGGCTTTAATCATTTGGCATGATTCATGTTAGTGGAAACCTGGAGGTGACAAAGGGGGAGTCCTCTATGCGAAGGAATTATGATTGGACTGATGATATGTGCAACCTACATTTCATTAAATCACATTGTGCAGTACTAGGGGTTACAATGTGACACACATTTAGGATGTTGGGTGTGTTTATTGCCGTTTGGTCTACAACCAGTTTGTCTATTCCCATTTGGTCTACACCCAGCCTGTCTAATGTCTACTACCCATTTGGTCTATTCCTTATTTAGTCTAAATTCCAGTCGGTCTAGTTCCCAGTTTGTCTGATGCTTATTTCGTATACTATCACTAAGATCTAATATTAATAATCATTTGATGATTATTATTATTTATGATTAAATGATTATTAGACCATGTATATAATAGACGGGCTGGGTGCAGACTGCAAACCATATGGAAATAGACTAATTTAATAGGAAGAAGACAAACTGGTTGTAGACCAAATAGCAATTCACCTTGGGTGTAGTGTGCCAGCATCAGACATGACATTGTATGAAATTTATTGCATGAACTGCATGCCTGCTGTGACCAAATGTGTCCTCCTGTTTCAAAATGTTTGTGTTTGGGGGAGGGGAAGGTGGAAAGGGAAGGGGGCATGGGTCTGATCATTTTGACACCCCATTTTACTTTCAGCTTTTTCCCCAAACTCTGTTGAGGCTTTAGTAGTTATGTATGTGTGTATGGAAAAACAGGGAAGGGCTGACACTTCCCTCCTTTTTCACTTTGTTAGGATGAATTTCCTATTTTCCTCCTATAACCCTTAATAAGATACTTGGATTCCATCCTTGATGATCAACTAAAAATGGAACCATTATTGAATCATTTAGAATGTTTGTGTTTATTGCCCAATTTTTTTCTCTTAATTAGCATCAATAAAATATATACTATTCATTTGCAAAAGATGAATTGCAACATAATTCCTATATTTTTGTTAAAATTTAAAGTGCAGCATTTTAGGACAAAGGCTCTTTAAAGAGTTTCTTAGATTGAAAGAAGATGACAATGACACAACTGTATGTGAACAGCCAAAACTCATCTCTCCATCTCTTTCTTTCTTCTGCAGCAGTACGTCCAGCACCTCCCCTCTCTCGACCGACGCCCCCGCCCCTCATCCCTCCCCCGCCTCCCAAGCATCTCAGGCTAACTTTGAGCTGGACCATGAAGCCATCGCGTCCAGGGCGACCCACATGGTGGAGATCTTATCGGACGAGAACAGCGTCCTCAGACAAGAGCTCGAGACCAACTACCAAAAAGTTGCCAAGTTGCTGAAGGTTAGTCCCTAGGCCTGTCCTCATCAGCTCGAGATTGCAAAATATCCCGCTATTTGTCCGGTGCGTCTTCACCCGCCCGAGTTCGAGTTTCAAGTTTCAAGTTTTGAGATCAAGTCTGGAGCTGATGAAGATGCGATTTGTAACTTTGGGATTATTTCCCAATCAGAAGTAGCGGGCTATTTGGCAATCTCGAGCTGATGAAAACAGGCCTCCTGAGTACTTTTTTTAACGACCATAATGTGCATTTGATTAGACAAGCTACAATGTCAAATGTGTAGGATGACAAATGCATCAGGGCCTTGTTTCATAAAACTTGTTATCAATGACAAGTTTCAATAACTGTTATAAGCTACTGAAATGGTGACATTTGATTGGCTGAGAGCAAATTTGTCAGAGAATTTTTGAAATTGTTATTGATATTAGAAATTTTATGAAACGGGGCCCAGAAATATTTCTGCATTACTATTTAATACTATTCATTACAATAATATACTTATAAAACAACAGAGTCCACATACAAATACTGGAGACCTAGGCTAATAAGAGAGAGTTGCCAAAAAGATTAATCCACGAGTCAATTTTCTGGCCATAATGTGCAATAGGCTAGAACAGCTACTGGTGAGGTTCATACAGCAGTCCGTTAACTTTAAGTTTAGGTCAAAGCTTTAAACGTCAAAGTTATTTCGTAGTTGGGGACCATGCAGACGCACTTGCATTTATGAAGCTTTCAGTTACGGTACAAACCATGAGCAATCTTATGTTAAGCGCGATAACTATGAGCAGCTGAGAATCCTTGCTCAAAGTTATGTGCCTTGCAGACGCAATGAACCTCCAGTTTGTAAAAATCACTGCTCCCACGGCCTGTTTTTAAAAATTAACTTTGAATACTTCTTGATGTGGTCCTGTTTGAACCTTCATTGTTGTTTATAACTTTGAGGTTCTGCAAACTTAAAGTTTAAAACTACGATGATCCCGTTTGAACAAAGCTAGATGACTGTATCAACTGTGCAGGAATTATATTCATATCAAGGACAGATACAGAAAGTTGACAAATACAGAAAGTTGACAAATACAGAAATTTGCAAAATTGTAGAAGATTTGTTCCCCTTGAGTCAGTTTTATGGCAGTAATGTGCATTAGATTTATAGTCTATCTAGACTATAAAGTGTGCAGAAATATGCTGATTGTCAAGGAGAAATTCATTAGCAGTATTTCTGTGTTGTGTTGTTTTCATTGCAAATCAGTCCTGTGAGATTTGGAAAGCAGAATGGGGTTTGACATTAATTGGCCCAATTGCTTGATGAAATTGATCATGGTGAAATCGGTGATGGTGATCGTGGTCATTAAACCCTGAGTTCACCTGTTGTTCTGAAAGATCTAGACCCTATCCACATGGAAAGAAAATGCATTTTTAGAGATGTATTATACTCCTAAGAACTCTAAGGCATCAAAGCGTTAGAAGACATTGATGACTCTTATAATGTCTGAGGTGTATAATGTTATTCAATTCGAAAATTGAGTAAAAGAAATCATAATTGTAGAATTCTTTCTTTCCTGCATTATTTTCTAATCTATAGAAAATTAGTAAAGTAAATCCCCATTATAATGATTATATTTCCTTTTGCAGTTTGAGCAAGAGATCCATAAGGTACAGACGGAGCATGAGAAACTTATTGAATCGACGCACAAGAGGGAGCACCTCGAGAAGCTCGTCCGGGCCAAACTTGAAGTAGAAGTCAAGAAACTGCAGGAGAGGAATCGAGATTTAACAGGTAACAGACTCTATTCTCTCTTCTCTCTTCTCACCAACATCCATAGTAAAGAATCAGGACAGGGAAAATGATCTGTGGAACACCAGGAATGTCAAGTTTGAGAGACATGAGCGCTATACAAGAACCCATTATTATTAGTATTATTATTATAGTATATGTAATGGTAGGGCAAGAAGTGATTTCATTAAGATTATGATTTATCCAGTAAACATTTGATATTGACAGAATTATTAATTTCAAATCCGTTAATGGAAGGTGTAGTAAGCTGCAAGAACTAATCCCCATTATTGTTATTAACCAAAGTTTACTGCGCCCAATGGAGACTACCTTTTGGAATGCAGAAGATGGAACAATTGTAAAATTTCTGGGGATCTGTATGAGCAATTGATGACACTTTGTTTACCGGTAAATGTAGGGGGTGGGTGCGTGCTGACATGCACTTTAGTTTGACATTTTGTTATCAGAGTGTAAAGTTTAGCTGATAACACTTATGTTTAGGTTAAGGAGCTACAGGGGTAGGCCTATGTACATTGACACAAAAATAAGATTGACAACATAAGGCCTAAAATAAAAACTTGTTGTATTGCCCTTTGGGTGCCAAAACATGGGTCAGTCGGTCGGAAAAGTTTTTTTTTTTTAATTTTTTTTTATTGCCCTCTTTGGGCCGATATTTTTCAGTTTTGAATGCTTTAATACATGTGTTTCAGCGTCATCATTCTATTCATATCTTTTTCACCTCATAATAATCCATGGATTGTAATGTTGTGTTGATCAAGATGTTTACGCTAGTAGGATTTTGAAACTAGGGCAGAAGACGAGTGAGAATTTGGGAATGATTTGGTTTTATGCATTATATCCCATTTATCCTACCAAACAAAATACGTATTTTTTTTATTCATTAATAATAACAAAATCTTTAAAAAATGGTTACAAAAAAACTTTTTAAAAATGCAGACCGTAGATTTTCAGATTTTTGGGTCGGTCGCAAAGGGCAATACAACAAGTTTTTATTTTAGGCCTAATTATAATCACTAGCCAGTAGACACAATCATGATGCAGAGTATTGAACTGTAGCACAGGTACTACTACTAATACATGTATATTACCGTAAATCTCTGTGTATAAGGCGCACTTTTTTTTTTAAAGTTTCGATTTATGGCGCTTTGCCTGGCAATGTCTCCTAGCTCAGTAATCAGTGTGTTGACTCACCACTCTGAAACTACAACAACACTCAAATTTGTCTGTCATCTTGGTTTGAAAGTAATCTTTCTAATAGATCTCAATATGTAGTTTATAATAATAATTCCTCAATTTTTTTTCTATAACAAATGGTGTACCACAAGGTTCTATCCTAGGTACTCCATTGTCAGAAATTTAGAGGATGCTATTCATATCAAGCATGACTATTGATGTTTGGCATAGAACACAGTGCTTCTGCTAGGTGATGTGATGAGGCTGGTGTGGGACACTTGGTATCATGAAGCCTTAGACTGTTGTTACTATTATTTGTGACAAGTTCACAACTTCAACTGCACCTCGATGTAAAATGAAGGTCCTTCCCCATATTTTTTTTGCCCCCAAAAATGGGGTGCGCCTTATACACAGAGATTTACGGTAAAGGTAATACAAAGTTTTGGTATGGGGTCATGAATTTGGTGCAAATGAACATATTGGAAGCATATGCGATCCTACATTATTCAGTGATCGTTGTCGCGGTTGAAAATGAGTCTAACATGAATAATTAACTATTGATGTTGTGTAGCTCCCTCTCAAGGTCAAGATATCAATTTAACTATAAAATAATGTTTCTTGACTATAATCGACCGATTGGCTATTTCCGTTTAGAAATTAAATATCACAACTCCATATTCTGAGATTTTTGTGGTTGCAGCTACCATTATATGGCTGTAGGCCCCATTTGAAATTTATCAAAATTTATCGGGAGCACCGGTAAATTTTGAAATTCAGTTTTTCTCGAAAGGAGAAGTGTTTTAGGGGCTAAATTTTCTTGTGCTTATATTTCATCCACATGGGCATCCAAATATATCAAAATTGTAAAGAATCACTATCCAGCCAATTTTCAAAATTTTCCAAACCTTGTTTTACCTTTAACAATAATTGTAGGTTCTTGTATAGCACTCATGTCTGTGAGACTTGACACTCCTCTTGCTCCACAATTATTACCTTGGCTTTAGATAGATATTGATCCTTATCAGATCTATTTCAGATTTCTAAGACAGATTAAGATAAATAACGATTGTTCTAGACTATTTACATTTAATTTGTAAAATTATAAAAACCATATTATGTGTGTATGAGCACAGATTCCATTCCACCCCCTTGTCATCCCTCCATTACCACCAGATAAAGTCAGTGGTATTTATGGAGCATGTTTTATGAATTTGGGACTGACCCCGGTCTCGCAAGGTCAGACACGCGTCTTTCAACACCGTCCCAACTTCTTGAGCCAATCTCTCGGGCACCCCAGCTTGATGGGAAACTAACTATGTAGTGGGAAAATACTTGACATTCCCCACATTCCCTGAATGCCGTTGTTTGTCTGGGTATCTGCCTGGGATGGATGGGTACACTACCAAGTTTGTTGACCTCTAGGGAGGAACAACAATCCATGGTGATGGTTATAATGAGGAACAAACCGAACCCATGTCGGTCATAAAACATACCATTAAACTTGGGAGCTTTGCTTTTAATATATTTAGGCTAATTTTGAGCTCTGGTATGGGAATCAAAAAGATTTGCCCCAAAAATATGTTTGAAGACAAATATTGATAAAAGAATACATAATTTGGGTTTTCTGTTTCATGCAGAAAACCTAAATTTTGTATTCTTTCATCACTATTCAACTTCAAACATATTTGTTTTGAAAAACCTTGCAGAAATGTATCTTAAATGACATCCTCTTTAAAATTATGATACAAGTGTAATTTTGCGAATTTGGGGCTCCCAACACTTTAAAAGGAGCTTTAAGGTTTTATGGAAATATGTTTACATGTCAAAAAAACAGTCTGTGTGTACAGTAAAAGTGATGATGGGGGTGATAAAAAGGGGGGCAGGAGGTGAAAATTCCTATTATAGATTGAAGTTAGTAGGCTTGTATTTTTTTAATTAGTGTAGGGATAGGGGGGGGGGGGAGACCCTAGTGTAGTGGTCCACCTGCACTTCCCTTATCAGTTAAATATTAGAAGGAGAGACTCGAGGGTCACAGTGATTAAGTTTGCTTGTACCAGGCACAGGTAATGCCAAATACTTTATAATGATAATACTAAGTTTAATGATAATTTTATAAAATGTCTGTATTTAGTCTATGTAGAATCACGTGCCAAGAGTTCCAGGACAGCCAATCACGGGGAATCCATTGAGGCTGACCTGCAAGAGGAATTAACGAGAAAAGAAAATGCGCTCTTCCAGACACAAATGACATGTAAGTATTCATCTCACAAGTTACTTGTCTAATTTTGCTTTTGAATCCTTTCAGGACAGGATTTATTTTTAGGGCTAAATAGATCACATGTTGTTCTTCAAATTGGCAACAATTACATTTTTTTTTTGCTGCGTTGTTCAAATAATATGCAATATCTCTGAAAGCAATATACTTGTCGAAAAGTTGAAACACTCAATGCCAGTTTTGATAGACACACAATGACTTTCAATCTATCAACGTGTTGCAAATTTAAGGATTATAAAGCTTATTTTCCTTTTTAAATTCCTAGTGTCAAATACAGTATAATCATGAAACAAAATTTCTGACTGTTTACAAACTAGTTCGCAGAGTAAAGAAGTGTAGCCGACTAGCTGGAAATAAGAAAGAACACAAAATATTATGATTATCTGAAACCTACTAAGAATGTCTTAGAGCATCTCTAGAGGTTCTGTACAGTACACTTTGTAAACCATCTTCAAAGAATGATTAATACCCTGATAGCCCATGAATGATTGTACATAATTTATGTGATAAACAGGTAAAGACTTGGATGAGACTAATATGCAGTTGATGAATGAACTGACAGAACAGAGATTACACGTAGACATGCTGGATGCAGCCTTGTCCAAGGCTCAAGCTGATGTTAACAAGTTACATGAAGAGGTATATATACTTTTAATGTGATTTGGACTGGCTTTGAGATAGACATAAGACTATACATGTATGTCCCAAGTTAAATTGACCGCAATACTGTCTTCTATTCCCCCCAAATAGCCAGATATTGTCATTAATGTGATTTGTCGACGAGTTGTTATTACAGTATCTTGTACATCTGGCAAAATGTCTTTGATGTGATGTATTAGATAAAAGATAGATAAGTATGCTCTCATATTGCCTGCTACTACAGTCTAGATGGTTGTGAGGCAGATGTGCGATGAATAATCACAGGAAACAAATTTCCACTCATGTTTAGAGAGAAAGTGAAACTTGGGCACCCTATTCAATAAAGATGATACTATTTTGGAGGTGATAGACAAAGTTATCGATAACAAGACTTCCAAGGCATTTTGAAATAGTCTGGAAGTTATGCTGAATGATTGATTCAATGTAGTATTAAAATAGTGTTTCAAGCTTGGGTAAATAAGACATGTATCATGTTAACAGTTCAATATAAGTGTGAGTATTATAGTTGATAAAGCTTTCCAATTACAGTAAAAACTGTAAATAAAGACCACTCAAGGGAATCATGAAAATCGTATTTATAGACAGATGGTCATTATGTACAGGTTCCTTCATTACAGGTTTCAATGAAGAATCATATTTAAGGGAAACAAAAAATATGGTCTTTATAGACAGGTTGTCTTTCTATACAGGTGTACTAAAGCATGTTTGACTGTTTATTATTATTATGAATCTAAATTCGACACAAATTATATTTGTTAGCTTGACCAATTCGCAGCACTCCTGTTTGAAGGAAATAAGTTGGGATATGTATTCAAATCTCATTGATCTACATTTGGGTAATAATCTCCAAGTTTGGAAGCGCTTAGTGATTTTAATAAGCGCTATATAAAAACTGAGTAATATTATTATTATTATCTCTTTTATGACCCCCCCCCCCCTTCCCCTCCCCCCCTCACCAGTGTGCACAGCGTCAGGTTTATGTGGACAAGGTGAGATCGTTACAGCAGCTGGTTACATCATTGCAAGCCGCTCGTCAGAAGAGGGAGAAACTAGAGAATAAACTCAGACATAAGATGGAGAAAGAGATAGAGAAACTACGAGGCCGGCAGGTGAGTCAGTCACACAATCTGATATCGATCGCAAGTTATTTACGATTGAATTCAATCGCAACTATGTACATAAGAGATAGGAGACTGCAAACTTACGATTGATTGGATGACTTACGATTGATTTGGATCATTCATAACTCTTTATAAGACGTGGCCCAGAGCTACCTCTACACAGAGTTGGGCAAACTTTGCCAAATTGTGCCCAAGTTGAATCGGGTTGGCCAAACCCTCCTAATTAATGGCTCTGCTCACATTCAGAGCTTCAATTGATAAGGGTGGCAATCAGGGGGGTGTTTCACCATGCGAGGAAGTCGCACTTAACTCTAAGTTGGACTTAAACATTATGGAGAGCCATTTGTAGCCTCAAAATAAAATATATTTAAAAGGAAAAATTCAAGTATTTTAGACTTTTATAATTTCCACATCAAGAACATGAAATATCTCATCGAAAAATATGACTGATTTGAATCAACATTTTATGCCCTTTAAAATAACTTTAACAACATATTTTCAAAGATGCTAACGGCTTTCCATATTTGTTTACTCCAACTTAGAGATAAGTTTAACTTAGGATCTTTGTGAAACACCCCCAGGTTTCAGTTGGAAACAATATTCAATTCAATTCAATGTGGTTTATTAGAAATACAAACTAGTAGTCCAGGGACTAATCGCATAATTTTTACAATGCAAAAATCGTCATAAAGTAAGATCATCAATTAAAATAAAAAAAGAAAACTAATAATGACAATGTCATGTACATAATCTATACAAATCAAAATCACACTTTCATATAAAGCTTTGGAAACAAAACGTTAATCATTATACAAAATAGTCTTCTAAACTTATTGGTAACTTTCTGTAATATGATAATAGCTATAATAGCTTGAGTCTGCACCCACCCACTGTGGCTACTTTTAAGAAAAAAGCTGAGGGCCCTTCCCATAGGACAAGAGGGCTAATCAACCAAGTATACCAAGCAAGTATGAAATTAATAAATATATATAATTGGGGAAAAGGATTTTCATATTTTATTGCTAAATACCATAGACAAATGTTCCTGCACAGAAGATATACAAATTGTCACTGATTTCTTACTTAGTTATTACATTATTTAATTTTTTTAAATATCCATTTAGTCCGTAGCGAATCAAGATGAAGGTGTGTCGGAGCCTGAAGATGTTACAAGTGAATCGCTGGCTGAAAAAGAGAGTACTATCCTAAAACTAGAGGCTGAAGTTAGTAAGGTAAGATCATCCATACCTTTTCTATCTCTATTCTCTCTCTTCCTGCTCCAATACCCTATCTTTGCCCCACTGTCATTTTTCTTTCTCATTTTCTCTTTATTTTCCTTTACTTTTTTTAAATATCTCATTCTAGTTTCTTCTTTCTCCTCTTTCTATCATTTAAGTTTTGTCTTATCTAATCTTTACGATGTTTGAAGTGTCTATATATTGTCTCTTCCTGCTCCATTTCCCTCTCTTTGCCCCACTGCCATTTTCTTTCTCCTTTACTCTTATTCTCCTTCACTTTTGTTTCTTATTTTATTTTTTTTGTTCTCTTGTATCTGTTCTCCTCTTTCTTATATAATCTTTCTGATGTTTTTCTGTCGTAATTGTTGTACAAGAATATGTCCTCTTAATAATTGACTTTGCATGTTTATAATTTGTTTTTGTCATATATTGTTGGTGTTGTTTATCTTGTCTGTTCCCCCAATGGTTCATTTCTCTCCATTTTCTTTCTCTTTTCTCCATACTCTATACCTTCTCTCTTATTCCGTTGTGTACCAATTGACATCACAATGACCCTAAATCTTGACTTTTACTTCTAGTGGGAACACAAGTACTTGGAAGAGTGTGCAATCAGACAATGTCACGTGGAAGCCCCATCAAACTCAAGGTTAGTCTCATGCATTGTACTATTAGAAAAAGATGGCTAATGATGATAAAGATGCGGGTGGTGATGGTGATGGTGATGTTGGTAGTAACGATTATGGCACGACACTGCACTAATGTCCTTTGGCAAGGCATTAATCTACATTTGCCACTCAATATCTAAGAGAGAAATGGGGACCCGGTAGGAAGACGAAAGCATTTGCGTTAGTAATTGCCTATGCCCTCACGCTGACTGTATGGTAGGAATACTCCCCAGGGAGTGTAGATGATGCCCCTTGTGCGTGAACGAATCCGATTACCGGAGTAATAATATCTGTAAAGCGCTTTAGAGGGTATTCTGTATTGAGCGCTATAAATCCAGATTATTAATATTATTATTCATAATTTCTTCTGATGACAGGTTGAGTGGTGTACATGACATGGACGGCGGGAAGGAGAGAGATGAAGAGGGGAGCTCACGACATAAAGCTAGGATATACGATCTTGAGAAAAGGTAAGTTCATGCCCCCCTTGAGCAAGGTTTACTGTAACACCGCATATTTTTTCAACATGATTAGTTGGCCCTATGCTTTTAGATGACAAATGTTACGTTTGTGTTATAAATAGTACTAAAATTGATTTATTTTCTTTTCCTTCAGAGTTTCAGGCCTGTCAACAGAGGTCCAGAAACGTGAAATCATCATCCAAGCTCTCCAGAATCAAATCTTTGCCACCATGTCGTCTACTTCATTATCCTCCTACCCCGAGAACATCCGCCCTCCCTCCCCTCAGCAGCAGTCCTACCGCCGCGGCTCCGTTGATTCCACCCCCTACCAGCAAAGCAACCTGTCTGGATCACCCGCTGTCAGCTCCAGTTCCCTGCAGAACCTCGGCAGCCGTTCCCCCGCCAGCTCCGTTCAGAACCTACAACAGCAGCAGCAGCAGTCTCCGGCATCCTCGACCCACAGCCTCCAGCACTACCTAACAAAATCACCCGCAACGTCGACCCAGAACCTGCACATGTCGCCGGCGTCGTCCAACCAGAACCTGGTGTCCAAGTCGCCAGCGAGCTCCCTGCAGAACCTGCCACATGTTGTGTCCCTAGGTGGGAGGTCCCCTGCAGGGTCGCAGCAGAGCTTAGGAGCCCTCGCAAGGCCACCGAGTCACACCGGGTCTGCAGGGTCGGGGCTAGGATCGCAGGAGAGGCTGATGGGTTTCAGTGATTCCTACACGTCACTTAGTACGTCAGGACTATCAATGACAGGAACAGGTAATAATAATAATAATATAAAGGATTGTTATGAGCCATCGTTCTAGTAAACTATTCTGAGGCCCAGACAGGGATCCTGATTATTAGTATGGCTGCCATTAGGGCGCTCTAGCATTTCAAGGAATTAATTTCTGCCAGGTACCCACTTACATCACCTGGGTTGAGTGTGGCAAATGTAGATCAATGTGAGAGCTGTTGTGGTATACGTTACTGGATTCTGGGTCACATGGGTTACAGTTCAAGTCCTAGCCAGCCATGACACTTTGACAAGGACTTGGATTTCCTGTGCCACTCTCAACCCAGGTTCAGTGAATGCATACCTGGGCTCGTTTCACAAAACTTGTCATCCGTGACAAATGACAGTTTTTGTTATAAGCTACTGAAATCCTTGCTTCTGATTGGTTATCAGTAAATTTGTTACTGATTTTTGTAATTTGTCATTGAAAAAAAGGCTTTGTGAAATGGGTCGCTGGTCGGGAGTTCACTAGGGATGCTTGGCTAAGGAGGGGTTCATTATGAAGAAATTTGCTGTGCTGATAGTACTAGGGATCAAGTGCATAGTTTTTGCTTTTTTAATGAAAATCAAGCATATCTCTTAGACATTTTTTTATCATGCTCTCAATTTTCTTGTTTGTTTTAGAGTACTATGCTTTTATCTCCAATCATTGTGAACTCTTTTTCTTGTACAAATTGAGTAAAATTGTAAACTAATATTAGACTTCAATTACAGAGTGGTATTGATCCAGATAGAGGCAGTGCAAAACTGGGCAAAGTTTCATGAAACAGTACAATGTTATTAACATCTTATTATAACTTTTGTAGTGAAATGAGCATGCATTTATATCGATGTTGGTGAACTTGTGCTTGTATGATGGTTTTGTGCAATCTTGTCCTGTCACATTTTCTTTAATATCCATATTGTTAAATTATATCTTGTGTATTTACATAAATGAATGTGAAGTCTCCTTCAAATGTTTGAAACATTTTGTCTCTTGTTCAGATGGAGGGAGTGAGGCCGATTTAGCGAGAGAGAGAAGTTTCTTGGATGAAAAACTAAAGCAGCTGGATCTTGAGATTGCTCAACAGGTGTGTGTGAAAGTACGAGCAAATTCCAATTAAAAATAAGAAATTTATGAATTGAAGTACATGTAGCAATCAATAAAACACAAATTAGCAACACTGTGGCATATCTTGCGAGCTCTATACATAAAATTTCATAAACTTCATTCTCTTCGTTATTGATGATGGAATAGATTTTTTCCATAACAGGAATAGAACATATACAGTAGGCTTGCGGGTGCACCATGTGAGAGAGAGAGAGGGGGTTGAAAGAAAAAAGATTACCGAGTCCGAGTCCTTTTCAGGACTCCTCGACCCCCTCTCTCTCTCTCTCACATGGTGCACCCGCAAGCCTACTGTATATCTACATCACCATGCAAGCCAACACTTACAAGCAGCAGGAATAGAACATATTTGCAATAATTATATTTAGCATGCATGTATGATCTAAAATTTATTTGAGGAAAAATAAAAAATTCTGATTTTATTAGTGCAGAGCAAATATTCATTTGTTTTTGTAGTATTAATGTCTCATCTGTTCAAATCTAATTTTTTCATTGCCTTGCAGGATAAGATACTTGGATCGATATGGAAGACTTAGCAAAGATGGAGAGTTGTGCACCCTCCATGCTCTACCAGTGTATAACAGGATCATCCCTCACCTTCATCATCAACCTTTAGCAGAACTGGAGACATGGTAGAGAGGGTCAGTTTTGCACTCTCTGTGCTCTACCAGTGTATAACATGATCACCCCTCACCTTCATCATCAACCTTTAGCAGAACTGGAGACATGGTAGAGAGGGTCAGTTTTGTACCCTCTGTGCTCTACCAGTGTATATCAGGATCACCCCTCACCTTCATCATCACCCTTTAGCTGGTATGGATACGTGGTAAAGAGGGTCAGTTTTGTACCCTCCAAGCTCTACCGGTGTATAACATGATCACCCCTCACCTTCATCATCGCCCTTTAGCAGAACTGGAGAAGTGGTAGAGAGGTTCAGTTTTGTACCCCCCGTGCTCTACCGGTGTATACAAGCTCAGCCCCCGCCCCCCACCATCATCAGCAACCTTTAGCTGAACTGGACAAGTGGTAGAGAGGGTCTGTTTTGTACCCTCCATGCTCTACCGGTGTATAACATGATCACCCCCCACCATCATCATTGCCCCTTTAGCAGAACTGGAGACGTGGTAGAGAGGGGCAGTTTTGTACCCTCAGTGCTCTACCAGTGTATACAAGCTCACCCCACCCTCATCATCATCACTCACTGTCACCAAAGAAACTGATGTTGAATTCAAGATGACTGGAATTATATATTTATGGGAGGATTACATCTTGTTTGATCCTTGTACCTATTTGTTTACCGGTAGTGATATTAAAGTGATTGTCATTGATGTACAATTCGTTTGGAGTTATAAAAAAAACTTTGTGAAACACGTCTTCATATCAATACTGACATATCATGCCCAATTCAATTATCAAATGAATGATAAGGATTTCATTTTGACCCTTGAGAATGTATTTTTGTTTCATATTGGTGAACTAACGGACACACAAGGTTGTTCATACATGTATTCATGTAATTCCAAAGACCTTGATTTTGATTAGAAAGCATGCAAATTGAAGGTTCTATGGATCTTTCGCACCACGATAACCTCTAAAGATGGTTTCAGATATATTGCCTTAACTCATTGCCTATGGGAACTGTGTGCATCCTATGTTATAGATATGGGAATGAACAAATTTGAAGTCAATGGGTTTATTTACTTGATCAAATGTATTTCTTCCATACTTTATTAAACATGTGCCAGAGAAAATTCGATGTTGTGCCTTGCCAGACTATAGCCTTATTTGTGTAATCATGATTGTAGATAAAATCTACACTTTTGCCCCATTAATAATCCAAAACAATGTTGCAATGAATTTCTATTAACAATCATGGCAATTACAGTGCCTAAAATTCGACATTTTGACTTTTGAGTATTTAATCAAATTAAATTGAAATTTATAACCCTTTATTGTAGATTAGGTGAATGAAATGGATGCCAGGATGGTATTTATAGCCATTTTGTGAAGAATTAGTTTGAGAGCAGCTGACTAGCGAATCATGAGCAAATTTGTCTCTTTACACTTGGATGTTAATAGACCGTTTCAAAAACCTCTGCAGCAAAATAAACAATTGTATAAGTGGTATGCTTCAATTTGATCTATCTTATAACAAGAGGTTAGCATAAGGACCACTGTTATGTGCAGCTATGTTTTTTTTTTTTTCTTTATCCCCCAACTAATTCCTCTTGCCATTCATTCATATGGAAACTGGTTTGCTCCATCTTGCTTGCCCAGGGGTTTCATAAAGATACTTTATTAATGCTGGTATGTAGAGATAATCAATTAAAGTACAACTATTGATGTTCATGTTGATATCAAGGCAATTTACTCTCTGAATGGAGGTATCTGGCCTTAAAGGGTGTATTTAATGCAATTAATCCAACCATTGTTAGCTTTATTGTTATTTATTTATTGTTACTTATTGTTATTTTAGGACAAAGTACGGTCTCATTTAAGTCCCAAACAGAATAGTGAGGAGAGGGTTGTCATGTTAATGATTGTTATATATTTTTGAGGGATGGTGCAGAGTCTAGACGATAGTTACACTGTCAATTGGTGAAGACATTTATTACGTTTTCCACTATATTATAGCAATGTTTGCAAACTCTTGATTTACTACATAATTAGTTGACATGAACCCTCTGGCTATCTGCAACTAATACAAGTATAATTGTATGTGCAGTCAAACCTGTCTTAGTGGCCACCTCTCTATAACGGCTACCTGCCTATAGTGGTCACCCATATTGCCTCCCACTAGAAGGAAATGTGTTGAAGAACCTGTCTAGAAAGGAAATGCCACCTGTCTCCAGTGGCCACTATTTGTGTTTCCCTGGGGTGGCCTTAGTAAACAGGTTTACTGAAATTTATCAAGAGGATATATTGGTAATGAGTCGAATTTCTGTTTTCATCAAGTATGGGACTCTACTCCTTATTTTCGTTAGAATTCAACTGGGGGAGAATTCCTAATTATTGATCTGCTATTTTCACTCTGGTTGGTCTAGTATACCTTTATCATCATATTTCTCATGTTTTCCATGATCTTCTTCACAGGCAGATATCATATTGAAATGTGCTATTAACAAAGTTCTTCCTGTGTTTGTGTGAGCAAATCGGGAGAAATTAGTTTTACAGGGTTCATAAACTTGTATTATCAACAAAAGTGGCTGATAAGTTAAAAAAAGAAAACAGTGACAACATATTAAAGCACATGAAACATAATTTGTGTAGACATTGTAGAATGTTTCTAATTTATACATATCACACTTTCCTTCCCTCCAACGATTGTTCAATTTGAATGAATTATTTGTTTTAATAATTTTTACAAAGGATAGCAAAACTAATGGGCTAACTGCTAATTTACTCAACACCAACTATGTGTATGAACTAACTTAAAAAGAATGGTTTTGTGTATTTTGTTCAGTAATGCCACTGAATATTAAAGGGTAAATAATTTCTCTATAATCCACCCTTCAATTCAATATCACTAGTTTCTCTCTCTGAAATGATATAATGTGCCACAAATAAAAGAATAAATTTTGTACATGTGCATTATTATGGGCATTACTCAATAGGGTTATATCATATTACATCTTATCGCGCCATGAAAATACAATACTAAGGCGTTATTTTAGAATCGGTCTAATTAAAGATTTGTGTTGGTCTCGGTGTGATCATTTGTACACAAAAAGGAAAGAATAATAATTAATCTGTTACTTGGGGTTCAGAGTCAGAGAGGAAAGGTATATACATTAGAATGCGTAAATGAAAGGATCTATTTTATATCTACCTTCATGTAATATAGTCATATTGAGCACACTTCATACAACATTGTATTAATGAAATATTCAGAGAGACTTTCAACACAGGCCCAAGGGTAATTTCAACATCTTGTGGTATTGCCTGTTGAAATCGTTTTAGGATTATATACATCATTTTACTGTTGGCACATTTCAAAAGTATACCGGTATGCACAAGTCTATTGAAAACGATGTAGGTTGATTTTTTTGAAAGTCTCTGTGATTTTGTTGGATCTGAATTCACATGAATCTTTGCTTTAAACCTTGCCATCCTGTACATGTGTATTTACTCCCATTTGCTGTACTTACAATTCTGTACATTCTATGTAAAAACATGTTTATGCAAAGCACTGGATTTTGAAAATCTGCCATGTATATACTGTATAGAGAACAAGAGTTTTTCTGTATACAAAGGAAAAATAAAATAATTCTGTAATCGTCTTTTCTCTTTATTTTATCAATTGTCCTTTACCTATCTCTCTCCCTTCCCCTCTCTCTCTATCTCTCTCCTTTTCTAATGCTCTCTTTTTTTCTCGATCAGATCTTCTACAATGTATTTCTAGACTGTATCACAATAATCTGTTTGTACATACACAGGAGTGTTATATTGGCAAAATATGTTTACTTGTTTATAGAAAAGGCTGTTCAATAACGCAATGTTGAAATAAATTTCTTTTTGTAAAAAAAAAAAATCCCTGTTGAAGTACGTTTTAATTCATATGTGTTGTGTCAATGCAAATGCACTATCACAGTGTCAGAAATAAAAAGTTTGATGCTCGTAGCGTATAAAGGAAGAAAAGAGGGGGAAGGGGGTGGGGTGCCCATTTCCTTAGATTCTAATTGGCGTCCCCGGATCTTAATGTCCAACAATGGGTAGCTTTGGGGCATTATTTTACATAGCTAACATAGCTGATAATGAACAAAAGAAAATTAATCGGGTGTCTTTTGTCTCGGGTAGTGCTCTCTGGTTGGTCCAAATTTTAGGCCAATCATATCGGGTTGTTGTTACATAACTTTCACACTTCCCCCGACATTCTGGACTAGCTATAGAGAGTTAATTGGTCAACTGTCAACGGGGATTACCTTTCTCATTGGTGAGGAGTGGCTATTCACATTGGCTTGGTCTTTCAGCAATGGTTGTGGTTGTATTGTTACATAACTTTCACACATCAGCCCCCCCCCCCCCGACAATACCGGCTATAGTGTTATGTTTTATAGCCCCAGGGACAAGAGCTTTGTCAATAAAAAAACTGATGCAAAGTCTGGGCCATTGGCAGAAGCTGGCAAACTGGGTTTTTCTTGGCTTTTGTCCCCCTCAAAACT
This sequence comes from Strongylocentrotus droebachiensis, assembly GCA_035222895.1. NCBI lineage: Eukaryota > Metazoa > Echinodermata > Echinoidea > Camarodonta > Strongylocentrotidae > Strongylocentrotus > Strongylocentrotus droebachiensis. The sequence continues at coordinate 382,670 of JAVYIG010000021.1, forward strand.
ACAAATTTGTCTTTCTTCATAATTATGTATTGTAAAATCAAAACTTCCATTAAACATTTGGAAGAAAAAAAATCTATAATTTTGGTCTGGTAACAAAATAAAGAGTTGCATGGTTGTAACACGAATTAGGATTACATAAAATCAATCATACATGAAAAATATCATATAGAAGCAACCAATTAATAAAAAACCATAATGGTTTTTTATTAATTATCATTTTATTATTAAATGATTGTAAACATCGTGTTCTAAGATCAATCAAATATTCTGAATAGGTAAAATAAGAAATGAAACTATTATGAGCGAATCAAGGCTAATTGGATAAATCGTGGAAAGATAGAGAACCAAGAAAGAGTTGTCTCAGGAGCCCTTGTAGTTTTTAAAACTGTTTCCTTTTTAAAAATTGCCTTTATTTCTAATTTCATATTTAAAGTAGTCGCAGTAGACTAACGTCATGTTGTTATCATACTACCTAGTGGATTTTTATTTACAACATTTGGATAAAACATATTTTATGGCTTTACATCGTATCAACACAATTATTTTATGATATAAATTCAATACAATAAAGGTAATGATTTCTTTCTCTTTACCTGTTTACGAATAAGATGTTTTTTTCTTCTCTCTGGCACACACTGTTACTACAGAAAGTTACATGAAGTTAGTATATATGAAATCTATGTCAAATTTCACAAATATTAATTTTAGAATAGTTACTGATCCCCTCTCACTTTTTCTATATTTCCATTTTGTCTACCATACGAATTGTAAGAGTTGTCCTGTGTTTATCTCATTGAATAAAAATATATCATGAGATGTTAATAATGATTGAAAATAAATGAATATAGATGATATCACAACTATTTTATGATATAAATTCAATACAATAAAGGTAATGATTTCTTTCTCTTTACCTGTTTACGAATAAGATGTTTTTTTCTTCTCTCTGGCACACACTGTTACTACAGAAAGTTACATGAAGTTAGTATATATGAAATCTATGTCAAATTTCACAAATATTAATTTTAGAATAGTTACTGATCCCCTCTCACTTTTTCTATATTTCCATTTTGTCTACCATACGAATTGTAAGAGTTGTCCTGTGTTTATCTCATTGAATAAAAATATATCATGAGATGTTAATAATGATTGAAAATAAATGAATATAGATGATATCACAACTATTTTATGATATAAATTCAATACAATAAAGGTAATGATTTCTTTCTCTTTACCTGTTTACGAATAAGATGTTTTTTTCTTCTCTCTGGCACACACTGTTACTACAGAAAGTTACATGAAGTTAGTATATATGAAATCTATGTCAAATTTCACAAATATTAATTTTAGAATAGTTACTGATCCCCTCTCACTTTTTCTATATTTCCATTTTGTCTACCATACGAATTGTAAGAGTTGTCCTGTGTTTATCTCATTGAATAAAAATATATCATGAGATGTTAATAATGATTGAAAATAAATGAATATAGATGATATCAAATAACATATTAAAGCCATGGGGAATTAGACTTTCCTTTTACGAACAGTCGCTCGATACTAATTGTTTAATTACAAATAAAAGGGACTTTTACGAGTATTTACAACGAAAATGTATACTTTGGTAAAACGATATATTATAACATGGGCACCGTAAACCAATAATTTTACCCTTGTATCTGTTTCAACTTGAAACCTATTCATCAGGTCATCTTCGTATTAAACGCCGCCCATTTGGTGTTTTAAACAAAAGCATCATTTTCTATCGTGCTAAAGAACGTCATTACGTAAATTTCACACCCATGCACTCCCCCGGAGGTCCGGGCCAGCTTTATACAGTTAATTGGTATCTTCTATTGTGTCCAGGACTGAGCTCTGTCATTGATGCAAAGTCTGAACCAATCACGTTGTTACGTAATCCTTACAACCACGCCCCCTGCATTCCGGCGAACCATTGTGTCTGGGATCGAGCTCTCTCATTGGTGCAAAGTCTGTACCAATTACATCGACTTTGTACTTCGTCGCTAATTCAAAGAGGAGGTTTTCTATAAATTACTACACTTTTCATCTAAAACTTCAGTCTACTTGACCTTTTTGAACGTGGTTTCACGCTGCATCTTGCTCTTACCGCACTCAACACCGAAGACCTTACCGTTTACTGAATAAACGTTATTACTTCGCATTATCGCCAAGCTTCGACGTATTCCAAAATGTCTGCTGATAGTATGTCGTGCTGCTCTTCCGATTCTGATCGCGAACCTCCCGTTGTTCTTGTACTCGGTCACAGTTACATCAGCCGTCTCAATCAGTACATCGCGCGCGATCCCAAGCGGGATAACCTCAGTCTCGAGAAATCTTCCGTTCTCTCTTTCATGCACGATGTCGGCCACGACCAGCCTGGCAGTGTCTTCTCCGCGTCATCGCAGCTCGATCTCGTCTGGAATCTGTCCCCAGACGCCGTAGTGCTCGATCTCGGGTCCAACGACCTGTGTGACGGACGCGCGACTACCGAATCCACCATGCTTTCTATTGTCGATCTTGCGCTTCGTATTGCGCGCATACCTGGCGTGCGTCATGTTCTCGTGTGTAGCATTATCCCGCGTTTGTTTGTACCGAATTGGAAGCCGAACTTCAACGCGAATGTACAAGATACTAACCTCCTGCTCGCCAAATTTCTTGAGGGTTTGCCGAACGTGCATTTTTGGCGCCATCGTTCTTTTGTGCTCAATCACACCAGGCTTTTCTCGTCTGACGGTTTCCACTTCAACGACGCTGGCATGTTGAGGTATTACCGTAGCGTTCGCGGCGCTGTCATGAAGGCTTATAAGATGGATTGAGAAGTACATGATGTCTTAATTTAATTTATTTACCATTTCTGAATTTTTATAGTGATTTCCAAAAGCGACTCGTTGCTCGATCGAGATGTTTCGCGGGGCAGTTTGTTGCTGACAGCCGCTTAATTATTATCAAGTGTTGGGCGCGTAATTTTTTATTTCGGTTGAATAATTATTATGTAATCTAAAAGCAGAAAAAAAGTATTTGTTGACCTTTTGTCAACTATGGACATCATACAGATGGGTCAATTCGAATTGCACATTTTGTGGAACAGAAAAAACAATACAAAATTATACTCGCGATAACGCGATGCCGAAATCTCTGGCATGTTGTAAGAGATATTTGGTCCTTTTGCCGCAATAATCAATGAGTAAATTCGAAACAATGAAGTATTGGTATTTTAAAGTTTGGTAATGTTCAAAATCTTGCTCAAATTTGCCTCTTCATTTGCTTAATACAATCACCACGAGTTTTTAGAAATCAATCTAAGGCAATTTTAATGAGGATTCCTCTTGCGTAAACCGAAACTGATTTCTGTGGAACATTCACATTATAATAACGTATCAAAACCCTTGAGTTGCGATCGTGCAAAACTTGCACATATGAAATTTGTTAGTCAAAAGAATTTTGAAAATGAGGAAGTAAATAATCCCTACAACATTTTGGAATGAATCATTTGATATGAATTATAATATTATGCACGTTGATTGTTATTTTTATCTATTTTTATACAATAAACAGCTTTCAATTACAATTACAATCCTATATAGTTTTGAATGTTTTTTTAAATTGTTTCAAAGAGTGAGATACTGAAATTGAGGTTGTTGAAGAGCATGTGATTTTCCTTGATATCTGTTTTTTGTTGTTGTATAACTAGTATCGTGGGTGATGGTTGTCTGTAAAAGGTGTAAGAATAAGAACGTTATAATAGAACAATTCGAATGCGAGAAGAGTGGTTCGGAGGAAACTTTTTTTAATAAAAAAGAATTAAACAATATGTAAAAGGAATGCGTGTGAAATGTAAGAAATAAGGCGTGTCTAATTATAGCAAGGCAATATATATAAAAGAAATGAAAATGAAATGAAAATGAAAATGAATGGTCTTAGAATACGAAACATAATTATTTCAACTACACCAAACATAGAAGAAGAAATGCTTGTGATGGACCGATGCCACCCCTCCATCCCCGCAATTAAATAAAGTCACGACAGCCCCCCCTCTCTCTGTCACTGAATCTCTCTTTCTCTTCCCCTCTCTCTTTCTCCCTCTCTCTCTCTCTCCCTTCCCATCTCCCTCTCCCAAACGCACCCACACACACGCACGCACACACACACACGCACACACACACGCGCGCGCACGTACAAATGTTCTTTGATATTTGATATGTGTGGCATGATTAATTTTGTTAGGGATGTTATTTGGATCTGCAAAGACTGAATTAATACCCAAATCCCAATTGTTTTATTCAATCATCACATAGGCCGTTTGGCAAAATGACACCAAATGATTCGGGATAAAACACTCTTTCATAAGATAATAAATCACTGTTTACAGATGATTTTTAAAATATTTAGCAATTTTCTAGGTGTTAATTTTTTTTTGACTAACACTGTGCAGCCAGAACGGCGAAAAAATGGCAATATGTTTCATTACAATATATTCAGAGGTTTCATTGAAAAGCTTTTGTGTGTGTGTGTTTGTTTGCATCCAAATATTTATTTATTTAATATTTGAGATGGCGTGCCATTTCTGTTGCATTGATCAATATTCACCCTAACCCGTTTTCGCAATCTAATACTCTACAAAACCTTCAATTGACTAGGCTGTTTTGACCAAGATTTTCAGAATAATTACCAGAACCAAATTGGTTAAATAAACTAAGGTTTTCCTCGGGCACATTACAGATCTCTTTCGTTTGCTTATTGATATAAATATAGTTGTGATCCCTCTCCATAAAGAAAGTTTAAATAATATAATGAAGATAATGTCACTTCTTGTTCTTACCCTTGACAATATCGAGATTTGAATCAGAAAAACTCTCTTGTCATTTTAAAATATATATTTCTTCACTGATGTGACCATCTATGGATGCTATAGGCCTACGTAATTATGATACAAAATATTTTGATAAAATATTAAATGCCCCATTGATACATATACATATATTATATATGTATCACCTCAACTCCGAAAGAAAATGTTATAATGATATGATTATTGCATGTGTCACATGGAGGGTATTTACTTCATCTGGTTATAAAAAGTTCAAAACAATAAATGAAAAGCAAAGTTTCTCACTCGGCATGCTCGGAGAAAAAAAAATCTTTCATCATCTCTAAATGAATTCAAGAACCCCAAGTGCCCCACCCTATAAATTATTCTTCTAGAAATGCGCCCCCTTCTCTCTCTCTCTCAACCACCCTATCATCTTAATACTTGTGGCTCAACCATGTCACTTACTACAGTGTACATGTTATACATTGTTGACCTCTCATATGAAAGTTATTACTAAGTACCACTAATAAAAGGGAACAGAACAATAATTATTACATATATTCCCTTTTAATTAATATGAGAATACTCAAAGGGACTGTTATATTCCAGCTACAAACCACATTTTTGTGGATCACAATCACAAGACTTTCACTAATTACAGAAAATGTATTATCAAAGGTGTCCAGTTTTAAATCTCTATTATTCTGAGGCATGGGGACGATGGGCAAACACTGTATATCACAATACCTGATTTTATCAGTTTCTTAAATAATCTATCCCAAACCATTTAAACCAATAGCTTTGTTCTTTTTCAAGTAAATTTGTGTAAATGTATCTCATTTACCCAGGAGCATTAACAAAAAAGTCACCATTACAACAAATGAAAAAAAATATATAATTTTATATTTTTAATATTATTCTATTCAAAACTTAACACACATTTCACGTAAGATAAACAATTATCAAATAAATGTATTTCAGTGAATTTCATATATTTCTAGTATTTCAATCGCAAATTATTCATACATAATTGTAGATCGTCTGTGTCTGGTTTTAATCGTTGTATAACTCTGCCAAGAGGTTACAGATGGACCTTTTCAAAGCATTTCAGATTTGTATCAAATAGTGATAGCTATCTAGACAGGTCTATGAGTTTGTGTAACAAATAAAATACAATATTTTAGAGAATAATATATTTTGCTTCTCTAGAGATTGTGCGCCTAATGCCTTGACATCGGGAGCATAACTTTTGTGCATTTTTAATGCACTTTGACATCTATACAGGGTGAGTCAGAAAGAATGTCCCACTTTTTAAAAGTTGTATTGTTTGAAGTATGAATATTTAATTAGGGGTTTAATGATATGTCTTGATAGAGTTATCCTCCCAGTAAATTTAAGTACCATTTTCATTTGAATCCCTTCATTTGCACCAACTTACTGGGTGAGGAATAAAACAGTGCATTGAACAAAGACAGGCAGACAGACAACACACACACACACGCACACACACGCACACACACATATACACACACACACACATGCACACGCACACACACACACACACGCACGCACACACACACACACACTACCTCTCTATCTATCTTTCTCCCCTCCCTCTCTTTCTCTTTCTTTCCTTCTCTCCCCTCTCTCTCTAGTCTCTCTGTCCCCTTTCTCTTCTCTGTCTCTCTCTTTTGTATCTATCTATACATATTTCGTCGGTTAGAAGAGAAAAACAGACACAAAGGGACCTCACATTTGAAGGTTACTTTTATTGCCGCACTGTGTTGGGAATCAATATTTCGGTTCCGAAAAAAAAAATCGTTCACATATTTTCGGTTCTATGCAAGCATGTGTAGCATAATACTCGTTTTGGAAGTTTGTAAGCATTTCATTAACTGAGTCAAATAAAAAGCGTTCAAAACTCACATTTAAATTATATTTTCAAAGAAAACATTGAGAAAGATTTTAAAAGCTGACTTAACAAAATAGGTCTAAGATGCAAAACAGATTTATTTCTGATCTAATGTGTACCTGTATATATGTATAAATAAATAAAGGTACAAACATGGATACACTACCGACAATGGGTAGTTCATCTATGGTTTAACACTTTATATGCCACACAATTGATCTCCCTGCGTCACATTGTATATATCATGGAATAGATATAACAAAGGCGTCAAGATTTAAGTGCTTCCAATGAAAGATTAATCTGATGTTAAAATGGTTTTCATGGTGCTTATCAAAACCGGAAATAGATAATTTTGCAAGGCCGTTACGTTACAAAAAGCAATGCTCTTGTTTGGTGCAAAATTGCACGTGTGGGGAACGATCAACCGTGTAGAGATGTGAAGAAGGCAACTGAAGTGTTAAATGTTACCTCCGCTTTTCACTGAATGTGCTCTTAACTCGATTCCGTTAGTTTGTTTATATTTTGCTCGTACATATACAAAAAACTAACATAACATTTTAGGATACTTTGACCGTTTCTTTTTCAGATGATCGTGTAATGACCACACATTAATGCGATTCCAGCAAATACTTTAAACATACATACTAGGTAAATATATAAATAGATAAACATGTATATAAGTGTTATAAATGTACAGTATAACACAGTACAAAATTAAAACACAGTTTTATATGAATTATGATGCCAATAAACACCAGGTGGGCTTTGTCAAGATGACCAACCGAACAAAGCATAAATGAAGTGTATTCCAATACATGTTTGACATAATTTATCATTCACAATAATAAGTGGTGTAAAATGAAACTTTTTGATAAATTTCATGACATTACAAACATAAAAAAATATACAATATACCTACACGAACACTACACAGGATACATAATGCAGTAAATATATATGTATGAATATAAACCTGATTCAACTTTCTTTTAAATGTGTTAAACGAATTGATTGATTGTATTTCAGTAGGATCGATATTATTCCAGACAACTGGAGCATGATGTCGAAATGAGAACAATACATATTTTTTTCATAACAGACCATTTTGTGATGAGTGATATTTATCTCTACTTTTTGTGTTATATTAAATATACATTAAACTGATGAATTAAATGTAAGCATTGCTGAAAAATAGAATCACGTAGTAAATTTTGCTTATGTTTAAACATTAGTATTTTACTGTAATTGTACTATGATATGAATTTAATCGATATAAATTGAGTAAATTAAGCTGAACAAACAATTCTATCATGAGCGCAAATCAGCTAGAGAAATAACATATTCCAACTCTTGTAGGATAAGCTATGCTTGTAGCTTGGGTCGGTACATGTTTTCCCATACTGTATTACTATAACTGAAATATATTGCAAAATCAGAGTATCACGCAAAGTTAAAATAATCCGCTTGGGCAAGAAAGGGCTAAGTTTGCTGATGATACCGACATTCTTAGATATTTTATTTTCTAAAATATGATTACTCCAAGAAAACATTTCGTTTAAGACTCCTAAAAACTTTGTATGAGTTACAGGCTTAATAATTTCATTATAGATTTTAATATGCAAGTCAATCAACGAATTCAAAATATTGTTTGAAAGTATTATTTATATAAAGCTATATAAATTTGATTTATTAAATACTTAGTAATAACATATTACATTTAAACCAATGTGATACTTTTTCTGATTCACAATCCAAAACATAATTTATAATTATGAAGAGTCAATGTTATTGTCTAAGGTATCATCATTAAGAAAAGTATGAATTTCAATTAAAAAATTAGAAATTAAAAAACAATAGTAATCCCCAAAATAGACCCTATGGGGTACACCACATAAAAAATTTAGGGGATCAGTTAAAGCTTCATTATTGAAAATATTTTACACACGGTTTCGTTAGTAATTGGGAAACCAAAGTAGAGCAAGCGCTCTTACACTGTATAATTGTAATTCTTGCAATAAAATTGAAAAATCAATAGAATCAAAGACTTCACTCAAGTCTTAAAAGATTCTGACTCAGTGTATGAAGTTTTGTATTCATTTAATGCATTAATGATATAAACATGCAAACTAATTAAGGCTACTCCAGTTGAACATCTATTCGCTTCATGAAAAACATTTAAAAACCATTATGTACAATTTTTTCTAAAATCTTGGAAAAATAAGAAATCGCACAATTATTTACTACACAAGGTGTTTTCCACATATTTCCAAACTTAAAAAAAAGATCTACAATATAAGTATAATTTTGTAGTAGCAGTAGTATTTTTTCCGTTCCATTAAAAAAAAGATCTACAATACAAATATAAAGAAAACACAAAGGAAACTACTGGATTGCGCTTTTTCAGCCGTATCAGGCATGACACGACTGGGCTTCCGTTGGGTCCAGGAGTATCCAAATTATTACAACATATATATATTAAGAGAAAAACGCCCAAACAAGCGAATAGGAATTTCATAATATTCATAAAAGTCAAACATTAAATACATAATTGGGATTAATAAGTTGAAGAAAAAGATTCGGTGCAGTTTAAATGAATGTCCTTACTCGATACATACCAAATGATATCCCAAGTTTGGTTATAATCTTCATGTGTGCCTATGCGTTGTCTTAGCATTTTAGTGGAACGACATTAAATTATGTTTAAAAACATTTAGGGCGACGTGCCTAGACTTGTAGGAAAATGAATGTTTTATAGCAAAACCTTTATCATGAAGATTTGATTTGATTTGGAGATTTGGTTTTTGAGAGCTTTGCCAAATTTAATGTTCATCTGTCGCCACCGGCATATACTCTTTATCTTCAAGATCTGGTTGAGTGTTTGTTGTTTTCGCATTTTTCCTGACATGGTTAGCCTTACGAATAAACAATGTGAGAGCTATACAGAGACCGATAACCATTATTGCTAAGATTCCAATGATACACGAATAACTCACGTGTAATGCAACATTTGGACTGTAATTCTTCTTTGTCTTCTGTGTTACTTCTTTGCTTGGAATAGAAGTGGGACTTTGGGAAGATGTTGAAGGTTCTTGATGTGTTGTAACCATGGCAACAGGGCAGGGCTCTTTGAGGTTGCCATGGGGACCCCATGTGTAATCCTTGCATTTGCATCTATCAACTGAATGTCCTAGCATAGCACTGCAACAAAATACAGTCTGGCCTGGACATGGCCTGCTCTAGAATACTGCCATCATCCCTCGGTTCACCCACTGGGTTTATCCTTATTCCATTCTGATAGCAAATAATTTCCCCAAACGAATTACCAGACTGGGCTGTGCATTCTAATGGGCGCAAGTCATCAGCAACATTATCCTCTCCTCACCCGCAAGACGCCTCACCCGGTGGGTAACCAACACTCAAATAAACACTGTCATGTAGGACATTTCCATCACTATCATATTCAATGAAAACAAATCCGCCTTTATCAGACCTTAGGACAGGGTTGATTTTAAGTTGGAGAGAACAGTTATTACTCCGGTAGTCATATTCAATCATAACTTCTTGATTATCGGGCAATGACGATGACTCTGGTTTAGTTGAATCGTAAAATGGAAGTCTGATTCCATATTGTAAAATGACCCTTTCGCTGTCACAAGAGTACCTAAAATCAAGTTTTATCTCTTCCCCTTCAAAAGCCAAGAAGTTTTTACTGGCACCCTTGGTGAGTGTAATTGAGAAGAGAACAAAGATCACAGCGCAAATTTCAAACGAAACAAAACACTTAACCATTTTGGATAAAAGCGTCGTCCCACTAACGGTATGTCAACGACAAAGAAATGATACGAGACAAAACTATTTCCCCTATACAGGTAACGAGTTCGTAATTAGGATTTTTCCAAATTAAGTCATACAATTTATACAGTAATCACTTTATGTCATCGGTAATGACCGATGGACGAACTGACAATGGGCAGCTTAGGCAAGGTGTAAACTCTAGACACAGTCATATTTTAGGCGACCTTCGAAAATAAAAAACTCGAGCGTTATTCTACCTGCGCCAAAAAACAGTGTTGGTTAAACGGTCGGTCAGACATTTTTTGATTACCTGCTTTCCAGTTGAAATGATTATCCGTAAACAACGAGTGAATTCTTTTTTTCAGTGAACGTCATAAGATAGATGTTTCTTGAAATTGGGCCTGGTCACGCTTTTCTATAAATTGATCTTCACTGTCTCCTTGAGCTTGTTCTTAAAACGAGTTTCTCAAAATAGCGGAGGAAATATTATTGTTCACCAAAAATTGTGCAGATGTCTGCAGATGTCACTTCGTGTTATTCCTGTCTGAAGTATCCATCAACTACCAGTCATCGCTCTCCGGTATTCTGAAAAAGGAGAGTACAAATGTTCAATCCCAAATGCCATTTTATAATCAGGCCTGTTTTGCGGAGCGCTAAATCGAAGAAAGAATATTAATGACACGTATACAACCTAAAATAGAGAGCAAAACAAAGAGAAGTGTGTCTTGTTCAATTATTGAACCCTTGGCTAATTAGAAACTATATCCTATAATGTGGCAAATTTTCGCATATTAACCCCTGAAAAAAATTATTTCGGAAAAATCCTCAAGGATCATAATAATAATAATAATACATAAGATTTATATAGGGCGCCAAATCCACTTGACAGTCAAATGCTCAAGGCGCAGCTTGTGCAAAAGATGAAATACTCGATTCATATATATATATAAAAGTGCAATAGGAAAGGTACAGACGTGAAAGGTAATGGTCCTTCTTTTATTTCATATCTTTTTCTCCCTTTTTCACCCTGCCCCCTTTGTGTCTTGCGCCCCTTCGTGCATGTGTAACCCGGGGACCACCCCGAAAAGACGCCATAGATTGTACATTTATGAAGCAGGCATACAATTATTAAAATAAAATACTTTTGTCTTAAAATGTACTGTACCTGTGGTCGTTCTGGTTGCAATCCATCCTTCATATATAAAGCGCTGTGCAGATTCTACTTAGAAAACAAATTAAACAAGGCGAATTCCAAGATTAATGCTCCCCAGCGTTCGTCCGAGTGAGTCAACGCGTATGTGAGAGAAAAATGTCGTGAGACGTGAGAGTAAAACTTGATTGAAATGCGGAGAAAAAATATGTGTACTCATTTTTGTGAGCGACAATGAAATACACATGATGTTTGCTCTTTCTTTCTTTTTGTTCTTTTTAAATATTTGTTTTGCTTTGTTTTTCTTCCGATATTTTCACCCACATAGATTGATGGCCTTCCAGCAACAAAGGGTTCCCTTCCAGATGTCTATATTGTCGCGTTTTTGGTTTCCCCCAGCATTCAACGTGCGAAAGAGGTCGTGGTTATTGTATTAGTTCAAGAACAATCTATACACAGAGTTTGGCCAACCCAGTTGATTTGGGCGACTACTGCTTTATTGGGCAAGCACAAAACAAAAGGATATACGCCATGTTGTGACCCAGTGAAACCAAGTAGGCCAAACTCTGTGTATAGATGGCTCTGAAGCCTCTGATTAGTTCCATATTATGGTGATACATGTGTGACGACAAGCTGCATGCACATAAGGCGTTTTTCCACGCTTGTTGTTCAGTTCAATATAACACGCCATGTAGTAAGTTTTACAAATAATTTTGCGAGGAAACAAATTGTTTGCTTTTTTTCAAACTTTCTTATATCACCCCCTCCCACCAAAAAATATAACAAAAAAACGAACAGAACAAACTTTAATGCAATATCTACACTGTTGGTCATAATGGTGCAATATTTATTTTTACCCCGGTTTAGAGAAGGATTTAAAAAAATTATTTATTTCTAATAGATCTAGATAATGGCATAGATTCTCAGATTTTATTGAATATTAAATTGCGAGTGTTTGTTTTGCGTGACTGCTTAATCATATGTGTGCTACTATGCTAATCAGCTAAGGGACCTACGTCATTAAGTCATAATTGACAATAATGAGGATTAATGCCTCACAAAAGGGCACTAATATGTAGCTGATCGACACGATTTTTATCCTGGGGCCTCACAGTAACGAGGCCATTGGTTAGCCCCTGAATCATGACTGTACGCTGTGTTTGCTAGGGTACGCGGCCCCTTCCACAAATCCCCCAAAACGAAGAAAATGCAATAAATTGTCAAAAATTCATTGCATTTTCCCCCGGCCCCCAACAGGAAAAATTCCTCTGTAGGGCCATGCATTATGGTTCAAGGCATGGCCACACAGAGGAATTTTTCCTGTTGGGGGCCGGGGGAAAATGCAATGAATTTTTGACAATTAATTGCATTTTCTTCGTTTTGGTGGATTTATGGGGGCGGCCGCGTACCCTAGCAAACACTGCGTACAATCATGATTCAGGGGCTAAGCAATGGCCTCGTTACTGTGAGGCCCCAGGATGAAAATCGTGTCGATCAGCTTTATTAGTGCCCTTTTGTGAGGCATTAATCCTCATTACTGTCAATTATGATTTAAGGACGTAGGTTACCTAGCTGATTAGCATAGTAGCACACATATGATTTAGCAGTCACGCAAAACAAACACTCGCAAATTAATATTCAATAAAATCTGAGAATGTATGCCATTATCTAGATCTATTAGAAATAAATAATTTTTTAAAATCCTTCCCTAAACTGGGGTAAAAAAAAATATTCCACCATTATGACCAACAGTGTATAATACATTTTATCCTGTGTATTGTAGACCAATAACAAAAATCCTCAAGAATCATACTTTTTCTTCGTTTTATTTCATTTCTCTATCTCCCTTTTGCACCCTTGCACTTTCGTCTTGGGCTCCTTCGGATGGAGCCCGCCACCCACGAAGATACGCTTGTTGATTGTACATTTAGTATGCAAGCATACAGTCGTTAAAATCAGATTATTATTTGTTTCTTAAATGTAAAACGTTCCAAGAAATTTAAAGAAAATGTACTGTATATGTGGTCGTTCTGTCTGAAATACACCCTTCATATAAAAAGTGATGTGCTAATTCTATTAACAAAAACGCGACAAAAACAAAGGCGGATTCAAAGATTGATATTCCCTTGTTCGTCTGAAACTAGAGAGAAAAAAATTTCAAGTAATTAAAAAAAAAACTGAAATGCCAATATTAAGAAATATGATTGCTCACTAATTATCAGTGTTTGTTTTGTGTAGTAGTAGTAGTACTAGTAGTAGTGGTAGTAGCTCTAGTACAGAGCGAATTTATTTTTCATTTCTTTTCACAGAATATAAACAATGAGAAACAATAATAAACGTAAACAGAAGTGAGCATTGAAATATCTTTGACATTGTTTTTGGTCATTGTAATGCAAAATGATTTGGTTACAGGAAATGAAAAAAAAAAACGAACCTACATGTACTTGAAAGTACTTGTATGTTGTTGCTCGTTTTTGTTTCGGTGTTTTTCTTCCATGTTCACGCACAAAGAGTTGGTGACCTTTCAGCAACAAAAGTTTCATACCATTCATATTATGTCAACATCGGCTTTTTTTGTTTTTTTGGGGGGGGGATTTCCACGATTCTAAAGAACGCCAAAGGCACCATCAACGGTTTAGAACTATTTGCTGACGTTAGCTTTTCATTTCGTGACAGTAACATTTATTTCATGAAGGCTTTTAAATTCATTCAGAGGTAATCATAACTGACTTTACGTCTCCATGAGCTGTTTTCGAGTCATCATCAACTCAGTCGATTAAAGTCATCAACTATGTTTGCCCTTTGTGGCGTTCCATACTATTAAACGTGGATTATTGTGAAGAAGGGCGTGTTTTTTTCTTTTTCTTTTTCTTCATTGCTTCAATATGGTGTGATATTGTTTAAGCAGTAATGCAGTATATACAGATATAATACAGTTTGTAGCTCGATAAACATAAATTCAAAACGGACGTCTTCCGTCGTGGACAAACTTGAATAAAGATCAGATATCGGACACTTGAACGTAACCAGTGCTACCTATATCCGATGAAACTAAGAAAGATTGTATAGATTGAACACATTGAAACCCAAATCAAAAGGAGAGGAAAATGAACAAATCGCAAAAAATATATTGAACAAAAACAACATGTAGACTAATCATTACATTTGATGCGTAATAACACAGGTATATCGTAATTCTGAAACAGTTATGGAAGTATTAATTCACTTTACAGAGGCTACATAATATACACCTATTCAATAATTGAATTCCTTCAAATCAGGGGCGGATCTAGCTTTTTGCTAAGGGGGGGGTTGACCAAAATAATGACGATGCGGAGCATCGTCCACGAGCCGCGAAGCGGCGAGCCGATTTTTGGGGGGGTGTTTATTTGAACCCCGTAAGTGATGTTTTCCTGGCATCTATTAACACAATGGAGACCATAAAAAGCAGTGCATGATAACGTCTTTTTAAATCAAGTAACAGTTTAATACATAGTTATATCCAGAGTTATCATGTGTTTGGTTAAGTTACCAGATGAGTTGAATATCTTCTCACAATATTTGCACTTGAAAGGGTTTCTCTCCAGCGTGCGTTCTTTTTTCTTTCTTTTTTTTCTTTCTTTTTTCCTTTTTTTTTCCTTTTTTTTTTTTTTTTTTTTTTTGGGCCGCCCAAGGGGGGGGTTGCAACCCCCCCAACCCCCCCTGGATCCGCCACTGCAAATACACATTTATAGTGATTATAACCGGATAACGCTAAATTTAAAATGGCGGAAAGCTTTGATTACTTTTCTTTAAAGGCCTATATTTTTAATTTCATATACTCACACTTAGACGAGATATCATTTTCTGTCACATTACATTATATTTTTTTATATCATACTACTTACTAGATTTGCATTTAAAACATATAAAAGATAAATCACATTTCTTCGCGAAATATCGTATCAACACACTACTTTCCATGATCAAATTTTAATTTTAATAAAGTTTATTGTATCCCTTTCTTCACCTATTTTCGATCTGCATATTTCCTGTTTATGACACACATTCTTTTATGTGGAACTTGCATGAGGTACTGTCAAATTTCACATTACTTGTCTTGTGCCATGGAAATGGGAATTATTTGATGTGAACAGTCAACAATATTGACGCCCAGTTCTTTGATTCAGGCATATAGAATATTTTTCATATTCATCAGGTTATTACTGGCATTTATCATGCAAATACATTTTAAATATTCAGGTTAGTTGCTTCTGTAGACATTTTACGTTTACTCTTAAAATTGCTTGGCAACTACATACTTATATGTAAAAAGCCCAATCATTCGCATATTAAACGCCACAAGTGTGGGGGCGTTTAAACAAAAACACCACTTTGTTCTGTTCTATTGGCGTAGTAGGCCTCGGTACGTTGTTAGATACGGTTCACACTCCTCCCCCGACATTCCGGGTGAGCTGTATAAAGGGTTAATTGGTTATCTGTTAATGTATAAGGGACTGAGCTCTCTCGTTGGTGCAAAGTATAAACCAATCACGTTATTACGTAATCTTCGCACCCACGCCCCCGTCGTTGCGGGCGAACTATTGTGTCTGGGATCGAGCTCTCTCATTGGTATGAAGTATGAACCAATCACTTTGTTACGTAATCTTCACACCCACGCCCCCGACATTCCGGACGAACTATTGTGTCTTGGATCGAGCTCTCTCATTGGTGCGAAGTATAAACCAATCACGTTGTTACGCAATCTTCACACCCACGCCCCCGGAATTCCGGGCGAACTATTGTGACTTGGATCGAGCTCTCTCATTGGTGGAAAGTATAAACCAATCATGTTGTTATGTAATCTTCACACCAACGCCCCCGGCATTCCGGGCGAACTATTGTGTCTGGGATCGAGCTCTCTCATTGGTGCAAAGTCTGTACCAATCACATCGACTTTGCACTTCGTTGCTAATTCATTTGAGAGGTTTCCTATAAAGTACTTCAATTTTCTTTGGATACTTAAGTCTATCTTTGACCTTTTTGAACGTGTTTTCACGCTGCATCTTGCTCTTGAAATCTCAAACTACCGCACTCGCTAACACCGAAGTCTTTACCGTTTACCGAATTAACGTTATTACCTTGCATTATCGCCTAGCTTCAACGTATTCCAAAATGTCTGCTGATAGTATGTCGTGCTGCTCTTCCGATTCCGATCGCGAACCTCCCGTTGTTCTTGTACTCGGCCACAGTTACATCAGCCGTCTCAATCTGTACATCGCGCGCGATCCCAAGCGGGATAACCTCAGTCTCGAGAAATCTTCCGTTCTTTCTTTCATGCACGATGTCGGCCATGATCAGCCAGGCAGTGTCTTCTCCGCGTCATCGCAGCTCGATCTCGTCTGGAATCTCTCCCCTGATGCTGTGGTGCTCGACCTCGGGTCCAACGACCTGTGTGACGGGCGCGCGACTACCGAATCCACCATGCTTTCTATTGTCGATCTTGCGCTTCGCATTGCGCGCATACCCGGCGTGCGGCATGTTCTCGTGTGTAGTATTATCCCGCGTTTGTTTGTGCCGAATTGGAAGCCGAACTTCAACGCAAGTGTACAGGACACTAATCGACTGCTAGCTAAATTTTTGGAAGGTCTGCCGAACGTGCATTTTTGGCGCCACCGTTCTTTTGCGCTCAATCACACCAGGCTTTTCTCGTCTGACGGTTTTCACTTCAACGACGCTGGCATGTTGAGGTATTACCGAAGCGTTCGCGGCGCTGTCATGAAGGCTTATAAGATGGATTGAGAAGTCATAATGTCTTAATTTAATTTATTTACCCTTTCTTTTATAGTGATTATCAAGAGCGACTTGTTGCACGATCGAGAACCTTCGCGGTGTAGCTTGTTGCTGTCAGCCGCTTAGTGGGCGCTTAATTTTTTCTCTCAATTGGGTTGAATAATTATTATGTGATCTAAAAGATTTTTGACCTGCTGTCAGCATGAACATCATGCAAATGATTCAATTTGAATTGCATTTTTCATAATGAAAACGGAATCAAGAATACAACATTATACTCGCGTTAACGCGATAGGGTCGATTCCAATCTCTCTGGCATGTTGTAAGAGATATTTGGACACTGTGCCGCCATAATCGAGTCAATTCGAATAACAGTTTGTTTTCTATATATAAAAACTGAACAAAGCATATGTAATTTCTAGCTTGATAGTGTTTAAAACTTGCTCAAATTTGCCTCTTTTGCTCGACACGACCGCCACAACTTTTTAAGGAATTTTTTAGCAATGAGAATGCCCTATTGCGTAAAACCAAATCTGTGAAACATTCAATTTATGGTATCAAAATTACACTTGAGTTGCGATCGTGTTCTTGCACATATCAAATTTGCTAGTCAAAAGAATTTAGAAAAATTACGAAATATATTATCCCTACAGAATTTTGAATGAATCGCTTGATATGAGTTATAATAATATAATGCACGTTGATTGTTGATCTATTTTATACAATAAACAGCTTTCAATTCATTACAATCCTATATAGTTTTGTATATTTTTTGTATTGATTCAGTGAGTGCGTTACTGAAATTGAGGTTGTTGAGGAGCATGTGATTTTTCACGATATCTGATTTTTGTTATAACTAGTATAATGGGTGATGGCTGCCTGTAACAGGTGTACGAATGAGAACGATTAATATAATACAATTCGAATGCAGGAAGAATGATTTGGAAGGAAGTTTTTTTAATAATAAAAAAGTCCCTTTAAACACTATGCAAAAGGATTGTGTATGAAATGTAAGACATATTACGGCGTGTATTACAAAGGGAAAAAAGAGAATAGAGTACGGACACGAGAGAGTAATAATCTTATAAAAAGGATGAAAATAAGAAATCCTGATGAGTTTTAAGGTCTTTTATAAGAAACATGATTATTTCAGCTATAAATTTGGGCAAGCTCAGGGCTATAAATAGCTAGCAATCTTTGGGGGAACGAAATAAAAAAGGATTCTAAGTCAATTAGGGGCGCATGTTATGGAGAAAGGAAAAGGGGGCACTTATCATAGAAATGAAAAGGTACACGTGTTAAAAGGGAAATTATCAGAGGTGAACGTGGGGTACCCGAAACGGGTCATTCATTAAATATGAATAAAAAAAGGCATTTATGGTAATGGAAAAGGGTACCTAATAAGGAATTTATCTAAGGTTAAAGATGGCATTTATGAAAAAGGTTTTGTCTCGTATCATTTCCTTGTCTTTGACATACCGTCAGTCGGCGCTTTTATCCAAAATGGTTAAGTGCTTTGTTTCGTTTGAAATGTGCACTGTTATCTTTGTTCTCTTCTCAATTACACTCTCCAAGGGTATCAGTACAACCATGTGGGCTCTTGAAGGGGATGAGATAAAACTTGAATTTAGTCACCGGTGTGACAGCGAAAGGGTCACTTTACAATATGGAATCAGACTTCATTCTACGATGAGTCAACGTCATTGCCCGAGAATCAAGAAGTTATGTCTGAATTTGACTTTCAGCATAATTACTGTTCTCTCCAACTTAAAATCAACCCTGTCCTAAGATCTGATAAAGGCGGGTATATTTCCATTGCATATGGTGGTGATGGAAGTTTCCTATATATATATGACAGTGTTAATTTGATTGTTGATTACCCACCCATGTTGCTGTTGACTGGCGCTCATTAGAATGCACAAGGGGCGGATCCAGCAGGCGGCAAGAAGGGGGGGGGGGGAGGGGGGTGGGGAGCTCGAGAGGAGGACCACTAGTTTTTTTTTTTTTTTTTTGGGGGGGGGGGGCTAAATTATATATTTTTTCTTTCTTTTTTTTTGGGTGGGGGGGGTCAGGGGTGGAGTCGCTTATGTTTTTTTTAAAGGTAAAATTTACGTTACTATCCTATTTTTTTAAACCGTTTTGGTGGGCTAGAGGGGGGGGGGGGGGGTAGAATCTGCCCGCGGATCTGCGCCTGGAATGCACAGCCCAGTCTGGTAGTTTGTATGGGGAAATTATTTGTTTTCAGAATGGAATAAGGATGAACCCAGTGGGTGAACCTAGGGATAGAGACGGTATTCTAGAGCAGGCCGTGTGGGTGAGGTATTCTCAGACTGTATTCTGTTGCAGTGCTATTGTGGGACATTCAGTTAATATAGATGCAAATGCAAGGACTACACATGGGGTCCCCATGGCGGCATCACAGACCCCTGTCCTGTTACCATGGTAACAACACATCAAGAAGCTTCAACATCTTCCCAAAGTCCCACTTCTATTACAAGCAAAGAAGTAACACACAAAAAAAAAAAAAATCAAAGGTCAAACGTTGTATTACACGTGAGTTATTCATGTGTCATTGGAATCTTAGCAATAATTGTTATCGGTTTCTGTATAGCTCTCTCATTTTTTTTCGTAAGGCTAACCAAGTCAAGGAAAATGCGAAAACAACAAACTCTCAACCAGATCGTGAAGATATAGAGTATACGCCCATGGCGACAGATGAAAATTAAATTTGGCAATGCTTTCAAAAACCAAATCTTCAAATCAAATCAAATCTTCATGACAAACGTTTTGCTATAAAACATTGAATTTCCTTTGTTTCCTTTGTGTTTTCTTTATATTTGTATTGTAGATCCTTTTTTGTTTGTTAATGGAACGGGAAAATACTACTACTACTACTATTACAAATGTTCATAGTTATATTAATGTGGATTTAAGTGTGGAATTATGTGGGAAATACCTATGGACATGGAGTTTTAAATTAATGTGCGATTTCTGTACTTCTTTATTTTTTCAAGATTTTAGAAAGAATTGTAAATGTATATAATGGTTTTAAGGTTTTTTCATGAAGCGTCTCTGTTAACTGAAACTAAATGTTCAACTGGATTAGCCTTAATTAGTTTGCATGTTTGTATAATTAATGCATTAAATGAATACATTCGATATCTTTTGAGACTTGAGTGAAGTCTTTGATTCTATTTACTATTCAATTTTATTGCAAGAATTACAATTTTACAGTGTAAGAGCCCTTCTTCTACTTTGGTTTCCTAATTACTAACAAAATCGTGTGTAAATTTTTTTCAATAATGAAACTTAAACTGATCCCCGGAATGTTTTATGTGGTGTACCCCAAGGGTCTATTTTGGGATTACTGTAGTTTTCACTTTTTATAGACGACCTACCTAAATGTTCTGATAAATTGAAATTCATACTTTTGCTGATGGTCCCAAAATACTTGTCTTAAACAATAACATTAAATCTACATATAAATAATGTTTTAAATTGTGAATCAGAAAAATTATGACATTGGTTTCAATGTAATATTTTATTACTAAATATGGAGGAAAAAAAAATCAAATTATATAGCTTCATATAAATAATTCTTTCGCATAATAATTTGAATTCAATGATTAACTTGTATATTAAAATCTATAATGAAATTATTAAGCCTGTAACTCCCACAAAGTTTGTAGAAGTCTTAGACGAAATGTTTTCTTTGACTAATCATATCTTTAGAAATTACAAATAAAATATCTAAGAATGTCGGTATCGTCAGCAAACTTAGCCCTTTCTTACCCAAGCGAATTCTGTTAACTTTGCATAATACTCTCATTTTACCATATTTCAGTTATTGTAATACAGTATGGGAAAACACGTACCGACCTCAGCTACAAACACAACTTATCCTACAAAAAAAAAGAGTTGGAATATGTTATTTCTCCAGTCGATTAAAGCACACAACGAATTAATTGTTTGTTCAGCTTAATTCACTCAATTTATATCGATTAAATTTATATCATAGTACAGTTACAGTAAAATACTAATGTTTAAACTTAAGCAAAATTGACTACGTGATTCTATTTCAGCAATGCTTACATTTAATTCATCAGTTTAATGTATATATATGTAACACAAGAAGTAGAGATAAATATCACTCATCACATATGGTTTGTTATGAGAAAAAATGTGGATTGTTCTCATTTCGACACCATGCTCCAGTTGTCTGGAATAATATCTCTACTGAAATACAATCAATCAATTCGTTTAAAACATTTAAAAGAAAATTTAAGAAATTTCTATTAACATCTAAATCACGTTTATATTCATTCTATCCTTCTTTTTTCTTTTCTTTTTAATTTCATGAAATTTATCAAAAAGTATCATTGTACACCAATTCTTATTGTGAATGAAAAATTATGTCAAACATGTATAAGTATTGTAATACACTTTGTTTGGTTGGTCATCTTGCAAAAACCCACTCGGTGTATTAAAATATTGATTCCCAACACATGTTTGTTTGTTTGTTTGTTTGTTTTTTTTTTTTTTTTTTTTTTTTTGGGGGGGGGGGGGTCATTTTTACTTTATTTTAGGCCTGATCATCGAACCTAAGATATTCCTTGATCATGTTGATCGGGGGCAAAGGAAGTAAGCCAAGAGTGATAGCTTCGTATAAAAGACCATTCATGATTAGATTGTGCTTAATCTCATCATGATTTGTTATTTTCATCCTATTTTCAAGATTATGACTCTTTCGTGTCCGTACTCTTTTATCTATTTTGCCTTGTTATAAGACACGCCTTATTTCTAACATTTCATACGCAATACTTTTACATATTGTTTAACGCCTCACTGCACTCGTTTTGCCAAGAGGGATTAGACCTCCCTGCGTAGTCACTTACAGCTTTTTTTCTTCATCAAATCAGCTCTCAATTAACATAAGAAATAGAGGATCATGGGGGACCAATGGTCACCGATTAGGCATTGTTTGCTATATAGAGTAGCTATGTGCAGTGGGGCTATAAAGGGCCTTTTTATTATTAAAAAGTTCCTTCTGAACCACCCTTCTTGCATTCAAATTGTACTATTCTAACCTTTCTCATTCATATACCTCACCCACGATACTAATAATAACAAAAATCTCGTGCTCCTCAACAACCTCAATTTCAGTAACACACTCATTGAATCAATACAAAAAATATTCAAAACTATATAGGATTGTAATGAATTGAAAGTTGTTTCATTCAAAATTCTGTAGGGGTAATCTACTTCGTAATTTTTCAAAATTCTTTTGACTGGTAAATTTGATATTTGCAAGAACACGACCGCAACTCAAGTGTAATTTTGATACCTTAAATTG
This sequence comes from Strongylocentrotus droebachiensis, assembly GCA_035222895.1. Lineage (NCBI taxonomy): Eukaryota > Metazoa > Echinodermata > Echinoidea > Camarodonta > Strongylocentrotidae > Strongylocentrotus > Strongylocentrotus droebachiensis. The sequence goes on from JAVYIG010000021.1 coordinate 405,480, forward strand.
AATGTTCCACAGATTTTACGCAATAGGGCATTCTCATTGCTAATAAAATCCTTAAAAAGTTGGGGCGGTCGTGTCGAGCAGAAGAGGCAAATTTGAGCAAGTTTTAAACACTCTCAAGCTACAAATTACCTATACTTTTTTGTTTTCGTTTCAGTTTTTATATATAGAAAACAAAATGTTATTCGAATTGACTCGATTATGGCGGCACAGTGTCCAAATATCTCTTACAACATGTCAGAGAGATTGGAATCGACCCTATCGCGTTAAAGGGATAGTCCACCCCAGGATTTTTTTTAGCTGACGATATAGACCTAATAATACCATGAAGAATGATACAAGTCTCATTAAAATCCATGATCACACAACGAAGATATATCGACTTTTTTATCGAAAATCAGCCGCCCCCAAAATGCAAATGCGTTACATGGGCATGAAACGATCGCCAAAAAATAACCGATAGTATCGAAATTGTGACGTATGTTGCGAGCTGCCTTCTTATTTCGCAGACATTCACTTTCGCTTTCACTTTCATTCATGATTCGTCGTGTCAGTGCGATAACAGTGTACCGCGAGCGAAAGTGAATGTCTGCGAAATAAGAAGGCAGCTCGCAACATACGTCACAATTTCGATACTATCGGTTATTTTTGGCGATCGTTTCATGCCCATGTAACGCATTTGCATTTGGGGGGCGGCTGATTTTCGATAAAAAAGTCGATATATCTTCGTTATGTGATCATGGATTTTAATGAGACTTGTATCATTCTTCATGGTATTATTAGGTCTATATCGTCAGCTAAAAAAAATCCTGGGGTGGACTTTCCCTTTAACGCGAGTATAATTTCGTATTCTTGATTCTGTTTTCATTCAAGCGCGTAGCCAGGATTTCATTTTAGGGGGGGCGGTAGTGAGCACGCGAATTACTTAAAGAGCGCGCAAAGCGCGCTCCCTAGGGGGTGGGTGCAGAGAGGGGGGCCGGGGGGGGGGGGGAGTTTCCCCCTTTGAAAGAAGACGATTCGTTGTACCTTTCTCGACTCATAATCCTTGTCTGAATTCAGTCCCTCCCCCCTCTCGCGCGAAGCTTTGACGTTTCATTAAATTATTAGAGAAAGAAGACGATTCGTTGTACCTTTCCCGACTCTTAATCCTTAATTTCAACTCAGTTTCCCTTTAATTCCCGCGCGAAGCGCGGAAGCTTTGACGATTCGTTGTACCGTTTTCAACTCCTTTTCCCTTTTTCTTCCTACGTTCTTTCTTTTTTTCTTCTCTTTCTCTCCTTTTTTTTTTTTGGCCGGCGTTTTTTTGGGGGGCGACCGCCCCCACCGCCCCCTGGCTACGCGCCTGTTTTCATTATGAAAAATGCAATTCGAATTGATTCATTTGCATGATGTTCATGCTGACAATAGGTTAAAAATGCTTTTAGATTACATAATTATTATTCAACCCAATTAAACAATACACCAGTTTACAGTTGTGTGCGCCATTTTAAACAAAGCTAATGACCTAGGAGTCATGTATTTATGCGTAAATTAAGATTGCGCCCATGCAAATAATGATGACATCACTGCCTGCGCGCTGCGTTGTGCGCGCACATCATCATTTGCATGGGCGCAATTTTAATTTACGCATAAATACCAGAGGTCAGAGGTTATTGGCCCCAATTTTCGGGCCAATGACCCGAGGTCAACTGTCTGCGCATGCGCACTGATACAACTGGTGTATTGAGCGCACAATTTAATGCCCGATAACTAAGCGGCCAACAGCAACAAGCTACACCGCGAAGCTTTTCGATTGCACAACGAGTCGCTCTTGAAAATCACTATAAAAATGCAGAAAAGTAAATAAATAAAAAATTACACCATGTACTCAATCCATCTTATAAGCCTTCATCACAGCGCCACGAACGCTACGGTAATACCTCAACATGCCAGCGTCGTTGAAGTGGAAACCGTCAGACGAGAAAAGCCTAGTGTGATTGAGCGCAAAAGAACGATGGCGCCAAAAATGCACGTTCGGCAAACCTTCAAGAAATTTGGCGAGCAGACGGTTAGTGTCTTGTACATTCGCATTGAAGTTCGGCTTCCAATTCGGCACAAACAAACGCGGGATAATGCTACATACGAGTACATGACGCACGCCGCCGGGTATGCGCGCAATACGAAGCGCAAGATCGACAATAGAAAGCATGGTGGATTTTAATCCCCCCCCCCACTCAGTGTTATTTAGGGTACGCATAATTATGCTTGTTCCCTCTTTTTGAAAGCACCCCCTATCTGAGGACTGCCAACATTTCCGAACCCCCCTTTCGCGGGCTTTTCCCGGGTTTTTCCTGCCTTGGAGACCCCCCTAAATCAATGTATTCCCTAAATTCGGAATAATTTCTCAGGAGTCCAAAGAGATGAGAAAAAAAAACACCCCCTTTTTAAAGAAATCTCCGGGTGAAAAGTCAAATACACCCCTTTTTTTTACAATTCTCGGGCCGGGCTTTGTCGCACGAAAAGTACCCCTTTACCGGACATTTTGGCAACACGCATGCGGTCATTTCGACCTCTGAGTGGGGGGGGGGGGGGGAGGGGGGGGGGGGCGGGTTTTAATCCTTGTCCAAATTCAGTTCTCCCACCTCCTGCGCGAAGCGTGGAAGCTTTGTAATCTCAATTATTAGAGAAACAAGACGATTCGTTGTACTGTTCTCGAAAATAATCCTCGTCTGATAAGTTTCCCCCCTCCCGCGCAAAGCGCGAAAGCTTTTACGTTTCATTAAATCATTATAGAATGAAGATGATTCGTTGTACCGTTTTACCGTCTCCTCTCTTTTTTTGGCCGGCTTTTTTTTTTGTGGGGGCGCCCCCAACGCCCCCTGGCTACGCGCCTGCGGTCAGATGAACATATTTTGATACCTTGTCCGCCCCGGAAACTCGGGGGTTTAAGGCAATAAATTACGGTAAGCTAAGCATTCAGGGGCCCGCCTTAGGGCCTCTGGTGGGGTCGAGGGTGCGGACCCCCCGGAAGCTCAGGGATTTTAGGCATTTGATTACGGTCAAATGAGCATGTTTTTATACCTTATTTGTGACACTGGCAGGATACTGATTGGCGTGAGGTCCAGCGGACGGAGCCCCCAGAAGCTCAGGGGTTTTAGGCATTAAATTACCATCAGATTAGCATTCAGGGGTCCGCCTTAGGGCCCTAGGAGGGATCCAGGGGGCAGAGCCCCCGGAAGCATTGGCAGTTAACTATTATTTCGTTCTTGCTCTCTTCTTTCTATTTCTCTTTAATATACTTTTGTAAAAAAAGTGGAGGGGGGGGGGGGGGAGGGGAGGGAGGGAGCTCGAGGCTCCCGATCTTCTTGCCTGGTTATAAATTTAGGAATATGTCATTTTACAACAAACGCATAAAAAAGTAAAATTTACAAAAAATCTCGGAAAATAATGTCATTTCAGCATTATGTGTAAATCATCGTTTTGGAATTAGAAATAAACCACGTTAGAATTTTATTTCCCCCGAGCCTCCTCCCCGATCAGTACGACAGTGCCCCCCCCCTGATCTCCCCTACCTTTCTTCTTTCTCTTTTTTTTCCTTTCCATTTCTCTCCTCTTTCCCTTTCCCTTCTCTCTCTTTTAGGTTTGCTGGGGGAGGGGCACCCTTTTTTTCTTCCTCTTTTTTTTGGGTCCCTTTTAGCTCTCCTTTTCCTTCCTTCTCTCTTTTTTTAGCGGGGGCGAGGGGAGGCAAGGGCCTTTTGCCCCACCTGCATCTAGATCCGCAACTTGTAGGCGGGAAAATTGTAACTGATATCCCCCTTCTTTCTCAATTTTCCTTCCTTCTCTCTTATTTTTTTTGATTGGGGGGAGGCAAGGCCCTTTCGCCCGCCCGATCTCCTTCTTCCCCCTTTTCTTTTCTCTTTTTCCTCTTCTTACTTTCCCTTTCTCTCCTCTTTCCCTTCTTTCTCTCTCTCTCTGTTTTGCGGAGGGGGGAGGCAAGGCCTGCTCGCCCCCTGGATCCGAGCCTGCATCTACCTTATATCTACCAACGTTAGACCCTAATAATGGATATAGAAGATTGCTTGACCTGGTCTGAGTGACTGGTAAACTTTTTTTCTCTCAATTACTTGGTCTTACCGTGAAAACCGTCTAATTTTACTTAAGATTTTCAGTTGCAACCTAAATTAGGCCCAAGGCCAAGAGCTGTACTCTATATTGTAATAACAAATTAACGTTAACGTTAGACTTAACTTAATCTTCTGTTTCTCTGTGATACAAGTGGGAAAGGAACACTTAAAAAAAAAATCCCCTTTTTTGTCCTTTTTTACCGCTTTTTACCGGGAAATATATTTTTCCACTCACTTGTTCATATCGATTGTCCAATTTGGAACACAATAACAATGGTGATGAGTATAGTTGCTCTGGTGTGTACTATTTGTGTGTGTGTTTGTTCGTGTGTTTGTCCAGGTTTGTTATTATGAAATGCTGGAAAAAAATACAGGAAAAAGATCCCAAATATACACCTAATCTAGATATGATGTTCTTCATTAAGTCAGTTGCTAATTACCATATATATTAGCATATGAACGAAATGCCATGTGTTTGGGTGGGTACATGTTTGCAGTGTGGATTTTATAAATCTGTTTGTGTGTTTCTTCTATGAGTGTTGTGCTGCTAATTATTTCAGAACAATATTTTCAGTTGTTGAGGCTAAAAACAAGTAAAATTATTAACAAATAGAGAATTAAAATCATATTTCCCGTTTTTTACATATTTACCGGACGCCCATCTTATATTTACCACTACCGGTATTTAGCGCCCAACCCTTATAAAACAAGGTGATAAAATAAGTGAAAATGGATGGAAAGTACAAGTAGTTTCGCATCAAATAAGCACATGCATGTATGTTTGAAGTTATGGTATTTTATTGCCAACTACAATACCCCGAAAGAAACTTAAGCTTGCATTACAAATTCAAGCTTGCAAAACTTGCTCGCAATCTTACAACAAACTTGCTGCAAGCTTGCAGGCAAAGGGAGATATGCCTGCAAGCTTGCAAGGGCTTTAGATTGCGCTCATGCAAGGCTTGTACGGCATGTCCTCTTTTCCTGCAAGCTTGCAAGAGCTTTAATTAGCGCCCCAGCAAGCTCCGCAAGCTTGCAGGCCAAGAAAACATGCCCTGCAAGCTTACAGAAGCGCAATCTAAAGCCCTTGCCACCTTGTAGGCTGACAGTGTATGCGCTGCAAACTTGCAGGGGCACAAACTAAAGTTCTTGCAAACGTGTGCAGGCAAGAGGATATGCCCCGCAGGCTTGCAGGGGCGCAACCTCAAGCTCCTGATAGCTTGCAGGCCGGCCAACTTTTTACACAACCACATAAACATAATACAGATAAATCATATGAGTGACACCAACTGCCCAGTGTTCAGGTTGTTAGATTGAAATATTTTTTTAAATACAAAAATAATAAAACTTCTTAAAAAAATTCTTAAATTATTACAGAAAAAAAATGAAATGCTGCAAATATTTAAGAAATATCCTCAAACTGTTGTTCGGGTATTTGTATAATCTCATGTGAATAGTTCAGTGTACTTTTGTGTATGTCAGATGCTTTGGACAAACCCAATCTATGACCAAATTATTGTCACTGTAAAAATACACTGCACAAAAGTTTATACATGTATGTACACTGTTGGTGAACAATAATTATCTCATAACCTTTAATTCACTGCAAATGAGGTCTAAAATAGGGAATCATTTCTATAATCATATACACATACAAAAATAACTAGATTTGTAATACTTGTTTGGAACAAGTATAGGTGGGCTGATCCAACAAAAAATTGAGGCAAAATGAAGGGTACATTTGAGATAGCTTTTTGTCTCAGCTACAACATACTCGAAGTTCAGCGTAAATGAAGCTAAAACGACGTAGAGATTATGCCTCCTTTAATCGCAAAAATACGCCATGATGCCTTTGTCAAAATGAAAAATTGTGGCAAATAGATTTGTAGAAAATTGTCTCAGCTAGAACATATCAAAATTTTGAAGAAAATCGATCAATTTTTACAAAGATACAATCAATTTTCCAAAAATATGCTGACGTCATAATATGCAAATTGAAATTTTGAGTTCGGAGGCCATTATGATGACGTCATGAGTTAATTGAGGGTCAAATGAGACATGAAATCATATCTCCGATTCATACTCAATCAAAATATGAAAAAAGTATTGGGGTCACCTTGCATCCTAAAGAGCTACAATGGATTTTGCATAGGCATGTTTTTGCCCATATATGCTATGTATTACAAGAGCTCGCGCGCACAGAAATTTATGTTTAACGGTCGATCATTCCGTCATTAATAGTCATAAAGAGATAAACATGCTATCAATTTGTTTGTAAAAATATGTGGAATATTATGAAAGAAAAAAATGGCGATTCTATGTTGTGCAATAGTTTTACGCGCGAAAACGCGCACGCAAGTGCGTGTGTGCGATTTTTTATAAAATGCTTAGAATGGCCTAAAACGTATACAAAATGATTTTGAGACGATTTTAAAATTTTAAGCGCGCATTGACGCGCGGACGTACGCGCACGCGCGCGTTATTTGACCTTCAATTGACCGGAAGGATATTGACCTTGATCGTGATAAATATAAATGAGAAATACTTTTTGGTTATGAAGATATGATCATGAATTGATTTTCGTAAAATTTTACAAAATGGCACCTAGATGACGTCATCAGTCAAGGTCAAGGTTGAAAAAATTTCTGTGCTTTGTACATATGCCTATACATATGTGTGCCAAATTTCAAGGCATTTCATCGAGCCATTTTTAAGTTATCTTGCTAACAAAAAGTGGTTAGAAATAAGAAAAATATTTAATAATAAATAATAAATAAATAAAGGCAATTCTAACAAAATTATAAGGTGGTCTGTACGTTATACAGCCCACCTGATAATAATACAGATTAAGATCTGTATTGTTACCATACAGTTACCTTTCAAAAAGGTTCTCAACATGCTTTAATAGGGAAAAAAGACATGAAACTTAGGAAAAAGCTGCAATTTGTAAAAATAAGCTTGCACGCTTCTCTTTCCTGATTGGCTGAAAAGGTGCCTCATTTGCATTTTACCCCCCAAATTATGAAAATTTAGACCATGCCCTTCGTTAATAATACTACTGTCGTTGGTGGGGGTTGGACCTTGCTAGGGACCGGATAGTATCAATGATGACAATGATGACAGGACAGCAGATATAAGGGCATTGATGTTTATTCTGTGTCGTAAACAAAAAAAACCTGTAAAGATACAGAAAAAGCCAGTGATAAATCACTTGTACCACATTACAGATTCAAATAGTTCAATGTCATCGTTCACATACATATTCAATATGCATGTATTGTATAAAAACCAAACAGACTTCTAGTCATCGAATAATCATATATTGTTACAAACAATATATGTGTACGTGTCTCGTATTTTAGTTAGAGATTCCTCATATTCAGATAATGTTTATCTAAATATTCAAAGCATCTTAATCATCAAAACATCTTAATCATCAAAGCATCTTAGCATCTTAATCATCAAAACATCTTAATCATCAAAGCATCTTAATCATCAACCAGATATAAGACAATACAATTACACTTAACTCCATAAAGTGCATTATCTTATCAAACCCTCTGATAAAGAATCAATTCATTCCCTCGATAAATCATCCTTTATAATATTATTTGAAAGCATTTACAAAACATGGTAAAGCATTAATCAGAAAGCTCATTAATATTACTATACTATACTGCATTATAAACATCAAAGGTATCACTGTTTGATTAAACATATCAAACCAATATCAAAAGATGCCTACCCAAGGTCAAACAAATGTCAAGCAACAAGCTGCAACAACCAGACTGCAAACTCCAGTCACTCACTACCCGTCACTGCTACGAGCAGAAATGCAGTCATCACCTACATGTAGGCCTGGACCAGCTGTAGTCCCATACCTCGATCCCAGCTGTAAATGAAAAGTCAATACACCCGTAACCATAGAAACCTACATTGAAAATACACTAAGTATTAAATATATACAATGTAACATGTTATCTACGGAAAAACTATATCAAGATTCAATACCTATGATTATATTACAAAAACACACTCTCATACCTTAAGTCGGTATCTACGATTCATAGACGCCGCCATCTTTGTATACAAAATGCTGCCCTCTACGTTCACAACTACCAAGAGCTTAGCCAAAACTAACTAAGTTGATAAGTTCTTTTCAACTACTAAAAAAAAGCAAGTTTCTGCACTTGTTATTATTAAACATGAAATAATTAACAAAGCAAATACAACAGTGATTTCACTGTCTATTTTCAATCTCAACAAATATCATTTGCAATTTCACTGATAGCTTTGAACTTGTTACATCGAAAGACGTTTCAAAAACGTTTACATACAACATAAGAATTGTGGCAAAAAGTCATCCATGCACTCTAATTAACCGAATGCAAAATACTATACAAACTCTGTTCCGATCGAATCCTAGGTAACTTCTTAATATCTCAATTAAGATTAAATTGCATTTATACAAGTATAAATTCACATACCCGAAGGATCTCCAAAACCAGAGTCTTGCCCGACCTAGCTACAACACGTCCGTGCACGTGGATGCTCAATTGGTGTCTGAGCTAACCACACCCAAGAAAGAGCTACTCGCCCATACCGCGTACGTACGTACGTTAACATACGGACTAATTCATGCATACAATAAAAAAGGAATGTCACTGCCACTTGGCCTAATGTCATTACGCAATCTAGCGTATAACTGAAATAAACACCTGACTCAGCTATGCAGGTCACATCATACTAAGGAAAAGGACTTTTCCAAGTGAAAAAACATCAGATCTAACCTCGATCCTTAACACTTAATTGAAAGCAGAATATAAATTTGCCTTAAACTTAAACATCATAAAATAAAGACTTTCACAAATTTCCAACTTCCGACACTACTAATAATATTCTAGGTTGATGATGCTTGAAACATCTGAGTTTAAGTTTGAGTTGAGTTTGAAGTTGATTATCCAAACAAAAAGTACATCAATATAACAATCAAATGTGAATGGTTAACATTGAAATGATAAATGGGACCAGAAAATAGCATTTAATGCTAATCTTGTCGGGTACCACTAATACAAAAGTATCACAGCAATGAATGAGAATGTAATGAATAAATATGAATAACTATTAAATACATACTTAAGCTACAAGCTATTCTACATCTAGGGTAAATATGTTCTGTGATTAAATACAAGGCTTTGGTATTTTACACTAAATAAAAGATAAAGAATTATATAACATAATATTTACACAATTTTTTTACAAAAGGCAAGAACCTTGGTTCAAAGTTAAAAACAATTATTCTATTAACATTTGTGATATTAGAGTTCTACGAAAGCAAGACACTGATGCTTTCTCCCGTACAGAAAGGGGTAGATCATTCCAATAGCGTGTGCCTCTGAATGACATTAAAAATTTACCCTGCGTTGTCCTTACTTTAGGCACACACAATTTCTTACTTTTTCTCTGTCTAGTCTCATAGTTGTGCTCTATGAAACAGCAATACTGAATTAGAGACTGCGGCAATTTATCATTCAATAATTGATACATAAAAACACAAATAGATAGTTTATGGAGTTGATACACATTCAATAATTTTAGCTCCCGGAATATCGGTTGTGAATGAGTCCTAATCGGACTAAACGTTATAACTCTTAGTGCCATCTTTTTGCTTAATAATAAACACTTCATGTTCATTTCATAATTACTTCCCCAAACCTCAATTCCGTAGGTCATATGCGGTTGAATTAACGTTTTATACAGTAACAACAAACACGCTTTGGCACAAACTGTCTTAAAGGGCAGGTCCACTCCGAAAATAACTTACTTTCAATAAAAGCAGAAGAATCAGACAAACCAATCAAAAAAAGTTTGAGAAAAATCGGATAACTAATAAGAAAGTTATGAATTTTTGAACAAGTATGTAAAACTATGGAACAATGAGAATCACAACACAAATTGCCAAGATGGTTATCAGTTTGTGACGTCATGTCCTCACAACTTATCAATTGCTTTACATAGTTTAATCCCAATTAAGTTCCCTTTATATCACATAAAACTTGATTTTCCCATGCCTTTGCCCAGGTTATATGATTTGCATCATATTGCGTGCATGACGTTTCCCCAAAACTTTTATGAATTTTGAAGAATTGATACTATTTTCTGAATATTGTATTTCATAATTATTGATTTTTATATAAATAGTTTATTAAAATTCAATTTTTCGTGATTTAACTGGACAAAAATTACTCTTTATTTGTGCATCCACACAAAAGCATATTACTAACAATCTAACTTGGATGCTGGTGTGAAGAAATAAGATTCTTAGGGTGAAAATAGGAAATTTATGTTATCAATATACAGAAAATAATTAGTGGATAGTGAGGACCATACGTCACAGACTCATGAGTGAGTTGCCAATTTGTGTAGTGATTTTCAAAGTTTTTCATGTCATTAAAAATTCATAACTTTCTTATTAGTTATCCGATTTTGCTCAAAATTATTTTGATTGGTTTGTCTGATTTTTCTGGTTCTATTGAAAGTAAGTTATTTTTGGAGTGGACTTGGGCTTTAATCTATATAAAACACCAATTTCTTTTCCTAATACAATTATTAACCCCTTGGATATGAGGTTTCCACGATCTATGATCTAAAATGTCCTTACTCTGGTCATCAATTTCAGGCTTGCCTGCACACAATGTATCCACATTCTTGATTACCGTCATAATTTGTTGAACTGCGATTTTGAACGAAAGCCTAAACACATGCAGTGTCACGTTTAAGATTGACTAGAATACAGACCAAAGAGTTCATATTGCACCAGTTGGAAGCTTCGCATGATTACTTTATATACTTCACTAAATCTCCTACCTCTGCATCATGTAGGATAGTCTCCAGCTTGTCCATATTACCACCAGTCAATGTCTTCCACTGTGCCAAGCAATCCCTCGTAGCTCTCTGGTAGTCCATGTTAAACCTGGCTAGGATGGCGTTAGCTTGGTCGTATCCGATGCCAAGATATGTGCATAACATTGTGTAAGTCCCAGGAGGCATGTGTTTCGATAGTTTTTCAAGTTTTCTATCTGATTTCAGATTATCTCTGAGGAATGAAAGAACGATTGATGCAATTAATCTATGCAAACTGATGGTTTCACTTTATATTTACAGGTGTAAGTGGGAGCGCCATAAGTGACAAGTTTGACAGACATGAGTGCTCGGAGGGCGAGCATGACAAGAAATGAGCCTGCCGCATACTCCTGCGGCAGACTTGCCGCAGACCTGCCGCAGACAGTCATCTTTTTCACATGCAAATTAGTTTTGCCGCAGACCTGCCGCAGACTTGCCGCATAATCTTTCAGTATGATGAAGAGTCTGTGGCAGGTCTGCTGCAGACTTGCCGCATACTCTTTCAGTATGATGAAGAGTCTGCCGCAAGTCTGCAGCATACTCTTTCAGTATGATGAAGAGTCTGCGGCAGGTCTGCCGCAGACTCCTTTATTATGAATATTCATAGAAACGGCTATAACAAAGAGTCTGCTGCAGACCTGCCGCAGACTCTTCATCATGAATATTCATATCTCATATAAACCTGCTGCAGACCTGCCGCATACTCTTTCATATCCAGTACGTGGCAATTAAGTATGCAGTCTTGCAGGAAGGCTATGCTGGAGATCATGCATCATGCATGTGGTCATCCCCCGTGTGGTCAACAACTGGGGTGAAACCCAGTCTGGCTTCTCTTTGGTTGGTGCTTCCTATGGCCTTCCAGTAGGCGAGTTACCCAGCAACTCAAGGACCTGGTGTGTTTTGTATTTTGTTGAGCGACCTGCACTCATGCGAGTCCAAAATAATCATCTCAGTGTCAGAAATGAAATTATACCGTATTATTTTGTGTCATGTAGAAGTTAAAACTGGTCTTGCCTATCATAGGCTATTTAAATTCTATTCCATCATATATTTTTGGGTAAATATTATACATGAATATGCCTTGGTTTCATTTGCAGGGCCATAATGATTTCTTTTTTCTTTTTTCTTTCTTAATTCAAATCATATTGATAAATAAAAATGTAAATAAATAAGTAAATAAAACAACAGCGAGAAATTACAATGCAGCTAACTTCACAGGTACATGCGCACAGGAAATTGGGTACTGGGGCCAACGGAGGTGGTCATCCCCCGTGTGGTCAACAACTGGGGTGAAACCCAGTCTGGCTTGTCTTTGGTCGGTGCTTCCTATGGCCTTCCAGTAGGCAAGTTACCCAGCAACTCAAGGACCTGGTGTGTTTTGTATTTTGTTGAGCGACCTGCACTCATGCGAGCCCAAAATCAAGAAATTAAATTATACCGTCCATACCTCATTATGTCATGTAGATGAAAACTGGTCTTGCCTATTATAGTAGGCTATTTAATCATAATTTTCAGCTATATGCCTATATATATATAGGTCGTAGGTAACGTATTGTACTTTATTAAGATTAAGGTATTACTAACTGCACCTTGCACAAGAAGCCCAAAATATCTGCATAATTTGAAATTTTCAAAAACTGTTTTTCAGTCTAATTAAATTATAATGGTTTTGTTTAATTTCTTTCTCGTTTTTTGTTTGCTTTTGTTTTTTCCCGGAAAGGAGACATCCCACCGACAGACATCGCATAGCCCTTGGCCGGTATTGGAGGGGCCTATAGGCTGCGCATGAACATGCATGCAAGCCGAGAAGCCTGTTCAATGTACCAAACCGGGCTGGCCAGAAAATACGCACAAAACGGTTAAATGATTTTATGTCGACAGCCTGTCTGGAATCTCCGCAAAATGCGAAAAATTGAACAGCGTCGATTTCTTTTTCCCTCCTTTTTTTTTGCTTCCATTTAAAATTATTTAAAATTATTAAAAAACTTGAATTCGGCGTAAATATTCATAATTGAATGAGACACGCCCTTAAAACTAAAACAACAACAACAACAACCCTGATAGCAGAGACTGGTAAATATCACGTGATATTTACGTCGTGTACTACGTCTTTAAGACGACATAACACGACGTCAAAAAGACATGATTTTGCACCCGCGCACGTCGTCATGAGGACGTCATATTTTGACGTGATTTTTACGTCTTATTATTCAAAGAAAGACGTCTTTAAGACGTCACCTTGTACCTTAGGAAGACGTCGTATGGACGTCATATTTACGTCTTACTAGTCAAAGAAAGACGTCTTTAAGACGTCAACTTGTACCATAGGAAGACGTCATATGGACGTCATATTAACGTCTTATAGTTAAAGAAAGACGTCTTTAAGACGTCAACTTGTACCATAGGAAGACGTCATATGGACGTCATATTAACGTCTTATAGTTAAAGAAAGACGTCTTTAAGACGACATAACACGACGTCAAAAAGACATGATTTTGCACCCGCGTACGTCGTCGTGAGGACGTCATATTTTGACGCAATTTTTACGTCTTATTAGTTAAAGAAAGACGTCTTTAAGACGTCAACTTGTACCATGGAAGACATCGTGAAGACGTCATATGGACGTCATATTTTGTAGTATAGACGTCGTAATTTGACGTTATATTTACGTCTTATTAGTCAAAGAAAGACATCTTTAAGACGTCAACTTGTACCATAGGAAAACGTCGTATGGACGTCATATTTTCTTTTTAGGTCGTATTGGTCCAAGAAAGACGTCGTACAGACGTCGTGTATACGTTGTATGGACATCAAATTTTGAAGTGATATTTACATCTTACTGGTCATTTCGATGTACCTTTTATCCTTACATGATCTTTACGTCTTTTTTGTCCTCTAAATGACACCTATATGACCACCTGATCAAGGAAGAAAGTGTAAAAGTCACTTCATGAACACATTTTAAACATTCACACAGTAAAAACAAAGCAACAAATATTGCATCACATAATATATAGACATGCCAGACAGAAAGTAATTTTCATATTTTTAATGTACATGTATATGGTATGAAAATGGATAACAAAAATATAGAATACTTATTTGTATACCTTCTTCTTCTATCTAACTTGTCTTCTATACATACAGAATCTTTCCATCACCATCCTGACACTTCTTCCAAAACATGCTGTATAAATACCTAGTGTATTTCTGTCAGTCTCATAATTGATTTTAAGAAAGTTAACAGGCCATCACAAAGATATTTGTGTTGTTATAAATTGTGCTGCTTCATATCAGATTTCATTCTGTTACAAGAAACTAAAACATAAATTGGCTTAACTTATAAGTCTTGCGGTTGTGAGAAGCAGGTTAGCAGCATGGAGACTAGGTAAAGCTACACTGATACCCGCAGTTGTTTAGAAGACAAGCAAACAGCAGACTGGGGAAGTTCCTCATATTCAGCAAAACAGCATAGTGGAAAGCTGGGCATTCATCAGTGCAGCTCTACCTCGTCTCCACGCTGCAAAACTGCTCCTCACAACCACCCCAAGACTTTAGTGCAGATAAAGACTATCACATAAAACAAAAGGTTGTTGGAAACAATTCCTGAACATGAAAGATAAAAAAATTACAAGGGGAATATCTAAATTTATGGCAAGAATTCAGTATAAAGTATACAACTATACAATCTAAATCACACACAAGAGAAAAATGGCACAAATGATAAACACATGGCTTAGCTAAGTTATTTCTTACACTCAAAAGGAACAAGTTGGCAGCAAGGGGAACAGGGAGAGCTTGACTGATACCTGCAGAGTTTTCTGATGATGGTTGCTTGCCTGTTGAAACCACGATGTTCACATTTGGCGATACAGCATATTGGAAAACTGTGCAGAAATCAGCTCAACTATACCTATTCTCTGTGCTAGAAACCTGCTTCTTACTGGCACATGACTTAACACAAAAAAGGCATTAGTGGCAACATTCATACTTATAAATATCATCAAAAACATTTTGTTGCAAATACAGAAGCTGAAGTTCAAGTATAAAAATACAATTTCTATCAAAAAACATTCCCGCCAGTACGATTGGCTCTGTTGGGCAATTTCAAGGTGACTGTGCAATAATTATTCGGAAGATATTTCCAAGTTTAAGATAAAATAGCAAACATGCTTAAAAAGTTTAGCACAAAGAGATATATTCCATTGCTAATGTCACAACATTCATTTGGCAAGTTTATACTCCTGGGGGAGTTTCACAAAAAAATTAAATTTAACTTAAATTTTTACAGCAAATTCAATATAGGTAAGCCATATTGTGCTTTCAAAATCACAGATACAATTCAAGAATTGTATACTTTTAATTACCAAAAAATTCTCAAACCACAAAGATATTTATGGTTTTCTTTGAAGGCGCCACTGTGTGTCACTCTTTAACACTTAATTCTCCCAACATATTTTTGAATTTTCCCCAACCGTTTTTCCCTGAAAATAAGATATAAAACAGGCCTTTAAAACTCTAAGGTATTAGAGCCAATTCTTTGCTTTGTGATGATTTACATTCACCTAAACTTTAATTAAATTATAATAATATAGTTGGCAGAATTAAGGAATCGATCAGATCAGAAATTTTGTTTTCAATTTATCATCAATAATGGTCTTTTTTCACTCAAACTTTCAGATTATTTTTAAGTGTACATATAGCATTGAAGGCAATACCTTTAATAGCACCATTTTCTCTCATCTGAACAATGTTACCAAGTCACTTTAAGGCTCGTTCAGACATGATTGCTGCAAAACAGTCAAAATCACATAGTTTTTTATGTTGACATAGAGTTCAATATGCTTTACATAGTGTATATTATCAAAAAGAGCTCACTGAATACGCGCAGTCCAAAACATACAAAGACACGTACCGGTAGGTCCTTTGTTTCCATTCACTTTACACATAAAACCAAACTGCATCATTTTTTAAATTTGTTGGAGGTTCACGAACTTCACGTCTTAATTGCTTAATAATGGAATCGAATTGTATTGCATTTACCTCACTCAATTTTCTCTATTACCAACTTAGACCGGTTTGTTGGCTCAGTCAGTAGAGTGTCCACCTCACAACCGGGAGGTCATGGGTTCGAGCCCGGGCCGCGTCATACCAAAAGACGTTAAAAGACGGGAGTTGCTGCTACCTTGTTTGGCGTTCAACAATAAGGGATAGAGCAACGTCAATCTGGCGCTGCTCAGTGGGTTAGCTTTTGGGTAGAATCTCCTGCATTATGCACTGCTTTCAGATCCAGGGAACATAGACGCAAGGAATTCTAATGAATGAATAAAGCAAAAAAGAAAGGAATACAATTTAAGAAAAACTTTCACATATTTTAAAACTGGAATGTAAACAATGAATTCTGTCAGAAAAGCACTGCTTGGTAAGATTTATCAGAAATAATTTCTCATTGCTCACAAAACATAAAGTCAACACACCTTTGGATTTTAAACATTTGTGGGCAATGCAAAACGTGATTCACGATTTTGTTTGGTAAATTATCAATACAATTCTAGTTTCAGGGATGCCAGTTAGAATTGATCAGAGGGCCTGAAAAATCACCTAGAATGAATGAGCTAGCTTGTACACAAAAAACTTAAACTATGGTATGAAAATAACTCGCCAGGGCCTGAATTCAGGCTATTGCCTGAAAACTGGCATTCCTGTAGTTTGCTGAAGAGGGTTGAATGAAAGCTCCTTGACCTATGCTGAAGGGTAAAAAAACACTGTTTCAAACTCACAAAATATTGTCGGTTATTGCAACATACCTGCAGGTTTTAGTGATCTAAAATTAATTGAATTATAAATATATAATTGAAAATTAGGACAAATAAGCCTTTCAAATGAAATGATCCATTCTGTAGTGTCTAATTAGTCAGAGTCTCAGTGTCTGTCAGTGATCATGCATAATATGACAAATAAATGTACAAAAATAATACAATTACATGTACACATTTATTTACCGATAATGGCTTCAACTGTTTCAAGAGGCTGCTGATCCTTAAGGAACATCCACAAGGTTGCGAGAGAGTAGCATTTTCTGCATGGTTTCACATCAATATACTGAGGCCACAATGTGCTTTGAATCCACTGCTTTGACGAGATATGTTAACAAAGGATGCCTACAATTAATGAGAAAATAAATAAAGTTAAAACAAAATGAATGGTTGATAAATGTATGCATGTGCAACACATATACTACAAACTTCTTTGAACAGCCTGTGGGGAAAGAATTTTGTTTACCATTTACGGGTCTATTATTTCCAGATAAAGATTTCTGCATGTATACGGTATACTATAAGATAAATTTGCTGTCTAAAGACTATAGAAACGACTTGTTTAAAGTTACATGTATGTGACTGTGACACAAGACACTGCTTTATTCCTCTACGCATCGACACGCAATGCTCAATTTCCAGACATCTGGGCCCGGGCCGGTAGTCCACTTTCTCACAGGTTTCACTGCACATTACAAGTGCATACCGATGGTGGTTGCGGGCGGGCGCATGCCTGTGTGAAGTTATCTACTGTATAATGAGCTAGGAGGTAGATAACTTCACAAGACACACAGACTTACGTGCCCCCGCAACCCTCCATCGGTATGCACTTGTATTGTGCAGCGGTTTGCCGTGCAACCTGTGAGAAAGTGTATACTAATATCAACGTTTTTCCGAAAAATACTCCCCCCGAAATAAGAAAATTGACCAGAAACAGGTTAGAAACATAACGACTTTTAAATCATGACCGGCATTATTTGAATTAACATTTCATGAATATTTGCTTGATTTGGGGTATGTTTTAGATTTTTAGTACTATCTCCACGCCAGAGTTGAGGGTCACTGGTCAAAAAGTCTGGATATGATTCTGAACTAGTACTAGATCTACAGTATTGCTTGGAATGCGCGTGACTGCATGTGATGTATTATCCGTCTTTTGGTGTGACAGTCTAGAATCTACTCTTATCTTAGCACTGCAGTAGTCAGACAGTGCCAAAACTTTCATCAGTAATTCTCTTATTTTTCTGCTTTCTTTTACTTTTAGTTTTAGAGCAGTTGCATATTCGAGTTAGATTTCCCTTTAAAGCCATGTAGCCCATGTGTAGGCAAATGAGTAAACATTTTTGCTTTAAAAGATGCCCCATGCATCCCATCAAGACCCTACATAAAAATACATAGATGGGATCATACATTTCAAATCTTGTCAGCAGGTCAGGTGTTGCAAGTCCGAGCTCACTAGTATCACTGACATCAGATCATACATTTCAGAACGAAAACAGAGACTATAGATTTATGTACATTTTGTAAATAAATTCTTCTAGGACTTACCCATACTGTATATTTGCAGGGGAAAACAAGAGTATTCAGGAGGATGATACGGCACTCGGCCTCGGTCAGCAATGTAGGCAACGGCTATGCCTGGCCCTCTGAATTCAAATACATATACACAGTCTATACAGTGTATGTAGGCCTATCATACGCCTTGCATTGAGTATACAGTACACTACCGTTTGAAATAGCGAGATAGTCTTGATCGATATTGCAGACCTTGGTGCATATTAAGATGGTGCATAATCTGTAAAGTGGTGACATTTGAGGGGGGGGGGGGGGGGAGTTGTTCCCCATTTTCAATTCTGATAATTGCCCTATTTACTTTGACTTCTGCCCATATTAGATCCTACCTTATATTGGTTTTTACTGTCGTATTGACGTCGTAATGACGTCGTCAATACGACAACAATTATCTTGGAATAAATAGTCTTTAAAAGAGGTCATAATGAAGTCGTAATGACGTCGTCAATACGACAACAATTATATTGGAAAAAATAGTCTTTTAAAGACGTCGTTATGACGTAGTCGATACGACAAAAATTATCTTGGACAAATTAGTCTTTTAAAGATGTCGTTATGACGTCGTCGATACGACAAAAATTATCTTGGAAAAAATTGTCTTTTAAAGAGGTCATAATGACGTCGTTATCACGTCGTCAATACGACAACATTACATTGGAAAAAAATAGTCTTTTAAAGACGTCATAATGACGTCGTCAATACGACAAAAATTAGCTTGGAAAAAATAGTCTTCAAAAGAGGTCATAATGACGTCGTAATGACGTCGCCAATATCACAAAATTTTCTAAGAAATATAGTCTTAAAAAGACGTCAAAATGACGTCTTTATGATGTCGTTAATACGACAAAAATTATCTTGGAAAAAATAGTCTTTTAAAGACGTCATAGTGACGTCGTCGATAAGACAAAATTTATCTTAGAAAAATAAGTCTTTTAAAGACGTCAAAATGATGTCTTTATGACGTCGTTAATACGACAAAAATTATCTAGGAAAAAACAGGTTATTAAAGACGTCATAATGACGTCGTAATGACGTCGTTAATACGACAAAAACTATCTTGAACAAAATAGTCTTTTAAAGACGTCATAATGACGTCGTCGATAAGACAAAATATATCTTGAAAAAATAAGTCTTTTAAAGACGTCATTATGACGTCGTTTTGACGTCGTCAATAAGACAAAAATCATATTGCAAACAATTAGTCTTTTAAAGACGTCATAATGACGTCTTAATTACGTCGTCTATACGACATACGACGTGTTTACCACTTTACGACCAATTTATGACGTCTTTAAGACGTCAGTCTGCTATCAGGGTAACAACAACATTGCATCATTACATTCTAGCACCTAATTAGTAGAAACAGCTAAAATAGCTGGAATTGCTTCAACAATTATACAAATATGGGTTTAACACAATGCAGAAGTAGAGGTAGAGGAATAGGAATACAATAACTGCATACACATAGCCAAGAGTAGAGTCACAGATCCATGTGCTAGTTACAACAAAAAAGTGAGTTGGGCTGAAGATAAGATAACATCTGGCACAACAAAAAAGTTTGAAACAGTCCGCTAATTCCTCAGTCTCCTCTTATGACAATGTAATAAATTCCTCTTAAGGTACCAGTTGAACTTGAAGCAAATTGTTGGTTTGACAGAAGATAAAAAGACAATTAGTGCTAATTAACACAGGAATTTACAAGATCATGGGCTCAGCCTGCAACCTCATGCATGGCCCTGCATGTTCTCCAAAATGGCCGCCTATAGCCTTGCTTCAGACTGTATAATTTCCCACTTTTCTATGGCAGACCTGCCACAGACTGTTCCTGTGGCATACTGGTATGCGGCAAGTCTGGAGCAAAGTTTTGCCCTGCCGCAGACTGTTCCTGTGGCATACTTGTATGCAGCAAGTCTGGAGCAAAGTTTCATCCTGCCGCAGATGTGCCTGCATTGCATCATTACATTCTAGCACCTAGAATTAGTAGAAACAGCTAAAATAGGCGGAATTGCTTCAACAATTCTACAAATATGGGTTTAACACAATGCAGAAGTAGAGGTAGAGGAATAAGAATACAATAACTGCATACACATAGCCCAGAGTAGATCGAGTCACAGATCTATGTGCTAGTTACAACAAAAAAGTGAGTTAGTATGGCTGAAGATAAGATCACATTTGGCACAACAAAAAAGTTTGAAACAGTCCGTTAATTCCTCAGTCTCCTCTTATGTAATAAATTCCTCTTATGGTACCAGTTGAACTTGAAGCAAATTGTTTGGTTTGATAGAAGATAAAAAGAAAATTAACAGTGCTAATTAACACAGGAATTTACAAGATCATGGGCTCAGCCTGCAACCTCATGGCCCTGCATGTTCCTCCAAAATGGCCGCCTATAGCCTTGCTTCAAACTGTATAATTTCCCACTTTTCTGTGGCACCTGCCGCAGACTGTTCCTGTGGCATACTGCGGCAAGTCTGGAGCAAACTTTCGCCCTGCCGCAGACTGTTCTTGTGGCATACTAGTGTGCAGCAAGTCTGGAGAAAAGTTTCATCCTGCCGCAGATCTGCCGCAGACTGTTCCTGTGGCATACTGCGGCAAGTCTGGAGCAAACTTTCGCCCTGCCGCAGATCTGCCGCAGACTGTTCTTGTGGCATACTAGTATGCAGCAAGTCTGGAGCAAAGTTTCATCCTGCCGCAGATCTGCCGCAGACTGTTCCTGTGGCATACTAGTATGCGGCAAGTCTGGAGCAAAGTTTCATCCTGCTGCAGATTTGCCGCAGACTGTTCCTGTGGCATACTGGTATGTGGCAAGTATGCAGCAAAATTTATTTCTGCCGCATACTTCGGCATACTCTTTGCCGCAGACTAAAAGTCTGCCGCAGATCTGCGGCAGGTCTGCAGCATACTTTTCACTTTCCTATAAATCTTCTTTCACGGTGGTACGAATGCCAAGAAGTGTCAAAGGCAAATATTCGGTCCAATGTCTCGGATCTTCATGGGCTTTCAAAGAACCCTTGAGCTGTCGGTGGAGCCTTTCCACCAACCCATTTGCAGCTGGGTGGTATTCGGATGCAGGTTGTTCCCAAAAGTTTGGTCAACTCCGCAAAGAGTCGAGATTCGAATTGACGGCCGCGGTCAGTGGTGATCGTGTCGGGCGCTCCGAACACTGCAAGGTTTCGGAATGATTAAAATCAAAAGATGGACTACTTATTGCTGAATAACACTTGCACTACACATACATATTTGGTTCAAACATTCTGTTAGTGTAATACTCTAAAAAAGATGGAATTCAAAGAGCAATCCCATCCAGACCTGACTTCTGCTAGGATATTCTTCCCGAGAAAGCTAACAAAGTTTTTTTTCCTCCAATTTTACCAGAACACAGCAGTCTCATTAAAATATACATCTATTATAGATTGGTTACATACTGTGATAGTGTTGACACCTCTGCTGCATGTGCACCAGCATGCATGGGAGGGAATGTTGCTGCTGTTGTTGTTCTTATTGTTCCCATATCTTTATTTTAAAGAAAGAAAAAAGGTAAAAAGATAGAAGACTGTAAATTGATAAAAAAGCCAAGTCCATTATGGTTTATGTCAGGAAAGCACATATATAATCAGATTAAGGCTGGTCTTAAAGTCCAGTTTGGTGACATCGGTAATAATATTTCTGTAATGCACTTAGAGACATCGTAGATGTATTAAGCAGTATTATACCCAGAATATTCTTCTTACAATTATCTATTGTAGTACAAAATATAGGAAAAGAAATATATCTGTTGATATTTATTGCGTATTGTTTTTGTGATACTCTGCGGGTTACATATTATATTTCTCCGTATTAAATAGGGTAGGGGAAACCTAGGTACGGGTTGACACTTACACATCCAAATCAGTTATACAGAAAATCAAGATCTCAGGCATGAGTGATAATAATATTAATAATGATGATGATAATGATAACAACAACAACGATAATAATAACAATAATGATGATAATGATAATAGTTATGATACACAAAGAATTACACAGAGTATATACATGTATGTACCATCATATCGCAAGTAAAATTTCATCGAAGTAGGGTCAGAGAGAGACTCTTTTTGATTCAAGGTGAATTTGAGAAGCTTTTGGCACTCCTCCAGCTCGAGTGGCTTCACTTCAAAGGAGAATTGTTTCCTGTCAAGGAGGTAGATCTCCCTTTCACCTAGCCTCTATTTTAAAAGAAGAAAGAATTCAAGGATATTATTCATTTTAAAATTTATTGCCATTAAAAAAGCAACTTTAATGTATGGTAAAGCATGTAGTTAAAAATTTGGATCCGGGCTAACTCGGACCCAGGGACAACTCGGGCCTACTGCAAAAACGGGGCTGGATTGTCCCCGACATGATTCATCGATCGAGATATACCAATGTGTATATGTCTGTGCTCATTGCTTGTTTATATAACCCTTTCTGACCAAAAATGTTAATGGAATTATTGTATGAAAAAATGATTACCGGTATGGAGATAAAAGTGACATTTCAGACCTTGAATTCACGGCTCGTAATCTGCGCGGCCTCTCAGTACTGCCCAAGTGCAACAGCCAGAGCTAAGTCAAGCCCGACGTTCCTGGCGGGGGAATGGAAGGAAAAGGCCTCCTCCCTTGTGACTAACCTTAACCCTTACCCTAAAACTATTAACCCTTACGCTAACCCTATGGTCAGAAAGGGTATTACGAATGAGTAATGAGCAAACGCAGACCCATTGGCCGTTTTTGCAGCGGGCTGAGTTGTCTCCGGGTCCAAGTTAGCCAGACTGCAAAATGATATACCGGTACCTTAATTACTGTAAGAATCTTTTCTTATCCCATCACCTGATTGGTTGAAAGTGAAGTCGTCAGGGTGTTTTTAACTTGGCTGCAAAAATTTGCTGCGATGCCCATTGGTTTACATGTAAAATATTGCTTTGTGCGAGCTCGAGCGCGGATATGATAATCGCAGTGTGATACTTGTTTCGATAGGCTCTTGCGGACGTTACATCCTCCTATGACGTACCTCTCGGCGCGGCGCACCAAGGGTTTATAGCAGGATGTAACTCCCCTTGAGCCTATAGAAACAACTCTGCCTCTCATAGCAGTCAATACTACACCATGCACTTAAATAAAACACCCATTTTCAAATGGTATATAAATCGCATAATCATGCATGGACAAGCAGGAATTAAAAATAAGAAGGCGAGAGAAAGATAGAGAGGGACAAAAGGGCGAAAGGCATTGAAATGCCCTGTCTGTTGGTCCCTCTTGAATCACTTTTCTTAGTTCTGTGATTTAAAGTAGGCAAAGTCAATGTCAATTACACATGTTTATGAAAATAAAATTGAAATCACGGATAAGAATTTACTAAATATTTTTTTATAGCAAAAGAATAAAATTAAGCAGAAATGAGTAAAAACTCGAAGTACACTGGACATAACAAACGATATATGAGAGTTGAGTTTTGACCCAGTGTAACTGTGCCCAGACTGTTTTCTACTAACTTCATTACGTTCTCTAAATATCCTGTTTTTTAAAAACCATTTACAGGGGAAATTCGGTATAACGAGACCGTAAGGACCAACTGACTTTCCTTGATTATCCAATATCTCATTACATTAGAACGTACATAAGAATGCACATATTGGACTGTATGACCATGTACCTGTACAATAATGATCAAACCAAGTTGTTTCTGCTCTTATAAAGGCTATATTTAATCATCAACAATGCCATTTGGTGATCTTCTGAATTTATTTGTTAATTAAATGTTGAATCCTATCGGCGAAGGCATTCAATGTATTATATTTAAAAAGTTAAATTTTGATGAACAGTTGCATCTTCTCCATCTCAATCACGCAATGTTCATTTTTGTGGGGGGGGGGGGGGTAGAAATGGCAAGACATAAAATGAGATCCTTGCAATTCATTTATTTATCCATACCTCTAGCTTTCAAATACAGAACATACCTGCTCATCAATTACCTTTTCCTTTTCCTTTAGGCCCTCAAACAACTTGATAATGATATCTCCATGCTTCCATTCTATGAACATTTGCTGGGTCGGATGGAGCTCTGTGTACTTTTTCATTTCTTTATCTATTTTCTGTTAGAGGAAAAACAAATTATATATGGTCAAGAAGATCTCTCTCTCTCTATGTACCGTATGTATATATACATGTATTATTTTCACTCCAAAGTAGAATATATACCAACTTGGTACATTAACCGGACGTATATATATTTTACTTAAAGCGCTTCATTAGATAGACATTTGGAGTGAAAAAACTTTAAGGCCTCCCAAGAAAGAAAAGGTTTCATCATTAGGCATTAGTTTCATAAGTTTTATTGTCTTGAATTTATGGTTTTAATTTATTTGACACCAATGTTGAAAAATCCCTTTGAAGGTCAGTTTTAGGTAATCGTTTGAATTTAATGATTAGCTGGCAATATGATCTTTAACGCACTATCAATGACAATGAGATTAGTTTTTAATAGTAAAATTATATTTTATCACGTGACCACCAATGACCAATCAGGTATTGAGAAAAGTCATTAATATTCATGTTAACATATGTATACAGATGTATACAAATATATATAATTTCAGTGGTAAATCCAGGGAACAAATTGAGTATATATATAGCCCCCAGCCGCTAATTCAACCACAAAAAGAAGCTGACTTTGGTTTCTTTCTTTTCAAAGAATTTTAGGGGGAAAACAAATTATAACCTCATTTTTAATTATCATTTTTGCATGTTCAAAATTTTTTGTAGACTATCTGCCAACAAATGTAACAATATGTTTGTTTTTGCTTCTGTTTTTTGGGGGCTTCTTGGTAAATTTTTGATTCCGCCAAATCCTAACCCCCATCCATAAATTATCTACCGATGCCCCAACGCCCTAATCTATGTCTCACATCATTAACATCCGGGAGATCGTCATAGATGCAAAGAAACACACGGTGGGAGAGCTCTTTCCTAACAGGTGGTCGTACATATGGCGTGCAGTTGACCCTCTTTCCAACAAAGTACCGAGTAAATACTGCCACAATCCACCAATCGGAGAAATGATCTACATAGAGATCCAAGTCTTTTACTCTGACATCACAACGTGGGTAACTGCTGGTGGATGCAGGAATTCTTTCAAAAGATTTTGAGTCTATAAAAACAAGATTTATAACAGAAATATTTGTTTTACTTGCACATTATTAGATTTTTCTTTTAATTTGACAAACGCAAAATTATTATTGAATCTGGTAGTATAAATATATATCATCTAACAATTATTGTGAGTCAGCATATAGATATCTCTGCATCAACTTTTACAATGAAAACGAACCAAGGTCATCAGACCATTACTCTTTCCTTTCCTATTTCCTGTTTGGTGGGATGTGCCCCCCCATTATCCACTGGTCCATAAATTAGTTATCACTAAGCCTTCTGAATTAAATCGAATCAAAGGAAGCTGAAAGTGACAGGTATTTACCTATTTTGAGGTTTCACAAAACTTTTACTTATATTCAATGTTATATTTCCATGTAAAATATGGTGTTTGTTAGATGAAAAAGAAAGTTAAGCTGTGGCAAAGGTTATATGATACATCGACAATCACTCTGAATCAATTTCCCACACTAATCGAATCCTTAATTTCAACCCTGGACCCGACACTATACCTAACCCTAGCTCTAGAACTAACCTGCAACCCACTTGCAACCCTAACCCTTTACCTTTGAAGAAATAAAGCCCAGAGCAATTGTCACAGAGAACATGTCGGGTCACTGCTAAAAGTGTTGATCTAGTAGATACGTCATCGGACAGTGAATGGATCATACATTATTTGTGGTTCGAGCCCTGCCATGGCACCAACGTCCTTTGGCAAGACATTAATCTGCATATACCACTCTACCCAGGTGATGTAAATGGATATCCGGTAGGAAGAAATTCCTCAAATGCCATAGCGCCTTATCAGTGCACTCATTTAATGCCAGGATAATATAGTACTGTGCTTAGAAACAAAGGCATTCAGCACAATATACATTAAACATTTATTTTATTATTTTCAAATCCTCCTGACCTTTCTTACGCGTGTAGAAGATGATTTCTGCACGTCTTGGATTGGAGAAATGGGCATCATGGTCCAATGTGACCTTGATAGGTTTGCTCAGCTTGGCTCTAGAAGGCGAGAATCTGATGCCACATGATATTACTGCTTCATTATCTTGGAGGGTAAGTTCTTGAGGACAGTCAGTCAGAAAATCCCAGTGGACTTGGTTGCCATCTAAAATATAGAGGTTGATAGGATGTACAATTATTTTCCTTTTCGCAAATGTAAAAGATTGCATAATCTTCATGACTATAGCAGGTTCGCAAGATTTGTACAATGATCACAACCACCGTCATCATCAATACTACACTTGATCACCATCACCATTAACATCATCACCACCATAGCCATAGCCATCACCATCATCATCATCACCACCATAGCCATCACCATCATCATCATCACCACCAACACCAACATCGTTATCATCACCATCATCATCTACCACCACTACCCTAATTATCATCATCATCTTCATCCTTTGATCATACACACCCATGTGAGTGCGTGACTTTGTGCAGGCATATATTCCTGCTATATATTTTAAAACAAAATTACATAATTCCAGGTGGCTGCAAGCATGCATTATTTTTTCTGCAGGTTGGCAAATTGCTAGCATGCGAGTCGGCTGATTTTTTGAGGGAGAATTAAGAGGTATATATTTGTTTCTTGTGTCACTTTCAAACTAAAATTTGTATATTCCCTCTCAGACTCCCTACATCTGACACTTTTGTAGTGAATTTACACTTACCGTCTGTTGTGTCGAGGTGCAGCCATCTTGATTCTTGGCTGTGAATAAAACATACACATCACCATTAAACTCCAAGTCGGTCGTTATCATTTTGATTCTTGTGTTAGCAACATTACATTGGCGACGTAAATGTTGAGTATCACTCTAACCGCTTCTCCACCATTTTAGGGGGGCACCAGGAGACCCTCTGGTGCCATGGGAACATTTTTCTAACTACCTTGTTGAGAGCTGTTTGGACAGCGACGTTTTACCCGACACACGCCTCACAGCGATCCTGCTCCATTGCCTCGGAGCAGTACATAAAGCACTCACCTTCTCAACAGTGATTACATTATGAAACTTTACATTTTTTCCAAATTTCTCAAAGAGAGAAAAAACAAAATTCCCCTTATTCATAACAAATTGTGTGAATCATTGTAGAGATAGTAGCACTGATCTTGAGATTACATTGGGAACAAAATTAAGAAGCAATTGAAAAGGCTGATTATGTAATACATACAAATCAATGTATATTGTGAGGTTTTGGAATGATCAAAGTCAAAAGATGGACTATTCTTGCTGAATATTTGGTTCAAACTTTCTGTTAGTGTAATACTGCAAAGAAGATGGAATTCGAAGAGCAATCCCATCCAGACCTGACATTTGCTGCTGCTGGTGCTTGTGAACCAGCATGCATGGGAGGGAACATTGCTTCTGCTGATTGTAAACTGGCACGTATGGGAGGGAATGTTGCTGATGCTGCTTGCGGACTGGCATACATGGAAGGGAATGTTGTTGCTGCTGTCGTTGCTGCTGCTGTTGTTGTTGCTGTTGTTGTTGTTTTCCTCATATCTTTATTTCAAAGAAAGAGAAAAGATAAAAAGATGAAAAGATAGAAGATTGTAAATTCGTAAATTCATTAAAGGCCAAGTTCATTATGGTTTATGTTAGGAATATCATACTTGGGCTGGTCTTAAAGTCCAGATTTGATGACATGGGTATTAATATTTTTGTAATGCGCTTAGAGACATATCATAGATGTATTATTAAAGTATAAATACCCAGAATACCCTTCTATTATTAATTGAAAGAAATATATTGCTGATATTTACTGCTTTTTGTTTAAAAGACACTATGTTGGTTCCATTTCATTTCTCTATTTAAATAGGGTAGAGGAAATCCAGGTACGGGTTGACACCTGCACATCCCAATCAGTTATACAGGGAATTGAGATCCCAGGCATGAGTAATAGTAATAATAATAGTATTCTGTCATAATCTCAATGCCTGCATGCACCTTGCTTGTCGTGCCTGTCACGCTCATTTTTTTGCCCCCCCCCCCCCGCCCCCATCAAGATGAAATATGCTGAATGTTTCAGGGTTCATGAAAGCACCAAGAAATAATTTTAGGAGAGTGAAATAAAAATAGTATCACAAGAGACGTCGGGCGGGGAGCCCCGGCACAAATAATTGTATCATATGATTTCAAAATAAATAATACTTGCCTCTGTATTTAAGGGAAAACTTACCACATGATAAACTATATGCATCAATATAAGCATCTTCTAAAGAGCAAATGCATAAAAATGTGAGGATTGTAAGTCCATTCTGTCACGCTGGAGTTACCCATACTAATAAATGGAAAATTTTATGGAGCAGATAAGACCTTTGACCTACATACTCGGAAATTGCACTTAGGCTGTGTTTTGATACCATGTACCTTCATATCAAATTTCATTAAAATTTGTCAAACATTACTAAAGTTATCGATCGGAAACCAGACGTGTAATTTTTGGCATATTTAATAAACTATGACCTTTGACCTACATACTCGGAAATTGAACTTAGGCTGTGTTTTGATATCATGTACCTTCATATCAATTTCATTAAAATCCGTCAAACATTACTAAAGTTATCGATCGGAAACCAAATTTGTTACGGACGTACGCACGCACGGACGGACGGCATTGTTCTAATCCCCTCCGCCTTGGTCGGCGAGGGGATAATTATAATGATGGCATTAGTGATAACAATGTTATTATGGCATTGGGGGGATGTCCGGTACCGCTCAATATAGGGAACACTCAGAAGTTTTAAAGAGGCCATTAACCTTTGTTTTATTCTTTTCAGTACAGATGTTTCTTGATAACCATCTGCTTGATAGCCACTGTTTCCACGTTCAATATAAGAGAGTACATGATATCTGCAATAATAACTTGGGATACCTCTATGGTTAATATGTTTCAATTCAAGATCAACCTATAGGAATTTGTCATTTTCAACACTTTCATGAAAATCTTACTCTCCATCAGTTCTTACACAATAAAATAAGCTTTCTATCTTCAAATAACAATGAGCAAAATTTCTTTCCATGTACAATATTATGGTCTATTCATATTCTTTTAATCAGTTATAGCCCCAGAAGATGGGTAAAACCACAGGAATGCCATCATAAAAGCCTTGGGCCTTCTAATATTGCTCACAAATGCATTATTGTACTTTGGAACCAAGCCAACTTTCAACTAAAATCCCCAAATCACAAATGGGACATCAGGGCAAATAGAACTTCAGAGACTTACAAATAACAAAGTCCATGTTTAATCTTGTTGAATCATAAAATCAGTTCATGATATTAAGAAGTTTAATTGAAATGAAAGAAATATATTTAGAAAATCATCAAATTTTTCATTTCATTCATTTCAAGAAAAATATGTGAGAGAATAAAAGCATGTTCTTGTGCATGAGAAATACATGTACAAATAATCAATCTAAATACATACATTCAGAAAACAATGACATGAAGAGACCACATTTAAAAGAGAAAGTAGAGACAGACAGATACATCTAAAGTAAAGAAATCTAGAGTCCATCAGTACCGTATACTGCCTTTAAGCTACCAGCATTGGACATATTTTTTTCCATGATCTTCACAATGTCCCATCGCTGTCCTTTGACTGCCCATTCATATAGCTTGCCTACTGTTGCTTCATTGCAGGTTCGCCATGTCTGTAACACCTCCATACCTGGGAGTTCCTTCTTTGCAAAGAGTTCTATTGACTCAGAGCACCCAATATCACTTGCCAAGCATCTCCAGTCATGCACATCTATCAATAAAAGATAATATTATATCAATGATGAATAGAAACTACAGGCTGACATTGTCTCACTGAAACTTTGTTTATGGCCAGTATCTAGCTAGCTGCATGGTCACTTCAGTGCATTATTCATTGGAATTAACTTTCACTGAACTGCAAGGCTCCTCCCCTAGAATCAGAAGATGCTTTCTTTGAAATTATACATCTCTGTCAACATCAACTTAATTCAAATCTAACATACTATATCATATACAGTAGGCTTGCGGGTGCACCATGTGAGCGAGAGGGAGGATTGAGGAGTCCTGAAAAGGACTCTCGGTAATCTTTCTTGATTACACAGCATCGAATGGGATAACAGTCATCTCATCTCCATAATGAAGCACTGGCATACACGCCGAATCCAAGAAGCCATCAAAATTCACCGCCACAACACCGTGCCCCAAGACTCAGGATTATACATCAATGGCAACTGGAAACCCCTCATCAACAAGTAGCCGGTCACTCCTCCCCCACCACCACCTCCACCACCCCCTTCACCACCTCCACAGACACCCGTACATCTGTAAAGCGCTTTGTGAGGGCCTCCGGTCCTGAAAAGCGCTATATAAGAACGAGCTATTATTATTATTATTATTACATCAACCATCGCCACCCGCCGAACCCTCAAAGCAGCCGCCAGCTTCACAGCTAATATGCACAGCCGACTACAACGCTTCCTACGTCGGGGACACACACAGCGTCTCACAGACAGCACTCCCCACTCATGGATTTAAAACTCCCCCAAGTCCCCAACCCGTAGACTCCAGCCCAGACGGACAGCCAGACGGACAAGCAGACCAAACGGTCATGTATTTTTCCCCGACGTCCGCACCCCGGTGACTTAAGCTCACGCACGCCAGCTTTTCTCCACTCCTGACGACGTATAGTCAACCTGTTTGAAA
The DNA here is from genome assembly GCA_035222895.1 of Strongylocentrotus droebachiensis. Taxonomy (NCBI): domain Eukaryota; kingdom Metazoa; phylum Echinodermata; class Echinoidea; order Camarodonta; family Strongylocentrotidae; genus Strongylocentrotus; species Strongylocentrotus droebachiensis. The sequence continues at coordinate 436,748 of JAVYIG010000021.1, forward strand.
CGTCGAACCACTCCCACCACTCATCCTCTCCAAGTACTATAGTTCTCCTTAGAACTATTAAGCTAAGAAAGATAACCAACAGTCTTTTTCAAGACTATACCAACAGTCCTTTTCAGGACTACAAACCCTCAAGAAAGATTACCAAGAGTCCTTTTCAGGACTCCTCAATCCTCCCTCTCTCTCACATGGTGCACCCGCAAGCCTACTGTATATCTACATCACCATGCAAGCCGATACTAACAAGCAGCATACTGTATCATATTTATCATATTCACATGATAGTCAATAAAAGTCTCAACTTCTAAATCGGCAAGCATTTATATTTTTCGTCCTGTTTTGTTTGTTTTTGTTTTGCATTTTGTTCTATGACAGGAAGAATCAAAAGGAGCCAATCACTAAGTGTCGGAAATTGTTAACATTGTATCTATATATTAAACACAGACGCCATTCAAGACTCCCAAGTAAAATCTACAATACTGAGAGCTACATTTTACTGTATGAGACACTGTGAATTTTGAAAATCACTACGATACTCCCAAGATGTAAACCAAAACTCTTGTCATGTAATGAAATCAAGTCTCTTTCGTATCCTCATTTCATCTACATCTTCAAGCAAAAAATTTATGCGAAACCTAAATGTAAAATATCTTTGACATATTTTTATGAGCTGACTTTGTAGGCAGATAAAACCTTGTGTACAGAGTTTTATACAGACATGTTTTATCATAAGGGAACTTATATAATACCTACCATTTGGTTGTGACTTGGACAGTTCTATTCCAATGTCTCTTTGAGTTCTGTAGCTCAGATCACGAATGTAGATCTTCTCATCCATGCTGGGGCCTACAAGAAAAGTCATACATAGTTTAAGAGAAAAGAGTAATGGAATGACAATGTGGTATCATTATTTGCATGTAGTAAAATGATTAAAATCACATTATTAAGACAATTCAATGAGTTCTCTTGAACAAATTCATGAAGGGTAATGTGGGTTACTTCACAGAAATTGTTGTATATCTGACCCAATAACATGTACATGGTGTAATGAATTACACCTCACACAGATATATTCCAGGATTATACATCGCTACAGGCATACGGTGGGCATGTTGAGGAGGGTCCCCGTCAAAAATACTATGAAGAGTTAAAACTTTAACTATAATATAACACATATTTTATCATATATAGCTTGAAAGAAGAAATAATTTAAGTTGATGTTCTTCATACAATGTACTAGCATGAACACATTAATAATCAATTCTAAATGATTTTGGATTGAATGGACCCTATTAAAAGATTAAGCTGCTCACATTTGACCAAGATTTTAGGGAAGAATACTGCTTACAGAGAGAACGATTGTGAAATGGGTTCTCTCGATCTTCCAGTCTATCTGGGAATATTGTGAGTTTAAATGCAAATATCTTATGCCATTTCCTTACTTTCTTCTAAAAGGTGTAATTAAAAGTAGTGCTGTAGTTAAATGTTTAACCGCCCGGTATCCGGCCACCCATGGCACTATCCATTTTCGAGTGGACCGTTTCGTTTTCCTGTTTTTTTAATTTTAATTTTTGTTTAGTTTCGATTTATGCCCCTCCACCTGGCACTATACCTGGCAATGTCTCCCAGCTCAGCAATTGGTGTGTTAAATCACCACTCGGAAACTAGAACAACACCCCAATTTGTCTGTCATCTTGGTTTGAAAGTAATCTTTGTAATAGATCTCAATATGTAGTTTATAATAAAAATTCCTCAAATTTTTCTTCTATTACACACGGCGTATCACAAGGTTCTATCCTAGGTCCTCTGTTTTTAATTTGCATTAATGATCTTACACATTCTTCTAAAAACGACATTGTTACTATTATTTGTGACAAGTTCACAAGCACAAATCAGCGCCTTCAACTGCACCTTGCAGTTAAATGAAAGTCCTTTCCCCGCGTGGGTTTTTTAACATGGACCTGTCTTGCTGCCAACAGAATCGGCCCCCCCCCAAATTAAATCGTTTAACCAAAAACCGTCCGGTTTTGACTGGCGGTTATACGGAATTGGAGATATCCGTGATGTCACAACACTAATAACAATTTTGAGGTAAAGCTTCTATCTTAAATGACATTTTGAGATTTTAATTATTTAGAATAGTAGTAATGAAATATTCTTACTCACCTATTGCTCCACTGTGTAGGTAGGATATGAGAACTTTGCGTATATCTTTCCTATTCAATTTGCGCAGCATCTTGCCAAGTATCATCATAATTGAGGACTGGTCCATGCTCTGTGTTTCTGATATTCTTCTTGCCAATTCATTGAGAACATGTATTGCTTTCCATGCCCCGCATGCCTGCCATAAGAGAGGGTAATATCAATTTAATAAGAACATAATTGTATTGCCTGCCCCACAGGTCGACCACAAAGAAAGAGTAATAGCCATTTATTAAGAACATTGTATTGCCTGCCCCTCTTGCCTATATTGATAATACAATCAACTGCTTTATAACCAAATCTTTTATAAGGACTTCAGAGTTTTTAAGTCTGGAATTATAAAGCTACTTGAGAGGGTTCAGGGCCAACAAAATACTCATGTTTCTTTATGTAATAAGAATACTCCCTCTAGAGGCCTCTAGTGTGGGTTGCTCTGCTTTAAAAAAAAAGAAATCATGAAACCCAACATACTACCAAAATGGTGGCAAAATGAATATTTTCTGTACTGCGGATCTTACATTATTATTTCTTAATCATGTATTTCCTAGTTGATATCTTTGATCAATTTGTATGATGCCTATAATGATTTACTGACCAGTACATTGAATATAACGTAATCCATCACAACCATCATTTACACCAATATCATTCATATAATTTAAAAAAATAGTCTTTACCTTCAAGAATTCTTCTCTCTGAGAATCATTGTGAAAGAGATTTCTCCTGGAGATTTTTTTGAGTTGATCACTGGTAAAATTGTCACATTCAGTGAGCTCCTGGTCTAAGTCTTCTAGACATGTAGGGTGTCTCAGATGAGGCCATAGTATGACATGAAGGGGTGATGCACTAGAAGGGCAAGCTGGAGCTATCGCGATCAAAGGAGATTAAAAAAAAACTTGTACAGGTTAGTCTCATATCACACAGATAGCAAAAATTAAACTTTTAACTATAAAATTGGGTTGTCAAAGCTTATGGACCCTGCATGAAACGAATTATGTCTCACCTGGTTATTATGGGAATCTAACACCATTCAGGTATTCATCCAATAACAGGTATTATAAATCACAATAAAAAGATTACAATCAACAGGTCTTTATATCATGTATGCAACAACTTTAACAGATTACAGCACTTAGAACCAGAGCAGAGACATTCTATGACCTCAACACACAGCAAAACTAACATTTGACTCTTTCTAGAAGAAGGTTAGAATTTTGCACCCATGAAGAGTTTGACAAAGATAAGCCAAGTGAACAAAGACATAATGCACATAAAAATATTACTTCACTGAGTTCATACTAGACCTAATAGATTAAGCCCTTTAAATATATTACCACTATACTGCCATTTTGTTTATCGTCTGTTAGGAGCCAGACTGTACTTGTTTATTTCTATTAACCCCCATCTGACTCCAGAGTGACCATACTTATTAAAGCAACCAGTCATTGACATATGGGACAAAAATAAAATTTGTTAAATGTCTATCAAGCAAAGTTTCAACAAGGCTTATATATTCACTCAGATAGGTGGTATAAACCTAAACCATGATTATCATACATGTAGATCCCATTTAAGACAGAGTTGCACATTTAAAGCACTGCTCATCTAAACGTGTATGAAAAATGTTTTACATAGACTTTTAAAAAAAAAGACACAACTTTAATCAACCGTCAGACATGTGTTATAAATTTTACATGTACTGGTAGTGGTTTTTAATGTGTTATTCTAAAAAGTTGTTTGAGGGTTCTCAAGGCCAATCTCATAAATTATATCTCTCACTAATAGAAATGGAAATAGTCAAGCCCATAAGCATCAATTACTAATTCCCAATCTATTCCCTTTCCACCAAATAACTTTAATCTATAACGCATAAACAAAACAACAATGTAAGAAATGTTGGGTTATATTCGTCTTACAAACACATACTTACGGCTGGAAGGTGCATCAGCAGCATCAAATTGAACTTCTTCTTCACTGTCTGGAGCCAAAGGTGATACTAGAGGACGGAGGTGAAAAATGAAACGCCCAGATAAACACAGATAACAAAAATTGATTTATTAATTCTCATATTAAGTTGTGAAAAATATAATCCTAGTCTACTGACCTAAATTGACCTTTGACCTTGACTTTGTGACCTAAAATTTGTGTCATATGATTTGTGATACTTGATAACCCTTGGGTACAAGTTTTACGGAATAGGAATTTATATTTTCAAAATTTTAACCCAATGCCACAACATAGTCTAAGTTTGATGACCGGAAATGACCTTTGACTTTGACTTAGTGACCTGAAATTCTACTCACATGATTGGGGATACTTGATAACTCTGTAGTCTAAGTTTCATTGAATAATAGATTATACTTTCAAAATTATACTAAAAATTCTTTTGGATGATGATGCCAAAACATAGTCTAAGTTTGTTGACCTTAAATGACCTTTGACCATGTGACCTGAAATTCTCCTCACATGAATGGGGATACTTGATAACAATTTACTCCAAGTTTCATTGCATAAGAACTTGTATATTCAAAAACTTTTTAGTGTTGACGCTGCCACCGTCGCCGTCGCTGCCACTGCCGCCGCCACCAGAAAAGCAGCGCCTATATGTCTCGCTTTTTGCTACGCAGGCGAGACAAAAAATGTTTTGTTCAATAAGGTGAAATTTTTTATTTGAAATTGGATCTGGCTTTCCATAACAATTTATTAAAGAAACAGAAGTTACCATGTACAGATGTACACCAAATTTGCTTCTATGTACTTGTAGACTAAATACCTTCACAGATTACCGGTAATCAATAATACTCACAGACATTACAATTTCATTAACATAGAGAATAAGAAAATATATATTGCCTATATCGGGTTGTCAAACAATACAACTAAAAAAACACTATGGTACATGAATAGCTGTTGTATCTGTACATATTATTTGTTTAAAGTTGCACTTGCAATCAATTTTGAAGAAAGTCAATCCTCAACCTTCTGATATAAATACATAATATATTTAGGTGGTTTATGGTAACATTGATTTCAATCAGAAAATGTGTTTCTGAAGATTCAAATGTTACCATAAAATAAGTAATGGGCCAGGGACCGGGAGTTATGGGAAGTTATTGATATGGAGGCTTAAATGAGTATCTTACCTGGTGGAGGCACTGGATCGTCAAGTTGACCTTCACACACAAAAAAAAGGATCAAAATGTTTGAACGTAATTCAATGGGAAGTGGCAAAAATATGCTTTTGGTCAGAAAGTAGAAGTTAATCATAGTATTTGAAAGATTATGAGTGTTTGAACACACCAATTACAAAACAACAGCAAATTCACAGGTAAGTATAGTGTTTCTAAGAGAAAATTATTATTAATTGTTTTAAGCCTACTTTTACTAACTCAATATTCACTACTACATCCATATGCTTTTGTATGAAAGTGCACATTTAAACACAGAGATAAAAACACAATTTGGCCTTATCCTAACATTCTGCAATGGTTATGCGCATACATATATTGTCTTAGCCTTTGCATATTTAAATGTGTATACACTTTTGATTATTTTCTTTCAAACTATTAGATATAGACAAATATCACATAATTATCCAGGTACTTTTTTGCAAACCATGATATATTGTTTTAAAATCTCATGGTTATCCACCTACTTTTGTGCAAAGTGTAAGATATACCAATTTTCTGGTGAGCAAAAGACCCTTCACCTTCATACAAACAAAATTGTTGTATATTGAATGTAAAATTACTGAAATATTTAAATTTAAAAATTGTGAAGTACTGTGAGTTTGTTTCCAATGAAGATGTTTTTGCCTATTAAACTGACTATAAAGCATGGAATGAAAACTCAAAATTGGACCACTGAAAATTCATGTAGTAAATAATCACAAGTCAACGCAAAGCGTAGCATCCCCTTGGGGGTACAAATGGCATATATACGTCAGAACAAGTACCTCCATTGGACTTCAATTTTTTTATTTGATTAGTTACCAACAGCAATACATTTCATACATTTCATACACTAATTTACATATACAGGAAGAGAAACTGTTGGTTGGTAAAAGTAAAAGGGGCCAGATAATAGCACATGTGCTAGTCGAGCCTAACCCCTTAAACAGCTAAACAAAGTATTTTGTTACAAATCAGTTTAGAGAACGTAATGAGCTATGACCTTTCACCTTTGACCTACATACTCAGAAATCGAACTTAGGCTGTACATGTATTTTGATACCATGTACCTTCATATTAAATTTCATTAAAATTTGTCAAACATTACTCAAGTTATCAAATGAAAACCAGATTTGCATATTTAATGAGCTATGACATACATACTCCAAAATCAGATTTAGGCTGTGTTCTGATACCATGAACCTTTATATCAAATTTCATTAAAATTTGTCAAACAATACTAAAGTTATGGATCGGAAACCAGATTTGCATATTTAATGAGCTATGACCTTTGACCTACATACTCCGAAATCGAACTTAGCCTGTATTTTGATATCATGTACCTTCATATCAAATTTCATTAAAATTTGTCAAACATTACTGAAGTTATCGATCAGAAACCAGATGTGTATTTTTCGCACATTTAATGAGCTATGGCCTTTGACCTACATACTCCAAAATCGAACTTAGCTTGTATTTTGATATCATGTATCTTCATATCAAATTTCATTAAAATCCGTCAAACATTACTGAAGTTAGCGATTGGAAACCAACTTGTTACGGACGCACGGAAGGAGGGACGGACGGCAGCGTTACTATATCCCCTCCGACTTCGTCGACGAGGGGATAATTAATCATAGAGAGCATAACAACACATGAAATGAATCAATTACTAAAAATATACACCGTTGGTCAAAAAGGTGGAATAATTTTTTTACCCCAATTTATGGAATGATTTTGACAAATGATTTATTCCGAATAGATCTAGATAATAGTATACATTCTCAGATTTTATTGAATAATAATTTGCGAGTGTTTCTTTTGCGTGACTGCTAAAGCACGAGTGTGCTACTATGCTTATCAACTAGGGGACCTACGTCCTTACGTCATAACTGACAGTAATGAGGATTAATTCCTCACAAAAGGGCACTAATATAGCACATCGACACTGTTTGGATCCTGGGATCCACTGCTTTACCACTGAATCATGACTGTACGCAGCGGAAGATAGGGTAGGGGGCACCCCCACAAATTAAAAAAACAAAGAAAATGCAATAAATTATCAATAATTCATTGCATTTTCCCCCGATCCCCAACCAGAAAAATTCCTCTGTACGGTCATGCATTATGGTTCAAGGCCAGGACACACAGAGGAATTTTCCCTCAAAGAAGAGCCCAGAAAGAACCGATGCTAGTAGTATCATGGTCTCATGCAGGCCTCACCCTCCAGGAGGGTCGCAGGGCCAGCAGCCTGGAAGGTTCCGACAGCACATCCGGAAATGGAACCTTGGACACAGGGGAGAAAGATTCCCTGGTATACAAGGAAGAGCTGGACGCCCACACGAAAGACCTTTGGTCCTGACCAAGTACCAATTAAATGCACTCACCAGGCACCAGGCTTAGTCCTCCTCAATTTCTCAATTGTTTCTCATTTTTCGAAAGAGCATACAAAAAAATGTCCAAATGTCGAAAACCAATTGAATATGTTAAGTATTGGCTGAGATATGACCATCTGAATAAATAGATTTCCTATAGGAACTCAGTGTTATTTTGTTCTGGTTCATAACATTACAAAACAGAGCGAAAGAATGGAAGGGGGGGGGGGGAATACCAACAATATGAACAGACTGAACTAATCAACTCAATCATTTGCTGAGTGTTTGATAATATCACCCACCGGTGACTATACTCAAATGCTTGGAAGTCCATATTTCCAAGCTAAGTATGAGGAAGAAAAATAAGAATGATTTCAATATAATCACTTCAACCATTAAAGTTCAAGGTAAAATCTATGTAATTAAAACAGTTTTTCTATTCGCATTCAATCAAATGTAGAGAGTATCATGAATACATAAAAGAAGGTGTCAAATCCCTAGGAGCAGCTTGTGTTGAGTTAAAATACAGTACACGCCGAAAATCTTTACGATTTGATTGCTTGTTGCAGGGGCGTAAATCCGTACCGAGGGGTAGGGGGATGATCGGCGATAGCCATCACATACTAGCACGAGCACACGCGCGCCGACACTAATTTACGCAATCGCGCACGCACAAACACACAACACACAAACGAACTCTGTTTCCCCCTCTCGCGCGGAAGCCTTGACGTTTCCTTTAATTATTAGAGAAAACAGACGACTGGTTGACGTGTTCTCGACGCTTGATTCTCGTCTGAATTCAGTTTCCCATTTCCGCGCGAAGCGCGAAAAGCTTAGACGTGTGATTTAATTATTATAGAAAGAAGACGATTCGTTGCACCGTTTTCGACTCTTAAAAGGCCCTATTTATCTGAATTCAGTTTCCCTCTCTCGCGCGAAAGCCTTGACGTTTCATTAAATTATTAGAGAAAGCAGACGATTCGCTGTACCGTTTTCGACTCTTAATAAGCCCTATTTATCTTAATTCAGTTTCCCCCTCGCACGAAAGTCTTGACGTTTCCTTTAATTATTAGAGAAAGCAGATGATTGGGTGTACTGTTCTCGACTCTTAATTCTCGTCTGAATTCAGTTTCCCCTTCCCGCGCGAAAAGCTTAGACGTTTGATTTAATTATTATAGAAAGAAGACGATTCGTTGCACCGTTTTCGACTCTTAATCCCTATTTATCTGAATTCAGTTTCCCCCTCTCGCACAAAGCGCGGAAGCCTTGACGTTTCCTTAAATTATCAGAGAAAGCAGACGATTGGGTGTACTGTTCTCGACTCTTAATTCTCGTCTGAATTCATTTTCCTCTTCCCGCGCGAAAAGCTTAGACGTTTGATTTAAATATTATAGAAAGAAGACGATTCGTTGCCCCGTTTTCGACTCTTATTAAGCCCTATTTATCTGAATTCAATTCAATTCATTCAATATAAACAAAAAATTAATTCATTCATAGACCTACACAAACATCACATGCATTGCAGCCCTTAAATATCATCCCCTCGTCCCTTAAGTTTTAGGTGTGAACAAATGACAACCACCGAGTAGGACTTGGGCAATGCAACAGTTACCGTATTATTTATCACTCTCAATCAGATGCGTTCACAGTTTTCCCACCTCTTAAAAAATGTTTCTGGAATTCATATATTGATACATGTACTGTGTTTATTATTTAAATCTAATGAATTCTTTAATTTCTTCAGCCAAATCCTTTCTCAAATATAAAAATAATAAGAATGTGTACAGGCTTACCTTGAAATAACTGAAGAGACAAACGGCCACTGTAAGTCTTGAACACGCCAGGTCTGGAACTTCAGTCCTCATCTACCCCCCCCCCCCTCCCCCACACTCCGGGGTCGGAGGGACCGCAAGCGCATTCCTAAAATCTCCAGGAAAGGGGTATTTTTTCGCGCGACAAAATCCGGCCCGAGAATTGTAAAAAAAAGGGGGTGTATTTGACTTTTCAACCGGAGATTTCTTTAAAAACGGGGTGGGTTTTTTTTTTACTCCTGAGAAATGTAAAAAGGGGGTTATAAAATATCTTGAATATCATAGAAAAATTGATCGAATCCCGGGATCAAATTCCTGAAACTCCTGCTAGCTTTGAAAGCTCATTCAGGATTATTTCATTTTGAAAAGTAAAAACATTGGCCCCCAGCCCCCCAGTTCCCCTCGATCAACTAGAGCTCACCTGAAATTGGGGGGGGGGGGGGGGGGGGGTGCTTTCAAAGGGAGGGAACGAGCCTACTCGTACCCTAAATAACACTGAGTGGGGGGGGGAGCCGGGCATCTACTGTACATGATTGCACTTTTTAAGCGCTCGCGCGCTGGCGCACTTTACGTCTAGGCTATAATAGTAATAATATAATTATTCTGAAGTTTATGAAGTGCTTGTTCGCGCACGTCGCGCAACTACTCTTTAATGATCGTGACATACTGTATACGTGTAGGCTATACAGTTATACATACATTAAAAAAAAAAACTCATTTCTCATGCATTATGCTGAAAGTGAAACCATCACATTTTTTCTTCTTCTTCTTCCTTTTTTTTTGTAATCTCAGGGGGGGATGATTGTACAGGCCATCCCCCCTACTTCAAGCCAGGGGGGGGGGGGGGGATGCAGCCCCATCCCCATCCCCATTCCCAGCCCCATCCCCCGGGATTTACGCCCCTGGCTTGTTGGAACCATGCCACAATTTTTTTTACATGAATCGTCTTTTGCCAATTAAGCAAAATTTGAATGGTGTAAACGTGTATCGTGTAAAATTAAACAATTTCTCAATTCAGGTCGATGGATATACAAATCGTGTAATCAGCCTGTGCGCGAACAAGCGAGGCATCCATCGCTAAGTTCATGACAATGAAACTGTATCGTTATGTTTTCAATAGGCACAGTTCATAATGAAATGTGCAAGAAACCATAATCATGTCGGTAATTAAATGTTTTGACTGAATTTTTAATGAAAGCTTGCCATTGTTCTCAATTCCCCAGCCCCATAGAAAAATTAAGCAAACAGCAATCATGTAAATACACACAATTGCACTGGTCGAATCATCCCACCAATGCACTAACTATTTACACGATTACACGATTCAGAGTGACAGTCTCCAATCATGTAAGTCTACAAGTTTACACGATTTCACAATTAAGGTTAATTGTGTAGAACGTGTAATAAAAAAATATATCGTTTAATCATGTTGCAGAGATTTTTGGCGTGTACTGTACACTCATAATGAGATCTGGTTTCAACAAGTTTATTTTGTAAAATGATGCAGTCACAACTCGATCTTTGGATTACAAGCTGTGTTAAGGGAAGTGCGCACGAGGTAAATTGTGCATATGGTGATTGGTTGTACAATAATTATTCAAGCATGTACTGTTTGGCCAGTGCAATGTTGCTTCCCTGCACCAACCTCACTGCTATAGCCACACACTTTGAGAATTTTTTTTCTTCTTAAATTCAAAGTCGTTTTACAACTTTTTTACGTTATACCCGCAGATTTTCCGTCAATTATTTATTGCGTATTTTGTAAGATTGTGTAGAATTGTTAAAAATTGGGAACTAAATTGGGGCCTGGAGCGTAGAACACATGTATAGCTGACCAAAAGTGCAAAGCAGTTTCCACTCCCCATTGGAGCATAAAATCTATCATCTAGCTTGTTTGCCTGTACAGTCTGGAGTATCGATGGTGGTTAAATTTAAGATTAGACCTTCAAAGGGTCATTGATCTTATTTTGATCTGTAAAATTTCAAGCGTAAAAAAGATTTAACATCAATTTGAGAAAAGATACTATTAAGTTTCCTGCGGTAAGACAATAACAAGCACAATTTAAGACCAATTTAAGACATGTTCATAGTGTGGGGCTGGGGGGCATGAATGTCTGGAAAAACTAATAAATCAGCCAATAAGATGTACACAGAAATAGTTCCTACCTCTTTCGCCTCTGCCTTCTGTCGTTTGTCGTATGTCTCTGGTTTCAGTTCTGCCTGGTGTTTCTCCAGACGGTTCATTAACAGACATGCTTGATGTACCCTTGGGAAGCACTGCTTTGGTGTTAATTTGGGTCAACTGCAAAATTAAAGTGGAATTAGTTCACTCAAAATTATAGTTCTTCCTTTTCTTGGGTGTAGTCTGCTTCCTTCAACCTTGAAGATACGTGCAGAACTTTGAGAGTTTGTGCCATAACGGTAGGGTGCGGCATGTGCCAATAATTCACAAGGTGCAAGTGAAAATAGCCTTGGACCTAGCTGCTGCAGCCTCTCGTCACTTGAGACGAAAGGCTTCCACAGACGGAGCTGTCACAACATTGGCTTGGAGTTTGAACATTGCTTCTGAGAATGGATTCCATTACCTTTTTAAGAGTGGATTTCTACTCCAAAACAAAGTGATTTGATACAATATGACTAAAAAAATAGTGGATCCCCACTCCTCTCTGTTTAGATACAAGTATAGGCCCTTGATAAACAGTCACTTGGAAAAACTTTCAAAACATATCATTAGAAATAAAATAAAGATATAGAAGTCAAAGTAAATTCAAACCAAACAAGAGATGCAAAATTCAAAGACCAATTTGAGCCATCTCGTGAATACGGTAATGAAAATGCCATAGGCACTAGAAAAAAAATATGTTGAAAATTGCATTTAAAAATGTAATGGAGGGTGTACATGTGTATAATCTATTAAGTTCTTGTATTTTCATGCAAAATCTGCATAACTTGTAAATTCATAAAACATATTTTGAGCCTTAATGTGTCATTAATATATATATAGAAATGTGTATATATAGTTGTGTGCCCAGCAGAAGGTCACAAACGCAAATTTGGCAAATGTTTAATTTTCTGTAAAAAATAATAGAGATTTAAAGGGCTAGCTTCAAAATGAAGTTCTTCTTAACTATTAAATGCAATTACATAATCGTTATGTAATAAAATAAAAATAACTAGATGGAATTCGACTGCTCGCAGTCGAAGATGATGCCTCCGTCATAGAGCAATTTTACAAACCGAAACAGAAGAAATTTTTCGAATTCAAGTTCATTTGTAATTCATTGACTGGTTCTCAGAATATCGTGATTACAAGCAATTTCTCATATAGATATATGACCCTTTGATCTTACAGACTGAGAGTACAGACGTACGTACGGACGAAAAACCCAAAAACATAATGCCTCCGGCTACTTCGTAACGGAGGCATAAAAATAATGCGGACAGCCAAATATAAACAGAATATCTTGACCGTGCACGCGACCTAATTCAGCCGTAGTTCTCTCCATGACATTTACATTAGGACACATATACCTTTATGGATGATGCCTTTGCTTTCAATGTAGAGTAGAAATCCTTATTATAATCCCTTCCAGCCAGTATAAGGTCAGTCAGGTTTGGCATAGAACAAAGTGCTTCTGCTAGGTGACGGGATGAAGCTGGTGTGGGACACTGGACACCTTCAAGCTTGAGAGTCTGGACCTGTATTGTTTGTTAATATAGTTTAGCAGCTCATCTATACATGAATAATTATGTTTTATTTACTAGTACTAATTTCTCATTGCATTCTCATATTTATCACTAGCAGCTTGCACAACACAGCTGTATGCATCTTTACATTCTTAAGACAATTTTTAAATTCAAATATTGTCTAACACTAAAGTTTCCATCAAAAGGATGCCTAAAAAAATTCTTCCTGTTTACATTGATAAGTCCTAATCCCAACAACTCTGAAATAAAAAACCTAGGAATTTGCATCTGCTATTAATGTATTGAAGGTTTTCAAAAACTGGTTTTATGTGCACAATAATCCTAAGTTATGAGGTTTGTGGCTAAAGTAAAGTTTGGTAAATTCAGGCCATTATTAGAATTGGCTCTTAAAGAAACTATATTTTATATTTTTTCTATCAATCAAACTTGGCATCGATCGGATATTGATCAACACGATGTAAATATTATACGCACTGGAATATCAATTGAATCAGAACATGCACAGTTTGCTTTCATTGCATGTTTCATGACTATTCCGATATGTCAAGTCAATAGCATTTACATACCATTAAAAGCATAAACAATTTATATACATGAGCACCGTATAATCATTTACATTACTACACACGTACCATAATGGATGATGCCTTTGCTGTCAATAAGGAGTAGAACTCATCAGATGGCTTTGCATCCAATAAGGAGTAGAACTCCTCATTGAGATACCTTCCAAGTGTCAGGTCAGTAAGTTTTGGCATAGAACAAAGTGCTTCTACTAGATGATGTGATGAGGCTGATGTCAGATACTGGATATAATGAAGCTTGAGAGTCTGGACCTGCATTGTTTGTTAATATAACAAGTCAACACAAAGTGTAGCATCCCCTCGCAGGGTACAAATGGCCTATATATGTCAGAAAAAGTTACCTCCATCGGACTATACTATTATATTACTAGGCAAGGAAGTTAACCACATTTTTACATATATAATTAGGTGTTTTTGCATATTTAATAGAAGGATTAAATGAGAACTAACCGTTTGAAGTTTGATCCTCATTTTTTTAGTAAGTTGATGGGAGATAGTACATGGGAGAGCCCGTTCTACGCATTGCACACATTTCAAATAATGATGTGACTACAGGGTAACAAGAAGGATGAATCTCTTTACCGTTGGAAATCTGCTCAAACTTGAGCTGTGAGTAAGGGAGGGAGAGGTGGGCATGTACTACAGTATCTCCCTTCAACTTACTCATAAAATAAGGATCAAACTTCAAATGGTAAGTTCTCATTTAATCCTTCTATTTTATTACGTAAGTCTCGGTTTGAGACTACATTGTTCGCCAGCCACTAGGCGTTGTGGCGTGCGCCTGTAATCCAGCTAACAGTGGAAGTTACAAACTGATTCAGCCGAGAACCCAGGTTCGAAACTGAGTCACGTCTTTCGGATGGTGACGTTAAAAGTCGGTCCCCAGACGTAAATAATCATATCTGATTGATACACGTCTGTAAAAACCCAAATACACACACACACTGAATTCTAGCCACTAGCTTTTAAAAATCCAATTTATCCACATCTATATATCAAAAAAAGTAAATCTAATTTTAAAGGAATACAAATCCTAAGAGAAGAGGCGTAAATATTCACTTTTGAATGACAAACGCCTATAAATTAAAACAACAACACAACAACAACAGAGACCTGTAGTCAGATCATCACATGTCCATGAACAAATTCATATCAGAAATAATATCATGATTACCACTTCTGCACTCACAGATTCCTTCTCCTGGCAGAGAATCGAGGCAGATGAATAAAATTTAAATATAGCCACTAAGTACTAGTCAGATCATGGTTGTCCATTTCAGCTCTTAACAATTTAACAAGCAAGTAACGCTTAGGAAAAGAGTCCTTCTTTCTGAAGAGGCTTGTTATAGAATTTCTGAAAGTTTTTCTCTGAGGCCCATGCAGCCTGCTTTAGATAGGATATCCTCTATTGGCACCTTCAACCTCAACGCTGCTGACGTTGATGCCGCCCTTGTCGAATAAGACTTGAAGGTGTGAGTGTCGATGCCTGCTTCTGCTAAGGCACTCCTTATCCAGCGAGAAACACTTTGAGACGATGCAGCCTTATGAAGTCTCTTAAAGGTTAAGAACCATTGTCGCTCCTTATTCCTAAGTTTTTCAGTTCTGCGCAAATATTCTTTAACGTAGGTCACTGCGCACAACCGTCTGTCTGGTGGGCATGCTTCCAATTGCATACAGAACCCCGCATTTCCTGGGCGGGTTTGTTTCAGCAGTTTAACAAACTTAAATTACCCCAGTGTCATATTATCTAGACTCATACATTGAATGGTCTGCACCCTCTGGGCAGAGACAAGAGCAATTAGCGTAGCGAGTTTCAGTGTTAGCTGCTTTAAGCTGAGCATTCTCGCTGGGGATAGCCTGCGCAAAAAGTCTAGAACTGGCTTTACATCCCTAATAAAAGTGTAACATGGTGTAGGAGTTCTCAGCTTGGAAACCCCGTTCATAAAACGGCTTACAAAAGGGTAAGACCCTAAACTCAAAGAGCCTTCTTCCAAAACTAACTAGATGGAACTTCGACTGCGCGCAGTCGAAATGATGCCTCCGTCATAGAGCAATTTTACAAACTAAAACAGAAGAAATTGTTCAAATTCAAGTTCAATTGTAATCCATTAACAGGTTCTCAGAATATCGTGATTACAAGCAATTTCTCATATACATATATGACCCTTTGATCTTTGACCACATGACCCTAACATCTACTCAGTTCATTGGCTCTGCAAGATGTCCCAAGTTAAATAGTAATCCATCTGTCAGTTCTAATGAGAATGCGTTCACAAGCTATTTTTGCATACATAATGAGCCCATGACCTTTGACCTTTGACCTCATGACCCTAACATCTACTCAGTTCATTGGCTCTGCAAGATGTCCCGAGTTAAATAGTAATCCATCTGTCAGTTCTAATGAGAATGCGTTCACAAGCTATTTTTGCATACATAATGAGCCCATGACCTTTGACCTCATGACCCAAGAATCTACTCAGTTCATTGGCTCTGCAAGATACATACATGATCTAAGTTTGGGAGGAATCCATCAATCTGTTCTAATGATAATGCGATCACAAGCTATTTTTGCATGCATAATGAGCCGCATGACCTTTGACCTTGACCTCATGATCCCAAAATTTAATCAGTTCATCGGCTCTGCAAGTAACATACATGACCTAAGTTTGGCAGGAATCCATCAATCGGTTCTTGAGATAACGCGATCACGAGCTGTTTCAGCATACATAATGAGCCCTGTGACCTTTGACCTTTGACCTCGTGACCCCAAAATCTAATCAGTTCATCGTCTCTGCAAGATACATACATGACCTAAGTTTGGCAGGAATCCATTAATCGGTTCTCCAGATAACGCGATCACGAGCTGTTTTTGCATACATAATGAGCCCTGTGACCTTTGACCCTTGACCTCGTGACCCCAAAATCTAATCAGTTCATCGGCTCTGCAAGATACATACATGACCAAAGTTTGACAGAAATCCATCAATCGGTTCTTCAGATAACGTGATCACGAGAACGGGACGTACGGACGGACGGACGGACAACCCGAAAACATAATTCCTCTGGCTACTTCGTAACGGAGGCATAAAAATGACGCTAGGGCACTTCTTGCTGTGTTCAAACTACTATAGCTAGCCTGTTCGTCATTAAATAAATATGAAAGAAATTCCAATACTACTTGTAGGGATGCCTGTAGGAAACTCCAGTTGCGTTCCTTGCAAAATCTTTTCCACTTGTTGATGTAGACTTGATATTGAGCCTTGGTAGCCATTCGCCATGAAGCTACGATGACGTCAACCGTTCTCGTTGACAGTCCTCGTCTCTCATAAGGCTTCCTCCAAGTCTGCAACATAAAAGGTTAAGATGATTATTAAGTTGGTGTGGAATTCTGGATACAAGCTGGGTAAGGAGGTCTTTTCTCTTGGTCAATCGTAACGGTTTCCCTACTAGCATACTTTGTAACAGGGGAAACCACGATTGTGTACGCCACTCAGGGACTGCTAACAAGCCTGTTACCCCATCTGTTTGAATTTTTTGCAGGCAATATGGAACCATGCAAAATGGGGGGAACGCGTATAATTGGAGTGTGCCCCAATCAACAGTGAAAGCATTAACTATCATAGCCTCAGGTTCAGGCCTCCATGAAATATAATTGTCTAATTGCATGTTCAGCCGTGAGGCAAATAGGTCAATATCTGGAAAGCCAAATTCCTAAACAATTTGGTTGAAATTTGAAAACCTGCTTATCCAGCATCCATTCTGTATTATCAGAAAATGTATGTGACATACGATCTGCAACTATGTTAGATGAACCTGGCAGGTGTGATGCAGTCAGCCAGATATTTCTATTCATACACCAATTCCAGATTTCAGTTGCGACAATGTTGCAGTCAATAGATTTTGTGCCACCCATTTTATTAATATAAGCGACCGCAGTGGTATTATCTATTCTAAGTAATACATGAATATCACTATTTTCCGAGCAGTATGCCTTCAGAGCAAAACCTACTAACGTTTCAAGGTAATTTATTTGATTCTTTCGTGCTTTCTGAAGTTCATCTTCATTCCATCTACCTCCTGTTGGAGACCTAAGGTTTGTGGCGCCCCATCCAACCCCGCTAGCATCAGTGTGCAATTCCACTGATGGCTTATCTAGTCTTACTGGTCAAAATTGTGTATGTACATTAGAAATCCACCACATTAACTCTTTCTTAGCGTCAGTAGAGAGATACATATACCTATCAAAATGACCTTTATTTGCTCTTAGAGCTCTGACCTTGTCTATTTCCAATGCTCGGTAAAAAAGAGGGCCATATCGAGCTGCTGGGAAGGATGCTACTAATTTCCCTATGACACATGCTAACGTCCTAATAGACGGTCTGTCTGCTCCCAGGAGATCTGAACAAAGTTGAGAAATTTCAAAATTTTTCTCATCGGGCAGTTCTACTGTCATTATCTCTGTGTTAAGGATAAATCCTAGAAATCTAATTTCATGTGCAGGGTTCAACACTGATTTTACAGTGTGGATTAAAAACCCTAATTCTGATAGCAGAGATGTAGTGGCTGAAACTGCCTCTCGAGTTTGCACGAGTGTTCTGCCGATAATGAGAGTATCATTGAGGTAACCAATTACCGTATGCCCCATGGTTATAAGAGAAGCAAATACTGGTTTTAACAACTTAGTGAAAAGCCTGGGAGCGGAACTCAGACCGTTCGGAAGGGTCTTGAATTGCCATAACTGACCCTACCATCTAAATCTGAGGAATTTCCTGGAGTCAGGGTCAATGGGCACTGTGTAGTAAGCATCTTGGAGGTCGATTGAAGCTAAAAAAGAATTGGGGGAGAGCAGCGGCAAGGCTGTGTGTATTGTGCCCATCTTAAAATGATGGTATAAAACACTCTTATTTAGTTCAGACAAATCCAAAATGAACCTGATTCCACCATCTTTCTTGGGTCTGGTTAAGACATTGGAAATAAATTCCCCGTCTGTATGAGAACATTGCTCTATAGATTTCTTTATTTATGCGCATAGTTTTATTGATTTCTTTTATGTTGATAGAGTGGTTTAGACCTTTGTGGTGGGAATTTATCTTCATCAAATTCCAATTTATAGCCGTGTACTGACTCTAATATGAATGTATCAGATGTGAGTTGCTCCAATTGTGGAGATGTAGCTTCAATCGACTTCCGACTGGAGTATTTGGGGAACATTGAGAAATAGAGCTAGGAATATTACTAGAACAAAATGAGGTTCCACGTACCTCTACTTTTTTCCCTGGCCGGGGCGGTTCGGTTGCTGGAAGGGACGTCTGTTCCCTCTGCCTGCCGCCATGGGGGTGAAGGTGTGTGGAGCTTGGCCTTGACTACTGGATCGTTGGTTCCACGGCTGGCGTGAACCTCCTAAAAAAGGTCTGTTGCTTGGTCCCGGGTTATGGTTTTGGGTCCAGCCTGCTGCTCTCGCTTGATAAGCTGATCCCGGTCTGGCTCTGGCCCCTTTCATCACTCCAGCCGCTGCTTTTTGCTGGTCTTGAAAGTCCTTTACCTTCTTCCCCAAATCATCACCAAAAAGGTTTTTGGTAACGGGATTTGCCAGCTTGCAAAGGTGAGAGAACTGAGCATTGAGTTCTGGTTCGATCAACTCCTTTCTGAATGCATTTAGTTCGTAATTTGAATTACTGAGCAAAGCCAAGGCATCCTGTTGCTGATCCGAAATGAGAGCTGGCTCCAAAGAGGAAGTGAATGCGTTTATCCCCTTGGTTAGACGAGGCATGATATTTCCCAGACGTTTCCTCTAGCACTTTCTCTTTTAGCGAGTGTGACCTAAGATATGTCATGGAGCTTGCGAGTTCATCGTCAAGCGGTGGCCCGACGCCCGTGTTCACGGCAAACTTAGCTGCGATAGATGGTATAGATTCACGCTTGGCCGGTTGTGAAACTTCCGGCCTGTCTATGCCACCGAGATCGGCGGAATCATCGCGGCTGTGAGAGTTCGGAGATATGTCTCCACCATCCAAATAAACATATTCATCCGCCTGAGGCTGAAAGCATGAAGGCTGGGGCTGTGCATGACGGTCTCAACGAATTGAGCCAGCATATTTTCAAGTTTCTGCATTTGAAATGCGAGATCCGGATTGGCATCTGCCGTTTTATGTGGAGTAGGCATTTTCCCTTTGCCTGTAGAAGACGCGAAAGGCTCCGTCTTGCCTGACTTTTTCGGTGCGGGTTTTTGTTCGCACATGTTGTAATCGACTGCGAAGAAATCTTAGAATCAAGTTTAGATTTCTCTTCCTTTTCGATGTTAGCTAGATTCCAATAAAAAATCTAGTGAATCAATAACTGTTCGATTTTGTGAAGACAAAATAACAAGTTCAAAATAACGTATTCAGGCAAAAATATGAAAAATAAGGCGTGAGATAGTAATCTCACCCTCGATGCATGCAATGCGAAAAACGAAATTGCGCATGCGTAGAACGGGCTCTTACATGTAGTCTCAAACCGAGACTTACGTAATAAAATGAGCTTTGACCTTTCACCTTTGACCTACATACTCTGAAATCAAACTTAGGCTGTACATGTATTTTGATACCATGTACCTTCATATTAAATTTCATTAAAATTTGTCAAACATTACTCAAGTTATCGAATGGAGACAACGATTCACGTATTTAATGAGCTATGACCTTTGACCTACATACTCCGAAATGGAACTTAGGCTGTGTTTTGATACCATGAACCTTCATATCAAACTTCATAAAATCCGTCCAACAATGCTAAAGTTATGGATTGGAAACCAGATTCACATATTTAATGAGCTATGACCTTTGACCTACATACTCGGAAATCAAACTTAGGCTGTGTTTTGATACCATGAACCTTCTTATCAAACTTCATTAAAATCCGTCAAACAATACTAAAGTTATGGATCGGAAACCAGATTCGCATATTTAATGAGCTATGACCTTTGACCTACATACTCCAAAATCAATTTTGATACCATGTACCTTCATATCAAATTTCATTAAAATCTGTCAAACATTATTGAAATTATCGATTGGAAACCAAATTTGTTACGAACGGACGGAAGGAAGGACTGACGGACGGCAGCATTACTATATCCCCTCCGACTTCGTCGGCAAGGGGATAATTAAATGAATCTTTGAAAAAAAATTGCAGAGGGTGCTACACTAAATATTTTTTTGTGAGATAATGAAACACCAAGTGTCAAATTTGAAAGAACATACAATTTAAATGACAAAATCATCTTTGTTTAATCAAAATCGGTTCAGAAATGGCTGAAATATCCATAAATATAACAATTTCCAATATTTGTGGTGCCCCACAAATATATTGCTGCTGATGTTGGCTTTTTTGGTGTTGGTTATAATACGCACAACCAGCCGGCCTGTGTATTGTTATTATTAATTAATTAACGCTCACTGTATTTTTTTAAAAGTGGAGCTGATTTGTTATGATCGTATTGGCTAAATTTCACACATTTTGGGGTCTAAAATTACTTTCATAGCTATTTTAGGACCTAAAAGAGCACTAAAAATGTCATAAATAAGAATAAGAGATGCACTTTGAAGGCATTTGCAGTCTGAAACAAGAACTCAACTATCCCTTTAAGTAGCTCATCTATACATGCATGTTTGTTTTTATCTACTAGCACTAATCAAGGTCAATTCGAGCCTTTATCACAACTGGCTGTTAAAAATACATGACTTATTTTCCCTTTTAATGTAACTTGGCAACGGTTGAATATTGATTATTGATCAAGATACTGTAAATCTTATACACACTGGAATTTAAACTGTATTAGAACCTGCACAGTTTTCTTTCATTACAAGTTCCATGACTTTCCACTGTATCAAGTGAATTGCATTAAATTTTCTTTTTTAAAATGAAAACTAGATGGATGTTAGAGTGCATGCAGTCGAAAATGATGCCTTCGCCATAAAGCGATTTTTACAAAACAAATAAGCTTTGCAAAATAGATACATGACCCACGTTTGGTGGCAATCCATCAATTGGTTCTTGAGATAATGCAATCACAAGAACGGGACGGACAGACGAACGGACAACCAGAAAACATAATGCCTCCGGCTACCTCGTAGCGGAGGCATAAAAATAACATATACTGGAATACACGTGCACCATATAATCATTACTGCTCTTTCTTTCTTTGAATGACCCTCTCAATTACATTAGGACACATACCTGTAAGGACGATGCATTTGCTTTCAATGTAGAGTAGAACTCCTCATTGAGATCACTTTCAAGTGTCAGGTCAGTCAGGTTTGGCATGGAACAAAGTGCCTCTGCTAGGTGCTGTGATGAGGCTGGTGTGGGACACTGGACATGATGAAGCCTGAGAGTCTGGGCCTGCAGGGTTTGTTAATATAGTTCATATAGTTCAGCTCATCTATACATGCATACGTTTTATTTCCTAGTATAAATTTCTAATCGCATTCTCATATTTATCACACAGCAGTATGCATATTCATATTCTTAACAAAGATAACTGAACAGAGTTTTTTTCTTCATAAATTCAATTATTGTCTAACACTAAAGTTTCCATCGAAGGATGACTAAGATTTTTTTTCCTAAAATTTTGTATTTTTCAAAAGGCTTTCAACCTCCTAACATTAATAAGTCCCAATCCTAAGGTAACTCTAAAATAAATAATACCTAGGAATTTGCATATAGTATTAATGAATTGAAGGTACTCATAAATCTGGTTTCATGTGCACAAGAACCCTAAGTCGGGAGGTTGATGGATATGGTACAGTTTGGTAAGTTCAGGCCTTTATCAAATTGGCTGTAAAAAATGATACATGACATATATTCCCCAACAATCAAACCTGGACAAGGTAGGATATTGACTATTGATCAAACTAGTGTTAATCCTATACACACTTAAATTTCAACTGAATCAGAACATGCACGTTTTGCTTTCATTCCTTGTTTCATGACTATTCTGATATATCAAGTGAATGGCCTTTAAAAAGGGGATTTGGAGAAATACAACATATATACATGTGCATCATTTAATCTTTACAGCTCTTTCTTTCTTTCTTTCAATGACCATCTCCACGAAATTAACATTAGGACACACATACCTTTATGGATGATGCTTTTGCTTTCAATGTACAGTAGAACTCCTCTTCGAGATCCCTTCTAGTCAGTATAAGGTCAGTCAGGTCTGGTTTAGAACAAAGTGCTTCTAGTAGATGATGTAATGAGTCTGGTGTGGGATACTGGGCATAATCATGGATGAGAGTCTGGACCTGCATTGTTTGTTAATATAGTACAGCAGCTCATCTATACATGAATAATTATGTTTTATTTACTAGTACTTATTTCCCATTGCATTCTCATATTTATCACTAACCGCATGCATAACATAGCTGTATTCATATTCACATTCTTAAAGCCCAAGTCCACTCCAAAAATAACTTACTTCAGTAGAAGCAGAAAAATCAGACTAACCAATCAAAAACAGTCTGAGCAAAATCGGATAACTAATAAGAAAGTTATGAATTTTTAATGACATTAAAAACTTTGAAAATCACTAGACAAATTGGCAACTCACTCATGAGTCTGTGACGTCATGTCATCACTATCCTCTGATTATTTTCTTTATATTGATGATATAAATTTCCTATTTTTTCCTTAAGAATCTTATTTCTTCACACCAGCATCCAAGTTAGATTAATAGTAATATATGTTTTTGTGTGGATGCACTAATAATATAGAGTAATTTTTTCCAGTTAAATCATGAAAAATGTGAATTTTGATAAACTATTTATATAAAAATCAATAGTTATGAATGTACAATATTCAGAAGATAGTATAAATTCTTCAAAGTTCATAAAAGATTTTTGAAATGTCATGCACGCAATATGATATAAATCATATAACCTGGGCAAAGGCATGGGAAAATCAAGTTTTGGGGAATAAAAAGGGAAATTAATGGGATTAAACCATATAGAGCAATTGATAAGTAGTGAGGACATGACGTCACAAACTGATAACCATCTTGGCAATTTGCGTTGTGATTTTCATTGTTCCATATTTTTACATACTTTTTCAAAAATTCATAACCTTCTTATTAGTTATCCGATTTTGCTCAAAATTTTTTTGATTGGTTTATCTGATTTTTTCTGCTTTTATTGAAAGTCAGTTATTTTTCGAGTGGACCTGTCCTTTATCAAAGACAATCCAATATAGTTTTATTTTTAAATTCAATCATTGCCTAACGCTACAGGCTCCATCAGAAGGGTGATTACATATTACTTTTTCCCCAAATATCCTATAAGTACTCTTTAAAAGAACTTGTAGTCTTTGTAGAGTTGTTCTGGTTGAGTGGAACCGTCACAAGGTTGATCACAACGTCCGCGGTTCAAGTCCCACGGAGGCACTTATGTCCTATGGCAAGACATCGATCTGTAGCTAACAGCATTGTCAGTGAAAAATGGCAGTGTTGTGATCATTTCCTTCAAGGTCTGGAAGGCTTGTTGCTGGCTTTGCCCATACAGGGCGCGTCTTTGAGTAGTAGCTTCTGTAGTGGTTCAGCCATTTCGGCGTAGCAGGGGAAGAATTTGCGATAACAATTTGTGCTGCCAAGGAATGAGCTCAACTCTTTCGCATTTGTTGGCAGTTGAAGCTTGCACATCACTTCCACATTGTCATGATTCGGTGTCACCCCTACTGCTGACACTATAATTGGTACCTGAGAAAATCAATATCCAAAGCTGTGAAGGTGCACTTTTTTTGTTAAGTGTCAGATTTTGTTTCGCTAGTTGCGACATCACTTCTTTGAGCCGTTGGTCGTGCTCGCTACTGTCTGAACCATAGATAACGACGTCATCAAGAAGATTCAGGACCCCCCCCCCCCCCCTCTGTGATGCTGAACACAGAAGAGTCGATATTGAAAGACGCCCTCATGCATAACAAATGCGGTCAAGTGGCGGCTACATTTGGCAAGCGGGACCTGAAAACAACTAGTTGCAAGTTGGGAGTGGGTACTTATCTGGGATTACTGCTTTGTTGACTGCCTTGAGGTATACACACAACCTCAATTCCCCAGTCTTCCGGCGAGCAATGACTAGGTTGGATATCCACAGTGAAGAATCGATGCGCTCAATGATTCCTAAGTCAGACTTGAGGCGTTCAAGTTCATGTGAAACTTCCTCGCGTACCGAGAAGGGAATGCGTGGTGAGTGGCAAAACCCTTTGAATTTTCCAAATCCTGTGAAGGCTGACGAATTTCGAGCCATGTAGTCCTTGTTGTCTACCACTTGGATTTATGTACCTTGAGGGTCTTTGTCTTTGAAGTGAACCCAAGTCAATCGAACAAGTTCACTCCCATCAAACTCGGTTCTTTTGTCACATAGAACAGGAATTTGTCAATGCAGTTCTCTTTGTACTTCACTGGAATTGTGATAATTCTCAGCACCTTGATTTGCGAAGGACCATATGCTTGGAGTTTGACATCTGATGTCAGAAATGGATACTGCAATAAGTTCTCCTTGTAAAACCTTTCACTCAGAATGGAGACCTTCGCTCCAAAATCGATGAGAAGAGGGACTAACTTCGCTGCTATCTCCTTTGAGAGGCCTGGCAAGTGGGCGGCGTGCTGTCTGTCAATCAATTATTCAGGCTTGTTCCATTTTTATCTCTTTTAAATAATTTTTGATATGCTTTAAAAAAAAAGATTGCCAGTCAATTTCAGAGAAATCAAAAAATGTTAAATCATTTTTGTATTTTGACTAAAATCTGTGAGACTCTTTGTTTATTTAATTTTACACAGGTAATTTTGAAACATCGAAAAAAATACTTGCTTTGTTAGATTTATTGATCGGCTTAACAAGATCAATATTGTCTGCATATGCATCTACTTGTAGATGGCCATAATAACCCATTAAAATGGCCGCCAACGCCAACCTGTCTACAAAGACCACCTGTCTACAACAACTAATTGTTGTGTGTTTCCATTGGGCGGTCGCTATAGACAGGCTTGACTGTAGTGGTAGTAGTAATAGTAGTAGGATAAACCAATACAATTTTGCTTTCTTCTTCTAATTCCTTTTATTATTATCATTTTTCATTATCACCATCATTATCATAATCATTATCATAATGATGGTGATGATTACATGTGTAAATAAATCAATTCCGTCAGGATTTATACAGCACTTTCAAGCTTGTCAAAGCAGAAATTTCTGAAAAATGGGGGTAAAAATATATCACCTTGAACTGGAGGCTGTATTGTTGCCATTCCCTCTTCTTATCGAGGATGTTGAATAGCCTCTCGATGTCCTCCTTGAGGTCACTATAATCCTCACTGCGTTGTTCATACCCAACGTTGAACTCGACGATGAGGGCTCTGTCAAAACACTCCCTTGCTTTCTTGTACTCCTCAATATCAACTGAAAAACAGAAAATTGTATTACCAAATAACTGTTTTCAAATTCAAACTTTGTCTGAAAAAAAGAGTAAATTTGATAATAATAATAATAATAATAGTTCGTCCTTATATAGCACATTTCAGGACCGCAGGCCCTCTCAATGTGCTTTACAGATATATATTATTACCCCGGTCATCGGATTCATGTTTACCCGCACACGAGGTATGCACATTCTCCACTCCCTGGGGAAAATTCCAGCCAGTCACCATTTAACAAGCGCCATTGCTAATCAAACCACATTAGCTTTCGCATCCTACCGGGTACCCATTTAACACCTGGGTGGAGAGTGGCAAATGTAGATCAATGTTTTGCCAAAGGACATTAGTGCCGCGGTGGGACTTGAACCGCGGACCTTGTGATCCACATTCCGCTGACATATCCACTCGACCATGACACCTCTACAATGAGAAAATACCATAAACATGAAGAACTAGATGGAATTTTGACTGCCCGCAGTCAAAAATGATGCCTCCGCCATAGAGCAATTTTACAAACCAAAACGGAAGCAATTTTTAAAATTCAAGTTTGATTGTAATCCATCTGTCGCTTTTAATGATAATGCATTCACAAGCTATTTATAGTCATACATAATGAGCCCCATGACCTTTGACCTGATGACCGTAAAATCTAATCAGATAATTAGCTCTGCAAGATACATATATATACATGTCTTGAGTTTGATAGTAATCTGCCTATTGGTTCTCATGATAATGCGATCACAAGCTATTTGTGCATACATAATGAGCCCTGTGACCTATGACCTCGTGACCCCAAAATTTAATCAGTTAATTGGCTCTGCAAGATACATACATGACCCAACTTTGGCAGGAATCCATTGATCGGTTCTTGAGATAACGCGATCACAAGCTCTTTTGGATACATAATGAGCCCTGTGACCTTTGACCTTCGACCTCGTGACCCCAAAATCTAATCAGTTCATTGGCTCTGTTAGATACATACATGACCCAAGTTTGGCAGGAATCCATTGATTGGTTATTGAGATAACGCGATCACAAGCTCTTTTGGATACATAATGAGCCCTGTGACCTTTGACCTTCGACCTCGTGACCTCAAAATCTAATCAATTCATTGGCTCTGTTAGATACATACATGATCCAAGTTTGGAGGGAATCCATCAATTGGTTCTTGAGATAAGGCGATCACGAGAACGGGACGTACGGACGTACGGACGGACGGACGGACAACCAGAAAAAATAATAAAAATTGTGAGCTTCTCATACTCTTTATTCCTACAAGTGAATTAATAACAGAGTAGCAATGTAGTATGAAAGAGTTCATCTTTAAATGCCCTTCTATGCCACGTAAAATCAGAAATATTTCAAAAGGGGGAAATCTATTTTTAACGAGACAATTCTATTGAGCTCAGAATGTGTCGAACCAAATGAGAAAAGGGGAAAAAATAATAACAAAAATTCCTGTCTTTTCTATCAGCTCTTGTCCCCCTCAAAGTTTATTGATCCTTCTGTTGTTACAATCATCTACAGAACTCACAAATATTCTTGCCAGCCTTTCTCTCTTGGTCGCCGAGCGACATGTAGAGGGAGCCCATAAAGTAGTGCGCCCTGGCGACATCAGGATGATCGTCTCCTAGAGTCTTGACCCTTATACCGGTGGCCCGGTCCGCGTGGTACAGGGCTGTCTTGTAGTCCTCCATCTCGCAGTACGTCATGGCCAAGTTCTTCAGCATGGTGCCCATGGTGGATGTTTTGTCCAGGCCGATCCTGCGAAGGGCCTCCTGGCCGTTTTTGTAGGTGCGGATGGCTTGCTCAAAGTACCTGTTGAAGACATGTAAAGCATAGGTTCTCATGGGGAATCTGACACATTTTGGGTATTCACCCAATAACAGACATTATCAATCACCTGGAGTGGCCTTCACATTTACAACCAACAGGTTCTTTGTAATTTCTAAGCACTATACACCCTTCACAGAGAGTATTTTAAAAATTATCTAGATTAAAAATTTCACCTTGGTTTTAAGCTAGCCAAGTAGAAATCATGAATACAGTTAAACATTTCACATTTCCTTTTATTGGTAGTTTAACCCTAATAAGGCCGGGAGGGGGGCCATTATTGCCCCCCGCCCCTCCACAATTTTTCTGATTGTTCAGGAACGCATATGAATGGCGCCCCGCCGCTTGCTGACTTTTTCTTTTGAGTCTTGCGCATCTTTAAAAAAAAAAAAAAATCGGACCGACAGTTACAAGGTCACGTGACCTTTTGTCTTCGAATGTCAGCCTGAAAATCGCTCATTTTCGTGATTTGTGTAAAAAACATATGGAGATGTCATTTTTTCCTAAAAATAGATCAAACATTGGTTATTGGGCCTTGTTTAAAGTTTAGGTGGTTGTTTAGGGAGTCAAAATAGTTGAATTGTAGATAGAACTGAAATAAAACAACAAAGACAATAAAATACATAAGTTCAAAAAACAATGAAATACATCAGAAATTATCAAAACAAAAGATAACATAAGGAATAAGCTTGCTCTTCCCAATTTTTTGTTGTATTATTATTCCAAATGGTCTAATGAATATATGTAGTGAAAAAGAATGCTTAAATATGAATAATATATGATTTATGGGTAAAAATGTGATTTATGACCTTATTTGCATAAATAAATAAAATATGCAAATTAGTGAATTAATTTTTTTTTTTTTAAATATAGTATTTTATACACTTCACTTGACATGCGTGCAAATTTTAGTGGAGATCCGCCGTTTGACGGCCGAGATCTTAAGGGGGGGGGGGGGGTGGGCATAATTTAGCAATTAGAGTGCATAAAAGACATATGACCTTTGACCATATGAAAGACGGAACA
Source organism: Strongylocentrotus droebachiensis (assembly GCA_035222895.1). Classification (NCBI taxonomy): domain Eukaryota; kingdom Metazoa; phylum Echinodermata; class Echinoidea; order Camarodonta; family Strongylocentrotidae; genus Strongylocentrotus; species Strongylocentrotus droebachiensis. The sequence continues at coordinate 465,899 of JAVYIG010000021.1, forward strand.
ATGAGGGTAGCATTGCCCAAAAGTTTAGATGTGTAGATTGTACCAAGAAAGAAAGAAATCTGTTAAGAAATGATGCAGTTAGACCGCACACTAGACAAGCCATCTATAAAAATATGACCTTTCACCCTATAGAAGATGGAACACTAGGGGCAGCATCACCAAAAGGTATAGGTATGATTATACCAAGATACACCTCCATACAACATTTGAAATAAATCCCTCAAGGAATGATGCAGTTAGACCACACACTAGTGTACACAAGAAATTTATCGAAATATGACCTTTGACCCTATAAAAGACGGAACATCGGAGGCAGCATCACCAAAATCTATAGGCGTGTAGATTATACCAAGATACACCTTCTTTCAAAATTTGAACAAAATCCCTTCAGAAATGTGGCCTATAGAGAGCACACAAGCCATCCACAAAATCATGGCCTGTTACCCTATAGAAGACGGAACACTGGGGGCAGCATCACCAAAAGTTAGAGGTGTGTAGATTATACCAAGATACACCTCCATACAAAATTTGAAAGAAATCCTTTAATGAATGTGGAGCGCACACAAGAATATGACGCGGCGGTGGCGGACGCAGCATTGTAATGCTGCCGAATCCAAAGTACCCCACCGGCATACTGCCGGGGGATACAATAATAATATTAACTAGCTGTTTGCGCCCGTTAAACAGGCGCTCTTTGCTGTGGCAGCCATTTTGCGGTTGCGTAGAGTTGCGTAGTGTGGCGTACCGACAACGCATACATAAGGCTGTGTATTAATTTAAAAAATGTTGCTTTGCTGCATACAGTGTGAGTCAAAAAAAAGTTTACACCTAGAAAATTGCTAATTATTTAAAAAATTCATTGATGAACATTAAATTGTTATATGTCTTAAGAAAGAGTGTTTTATCCCAAATCATTTGGTACCATTTTTGTGGGGTATGTGTTCACGCTTGGATGAAAAGGAGACATTGTTTGCGAGAGTGCAAAAATCGACTTGCACAAAAGTTGCCTATGTGATGTTAGAATAAAACAATTGGGATTTGGGTATTAATTCTGTCTTTGCAGATCTAAATAACATCCCTAACAAAATTAATCATGCCACACATATCAAATATTGAATATCAAATATCAACAAATATTTGTACCCGTGTGTGTGGGTTTGTGTGACTTTGCCCTTTGCAAAAAAACATATGCAATGCATTTCATTTGATACATTCAGTTCATTCTCTCACTCTGCTAATCCCAACAGAATACATACTGTAGGCATCACTTTGGTGCAAGTCGATTTTTGCACTCTGGCAAACAATGCCTGTTCATCCAAGCGTGAACACATACCACACAAAAATGATACCAAATGATTTGGGATAAAACACTCTTTCATAAGATGTATAATAATTTGGGGCCTGTCACCACGAAATGAGTCCAGTTGGTCAAATTTTTATTCCTGTTTTTAAGTATTATATGAATCTACATTAAGTAAGCTTTAAATTAAGGGGTCACACATTAAAATTGATAAATTATATCCAGAAATATGAACAAAAACCTAATTGGACTTTATAAACAATGGGATTACCCAGTTTTGAGAAATGCATCATTTTCGTGATAATTTCAGATTATATAGCCTATATTATATGCCCAAAAATGTTAGAAGGAGATATTTCGTGACCTAAGCTCTGGGGACATAAACTCGGGACATTAATAAGTTGATTTTTGGAAAAATCTTAAATGAGGTAGGTGGGTCAATTTTCAGTACATACACACTATACATCGCTTTTACTACGATTGAGCCTAATGCGACACTGGACTCATTTCGTGGTGACTGGCCCCATTTACTGTTCATAGATGATTTTAAAAATAATTAGCAATTTTCTAGGTGTAAACTTTTTTTTGACTCACACGGTATAGTCCCTACTTGGTTATGTGTAACCTGGCGTACAATGGCGTGTGGTTACGTGTCCGGTGCATAGGCACCACATACCTAAGGCGTATGCAATTTGCTGTGCTACGCATTAACAGGTGAAAGCGCAAGCTTTTACTGCTTCGTCAATCTAGAAAAAATATGAACATGTTTAATTGTTTGCGTCCATCTTGCGTACCGTCAGGGTATAGTAACTGTAACGTAGGCCAGCCTACGCTCAGCGTAGTTGGTACGCAACACTACGCAGCTCTACGACCCTACGCTAATTAGTGATGTGCCAGTGTCACAAATAAGGTATTAAAAATATGGTCATCTGACTGTAATTAAATGCCTATAACCCCTGAGCTTTCGGGGTTCATCCCCTTAAACCCTGTGGAACCCATGCCTACACTCAACTCGCTTCGATCTACCTGATCCCCCTCCCCCCCACAACCTGTGGACCCCACGCCTACACTCAACTTGCTTCGATCTACCTGACCCCCACCCCCCCCCCCCCCGGCCCCACACTTTGAAAAATGTTTCTTGGGGCCTGCATGTAACATGCAGATATTTTTTGGTAACATGTAAGATTCAGATTTTTTTCTTCTGCCCCCCCCCCCCCCCCCCAACGATTTTATGGCACTTCGGCCTGCATGCTTTTGTGTTCACGTGTAGGCCTACTTCAATGAATGGACAGATATAAATAGTTGTATAGTTGTACGAATATTGGCAGGTTTGTCCCTCCATAGTCTCTTCGACTCTGAATAACTCACTCACTTACTCAGTCGAGCAGCCCAGCGAAGCTGGAGTGCACTACACACTGTATGCGTACGGCAGAGCTCTTGCAAATGAACGATGTTTTTCTCTGATTTTCTTGTGAAAACTTTCCTTTAATAAATGATAATAAAAATTCAGTAAACATGGCCAAAATAATCACAAAATAAGCTTTGATTTCATACCTCGACTCACGGAAACTATATAAAAATCCCGGCAATAATGATGGAAATAGGTCTCTAAGTTTGGACGTGGACAGGAAGACAACTGTTGCGCTGATTTTATTCATAATTGATTTCATCATGAAATATATATCAAATAAAGACTTAAAGGTATTACAAAGTTTCAGGAAATTTGAAAATTGGCTGGATAGTGATTCTTTACAACTTTGATATATTTGGATTAGTGCTGTAACATCACGGATATCTCCAATTCCGTTTAACCGCCAGTCAAAACCGGACGGTTTAAACGATTAAAAAAAAAAAAAAAAAAAAAAAAAAAAAAAATATTTTAAGTGTGAAAAAGCGGGAAGGACTTTCATTTAACTGCGAGGTACATTTCAAGGCGCCGATTTGGCTTTTTTAGAAGAATGTGTAAGATCATTAATGTAAATTAAAAACAGTAGAGGATCTAGGATAGAACCTTGTGGTACGCCGTGTGTAATAGAAGAAAAATTTGAGGAATTATTATTATAAACTACATATTGAGATCTATTACACAAATTACTTTCAAACCAAGATGACAGATAAACTGGAGTGTTGTTCTAGTTTCCGAGTGGTGAGTCAACACACAGATTACTGAGCTGGGAGACATTGCCAGGCATAGTGCCAGGTGGAGAGGCATAGTGCCAGGTGGAGAGGCATAAATCGAAACTTTAAAAAAAAAAAAAAAAAAAAAAAAAAAAAGCGGGAAAACGAAACCGTCCAATTGAAAACGGTATCCGCCATGGGCGGTCGGATACCGGACGGTTAAACGTTTGACTACAGCACTAATTTGGATGCCCATGTGGATGTATTATAAGCACTAGAAAAATTAGCCTGTAAAACACCTCTGCTTTCAAGAAAAATTAGATATCAACATTTACTGGTGCTCCCGGTAAATTTTGATAATTTTCAAATAGCGCCTACGGCCATAAATAGTAGCTGCTAACATGAAAATCTCAGAGTATGTAGTGGTGATATATAATTTCTAAACGGGAATAGCAAATCTGTTGATTGTAGTAAAGAAACATTGTTTTATAGCTAAATTAATATCTTGACTTCGAGAGGGAGCTATACAACATAAAGAGTTTATTATCTACAATTTCATCACTTTAGACATGATTTCGACCGCGACAATGATCACTGAGTATTGTAGGATCGCATATGCTTCCAATATATTCATTTGAACCAAATTCATGACCCCATACCAAAACTTTGTATTACCTTTAACTCATTTAAATTTTAAATATTACATTTTAATTAAAATTAAACAAATGGTAAAGATTACAAAATCTAAAATATATAAAACAAACACAGGGAAGAAAAAAAACTCTCTTCGAAGTCAGGCGGGATACGAACCCGTGTGTGCAAAAGCTGGCTGCGAACCGAACGCAACCGGCGCCTCAGACCGCTCGGCCGTAACGCATAAGTACTGCGTGCGGACGCATCGACGACCGGGACGTCGCGCTGGAACGTGGCCAAGGATGGTGATCGAGACGCTGTCTGTCCGCTTGACCGGCCGGCGGCGACTGGGGGAGGGCGGATCTCCAGATTACGAATAACTGCGATTCCCCCCTCGACGCGTTAGCGTATTATTATATGGATATTCTGGGGTAACATAGCACTTAGATTTGTACATCAACTATGTCTCTAAGTGCTTCACATGTATTTTGATTTGATTTGATTCATTGGTTTCTGCATCTTTTTTTTTTTTCATTTTCATTTTCATGAACATAATATGGTTTGATACAATATTTTAAGTGTATATAATTTTATACAGATAATAAACAAATTTAAACAAATATATTGAATGCATACATTAGATGAAGGAGGGCTACAGAAAAAAGCAAAGTAGCTTGACATGCCCGCAGCCCTCAACTTAGATACAACAACATTAACAAATACAAATAGAAAAGACTGACTTGCAGAGAAGAAAAGGAAAGGGGAGAGAAGGAGCGTTGGTAATAACACAATAAATCTCGTACATCTGCTGATTAAATGCAGGTTCATTCATGAATGGCTAAATGATGCTAGGTCATGGACGATTACACATCATTGTTGAATATACAGTCAATGTACACACGAACATGAATACAGTACAATTACACACGACAGGATCAATACTTAGACAATAACATAGTTTTAACTGCTTTCTTAAATGAATTCAATGTCCTAAGGTTTCTTATTACAATGGGCAGAGAGTTCCAGATGTCTGGGCCGGCGTGTCTTATGGATTTGAGAGCCATGCAGTGCGGTTTTAGGATTTCTTAAATGGAATTTTTCAGTTTGCCTTGAAGGGTATTAAAGAGTGGATGGTTTTATTGAAATTAAACAATGGGGGAAAATATGAAGGTAGTAGACCATTTTGTAAACAAAACATAAAAAGTGCTATTTGTAGACTATAAATATCATCAGCTTTTATTATCCTGGTCATCGGATTCAGGCTCACCCCTGCACACAATGTGCACATTCTCCACACCCCTGGGAGCATTCCAGCCAGGTGCCATTTTACAGATGCTCACGATGCTGAGCAAACTACCATGAATTTCACATCCTATCAAATAACCATTAATCACCTGGGGTGGAGAGTGGCAAACGATCACTTGCCAAAGGACATTAGCCCTTTGAGTGCGAGCCCGCGCACAGCGATTGTTTCCCCTGTGACGGAGCGATTTCAGTTACATCGCCAGAAATGGAAAATGTGGCGGTGCTTTCTACTTTCATTGCTCATTGCGCCTCATCCAGTCATTTTCGTGATTTTTAGTAAATGTAAAAATTAAAGATCAGACTTTTTCCTTTCTAAAAATGTAAGTTTTGTTTATCATTACGAAAAATGAAGTCTGTTATTTTTTAGGGGAATTGCCGTCTTATTTTGCTGAAGCTTCACGTCTTTCCTTTTCAACACACTCACAATACAAATTGCGTAAGCACCACCGCACGCGCAGATCGGTCGATACCTCCATTCATTTCCCCATTGTCAATGTCGTCTGCTAAAGCTCGGCCGATTATCAACCGAGCCATAAATAATAGGCTTATGACTTCGTTTTTCATGGGTTTTCGACACATTTTGTAACTTTATTCTGACCACCATTATGCCATGATCTACACTAAATGCCCTATTTTTTTATATGTGCAAATCAAATATAGGACATATGGGAAATGAATTTTGAGATGAACATTGTTTTATTCTCGAAAACGAAAATAATACTTACTTTGAATGCTTTCGACTTCCTTTCTCATAATTTGAAATATTCATTTATTTTTGTTTTTGCCTCCCGCTTAATTTTGTTTATTGTTTCTCTATCTATACATCTCTTAGAACCATATTTTGATATGAGGTTGCTGTATCAATAAAATATTTATTGAATATTTGTACGCATATTTGATTTGTTTTGTTTGTAATGGAAAGAGCTAAATCAATGACAGAGATTACAACAAAATCATAATTCAACACAATCCTTTCTCTCTCTCTCTATCTATTTATTTATCTGTCTATGTCTGTCTGTCTGTCTCTCTGTCTCCCTCCTCCCCCTCCCTCTCTGAATACGTCAGGAATTTCATGAAATTGGAATTGTGCTTCAGTGTGTTTTATTTCCGCATCGCGTTGTTGTTGTGTTTTTTTTTAAAGGGTGTGGCTAATATAGGAGTTAATCGCCGTAGTCTTGGTAGTCTTTTATTTATTCGAAAATAAATGATATTGAAAATATAGTAATTCATGTTAAGAAACAATAAAGAAGGAAGTGCAAACAACGTGATAATTCAATTTGTCTTCGTCTCGATCCATCTGTGTTCTCGTTCAACATATCGTGTCAATAAAACTTTGATAATCCTCGTTTCATGATTAGTTCTGTATATGGCATGTACATGTAAACCGGTACATGAAATAATGATGATGATGCTTACAATATTGTAATAAAATAGTAATGATAATACAAATTATTTTCTTCATCTTCCACTCGCTTTTCTTCATTGCCAGAAAACTTGTTTTTATGTTCCCTTGCATTTTTTTCTTCAACAATGATAGCATCTTTGCCCAGGAAAAGTCTCATATTCGTGGCTATACCGCCCGAGTTGCTCAAGACAAGAATGATATTCCGTGGGGAGAGAGAGGAAGAGTAAGGGGTCGTTTTTTTCAGAACATAACATTTGAACATTTCATATGCCCGCTCAAACCAAGACCGGCTTTAGGTTGATCAAGATATTTTACTCAAACCTGCTCTAAAATTGTCTCATGCCCTCGTAAACGTATATAAGTTAGAAAGGTTGTTTGTATTGTCATGTAGATTGACCTATTGACCTACGTTTAGGCTTACATCCTCTTCTTTCAAAACGGTAAACTTCCAGAGTAGTTACTTCTTTACAATCTTTTGTTCCTCTTAGGGTGGGGGATAAGCCTTTCATAAAAGAGGTCCATACATGAATGATTCGCTAAATTGGTCAAGTTTATAAAATGAACAGCGTATTGTCATGTAAATACCCTACATCGATAAGGCTTAGATTAGTATATGATGAAAAAAAAAGCCACACCGGTAGGGTAGAAGTAATCAGGGTCGAAATCGAACTGATAATACGACCCGTAATACGAATATCTGAAATGCGGAAGGGTGCATACGGAACTTGGAAGTATCGCCAAGCAAGAATCCTCGCAAGAATATAGAACGGACGCGCGCGTACGCGTCCGTCTCCAGCTGTACGGGCATTTCGGGCCTTTTTTCGATCCGAACACTAACTTAGAGTAAAGTTGAAATGATATCACGTTTTCTCGAATTTTTTTCTACGTAACTATATATTTTTTTTAATAGATGAGATAAATGAATATATCTAAATAATAATTCAAAGAACTTTAGCACATAATAGCTAATAATAAGCTGGAAAACTTTGTCAACATATAAGGGATATATCTCGGCTTCTGTAGAAGCCCGTCGTCACAGACTTAACAACTCGCTCGGCTTCTGTAGAAGCCCGTCGTCTCCAAAGTGTTAGTGTCGGTCTGGGATTTGAACCCTCCACGTACCTTGTATCAAAGTGTACAAACATTACCATATATCATACATAAAGTAGACATTGATTCAAATAGACATTGTATGTCAAATGAAAGCTCATGATCTAAAGAAAGTGAAAAGTGTCATATCTTTTCCCTAAAAACACATATGTAACCACAATCAGACATTTAAAATTGAAACTTGGTATCCCCGATAAAACAAAACCCAAATCGTGCAAAATGGGCAGTGGCGGATCCAGGGGGGTAAAAAGGGGACACGTGCCCCCCCCGGCCAAAAAAAAATATGTTAAAATCAGCCCTAAATTCGCCCAAAATTTACTGAAAAACAGGGGCGTGCCCCCCCCCCCCCCCCCGGCCAATCTCTTTCCTACCGTGTGCCCCCCCGGCAAGAAATTCCTGGATCCGCCCCTGATGGGCGATATTTGATTTTACATTACGTCTGACCCTCATAGCTCGCAAACCTGAGTAAATGGCCATAAAGTCGGGTATTGAAAAATCCCCTTCTTTGCTTGCTGCAGAGGAGGCCTAACCCAGCTGATCAACTTGTTTTCCAAACATAGCGTTCGCGCTACTTTCGATCTCTCTCTCTCTCTTCGACTCTGTTTCTTTCAGACTGCCTCCTTCAGTCTCTCTCCTCCGTCTCCTTTATATCTATCTCTCCCTTCCCTAGTTCTCTCTCTCTCTCTCTCTCTCTCTCTCTCAATCCCTCTCTCCTCATGTTTATTTATGTCTGTCTCTCCATTCCCCAGGTGTCCGTCTCTGTCTCTGTCTCTCTCTCTCCCCCTCTCTCAGAAATGTTAATTCTCTCCTCTCTCTCTCTCTCTCTCTGTCTGTCTCTCCGGTTCGAGGCTCTTTTCTTTGTCTTCTTCTTCTTCTTCTCCTTCGCCTTCTCAGTCTATAGTGGCCTAGTCTTTTCATTATCTTTTACCTGTGTGACACGGCCGACGATCCTATAGTCAGTCTCTGCAGACTGCAGGGTGCGCAATCAATTCTCTGTGGCTTTATAAGGGCTCAGTCGGGCAAAAACGAGACAGAGAGCCGATCGATAATCTAACAAACGCAAGTTTATTTTGTTGGTGTTTAAAAATTATCAAACACAGAGTGGTACAGTTTTTAGTTAAAGGGATAGTTGAGTTCTGTTGCAGAGGGCGCTACTCAAAATATTTTTTTGGCGAGATAATGAAAAACTGAGTGTCAAATTTGAAAGAACATTTGAATTTAAATGACAAAATCATCTTTGTTTGATAAAAATCGGTCCAGAGATGGCTAAAATATCCATAAATATAACAATTTCTAATACTTGTGTACCACCACAAATATTAGATAATTTGAAAAAGCCGTTGAAAAAGGGAAATGTTATATTACGCAAAACCAGCTGGCCCATGTTATTTAATGAGCTATGAACTTTGACCTACATACTCCGAAATCGAACTTAGGCTGTTTTTTGATACCATGAACCTTCATATCAAAGTTATTTAAAAGAAATGATATGAACGAGCCTAAAAATTTGATTTACAGACACTCTCCACACTCCACGACGAACAAGCGAGTCATCGATTGCAAAGTTCATGACAATGACTCTATATTGTGATGCACAGTCCATAATGAAATGTGTAAGAAGCAATATCCTGTCTGTAATTTAATGTTTTGATTGAAGTTTTAATAAAAGCTTAGGGTTGAATAGTCACTAATACTTTTATATGCCCCCCAAAAAAGAGTCAACTTATGACACCACCTTGGCCTTTCTCTAGTTTATCTTCACGGTTGTTTTTTACGAGTGTATCTTTGAGAGTAGACTAGATCTAGGTCTAAGCAAGATATTTTTACAATTTTGGGGGTGGGCCGGCCCTGTGGGGAATATGGAGAAAAACCTGCGCTTTCATATGACACCTCACTTATTGAGTATCACCTTCAGGATCACGAGCAATATTAGTTTGAATCTCTGTTAATTAAAACATTGACCAATTTTGTTCGCAATGGCCAATGCATAGGGATGTGTGCAATCTCTACTGGAAGGATTTTAGCACTACAAGACCTACTTACTAGAATCTAGGCCTACTAGATCTATTTTGAAAAAAATCTATGGAGAAATTTAACATACCCTTTTTGGTGTTCTTACTGTCAGCAAGTCTTGCATTTGACCATCATCAAGAAGTTGAAATCTTGGGAGAGTTTCTTCAGCCATTTTTGCCTTTCGGTTTGGAATTTAGTATGATCGAGATTGCCGTACTGAAATTACCGACCAATTCTTCGCACACGTGGGGTATCCTCGATCGCACAAACCAGTTTTCAACATGTGAACCTATGGGTATTTCACCAAGACTGAACTATTTTCCCGATAACCATGGTAACTGGAATTTTACCGGGAATTTTACAGGAATAGTTAAAGTTTATGACTGCAATTTCGACCAATCAGATGGCTGGATTTCTTAAGTGAGGTATATAATTAGATCTTGCTTTATAAGCTGTGCCGACGATCGCCTAGCTGTGAGATAAATTGTTTAAGTGCTGCTGTGGCTGGTCGCTACACGGCTGTTGATGGTAACTATACGGCTGGCGATGGTGATCATTGTGGCCAGCGGAAATAAAATGAGTGGCTGCTGGTCGCGTTAGACAGGTGGTCGTTGTGTACAGGTTCTTAACTACATGAAATCTCACAGGGGATTTTTAAAGTGGTTGTTATGGACAGGTGGTCGTTAACACAGGTTTGACTGTACTTATATTTTGTTAACCCTTACTGTACTGGGCTATTTTGAGCACCCACTGACTGGTGGGGGGGGGGGGGGGGGCTGGGAGGCCCCCCCCCTATGATCTCGGCCGTTGATTGTCCGATGAAGACGAAAATGTGCATGTTTGTAGATATTTACGTAAGAAACAAGATAGTATAATTAGTTTTTTCCGAATATGCAAATTTTTGTCGTTAGCCTAATTAATTATGCAAAATGCTAATTTTATGCATTTAACAGAAAACGTGTCAAACTCCACTTTTTTAATGTTGAAACTCAATATTCATATGAAACTTCTTTTCTAACACAAAAAAGTTATTTTAATGTAATTAATAATGATAATTTATGCAAATTTTGATGCAATTTTTTTGTTTGTGTTTTGTTTTTTGGATGACATGCGCATACTAATTATTATGTAACGCCTTACAGGTATATCCGATTTCGACGAAAATGGTATCAAAATGTGCGTAAGACTTTAGGGAAAAAAGTCATGAATCGACAATTCAAAATTCCAAGCGGTTGCGGCGCAATCTCCGAAAATGTCGAGGGGGGGGGGGGGGGCCTCCCAGGCCCCCCCCCCCCCCCCCCCCAGTACAGCAAGGGTTAAGGGATACTTTGAAAGTACTTTAAAGTGTCTGCAGTTCCTCATAAATGTCATGATGGATCACATGAATTTGCATGAGTATCTCCCATCCCGAATCAATCATAGAGGATATTTGTTCCCTTACCTCCTTCCCTTCTCCTTCTGGGTGATAGACCGGCTAAGGCTGTAGCCCAGCTCGTGGTAGCAGGTACCAATATTCATCAGATAGATAGGGAAGTCTGGATGCGTTTCTGGGTGGTTCTGGGTAACAGTCTTTAGCACCTCCAAGGCCAACTTGTGCTGCTCTAAGGCTTCTTCGTACTTCATACCTCTAAAGATAAACAAATTGAAAAACAAAATCAATTGAATAACCATCAGACAGAAAGTGTAGTCTAGGTCTATCTAAGAGTGGATCTTCATTTCAGTCTTTAACCCCTACTGAATGGGGGGGGGGGGGCCTGGGAGGCCCCCCTCGACTTTTTCGGAGATTGCGCCGCAACCGCTTGGAATTTTGAATTGTCATTTCAGGACTTTTTTCCCTCAAGTCTTACAACATTTTGATACCATTTTCGTCGAATTTGGATATATCTGTAAGGTGTTACATAACAATTAGTATGCGCAGAAGTGCTATAATTGCATATATTCATGTACAAGCATAAATGTGAATACAGGTTTAGCTGTATTTCTTCCTAAGTGGGAGATATGAATTGATATCAAATTGCTTTTTCATGTTTCTCAAAGTAACCTGATGTTTTCCAGTGAGCGTCCACAGATAACGCGTGGCGCGCCACGCGTTCCTGATTGGCCCGACCTAGCGCCACGCGTTCTTTAAAAAAAAAAATAATAATAAAAAAATATTTTTAAAAAAAAAATCGAAAATTTTGAAAAATCTGAATATTCCGGATTTTCAGGTCCTAGAAATCCCCCAAAACAGAATAATTTGTAAGGGTTGGCAGGTATGGTATTGTGTGCACATACCTTAGCGCAGCGGCCTAGTCTGTGTGTGTTGACCTCAAATCAAACTTTCATTGACGGGTGTATAAATTTCATTTTGAGACAGAGAATTTATTTTACTCGAATATAAAGTAATAGACTGAGTACCGTACTGCAATTTACTGAAAATGCAATCCTGTTTTTAATATAAGGAAAATAATTACAGCTTTAAAAAATCCAAACTAGGATCATTCTCATTTTGTTTTCTTTGTAACATTGGATAACAAATTTCACAAATTCCAACATAGACAGATAGAATAACATTGATATTTTCGATTATTTAGTGCAAGGGTAAATATGACAATGGCCCGGAATATAATACCATGATAAAAATGTATCAAATTACTTGTAATACTTTTTTTTTTTGGGGGGGGGGGTTCAAATTTTCCCTCGGGTCGCGCCAAACGTTTTTAATTTCTTGGCGAGAGGCCTGTCCAGAACAAAAGAATACATTAGAAATAAAACAATAGATATAATAAGAATTAAAAAACAATAAAATACATAAGAAAATAAGTATTTGAAAATGGCATAACATTTGCATAAGTTATCATTATTAATTACATAAAAATGTTTTGTGTTAGAAAAGAAGTTTCATATGAATATTGAGTTTCAACATTCAAAAAGAGGAGTCTGACAATTTTTGTAATGATTTTAGTTCCCTGTATATTTACAGATTTGATATTCATGAATGCGTAATTTGCGTATTCATAATTTATGCAAATTAACCTATGCATTTTCAAATATCATTAAAATAATGAAGCCTCTTGAATTTGAGATGAAGGAAACATTTATTCAAAACATTTTCAAGATCCTTCACAAGTCTACAGAAAAATATGTAGAGTTTTCTGTAAAATGCATAAAATTTGCATTTTGCATAATGACAATAATTTGCAAATTAGGAAAAAAACTAATTATACCACCTTGTTCCTTATGTAAATATCTACAAACATGCAAATTTTTGTGTTCATCGGCGACCGACGGCCGAGATCATAGGGGGGGGGGGGGGACCTCCCAGGTCCCCCCCCCCCCCCCTCAGTCAGTGAGGTGCTCAAAACGGTCCAGTACAGTAAGGGTTAAGCACACCTACAGCCCCAAAGGCATCATTGTGTTTTCCACTCTTAAAGTTATGCATCAACAACATTTCTAATGATATTAACCTCTCATTGGCAGATAACAGTAAAATTAACGAGATGGAACTTCGACTGCACGCAGTCTAAAATGATCACGAGAACGGGACGTACGTACAGACGGACGGACAACCCAAAAACATAATGCCTCCGGCTACTTTGTAGCGGAGGCATGAAAACAGGAATGATTCTACATTGTTTTGTCTCGCTACAATCACTTATACACGGTATTTCACCAAAGTCACAAATGCACTTATACTCAACTGCTTCTATTAGGTAAATTTTTCAGTTTGTACATTTTTAATTTTTTTTATTTGTATTTTCCCCCACAGCAGGGCGTTTTATTAAATAATAATGCAGTATACATTTTTCTTCATTACAACAGCTATTGAGTGATGATAACAATGACTGGATGCAACATTGAACACAAAGTAATATGACACATACTGTGTATATGCCACTGACAGTAAATTCACACTAAAAGATTGTAAGAGGACCTCAGGTAAGATGCCAATAATATGCATCACAATGTTCTAAATGTACTGTGTAGTTCATTGCAATATCTCACTAGAGAGTCTATCTAGCAAATGAAGCTAATGCTTAATTTGTCTGTATATCTACAATAGACCATGTAAATAATATGAAAGACAGAAATGAACCTACTTGAAGTATGCTGAACCGAGAGCGTTGATACTGCGTGCCCTGACGAGGCTGTTTCCAAGGTGATGGTCCCTCACCTGGATGCACTCCTTGAGAATCTTGATACCTTCCTCCCTCTTCTCGTTCTGTATGTGGCTCGTAGCCTGTTTTTTTTGGACTAATAGATTACCTGAGAATGAGAACGAGGACAGAATGTGACAGCCCCTAGCATTATAGTGAATATACGGTAGCTAGCCGCAACAAAAAGATGTGTTTGGAATGCAAAATGCGTAATCATTGAAAATTAATATTTTAAGACCATTAATGTATAACCATGCCTTTAGTTAACAGAGTTATAGAGATACTGTACATGTAAAGAGAGAGAAAATTCCTATCAAAATATTGAACAAAGGTAAACTTTTAAAGTATCTGAAACTAAATGAAAAATGACAGATGATCATAAACATGGAATGCAACAACAACAATAAAAGAAACAGAGAATGAGATAAGAATGGCATACGTACGTGGTATAAAATAGAAAGATTGGACCAATAAAGATGATAATCATTGATTAAAGGACTTGATCATAAAGGTTTTATTGAAAAGGTTCTAGAATGTAGGAAATCTAATTACCGGTATTCAAATGACACCCCATGACCGTGCATCATTATCTCTCCTACTACACAAAAAAGTTCTCATCATAGAGTGATAATGCACGGCTTATTTCTGACGCGTACAAAATTAAGACGCGATGAAATGCATGTAGATGCAAATGCCAAGGACTTTGATGCGGGTTAGCACGTATACTGTGATGTCATTCAAAACACATGGCGCCCCACATAACTGTGTATTACTTTGCATTTTGATTGGGTTTGTTGCTTATTTCTCGACTTTATATTCATAGTGCATGTGGACCAGGGCTCAAATTATTTTTTTGTCCACGGGGGCTCTTCATCAAAAAAAGAGCCCCTGTGAGCCTTCTCATTCGCCTTCTCCTTGCGCGATCGCCTCTAGCTCCAGCAGATATGGGGCGGCAGTGTTCACACCAGTATACTACCAGCGCAGCTAGTATAGCCACTGCTGACGGCTGCAGTGCACTGCAAGCTTCCGTTGTTTGTATCCGTAATACCCATAGAGATGTGGAGATGTGAGATATAGCCAGGCGCGGATCGAGGATTTCTTAGGGGGGGGGGGCCCCAAATTTGAAATTATGCATGCCAAATATTGGTACGTAATGGTGACCAACAGTGACGTGATGCGGGGGGGGGGGGTCGGTGCAGGGAGGGGCGAATTTCTCCCTCCCTCCTCCGCGAAACGCGGAAGCTTTGACGATTCATTAAATCATTAGAGAAACAAAACGATTTGTTGTACAGTTCTCGAAAATAATTCTCGTCTGAATTTTGTTTTTCCCCTCTCACGCGAAGCGCGAAATTTTTTAGGATTCATTAAATTATTAGAGAAAGAAAACGATTCGTTGTAGAGTTCTCAACTCTAAATTCTCGTCTGAATTCAGGTCCCCCCCCCCCCCCCTATCGCGCGGAAGCTTTTAAGTTTCCTTAAATTATTAGAGAAACAAACCGATTCGTTGTACCGTTTTCGAAAATAATCCTCGTCTGAATTTAGATTGTCCCCCCCGCGCGGAAGCTTTTACGTTTCATTAAATCATTAGAGAAACAAAACGATTCGTTGTACAGTTCTCGAAAATAATTCTCGTCTGAATTTAGTTTTCCCCTCTCGCGTGACGCGCAGAAAATTTTAGGATTTATTAAATTATTAGAGGAAGAAGACGATTCGTTGTAGAGTTCTCGACTCTAAATTCTCGTCTGAATTCAGGTTCCCCCCTTTTAAGTTTCCTTAAATCATTAGAGAAAAAAGACGATTCGTTGTACCGTTTTCGAAAATAATCCTCGTCTGAATTTAGATTCTCCCCCACTCCTGCGCGGAAGCTTTAACGTTTCATTAAATCATTAGAGAAACAAAACGATTCGTTGTACAGTTCTCGACTCTTAATCCTCGTCTGAATTCAGTTTACCCCTTCCGCGCAAAGCGTACAAGCTTTTACGATTCATTAAATCATTAGAGAAAGAAGACGATTCGTTGTACCGTTCTCGACTCTTAATCCTTGTCTAGATTCAGTTCCCCCCTCTCTCCCCCTCCTGCGCGAAGCGCGAAAGCTTTGACGTTTCATTAAACTATAAAAGAAAGAAGGCGATTCGTTGTACCGTTCTCGAATCTTAATCCTCGTCTGAATTCAGTTCCCTCCCCCCCCCCCTCCGCGCAAAGCGCGGAAGCTTTTAAGTTTCATAAGATTATGAGAGAAAGAAGACGATTAGCTGAACAGTTCTCGACTCTTAATCCTCGTCTGAATTTAGTTTACCCCCTCCCCCTCCTGCGCGATTCGCGGGAGCTTTGACGTTTCATTAAACTATTGAAGAAAGAAGGCGATTCGTTGTACCGTTCTCGACTCTTAATCCTCGTCTGAATTCAGGTTCCTCCCTCCCGCGCAAAGCGCGGAAGCTTTTAATTTTCATTAAATCATTAGAGAAAGAAGACGATTCGTTGTACCGCTCTCGAAAATAATCCTCGTCGGAATTAAGTTCCCCCCCCCTCCATCCCGCGCAAAGCGCGGAAGCTTTTACGTTTTATTAAATCATAAAAGATTGGTATTACCGTTCTCGCCTCTGAATCCTTGTCTGAATTCAGGTTCCCCACTTCCAGCGTAAAGCGCGGAAGCTTCACGTTTCATAAGATTATGAGAGAAAAAAGATGATTCGCTGTACCGTTCTCGATTTTTAATCCTTGTCTGGGGCGGCGGCAAAGCCGTCCCCGGAAGCATAGAGGTTTTAGGCGTTTAATTAAGGTCATATGAGCATATTTTTTTTAGTATACCTTATTATTTTGTGACACTGGCAGGTAACTATTTGGCGTTGGGTCCAGGGGGCGGAGCCCCCCAAAATCAGGGGTTTTAGGCATTATATCAGATGAGCATCTAAGGGCCCGCCGTAGGGCCCTTGGTGGGATCCAGGGGGCAGAGCCCACGGAAGCTTAGGGGTTTTAGGCATTTAATCACGGTCAGATGAGCATATTTTGATGCCTCATTATTTGTTAACACTGGCAGTTAACTATTCTTTCTTTCTTGCTCTCATTCTATTTTATTTCTCTTTAATATACTTTTTCAAAAAAAGTGTGGGGGGGGGGGGGGGGGAGAGCTCGAGGCTCCCGATCCCAACCGTACCTCGGGCCCTGACATGGAGGAATCTCAAGAATCATATTTCTTGCCTGGCTGCAAATTTAGGAATTTGTCATGTTTGAACAAACACATACAAACGTATAATTTACTAAAAATCTCGGAAAAATCTCGGAAATGATGTCATTTCAGCATTATTTGTAATCCACCGTTGTGGAATTAGAAATAAACCACGTTTGAACTTGATTTCCACTACCCCCCCCCCCTCCCTATCAGTACGCCAGTATCTCCTCTTTTCCTTTCCCTTTCCTTCCTTCTCTCTTGATTGTTTTATGGGGGGGGGTCAACAGCCTGGGAGGCAAAGCCCTTTCGGCCCCCGATCTCCTTCTTCCCCCATTTCTTTTCTTCTTCCTCTTCTTTCTTTCCCTTTCTCCTTTCGCTTCTTTTCCTTTTTCTCTCTTTTTTTTTTTTTTTTTTTTTGCGGGGGGGGGGGGGGGGGGCAAAGGCCCGCTCGGCCCCCCCCCCCCCCCGGATCCGCGCCTGGATATAGCGCAATCTTGCGGCGAAAAAGCGTTTATTTCTTTACAATATGGCAGTCTCTAGACACTGACAAATTCTGCACGCTATTAAAATATAACTTCAATAGATTGGTTTAAGGTTTGAAAGTTGAAATTCATTATTGTGTGAAAGTTATAACAGAAAAGATTATCCTTATTTTAAAATTCCACAGGGGCGATTTTTAATTTTGCAATCGACCCCGTGACCACTCTGACTGAGGCTCCGTGTATTTTGAGTCTTGATGTGGACCCATTTTATAAAACAACTATACAGTATGAGTCATAAACAAAGTTTACACCTAGAAAATTGCTAATTATTTAAAAAAGAATCATCTATGAACAGTAAATTATTATATATCTTATGAAAGAGTGTTTTATCCCAAATCATTTGGTATCATTTTTGTGTGGTATGTGTTCACGCTTGGATGAACAGGAGGCATTGTTTGCGAGAGCGCAAAAATCGACTTGCGCCAAAGTTGCTTATGTGATATTTGAATAAAACAATTGGGATTTGGGTATTAATTCGGTCTTTGCAGATTCAAAGAACATCCCTAACAAAAGTAATCATGCCACACATATCAAATATCGAATATCAAATATCAACGAACATAGTTGCGCGTCTGTGTGTGAATTTGCTTCTGCAAAAAGCATTTGAATTGCATTTCATTTGATACATTCAATTCCTTCTCTCACTCCGCTAATCCCAACATAATACATGCCGTAGGCATCACTTTGGCGCAAGTCGATTTTTCTACTCTCGCAAACTATGCCTCCTGTTCATCCAAGCGTGAACAAATTCCACACAAAAATGATACCAAATGATTTGGGATAAAACATTCTTTCATAAGATGTATGATAATTTACTAATCATAGATGATTTGTTAAATAATTAGCAATTTTCTAGGTGTAAACTTTTTTTTCACTCACACGGTATACATGTGGTTCTCAACAACTGACCTTTGACATATAGACACTGACTGTAACCTTCCCTGAGGTCAGGGGTCATTGCAACCTGAGTATCACAGTAGGAGAGAGGATTGGCGATGGCAGTCTCAGCTTCATGGTATCTGTGCAATTCATAAGAGATAAAGCCTCACTTTATGAGTGAATGCAAAACACCTCAAATTAACCTACTGGAGACAAGCTATAGGAATCCTTGTTCAGATATGACGCAGTAAACCATCACAAAAAAGCATTTATTTACGTGTAAATTGCGCGCGACAAACTTCTTAGCATATTTAATGAGCTTTGTATTATAAAATACAAAATGTGAAGTGTATTACACTTTGCATCATCATGAAAAACACTGCGGTTTTGCAGCGTCGTATCTTGAACGAGGCTTTAGCAGCCCGAACCTTACCCCTCAACTGGTGTTCTAACAAAATCTCCAGTAACAATTGCTTTAGGCTTTATTTCATCAAAGATATAGGGTAAGGACCAGGGCTGTAACTGGGTTTTGGGTCAGGTTAGGGTTAGGTCCACTGGCGTACCTATGGAGGGGGCAGGGGGGGCAGAGTGCCCCCCCCTGACGGGCTCCAGGCAAAAAAAAAAAGGGGAAAGAAAAGAAAAGAAAGGAAAGGAAAGAAAAAGAAAAAAAGAAAAGGGAAGAAAAAAAAGGAAAAAAAGAGAAAAAAGGAAAAAAAGAAAAAGGAAAGAAAAAAGGAAGAAGAAGAGAAAAGGAAGAAAAGGGGAAAAGAAAAGGAAAGGAAAAAAATGGGGAAATTAAAAAAAAAAGACCATGGCCGTACGCACCAGGGGGGGGGGGGGCAGTTGACCCCAGATATTTTGAAAACGTACAGTTTTTGTCCTGAAAATGTAGTGTAGGCCTATACCAAATCCTTCAATTCTACTTTTGAAAATGCAAAAGTACCCTCATGACCAGTTCGGTCGCTCGAACTCCCTTCACTCCTTTTGCTTTTGAGATTCTTCGAAAACTTTTAACGCATCTTTCCCCCTCCCCCACCAGAAAAATATTCCGCATACGGCCCTGAAAAATTAAGACAAATGAAAATAGGAAAATATAAGTGATATAACAAATTCGAAACTCTTCGCTGGCGCGAACTGCTTGCTAGCCTATTTTGTATTAAATGTTTTCACTTGCTCGTCCCCCTGAAAAAAGAAAAGGATTAGCATTGCCTAGAATACAATTGTGCCTGCCCCGACTGGCCCCGACCTGCAACCATGGCAACAATAACACACAGTGTATGTACCAAATGTTACTAAAAGAAAGTAATTCATTTTTCTCGCTCGCTACACTTGCTCGCGAATAAAATGAATGGATATTGCTTTGGAAATAATTGTGCCCACCCTTGACCTGCAACAATATCATTAAAAATGGAAGAGTTTTTTCGCCCTCTCGCCAAAAAGCAATTGAATCGCGTAAAACGCGATTGCGTCCATCCTGACCTGCACCAATAAAAACAAGTTTATTTATTAATTTCTATTAAAAGAGATTTTTTTTTTTGCTTGCTCGCTATGCTCGCTCGCCAAAATGGAATTGACACCGCTAACGTGCCCGCCCCAACCTGCAGCAACCAGTTAATAATTATGTACCAAACGTTATTCAAAGAAGTTTTGGTGTGCTCGTGCTCGCCAAAACGGAATTAACATCACCTTAGACATGATTGTGTAAGCCCTGCCCTGCAACAAAAAAATCTGAAATTTCTGAACCAATTATCATTACAAAAATTTTGCTCGCTCGCTACGCTCGCTCGCCAAAATAGAAATAACACCGCTTTTAATAATCACGTCCCTGACATGGAACAATGAACCCAAGTTTATATACCATATTTTCCCTATAAAAGAGAAGTGATTTTTTTGCTCGCTCGCTACGCTCGCTCGCCAAAATAGAAATAACACCGCTTTTAATAATCACTTCCCTGACATGGAACAATGAACCCAAGTTTTATGTACCATATTTTCCCTATAAAAGAGAAGTGATTTTTTTTCGCTCGCTCGCTACGCTCGCGAGCTCGTGGAATTATGTGCCCACCACTAACCTGCTACAATATCATTAAAAAGAGAAATGTAGGGGGTTGCCTGCCCGCCAAAATGGGATTGACATTGCCTTAAACAGGATTGTGCCCGCCCCCGACCTGCAACAATGAAACAAATTTTATATAGCAATTCATTGAGAGAAAGATGTATTTTGGCTCGCTAGCTAAAATGGGTATAAAATCACCCTAAACACAATATTGTTCCCGCGCCCTGCATGGGACAATTGAACCAAGTTTAAGTGGCAATTATTAAAAAAGAAGTGATTTTTTTCTTGCTCGCTACGCTCCTTTGCAAAAAAATGGAATTAACGTCGCTAACAAGTGAATGTTCCCACCCCCAACTTGCAACAATACCAGTTTATATACCAAACGTTACTTAAAGATTTTTTTTTTGCTCGCTCGCTCGCCAGAAGTGAAAATTAGCATCGCCTTTTTTGTTTGTTTCGGTCGCTTGCCCCCCCTGACGGAGTACCCCAGGTACGCCACTGGTTAGGTCTATAGTGTTTCCTCCAGGTGAAGTTCAGAATATTGGAAATAAGAACAGGTAATGCAGAGTTTTTGAGTACATACAGATCTAGATGGAATGTAATTATTTATTCAAGTGATACTGTACTGTGAAGCAAAGCCATGGACACAGTGAAATAAACAAAACAAATATTGCAAACAATATTTCGTAAATAGGGGTACAGGAGAGATATACTTTAGTAAACAGCTCTAATGTCACTGGAGCATGTGTCATATAGGCCTTAAAGTGAACCGATCACCTAAAAATTATTTTTGTTCCGTATGTCAGTAGCTTCAAGTCATAATACTAAATTCAACAAAAAAAATTCAAACATTACTTCTGTAATGAGATTGGGCAAGTTTGAATACCGGTATATGCACTTTCAATTAACATAAAAGCGACTTTTGAGTAGACTACTCGACGCATCCAGGGGAAAATTAGGCCCGCATAGAAGCAAAGTCTGACTTGGGTTCCGTGTGCACAAATTTATGTTCTTATTTATTTACATACTAATTTATCCATTAGGCCATAGAATGCTAGGTGAATTTGTTTAGGTTGATTTTATACATTCTATACACAAATAATATTTCAAAGGTGTAACCTATAAAAGCAATGACAAAATAAAGCCCTGGGAGCAAATGTGGGATCACAATCTAACTCACCTGTGAAGCTGCAGCTCCTGATCAGCGTACCACCCCTGATGGTTGACCCATCCAGGCATGTCGCCAGATATCTTCGCAGCTTCCGCCCTTTGGACAAAGAATTTAGATCTCTCCTTGGTGAACATTAAACGATCCATGAACGTCAGGATGTCGCTCTCCCTGGCCATGTTGGATCGACGAAGGACCTGTTGGTACTCCGGGAGGTACTTGGTGAGGGGGTGAGGTTTCCCGCTGAAGGTCTTATGCATCTCAAGCTCCAGGTACTGAGTGATGTTGGCCTTCTCCTTCTCAAGACGCTGTAAACTTCCGCAGGCATCCTCGTCATCATAGGCAGTAAATTGCTGGAGGGTTTCGAGGTAGAAGATGAGGAATCATTAAAGCCATCATCTCTTCCTGACTCTCACAGGTAGGTATACATTGGTTGAGATGTATTTTTGCATATACCTTGGACTGAAATCTTCATACAAAGAAAATAATTCAGAGCTTGCCCTCCTTGATCCTTCACATGCTTCCTCTATAGATCCTAAAGTTGTCATTATGCCATGATATTATGAAGGAACATTCGAGAGGCAATATAATTTAAACTACTGCAAATACAATGTTCAAGATTAGGTGGCTACCTTCCTCCTACACTGGGTGCAGATTCAATACTGGAGAAGACGATAAGGTTTCTTCCGGCTTCCATAGAGAATGTACAGCAGTGTCAACTAATTCCCTATTCTATTAAACTATTGTTCAGGTTCCATGAAATCCCTCAGTGACTTGATGAGATCTTTGTAGGCACCATCATAATCTGCCACTTATAGTTTATTGGTTCCGAAATAATAATTTCTAGCAATTTTTCATTCACTTTTGTCACTCCCAATCATTTTAAATAATTGGGGGAAACAACATTGACTTATCCGTCATACCTGTAATAAAATTTTAACTACACAACATATTTTTCTTTTACTTTGCCATACATGAAGATTTGTATGCTATGGTAGGATTGAACTGTTGTACTTACCCTGAGTATCTGAAAGCATTCACCGATGAAGGAAAGGAGACCGGAGTGAAAGGCCCTCTTCATTTTCTCATCTGCCTCCACCTTCATCAAACACAGGCATCTCACCAGGGGGTGCATGGAGTAGAACTTCTCTTTCGCCCCCGCATCTCTCCTACCCCCAGACTGAAAGATATCCAGAGACTCTCGGAGAAGTAGACTCGTGTCTGCGACGTCATCGAGCTCAAACTCCAGCGTTTTGAACTGGGACTGGCGGAAGGAGCCTTCTTGGTCCACGTCGGAAAGGATTTTCAGACCCCAGGTTTGACTGAAGAGGCCGGGGAAGACGGCCAGACGAATGAGGTGCAGCTTGAGGTTAGGGTTCATGTCTTCAAACATCACACCAAGGCACTTGAGGACCTAGGTCACATAAGGCATATGGCAATTATAAGTTTAAGTACCTCTGAGACCTTAGAGTCACTTCCTTAGTAGTAGCATCTCTTCTCTCAATCAATGTCCCTCTCTTCCAATCCCCCTGTATTTCAACATCACTTAATCCCAAACTTCCTTTATACCAATCTCCTGTTCTACCATTCTCTCGACCAGCCTACACATCTCCACATTTGTTTACACCTAATCTACCAATATCCTTTTCTACTAATATCCCTCTCCACCAATATCTCTCTCTATCAATATTCCTCTCTTAATTTTCTCTACCAATCCAATCCAAAAGGTATTTGATAAAGCATTTTTTCTACCCTTCTTACCTGATTGGATTCCCTGCCAGACTCTTGAGTAGTATCCGGGCCAAGACCCCACAGACTCTGATCATTGAGGACCAGTTCCATCTTCATCGGGTTGGCGAGAAGCTGGAGCACTGCCTCCGGGTCCTTCCCTGATCTAAGCTGGCTTGCAACGGCTTGTAGCGCCTGAGGGTTATTGCCACAGTGCTCTGCCAGCCTCACGGCCTGCTCCTTGGTAATCAGCTGCTGACCTTTGACCGGTAAGTTACCACGGGGATCTTGCTGGACCGACTTGAAGAGGAGCTGAACAGCTTCCTCCATCTCTAGGGATTGCACTTCTATCTCCTTGAAGTTTGGATGGTTGTCCAGGTGAGGAAACTTCCCTGCATACCTGTGTCGATAGAAAATTATTTACTTAAGCCCCCATCACAGCAAACTGGTTCTCACTAAGTTCTGGAACCGTCCTAGTAAATCGTAAAAAGGGTTGTGGTTGGGGTAGAATGTGTAAATAATGTCTATAATACGATCCTAGCTCGTTCATAAACAGTCCTCAATACGTCCATCTCGTCTGTACTCTGTCCACAGTCAGTTCATATCAAGTTTAGATCGGGTAAATTTGCCATTTCCAAGCAGTCCAAGCCTATCCGTAGTCAGTTTAAACCCATTCTTAACTAGTTCTACCTCGTTCCCAATATGTCAAAAGCCATTCTTACTAGTTCGCAACTTGTTTTAACTAGTTTGTAACTTGACCACCCTATTCAGAGACAGTTCAACTCGTCTTCATCTCGTTCCTAGTGCTTTCGAACATGTTCCTAGAGTGTGTGCAATCCCGTCCTGGCTCGAGGGCTATACAGACCCAGCGCATTTGGTGTGATGGGGGCTTTACAAAATTTCATTGATTTCCTTACAGGTAATATGTCCCATTTGCAGGCCCAAAAAATGAAAAGGTTAAATTTCAACGGCATTTGAAAGACAATAATAATTTACAACTTTACTCAAAACAAAAGTGCTTGAAAATGGCTTTTAGTGGGAAAGTAACGACCATCACCTATTAGTGTGATTTTCAGACCCTTTTACTGAGTGGTTGTACGTTTTGTACTGCACAAAGATTCAATCAGTTTAATTTTGGCCATTACAAGGAGTTGGTTATTGATGTAGACAAATGCTCATTTTATGTATTAGTAGGAGACCAGCCTGTAGGTCCCGTGACCAATCTCTGGAAACAAAGGTTTGAAAGTGTTTTTGTGTTCCCTGACGAATACCGAACAATTTTGACTTGAGCTGCCCCCTCGAAAATCCCGGGCATTTTCGTGAGGGGCCAACAAAGGTCTAACAGGGGTCGAAATTGAAATATATTAAAATCGTGTAGATATGCATATTAGATTACTCGTCTGGTCATGAGGATTCCAAAACTGTATAGTTTGTTATACCTCCAAACTTAAATGAGGGCGCTATGGTAAAAAACGTTGAAAGGTCAACACACTTTTGACCGGTGGTCAAATTCACCAACACAGTTAACCTTATCAAATTGCATATCTAATTACTTGTCTGGTCATGAAGATTCCAAAAATGTATAGTTTGATATACCTCCGACCTTAAATGAGGGCACTTTGGTCAAGAAGGTCAATGCACTTTAGACTGGTGGTCAAATTCACCAACACGTCCGATACCTGAACAATAGGTATTACGTAAGGATTTACGCCCATGGTTATAAGATACAGAATTAAGAAGCATGTTATACTTAACATCATCATTAAACTAGATGGAATTCGACTGCGAGCAGTCGAAATGATGCCTCCGTCATAGAGCAATTTTACAAACCAAAACAGAAGAAAATTTTTCAAATTCAAGTTTAATTGTAATCCATTAACAGGTTCTCAGAATATCGTGATTACAAGCAATTTCTCATATACATATATGACCCTTTGATCTTTGACCTCATGACCCTAACATCTACTCAGTTCATTGGCTCTGCAAGATGTCCCAAGTTAAATAGTAATCCATCTGTCAGTTCTAATGAGAATGCGTTCACAAGCTATTTTTGCATACATAATGAGCCCATGACCTTTGACCTCATGACCCAAGAATCTACTCAGTTCATTGGCTCTGCAAGATACATACATGATCTAAGTTTGGCAGGAATCCATCAATCTGTTCTAATGATAATGCGATCACAAGCTATTTTTGCATACATAATGAGCCGCATGACCTTTGACCTTGACCTCATGACCCCAAAATCTAATCAGTTCATCGGCTTTGCAAGTAACATACATGATCTAAAGTTTGGCAGGAATCCATCAATCGGTTCTTGAGATAACGCGATCACGAGCTGTTTTTGCATACATAATGAGCCCTGTGACCTTTGACCTTTAACCTGGTGACCCCAAAATCTAATCAGTTCATTGGCTCTGCAAGATACATACATGACCAAAGTTTGGCAGGAATCCATCAATGGGTTCTTCAGATAACGCGATCACGAGCTGTTTTTGCATACATAATGAGCCCTGTGACCTTTGACCTTTGACCTCATGACCCCAAAATCTAATCAGTTCATCGGCTCTGCAAGATACATACATGACCAAAGTTTGGCAGGAATCCATCAATTGGTTCTTCAGATAACGCGATCACGAGAACGGGACGTACAGACGTACGTACGGATGGACGTACAACCCGAAAACATAATGCCTCCGGCTACTTCGTAACGGAGGCATAAAAAACTGTGTGTGTTTTGTCACATCATATCTGAACGAGGATTAACCATCATATCAGCTTTAACCTCTAGAATAAAATTGAATTTTTCACATGAAAATTCATTTATATTTATTATAATACAAGTATATGGTCTTAAAAGAGTTCTATCAGGTAGTATTTGGAAAAAATCACATGGACAATATCCATGACTACATGAGTACTAGATGTTATTAACTTATTTCCAATCAACGATTCAATTCAATTCAATCTAAAAATGATTTATAAGACATAGTTTGCAGCAATAAGCTGAAATTGCATCATACAAGGTAAAAATTAGCATTTTAATTCAAATATTATATAGCAATAAATATATACTGGAAAAAAAGTTGTCTAATTTATTAATTTTAAATAGTTATAGACTACAGATAAAATATATTAATTAAAATCTGAAAAGGTTATATATAAGTATCATCAATAGAATTGAATACCTATAAAAGTCAACTAATTAGGCCTATCACTCCATAAAAATAAATAATTGTTAAACCGGTAAAAACCAGAAAGAACAAAAAAATGAAATTTGATTTCATGGTTTTAGATATGTTAACATTTTTAGTAACATAACGAAATTGGATATTTTACTATTTTGATTTTTACTATTGACTATGAAAGTTAATACCGGTACTAGTTTTGTTCTCCATGAACCCTACTTTCCAGCTTGCCATCTAAAATGACCATTCAACACATCAACATCTTTTCAATACCACATACATGTATATAAATACATACATATATATATATATATATATATATATATATACATGTACATGTAAATAGAGAGAGAGAGTTAAAGAGAAAAAGAAAGAGAGAGAGAGAGAGAAAGAGAGGGGGAGAGAGAAACCAATATTTGACCAGAACAGTACTGCTGCTGATAAATTAAAGGACAAATGCACTCCAAAAATAACTTACTTTCAATAGAAGCAGAAAATCAGACAAACCAATCAAAAAAAGTTTTAGCAAAATCGGGTAACTAATAAGAAAGTTATGAATTTTTGAAAAAGTATTTAAAACTATAAAATATAAATCACTACACAAATTGGCAATTTGGTTATCAGTTTGTGACGTCGTGTCCTCACCATTTATTAATTGCTTTATACAGTTTAATCGCATTGATTTCTCTTTTTATCCCCCAAAACTTGATTTCCCCATGCCTTTACCCACGTTATATGATTTGTATCATATTGCGTGAATGACATTGCACAAAATCTTTTATGAACTTTGAAGAATTGATACTATTTTCTGAATATTGTATATACATAATTATTGATTTTTAAATTCACATTTTTCATGATTTAATTGGAAAAAATTACTCTATGTTAGTGCATCCACACAAAAACATCAATCTAACTTGGAAGCTGGTCTGAACAAATAAGATTCTTAATAGGGGGCAAATAGAAAATTTATATTATCAATATAAAGAAAACAATTAGTGGATGGTGAGGACATGGCGTCACAGACTCATGAGTGAGTTTCCAATTTGTCTTGTGATTTTCATTGGTTTTACATGGTTTTACATACTTTTTCAAAATTTCATATCTTTCTCATTAGTTATCCGATTTTGCTCAAACTGTTTTTGATTGGTTCGTCTGATATTTCTGCTTCTATTGAAAGTAAGTTATTTTTGGAGTGGACTTGGCCTTTAATACCTTGATGTGATGATGATCTTAATATGGGAGTTTTGTTGCCACTCCAGAGTTTGTTTCAGCATGTTCTGGAAATGGTCTTTGGCCAGTGAGGTCGGCTTCAGCAGGTCATCAGCGTTGTCAAACAGGAAGATATATTCTGATAGTGAAAAATTTCAAAAAGTTAAGATATCTTTCTGGGCCTCATAGTCTATTGTCACTCCTGATGACGAACTGTCAACCAGTTCAGAACACAGACTTTTGAGCCTCACTCTCTCTCTCTCTCTCTCTCCGCGTTTATAACATGGTTCACCAGCCCTTTTGACAACTCCACTCATGAAAGACTACCTCTCGCTCACTCCCTTTTTTTTTCTATCCCCTATCAAACCAAACAATCCTTTTTAGGAATACCCACATGGTGAAATTGCACAGTTAAAGGGATACCAGTAGTTGAGTTTTGTTGCAAAGGGCGTCATTTGAAGCAATGAGTCATTGAGTATGCTGTTCTTTAAAACATGAATGCACTGTTTTGTGAGTCACAGTTGGATGCCTTGATTACACCATGGACCTACTACGAATGGACATTCAACGTCGATTTATGATGAAGATCAGCCATGCATCAGGTCTTTCGTCATCTTTGTGCTTGGCTGATCGTCAATGAAACAGAGTTGAGTCTTTTGTCAACTCTGTTAGTTGCTACGGCAGGCAGCCAGTGAAAACGAACTCGTTTGATCAAATTATGGAAATGCAAGCATTACCTTAAACAAACAGAACTTTGTTATTCCTGGCTCATTTATCCTGATTGAGGTGTCATATGAAAGGGTAGAAATTGAACTTTCTAGAAATGTGATATTCTCCTTGAAATTCAGATACCGCCCGCCAAATGAATTTTTGGTTTCCTCTCTTCAAATTACTTTTAATCACTCATGCGTGGAATATGCATCATATGAGTTGCATCAAATGAAAGAGGAGACTGTAAGCTTTCCAAATATGTGTCATTTATTAATCATAATTGTGATTAAGTTATGATAAAACATTGATAGTTCTCGGTTTCGTTTTTTCTGGGACGCACTGTATAATAAACCATATCACAGACACTGATAACACGTAGGGCCATGCATTTCAGATTTAACATTGTTAAACGATGCCTTTTAATAATGGTATTTCCACCAAGTCTGGTGTCAGCAAATTATGAAGTTTTGCACATGGGAGCTGATGATCCTCTACCTGTAACGCCCATCTGGCTCCACACAGACGATATCAGTGGCGGATCCCCCCCCCCCCCCCCTTGAGAAAAAAATCGTGTAAAAACACGTGATTTTTACCTTTTTTGGGGGGTGCAAATTTTAAAATTTTTGAAAAAAAATTAAAATAATGCTCACTACCCCCCCCCCCCCCCCACTGAACGACTTTTCGGCCGGCGCGATTTTCAAATTTTCGGGAGCAAAAATTTGAAAAAAAGTTGGGCCCCCTCCCCTAAGAAATCCTGGATCTGCGCTTGGACAATATAATTAATTCATTCAAAAATCGCAACCCACCAAAGCTGCTTCAAGTAGAAATAGATCGATCAAAGATACTACCTGATAACATGTACTTTGGAGAAAAATTATACTTACCTTCTCTGCATGATCTTATCCAGTCGTCGACGAGATGGAGTTTGAATGCGTTTGCTTCGACTGGTTTTCCAACGGAACTCAAAAACGCCATTCCAACATCAGCAATGGAATCCTTCTTATTCAGGTCTACCAACACTAGTCTGAGAAGCAAGTAAAAACCAATTCATTTAGTCACATTATTAACGTAACACATTCAGGACACACATTTTGTAATTAAGTTGATCAGCTGTTCTTCTTCAAATCGGCTGCATTTGATTTTTTCTTTTATTGCGACATTCCAACATAAAATCATGGATCTGCAAAGTAAGAGCATAATCAAAATTTGTTGAAAAGTTTGAAAATTACAAAAATTGACTTTTAAACATGTAACAGGTTAAGACAAGCTTGTGGAACATGTACAGGATTAGCACTTTCATCATTATTCCAAATGGAAGGAAACTACAACTGCTATTTATGCATTATCATCCTTTTCATCGTCATCATCATGACTATAAACATTACAAACATTGTTTTAGCAGTAGCCTAAAAGTAAAACCCTTAAAAAAAAAAGTTTGGAAACTCAAGTATGATCGATTATATATCTCTATTAATCAAAATGATAAGAAATTTGGCCCAGTATTGGTGAAGTTATAAGCACTGTACACAGAAAGATGTATATGGGACTATGCGAAACGTGCACGATATCTATCTGGTACAAATAGATATAATAATTTACCAAATATATCAATTAGTAGGCGGTTTCTCAGCAAAATTTGTATCACTACGTATTAGTCAAAACATTTTCTTTCACATAATTGGTAATAAAGAGCTTCCACTTCATTTTTTGAGAGGGGGGCGTTTCCAAAACTGATCTTTACCTTTAAAGTAGACACACAAAGAATCAGAAGTGTTTTGAATTGATGCAAAACTCATATTATTGCGAAGGGTAAGCCTTGCTGATCAAATACAACAACTCTTTTCTTCAAAATATGTTTGGGGCCCGCAGTAATCAACTCTCAAAAATGTTAGTTTTGAGATCCAGATTTTCTGCCTTAATCAGCGGTCCTTTATAGAGCGTCAATATTTGTGACGTCACATTAGGGACACGGCTGGCTAGCTGCAGACTGCTACACGACTGCTACGTTCGTGTGTTTGGCTAACGTTCGGGGGCGCTTGGGGGTCTAAGAAGGGTCTTGAAAAATTGCATTTTACGCCTTTCCATGATATCTATATGATTTCTCAGCAAATTATTCGTGCTTTTCAAGAGAAAATCTTTCTATCTATATGTAATTTGTTCTAATTATCAGTTGTTAGTGAATTTTCTTTGTGTAGCTCCTTTAAATTTGCCCCTTTTTGCTTTTGACCCTGCCCCTTATTCTGATGCACTGCTCACTCCATGGCTGCAAAATCATGACAAATATATGGTATCATTTTAAAGAGAAATAAACACACCTTCTAAAGAAAATAATAAAGGTAATGAGTATATGCCACGATATTCGACCCAACTCAAATTTCCCAACTTTTTGAGGGGTTTAGTATTTATAGTTGTTGTTGGTTTGTCCTAGTAGTAGAAGTAGAAGTAGAAGTAGATTACTAGTAGTAGTTGTAGTAGTAGTCTTAGTAGTAAAGGTAGTTGGAGTATCATTATATGTTTGCATTATTATTTCTCATAACCTGTCTTGACTATTATCATTTGTCCCCCTACCTTGGTTTAGGGTTGTCACACATTTCAGCATAGATGGTGCATGTTTCCGCCCCTAGCTTGGTCTTACCGGTCCCTGCCATTCCCCAGAGGCAGACACACCGCACCCCAGGATGTCGCGCCTCCTTGAAGAAGTCCAAGATGATTCTAATGTAGGAGTCACGCCCAACGAACAGAGGGTCACGCCTACAGAATTGAAAATAAAAGTTTCAGTTTCATGACATATTTGGCCCCGAATCCTACTCTGCAGACACACTCTAATTTGACACTTAAACACAATTCCATGAAGTCTTAAGCAGAGATTAGCTCTGTCAGTTTCTGGCAGAGTCAAGATCGAGCAGTTGAAGCACAGCTAGCCTATGGTTGAGCACTATACCGTGTAGTCTGAATAGTCTCTTTATAGTGAGGACATTGTATTACACACCCAACAAGGGTTTGCGCCTGAAAACTAAAGCCATAGGCAGCGATTCTAGCCAATTAAAAGTGATCCATGGACGATGGGCTTTCATAAGGAAAAGCAAGAATTTCTTCCTGACACAGGAAAAGGTATCTCACTTGTGGAGTTTATTCTATATTTCATAACTATTTTAACTTGATGGATCTTCGATTGATGCCTCTGCCATATAGAGCAATTTCAGCAAACCAAAACAGAAGCAATTTTCGAAATTCAAGTTTGATTGTAATCCATTAACAGGTTCTCAGAATATGGTGATTACAATTAACTATTTTCCTATACACGTGTACATGTATGACACTTTGATCTTTGACCTTATGATCCTAAAATCTAATCAGTTCATTGGCTCTGCAATATACATATATGTCCCGAGTTTGATAGTAATCCATCCGTCAGTTCTAATAAGAATGCTTTCACAAGCTACTTTTGCATACATAATGAACCCCATGACCCTTGACCTCATGACCCCAAATCTACACAGTTCATTGGCTTTGCAAGATATATAAATGTTTTGAGTTTGATGGTAATCCGTCCATCGGTTCTAATGATAATGGGATCACAAGCTATTTTTGCATACATGATGAGCCCTGTGACCTCGTGACCCCAAAATCATCACTTTATTAACTCTGCAAGACACATATATGAGCCAAGTTTGGCAGGAATCCATCAGTCGATTCTTGAGATAACGTGATCACGAGAACGGGACGTACAGACGTATGGACAACCCGAAAACATAATGCCTCTGGCTTCTTTGTAACAGAGGCATAAAAATGAATCAAAACACCATAATTAAACAACAAAACACCATAATTAAACAACAAAGTGAACCCTGTGTACAAAATCACTCATGGGAGACAAGAAAGGTGGTCTTTATATAGGCAGATGGTATTTTTGTTCAGGTGCCTATAGTACATGTTCCAGTGAGAAATTTCATTCCAAGAGGACATTTTTAAAATGTGGTCTTTAAAGAAAGGGAGTCTTTTTATACCAGTGTTTGCCAAATTCCCAAAAGAATAAAAATAAAAATGGTATGATCAATATTAGTCTGCAAGCATAGACCCTAAAGTTGTTACAATAACTGTTGTGTATTGAAAGAAGACTAGCCCAGTTCCTATACAGGTTGTTGTCCCGAGCAGCTCAAGTCCAGGGGTGGTATTCTGAAAACAATGTTATAGAGATATCGACTGCTTTGAGAGGCCTGGCTTTTTTATAGGCTCAAGGGAACGTGCGCACATCCTAGCTGCCATGACCCCGAGGCGCGCCTGGGTGTCAGGATGTGCGCACGTTCCTGAGAGCATATTAAACAGCCAGACCTCAAATATTAAAGCAGTCAATATGTCTTTTATATGCCAAATTGAAACAAAAATCTACCAAGAATTCTTACCTCATCCTTTTATTGAGTAAAGATTGGTTAAAACATCATGGAAAATCTGAGAAACTGTTGCTGAAAAAATGACTGAAAGTTTCAATCATTTGGGAATCGCAGACATAAAGCACTGTATGGTGTCCGCACTCGCACGAAAACATTTTAACACGTAAACCGATGGGGATCTGAGCACCATTTATTTTTGCGGCCTGTTACCCGGGGCAACGGGCAGCTTTAAAAAGACCATTAACCGGAAGGCAGGTATGAGGGCACTTTTCAAAAGACTGTTGACTGGTAGGCGGGAATGGCTAAAATCACGACTGCAATTTCGACCAATCAGATGGCTAGATTCCTAAATAGAGGTATATCATATATTCTATGTTAGTATAGGAATGTTCATTGTCAAAACAAATAAAAATTAGGACAAGACATTGGTAAGTTGAGAGAAAAATCTGTGCAAGCACCAATAGTAATGTGTTTGATTCATGCAATTTGAGTGTGTTGTGCATATTAACATCATTTTCTTAGCTACCGTAAAAGATAACATTGGTTTAATAATACGGCCCAAGTGCATGTAGTGCAGTATGCCAAACTGCCTAGTCTAAAAGTACAGACACTGTTACACAAAGCAGAGGACAAGGGTTCATGCCTGCAAAATACATCAATATTTTCCCCAAGGTAGATACACTGACTGGACATAAATCAATACAGGACACTGGCTACTTTTTGGGGTCAATGAAATCCCGTTCCTTGACTGGAATAAGGAAATAATTTTCCAGGTAATTGTTCCTGATTTTCATAGCTGGGACGCCCGTCTTTAACAATTTCATTTGTACACTATTGTTTGGTAATGTTTATCAAGTGTAATAATTTATCCCACAATAAAGGGGTACATTTTTGTCTTAAGGGAACTTAGTGAAATATGAGGACACGTCTTGAACGCAAAGGCATAACAGAAAGACATGTTGGTGAATATTGGTGCATTTGCGTAAAAGACACAAGTTCTGGAGGACATACCTGCCGGCCAACATGCTGACCTTCTCCAAGTACTTCTTCCTATTGGCTTCATACTCGTTGAGCCTTGGGATAAGTTCGGTACATTCTGCCTTTCTGAACAACTCTCGTAATAAAGCTGGACGGAAGAAGAAGCAGGAAGAAAAAGTGAAATGGGTAAAGGTCAAAAGGGTAACAAGAAACACAAAGTACGGTTGTGTAAACGTCCAGTACTTTGGTCTGTATTTGCTTCACGATTCTTAAAGGTTCTGGTCATGCAATTGCATTGTAAAAGAAATGTTGTGGAATCGATCAGAAAAGGGTGATCATGTAGCATATAAGTATTTGTGTGTAACTGCAAGTTTCTGGAATCATCAAAATGATACAAAATTTGGCCTATAGTCTTGGGAAAGTTACAAGCACTGTACACAGAAAGATGTATATGGTACTACGCGATATCTATCTAGGCCGGATAGATATGATAATTTACCAAATATATTAATTAGCCGGCGGTTTCCTGGCAAAATGTGTATCATCACATTACCGGTAGTCAAAACATACTCTTTCACATGATTGGTAATAAGAGCTCCCATTTCATTTTTTGAGAGGGGGAGGTTTCCAAAACTGGTCTATACCTTTAAGCATGCTTATTGCTTTGAAAGTAATCATACTGAATAGTACTTATGTAGATCATACATGTCCCAGGTCCTGCAAACTACTGGAAATGCTAATGACTTTGAGATCCAATAGCTTCTTTTTTATTCTATTGCAATGTCATTTTACTATGAAAGAAATACCTCAAAATATTCACTATGGGGTATAATTTCTAATCATGGTCCTGCTTCGGAAGAACAGTTCTCTATTTAGGGAAATACATATCAAAATCGACATAGAGAAATTTAAAGGCAGTGTTCTTTTCTCCTCATAAGTCATAAGGCCTTTAAAAAAAAATGTGGTATTGCCCTTTAGGTGCCAAACATGGGCCGGTCGGTCGGAAATCTTTTTTTTTCATTAAATTTTTTTTTCTTCCTTTTTTCCCTCCCTCTTTGGGCTGATATTTCTCAGTTTTGGATGCTTCAAATATTTTTTTTATCTAAAAAAACTGTATTTTTTTTTTTTTTTTTTAAAGCCGACCTTAGATTTCAAGATTTTCGGGTCGGTCGCAAAGGGCACTACAGCATTTTTTTTTTAGGCCTAATGTTGAGATGCCATGGCACATTGATTGAATCACTTGATTTCAATTTAAAAGAGTTGACAGTCAAATCGAAGCCCGGCACAAACGTCTTTTGGCAAGACATTAATCCATGTTTGCCTCTCTCTTCCCCAAGGTGTAAATGGGTACTGATATACTAGAGTGCTACACATTTGGCCAGTTGTGTATGACTGGGGTGATAACCTTGGAGCCCCAGGAGTGTTACATCATGATGGACACAAGTACTTTACAAGAACCCTATATCTAACCTGTATCATCTTCGCTAATCAGTCCTTTATCCTCCAACAGTTCTAACAAATAGACTGGTTCACTGATCGAATCCCGGTCTCTTGCAGTAAGCTTGTTTCCAAGGATAAGCTTGATGTCTCTAAACTCCTCATTTTTAACCTTGGAAATATAGAAATGCAAATTGTATAGGATTACATGAAAATAGGAACAGTGTGTATGCATCTATGTGTGTTGTAAAATTGCGATATTTGTTTCTCCTCCTCTCTTCTCCTTCTTCTTCTTCTTCCTCCTCCTTTCCTCTTCTTTTTTCCTTTTTCTTCTTCCTCCTCCTTTCCTCTTCTTTTTTCCTTCTTCTACTTCTTCTTGTTCTTCTGCTTCTCCTTTTTCTTCTTCTGCATCTTCAAAGGGCTACTTTGTAGATCCATACAGATTTACAGCTTACCTCTTTAGCTATATCCAGGAGGAAGAGCCCCCATGGTCTGATGTTGTCCTCATCAAAAGCCATCCTTGTTTATCCAAACAACCAGGTGCTATGACAGACCCATCGCTTTCCTCAAGCAAGGTGGACGTGTGACTAAAAATAAAAAACAATTATATTGAAATAGAGAAAAGACAGTGGTCATAATTTGTATCTCAGTTTCAGCAAACTTATTAACAGTGTTTATCATCACAAGATTCCTGGCTCCCAGCAAATAAAAAGCTGAGATATTAAATGAAACCGATCTTACAGAAACTGTGGCAATGCCAGTGACGCTAAAAATGGAGAGAAGCTTGAACATGAGTATTTCAACACTAACAGCGCACTCACAAAACAGACATTCGTCATTTATCATGTAATTAAACCAATGGCTCTCGACCAGCCTCACTTTTCACTTCAAGTTATACAAAAATCATATAGCTATAATACATTTCATGTGTTACTTGAGAAGTTCACAGATAGCTTGCATCATTTCTGAACACAAATCATGTCCTACACAACATACTGCCCCATCCCAAAATTACTCTTGATTTTAAGGGGGGGGGGCATTTCAATACAATGGAGGGAAGGAGTATAATAGGGTGACAGTTCTGAACTGAACCACATCATGCATGCACTATTAACATGTTCAAGACAGCAGGCTATGTCTGTCACTTGGAACAGATATGTCTAATTTTATTCATTATTTGACCAATAATATCCTAATTTGATTTCTGAGATCACATTATATATTTGGTTGCTATATCCATGCAGTAACAGGAACTAAGCGATATGATTCAAACATGATGCCACTGCATCATCTGACATATCATATCCTTCTTTGCAAAGAAGTCATCTGCTTGATGATAGCATACATCTACTTGCGATATATTCTATATTCACATCACTATGTGACCATTGCTAAGTAGTAAGTAGAAGATTGACGGCCCTTATAGCAACCAAATTTGTTTTTCTTTCATATGACGCCTTACACATTGTAAAATAAGATACAGTTCAAAAGTAATCTCCAAAAAGGCAAAATAGTTCAAAAGTATAGATCTAGGAACCATTATATTGGTATGGCAACGAAATTGGCTAGAAATTGTGCAAGTCGGGAGCGCGAGCGCGAGCGCGAGCGCGAGCGGAGGTCCCCCTGAACACTTTGATACCCAACAACCTTTACAACATTCCATGTCTCAAGAACCTGCTTTGCCCCCTGAGCCGGGCGGGCCGCGTCTGGCCCTGGGTAATAATATAGATTCCGAAAAACCAATCAACGGCAATAAACAAAACAAAATACCCCGTGTTAGGAAGAACTGCTCAGATTATCTTGAGAACTAGAGTCTAGACCAAAAGCTTCAGTCTCCCTATATCGTCGGTTGTTCCACTGGCACTGAGACTACGTCTGGCTCCACTATAGACCACCAATTATAGATGTCAACAAATGTCAGTTTTTATTAAAGAAATGACCCATATCAGACGGTTATTTCTGTCTACTTGAGATTTGAGAACCTGCTCTGTGCAGTACATGCATGGCAAGTTGACGATTCGCGCAATTTAATAACGTCCGAGGTCATGCGTATAATTTGTCCGCAATCCTCTAACGTACGCGTACGTATGATAAACACAATTTGGGGAAACCCCCGAGCGGGCTGCGCGAGGGCTTGGGTAACCGTAGTCCAAAATGATCACGCCATCATCGGCTGGTAGCAAGTAAGTATAGTAGGGGGAGGTATAATTATAGCGTTGGTGTGGTGGAGATCAAAATTTAACTCTTATCCTGCCACAGGGCTAATCCCCCCAGTGCCAGATTTATAACGAGATAATCGGATTAACGCGATGGTACTAACAATAGCGCGTGCAAAACCCTAGGCACAGTCCAATGGGCATGAACAATAACTGCTATTACAAATGTTTGCTAGCATGCAAGAAGCAGCGTAACAATAGCGTGCACGCAGCCTCATGGCAGGCTATGAGTTAATAGGCCAGATTCTGGACTAGGGTAACTGAGCCTATAGTAGCTTTCGGGCTTTAAAAAACGGAAAAATTGAAAGAAATTATTACTGGCCAGTGGCGGCGTTCCCGGGGGACGGGGGGTGGGGGGGGGGGGGACGCGTCCCCCCCCCTCTCATTTTTTTTTTTTTTTTTTGGGGGGGTCTTTTTTCATTTTTTCATTTTATTTCGTTTATTTCCATTTCCAACAAAATAAATAAAGTACATGGGATTGCATTGTACATAGTAAAACAATGAAACTTAACAATATTTGTAATTGGTCCACAGTGTACAACAGGCAAATAAAAACAGGTTGGTCATAGAGGGGACTGCTGAAAAGCTGGGCTTGTAGATTGCAGCCCCCTATAACTTATAGTTGCAAAAATAGTATATCAATAATAAAGGAACGCACAAATACATAAACCAATTAAACATAACATAGAAGGAGTAAAAGGGACAGGGAAAGAAGGGAGACAACGAGAGAGGGCAGGGCTCTTACCTATAACACACACAACACAACACGGGCCGACTGGAACAGTGGCGGATCCAGGGGGGGGGGCCCGGGCCCCCCCCCCTCCCCCTTGAGAAAAAAATCATGTCAAATCACGTGATTTTTACCTTTTTGGGGGTTTGGGCCCCCCCCCCCCCTGGCGCTCAAGGGGGGGGGGGGGTGCAAATTGAAAAAATGTTCGAGGACCGAAAAAAAAAAAAAAAAAGTGCTCACTACCCCCCCCCCCCCCTCCCCCTCCCCCCCCCCCCCCCTCCCCCATTGAGCGACTTTACGGCCGGCGCGATTTACAAATTTTCGGGAGCAAACAAAAATGAAGAAAGTTGGGCCCCCTCCCCTAAGAAATCCTGGATCCGCGCCTGGACTGGAATACGGATGGCCAGTACAAAATGAATCAAAATATCCAAATGTATTTTATTGAGTTAAATAAATTTAAAGAGGGAGAACTAACGCTTGATAATTACGCAAAAAAGATTTTTTTTAATTTGAATTTAAGAGAATTTAAACTGGGGGCATTCTTGATGCTAACATCAAGAATGGTCCATAGCTTCGGGCCTGCGTAAGTGAATATGGATTTAGCAAGTAAAGTTCTAGTTGGCAGATGAAATTCGTCAGATTGGCGCGTAGGGTATTTGTGTATAGTTTTATTTTTGATGAATATTAAGTTGAAGGCCGAGGGTAGCGTAAAAGTGCCAATAAAAATGTATAGCAAATACTGACTAAAGACTGCAACACACAAGCTCTGGAGGGCCCAATAGTGCAGCGTTTAGACAAATAAAAATGCAAAAATCTTCTCACTCGGAAGCTACGCTCCCTCGCATAATATCCTTCAAAATGTACAAGTAAATACCGAGAAAAGTGAAGTGTGAAAAAAGTATATTGCTTGTTTGTATACTATAGTTTTGCTAAGGAATGTAATTTTGTAATACAACAAAACTTCAAAAACCTGTGAGGGGGTAGTCACTTCCGTCACCTTCACCCCTCTCATTCACTATTAATCGTGGTTTATTTCTAATGCGATACCATTAATTATAAATGTTGCTGAAATGGCATGATTTTTCCCAAAGCTTCGGGGGGGGGGGGGGGGGGCTCTGCCCCCTGGACCCCACCACGGGCCCTTAGGCGAGCCCTTGGTTGCTCACCTGACCGTAATAAAATCTGCCTAAAACCCCTGAGGTTCTGGGGGCTCCGCCCCTAGGACCCCACTCCAATTAGTGACCTTCATGCCAGTGTCACAAATAAGGTATCAAATTATGCTCATCTGACCGTAATTAAATGCCTAATGTTTTACCGTTGTAGAAGTTGTTGTTGCTGTTAATACTATTTGCATCACCACTCTTACATGCGAGCCCAGCTGAACGCTTTTTCGCTGAACGCCCCCCTCGCCTCCCTCCCCCAAAAAAGATGGGGAAAAAAAATCGGGGTCAAAATAGAAGAAAAAATAGTGCTCTACCCCCCCCCCCCCTCCGAGCGAAATTTCGGACGGCACGATTTTCAAATTTCAGCACACTAAATTTCAAATTGATTTCAAATTTGGGCCTCCCCCTAAGAAATCCTGGATCCGCGCCTCAAGGGGTATGGGCATCAGTGGCGGTTCCAGGAATTTCTTACCGGGGGAGGGGGGCACAAAATGGCATGGGGTGAAATTGTTTCCCTCTTTACATGGTCCAAGATACCAAGCATCATACTTTGTAAGTAGGGAGTGATGGTCTGATTGTCAATTTTCGAGCGAGCGAAGCGAGCGAGCAACATTTTAAAGATTTGTGAGGTCACAGTGCCAAAATTTAATCTTATAAAGATAAAATGTAACATGTCCTGACGAGTTTTAAGCACAATCTAATCATGAAAGGTCTTTTATAAGAAAGATAATTAAATTAATATAAATTCGAGCGAGCGATTGTGGCTAGCAAGCTATCGGGGAAATGAAATAAAAAGTGGCTCTAAGTCGCTTTAAATTAGGGGCGCATGTTATGCAGAAGGGAAAAGGGGCACTTATTAGAGAGAAATTAAGTGCACGTATTAAAGTTAATTCACCAAAGATGAAAAACGGACTTATTAGAATGGAAAAGGGACATCCGTCTTATAAAAAGGGGTACCTATAAGGCATTTTCAGAAGTTAAATGTGGCATTCATGAAAATGGGAAGGGCTCGCCGTATGAAAACAGGAAAAGGGGAACATTTTAGGAATGAAAAATCCAATTTTGTTCAAATTTAATTTAAAATCAAATCGAAACATAAATAAAATGTTAAATAAATTTGGTCAGCTGAATAAAGAATAAAGAATTTCAAAGTCGTAGCACAAATTGGGATGACATAACATGGGTCGGTCGGTCGGAAATCTTTTTTCTTTTTTTTTTAACTTTTTTTTTTTTTTTTTTTTTAACTCACTCTTTAGGCTGATATTTTTCCGTTTTGAATGCTTTAATACATTTTTTCTTCTAAAAATGGTACCAAAAAACAACTGAATAAATATTATTGTAAACATCGAATTTCGAGATCAATCAAATAATTTGAATGGGCAAATTAAGGAATTATAGTATTTAAACCGAATAAATGCTAAATTGACGATAGCGGAAAGATGGAAAACCGAGAAAGAGTTGTCTTTGAGCCCTCGTACTTTTTTTACAAAAGTGTTGGTCGCCTGTTTAATGGCGTATATTTCTAACTTTATATTCATTATGTGTGAAGATCCTATTTACTACATGATGTCTATATCATACTACTAATACTGGAATTGCATTTACTACATTTAAAAGATAAAACACATTTACTTGCTAAACATCGTATCAACATGATATTGTCAGCTGCTCATCACTTTATTCTTTCAAGTCAAAGTTGAAACAATATTTGATCTCGTATCCAACTCTTAAGATTTAGTTTGTACGGTGTTATTTTCTATTTTTCTCAATTTTTCTTTCTGGTATATCATTCATTTCCTCTATATATTGTATTTTTTG
The DNA here is from genome assembly GCA_035222895.1 of Strongylocentrotus droebachiensis. Classification (NCBI taxonomy): domain Eukaryota; kingdom Metazoa; phylum Echinodermata; class Echinoidea; order Camarodonta; family Strongylocentrotidae; genus Strongylocentrotus; species Strongylocentrotus droebachiensis. The sequence goes on from JAVYIG010000021.1 coordinate 507,305, forward strand.
GTACCACCAACCCACTACTACTCACCCCACACATAGATTTGCATGTAATATCTATATATGTTTTTTGTATGTGTTATTGTTTAATTAAAAATAAACTATTGTATTTTGATATTGTAATTTTAAGTAGGGGATGATCCCCGATAGAACCTCTGTGGTTTTTGATCACCCGCTCTACAGGTTCATCTTTTGTTGTAATGCTTTTATATTTGATTGTAATTTATACTGTCTTTTATGAATCTGTGGAAATAAATGAAATTGAATTGAAATTTAAAAAAAAAAAATACTTTCCATTATATAATTTCGGTAGACCGGTTTACTAAGATGATAATTATTCTAATTTATGGATGTTTCTTTCCTGGGGACCTTTCGACGAGGTATTCCATTAACCTGTTATTAATAAATGAACTATAATACATTACTCCAGTTTGCATACTTTAGTTGTTGCTATGTAGGACAGGTCTCTAACAAGCTCGATGGTTGTCTGCAACAACCTTTATATTAAAAGTATGTATACAATTGGAATATGTTAGTCAACTGTTCTATTTCATAAAAACAAATTATTTGTTTACCTGTTTACGATGGGCATGGTTTCTTTTTGTATTATTTCTGACACACACTGTTACTTCAAAATGAAGTCAGTGCTAAGTCTAGTTTATGTAATCAATGAAACTATGAAATTGAATCGAATTATGGGTTTGACAAGATTTATTGATAAAAATTCAAAGTAACAGCTAAAGGCTGATACATCTTGAATTTACAAATAAAAATGCAATATATAAAATACATTCAAATAGTACAATGTCAAATAGACAATTATGAAATATAACAGACATTCACTAGTAAAATTGATAAGATAAAATAAAAATAAAAGAAATAAAAGAAGGAATAGAAAAAGAAAAGAAAAGAATAACGAAGAAATTCTGGTTGAAGGTATATATAAGAGTTTGTAATGTAAATGTTTATAAGAACCAGTGATAAAATTCATATACATTTAGATCATGCAGTTTATTGATCTCTTTTCATGTTCAGTTTATTTTTCTTCTTTTCGTCTATTTGTCTCCTATACTAATTATTATATTTGTTGGTGTTAATTATAGAATAAAAATATGTATCACAAGATACTGATCTTATATGGGGATAAATAAATCAAATCAAATAACTTATTAGTGCCATGGTAAATGAGACCTATTAGATATGAACAGTGACCAATTGTGACGCTCGATCCTCCTTTAGAGACTGTGATTCTAGTATTTGAACAAGGGTTTATTAAAGTTACGAGAGAATATTACAAGTAGGGCCTAGGCCCACATGTATTTACAACGAAATGCATTATTCATTAACATGGGCATCGTAAACTAGGTAATAATTTTACTCTTGAACATGCCTCAACTACTATGTAATACGTTTATCAAGTCATGTTTTAAATAAAAGCATCACTTTCAATTTTGGAATTTGCATAGTAAGATGGTCGTTACGTAACTGGCACACCTACACCCCCGGCATTCCGGGCGAGCATGTTGTAAGAGATATTTGGACACTGTGCCGCCATAATCGAGTCAATTCGAATAACATTTTGTTTTCTATATATAAAAAACTGAAACGAAAACAAAAAAGTATAGGTAATTCTAGCTTGCTCAAATTTGCCTCTTTTGCTCGACACGACCGCCCCAACTTTTTAAGGAACTTTTAGCAATGAGAATGCCCTATTGCGTAAAACCAAATATGTGGAACATTCAATTTAAGGTATCAAAATTACACTTGAGTTGCGATCGTGTTCTTGCACATGTCAGTCAAAAGAATTTTGAAAAATTACGAAATATAATTATTATCCCTACAGAATTTTGAATGAATCACTTGATATGAGTTATAATGCACGTTGATTATTGATCTATTTTATACAATAAACAGCTTTCAATTCATTACAATCCTATATGGTTTTGAATATTTGCCGTATTGATTCAATGAGTGAGTTACTGAAATTGAGGTTGTTGAGGAGCACGAGATTTTTCAAGAAATCTGATTTTTTTGTTTTAAATTATTATTATTAGTATCGTGGGTGGTGGTTGTTTGTATGAGGTATACGAATGAGAAAGGTTAGAAAAGTACAATTCGAATGCAAGAAGAGTGGTTCAGAAGGAACTTTTTTAATAATAAAAAGGCCCTTTGTAGCCCCACTGCACTTATAGCTACTCTATAGAGCAAACAATGCCTAATCGGTGACCATTGGTCCCCCATGATCCTCTTTTTCTTATGTTAATTGAGAGCAGATTTGATGAATAAACCACCTGTAAGTGACTACGCAGAGAGGTCTAAGCCCTCATGGCAAAACGAGTGCAGTGAGGCTTTAAACAATATGTAAGAAATAAGGCGTGTCTTATATATAAATAAGTTCCCTCAAAGATAATACACATTAAAATGAAACAAATGTATTTCAAATATATCATTATCATAATACAAAATGATGATAAATATATATGAGTAGAAACCGAGATTATGGATGAAAAACAAAGAAAAAAGACGGAACAAACATAACAGATTACTATACCATCTTAATTCTAGCACATTCCATTTTTTTTTGCGAAATCTATGCATGGATCTATCCTTATAAGAAATATATTTTTCTGTAAGGTACGTTTGATTTAATTTAATGAGAAATAACTTAAAAGAAGGGAGTATCTCAAGAGATCTACATAAATATAATGTTTTCTTTGCAATGATAATACAATGATTCAATAGAGAATGCTGTTTGTCTTGTATCCCAAATAAGATCTCCTCTTCAATTGAAACATTTCTTTATTAAATCTAGTATGCCACCATCTTAGAAATTCGTTCAAGTAATCTGACTCGTGTATGGTGTTCAATCGTTTATGGCTCTTATTTACAAAAAGAACACATCTTATTGTCTATCACTTTCATTTTTTTAAGCTTTACATTTACCAGTAAGCATCATGTATTTATCTTATATTGGAAAAATCTAGTTCTTGTATCAGGAATAATTATAAAAGGTAATTCATATATGAAATCGAAATGTTCTTCATTTATTTCATATTTTGATTTCCAGTAGGTTTCTGAAGTAGGCTTTTGATATTTGTTTTATTTTAGTACCATATTAATCATCTTTTGTTATTTCTCTAGCCGATTAGCGCACACGGCGAAAGAATTGTTTGTTCAGCTTAATTTACTCAATGTATATCGATTCAATTTATATCATAGTGCAATACTAATGTTTAAACATAAGCAAAATTTACTACGTGATTCTATTTTAACAATGCCTATATCATCAGTATAATGTATATAACACAAGAAGTACCGTATGATATATTTGTGAGTTTTGAACGCTTATTCTAGCGTATGTTTTCTTTGACTCGATCAATGAAATGCTTACAAACTTCCAAAAAGAGTAGCATGCTTGCATAGAACCGAAAATATGTTAAAGGAAACCGAACCCCAAGTAATAACTTTACTTATTCTGAGAAATTTATTATGTTATTACCCATACATCTACAAGATTCCCCTCCAAAGTGTATGAGAGAGGTATAAAGCAAAAATAAAGTACAGTTTCTCAGCACGACATGGGCATCGCCATTTTCTTGATAATGTGACGTACTATGCGAAGTCGTTTATCAAGTAAATGTATTCAAATGTATGGATGCTTCTTTCCCAGACGTGTGTGGTGATGAAGCATTTCATTCACCTGCTATTATCCTTTGTACTATAATTGCCAGAACGCAAATTGCATAAATTAGTTAGTGCTCTTCTTGGTTGAAGGTTTCTAATAAATGAAATAGATTTGACAACTGCTATAGTGTAGTATTTATAAATGAATTTGTTACAATTGTGCCCCTGTTATTTATTTTTCACCTAATATAATTTCTATCATCTCAGTTGTTATTTTTTTTCATTATAAAGTAAAGGTTTCGTTATTGATTTAAACATTCTTTCCAACTAATGCTTGGTGCATGATACATGTACAACTTCAACAGATACGTCACATTTTTAAGAAAATGGCTGCGCCCATGTCATGCTGACAGGCATCACATCATGCCAGGAATATCTTCATTTATATATATCTTGTACATTTTCGTAAGGAATATTGTACATGAAAGGGCAGGAATACATCTAATTTTTCAGAATACCTACACTTATTCTTTGGGTTTAGGATTCCTTTAACGATTTTTCGGAACCGAAATATTGATTCGCAACACAGTGCGGCAATAAAACCTTCTAATGTGAGGTATCTTTATGTCTGTTTTTCTCTTCTAACCGACGTAACTATGTTCTACATAATTATATAACGATGTAGAAAGATAGATAGAAAGAAAGAGAGACAAAGGAGACAGAGAGACAGGGAGAGAGAGAGGGAGGGGAAGGGAGAGAGAGAATGAGAGAGAGAGAAAGAGAGAGAGGGGATGGGGGGACGGGAGAAAGATAAATAGGTAGTGTGCGTGTGTGTGCGTGAGTGTGTTGTTGCTCGTTTTTGTTTCGGTGTTTTTCTCTCATGTTCACGCACAAAGGATTGATGACCTTTCAGCAACAAAAGTTCGCGAGATTAAAGTCATCAACTATGTTTGCCTTTTGTGGCGTTCCGTACTGTTAAACGTGGATTATTTTCATTTTCTGTTCTTCATTGTTACCATATCGTGTGATGGCGCGAACACTCAGATGTTCTAGAACCGTAAGAGGCAAAGTATGAACCAATCACGTTGTTACGTAATCTTCACACCCATGCCCCCGGTATTCCGGGCGAACTAATGTGTATGGGTTCAAGCTCTTTCATTGGTTCAAAGTTTGAACCAATCACGTTGTTACGTAATCTTCACACCGTAACCCCACTCCATTCCGGGCTAACCACTGTGTCTAAGATCGAGCTCTCTCATTGGTGCAAAGTATGAACCAATCACGTTGTTACGTAATCTTCACACCCACGCCCCCGGCATCCCGGGCGAACTATTGTGTCTGGGATCGTGCTCTCTCATTGGTGCAAAGTATGAACCAATTCGCTAGTGAAATTGATATGATAAAAGAAAAAAAAGAAAAAGAAGGGATAGAAAAATAAAGGAGGAAATTTTGATTGATGGTATATATGAAAGTTTGTAATTTATATATGTTTATAAAAACCAGTACTAAAATTCAGTATGGAATTAAAAATTCCGAAATGAAACCATTTCTGACAAGATTATGTAGCTAACTTTCTGATAAAAACAATATCCTGAAAGGGCCCATGACATCGAAATACTAGTGTATTCCTGTTGGTATGCAGTCCTGCATACATCTCATATTTTGATATGTTATCTTCTGAATTTGTTTCATAGATGTTTAAATATTTTTTTTAATATTTGTTTTTCAAACTTGCTAAGCTCCACCCCAAAAACCTCCAGATTTCATTCCCCTTGTGACATCATCTGTCTGTCATCAATGAGCTAACTTTAGAAAGTGGCATGTAACTTTGTCAAAGTTTATCACCTGTTACATTACCACAAACAATAGCAACATATAAGTTGCTATGTCAGACATGTCAGACTAAACTAATATTCTAGAATAGACAACGGTATGTAATTCCCCCCAGCTTAGCGCAAGTTCATAATAGAAATACATGCTTCCATCCATAATGTACAATACAATCATCATTGCCTTTGTCTACCTGGTGATGCTACAGCATGTCTGACATAGTAACTTGTATGTTGCTATTGCAGTACGTATTGTAACAGGTGGTCGACTTCGGCAAAGATACCCACCACTTTCTGAAGTTATGCTACGTTTACACTATGTCCCCGGCGGCCACGGCAACCACGTTTCAGGCCACCGTGGACGAAACGGGATGAACGCGAGACAACGTGGGGGACCGTATGGGCAAACGTGACAAGCCGTGATTGCCGTGGATGCCGGGCCAGATTTTTAAACTGTCAAAAAATTTGCCACGGCAGTCACGGTAAGAATGAGAAACCTAGTAGGCCGTAGGTAAACGGGGTGAGCGCAACAAAACGTGACAGAACGTAACAAGCCGTAACAAAACTTGGAGGTGGTCCGTAGTGGGACGGTTTAAGCGCCCGGCACGCTACGGCGCGTTGCGTTCTACTACGGTCTGACACAACACGAGGTCTCAGAATACCATGATTGCTATTGCTTGGGAGACCTTCTTTTTATACCGCCGGCACAAACGTGCTCTAAAGCTGCCCTGTGTCCACGTTTCATCCGTACAAAGCCTTGACAGAACGTGAAAAACGTGTCAGACCTTGATCAGAACGTGAGAAACGTGAGGGACCCCAACAGAACGTCACGGACCGGGAGGGAACGTACTGGCGTCCGTGTTAGACCGCGGGTCGAACCGTAGTGCGCCTTGCAGCCGCCGGGACAGCAGCCCCTTTCCCTCTCACGGACCGTCACGGAAACCGTGATAGACCGTGAGAAAACTTGGCAAGACCTAACAAAACTTGAACACAGAGGGGAAAAAAGGCCAAAATCCCACGGCGCACTACGTTTCGCGCAAACGGGGCTGCCGTGGCCGCCGGGAACATAGTGTAAACGTAGCATTAGCTCATTGTTAGTTAGTTAGTTCGTCCTTATATAGCGTATTTCAGGGCTAACAAAATAAGAGTTTCATGACCTAAACTCGAATTAGGATTTAATCAATCATACATTTTTTTTAATATTTTTTTTTAAAATTATTTATTTATTGTGGTATAAAAACATTGTACATGGCAGCCTTTCGGCTGAATTGAGTGCAATTTACATATTGTATTAACACAAGGATACTGCACAAAATACAATAGTATTACAAAGTCATTAAAAATAGTACATTCATAACAACAAATTATAGGTACACCTTAGATCAAAGAATATTGATGGTGGGGTAACGGAAGTGCGTAATGGATGTGGAAAAATAAGTGTTTTATGATATGACTTAAGCAAATTCATAGGAAGAATATAACAGTTGAATAAATTATGATCAGTGCTAAGAAAAATTATCTGTTTTGCATGCTCCAAAGTAGGCCTATTGTCATGTGGGTGCAAGGTACATGTTTATGGAGAACAAAATGGACATATAATTCACCTAAGAGTAGACGAATGGAGAGTGAAATTATAGTTTCACTTCCTATTATTGGCTAATAGAGAATATGGTTGGTAATGCAATATTGAAATTAATATAATCCGTATAAAAAACAGTAAACCTTCAATAAACAATATAATTTTTCATTCAAGCACATCTATAAGATAACAATTTGATTTACGTATATGCTCAGCATTTATGAACAGGAGATCTGTCTTTACATTATTCCAGTTTTGAATTGAGTAACCTCACAATGAAGGGGAGTGCGCTCTTTCTGTAGCGCACATTTTTGCATTTGATTTCGGAATAGTCGTTAGCGTTGCGCAGGTTGCGGGAAGTGCGGGAAGCTCGCGTAGGGGGGAGCCAGTGATAGAAGGGGGACGTTTCCTTTGTGAGGTTACTCGCAAATTTGGTTGTTAACCTTTCCCTCCTCTCCTCAATTGAGGGAAGGTCAAGACTCAAGAACATTGAGGGCATCATCATAACTCGTGTATCTTTGGCCAAGCATGAGGCGACACGCTCGTTTCTGAATTCTCTCTATCAGTTTCTTGTCTGCCCGAGTCAAACCTGAATGCCAAACAGGTGCGCAGTATTCGACTTTCGGGCGCACGTACGAACAATACACAACTTTCAGATCCTCAACAGGTAGCCGAAAACCTTTCAAGATACGCATCATGTGTAGCCTCATGCTTGCTTGTATTTCATATTGAAGTAATAAATGAATTATCACTATAGTTTACATCGTGTACTGAGATCAATTAAATAATTTAAATATGCATAAATTATATGGAAAATTAGTACCATACGAATTGTAAAATTGTCTTGTATTTATTATTAAATTAAAATGTATTATGAGCCGCCGATACTGATATGGACATAAATAAATCAATCGAATAAAATATCAATGCCATATTATACGAGACTTATTTGATACGAACAGTAAACAACTTTGACGCTCGATCCTCTTTTTTTGGAGACTATAATATAGTATTTGAACATGGGCTTATTAAATTATAGTATTTGAACAAGGGTTTATTAAATTACTAGTATAGTATTTGAAAAAGGGTTATGGTTATTAGGTGCAATCACTTATATATTTATTATTTATTTATTTCTGATATTTAGACAGGGTGACTCATTATCACCAATAATGGTGGTCATCCATGAGGCCCTGTTAAACATAATAAGAAACAATCTTCCAATACACATACGCATATTTTGGATTAACTTCGTTAATTCTGTTGTCATATATTTTACAAGCCTATTTACGATACAAGAAATAGTACTATTCTAGAAGCAATTCATGAATAACATAACGTATTTACATAAACGCATACAAAACAAAAGTGGATTTACAACAAAGATAATTATGTGCATTGTTACAACAAGTACATTAATTAGCTTTAAACATTCTATGCGACGCATTGAGTACAATCTCTCAAATTATAATGGTGATGTGAAGCACTGACATAAATTGCATTATTTTTATATGAATGCTCTGAGAATATAATGAATAATCTCAAACGTAATACAAGGCCATTGGCAAATATACTGTTTTATAATGAAATTACACTATTCGACCTAAACCAAGTGAAATGAGACAAATAAACAAAGATAGATATTGCACTTAAAGTACCAAAATACCTAACTAACAGAAACAATATTTTACTACGTTATACCGTAGCCCCTCGGGACCGTTGATTTCTCTCTCGCGCATTCACCCTTGCTACACTCATTCCACCTTCTTAGTTCTTGATATATTCTATTCTGCAATAAAAGAACCTTAATTTGGTATGATAAACTATAATTTAGAATAGAAAAAATAGGTTAGAATGATTGAGAGGAGAGGAGGTCGTTTCAATAAAAGCGGGAAGGGAGGTTTTGTAGTAAGGATTGAAGTGTATGCTGAGAATAGGGCATATAAAGCAAATGATGAAATAATCTGGGTACACTTAGGTATGCTCTACTAGCGGCGTAGCGTCGGCTATGTCGTAGGGGGGGGGGGGGGGTCACAGGCTTTCTTTAGTCTTGACTATTGGATCAGCGTTTTTCAACCTTTCTTTGTTTGTCACAGCACCTCGTACAGATAGACATAATAAGGACATATTTTGGCATGAGAACTGGGGGGGGGGGGTGGGGGGGGGGGGGGGGGGGGCTCTCTTGCCCGAAAATATACTACATGTATTATTTCACGTTCTTTTTCCTTTTCGTTCATCTCTCCCCTCGCTCCCACCTTTCCCCATATCGAACATAATGTTTAAAGATAAAAAGCAGCTATAGGCATGCATTTTCTGCAGAATTATGTCATCAAAATCCACACATAATTATAATGTCTCCACACAGATTAGTTAAAACAGGCACATTGAAGTTCATGTCATTTTAAACATTGAAATAGCCATCTGGAAATCATGAAAAGGCCCAATTAAAGATTTTTTTAGAAAAATCCCTGAGATGTATAGGCCCATATTAAACGTTTGAAACAACGTGTATAGTTTCAGTCATGACATTCTCTTTCCAAAATTGTTTGTTTCCCCAAATCCTCCCCAAAACAGGTTTTTTTTTTTAAATGAAATGACAATTCGATTAGCCTTAGACTTGATTTAGGAAAGTGCAACAAATATTACTTCACATAAGTTTTTCTATATCTGAATGTAAAAGAACCTGCTGCTTTTTATTTATTTTTATTTATTTTTATTTATTTCTGATATTTATACAGGGTGGCACATATCACCAATTTGGTGGTCTTCCATGAGGCCCTGTTTGGTTATAATAAAAACAAATAACAGCATATCAATAACAAAATAGATAAATACACAAGCATATAAACAGGTAAAATACAAATTAATTGGTATCCCCTTGAAATAACTGATCATTCACGAATCATCCTTGATCATTTACAAGAAATAGGTGAATGACATTTTCAAATTAAATACAATTTTTTTAAAACGTTCATTTAATAATCTGATAAAGCTTAACGTACGGGATACCAAAATTGATATATACATATTTACATTCAATTGCTCTTTAACTAATACACTTAGGTTGTCTACAAGATAGCTGAAAATGGATACATTACATGTATGAATATACATGATATAACGATAACCATGTCAACCAAATTTCATAATTTTGCAAATAGGGAAAAAAATGGTTACCTTTGCACGAAACCACCAAAAGTTCACTTACACGTCATCTACAGATAACAGGGCTTTTAGAGCGTGTTTAAAACTGTTCAAAGTAGGTGACATTTTGACAGGACTTTTAAGTTGGTTCCATACTCTAATTCCAGAAATTAGAGGACTATTTTTATAAGTGTCCGTCCTAAATTTGGGTACACACAATGCATCCCTTACAGCATGTCTTGTGCTGTGATCATGTAGTGAACTAACATGATGTAAATCTTGTTTTAAGTATGTTGGTGCCATGTTATGCAATGATTTATACATCATCACTGCACGTCCAAACTGGAAACGTGTCTGAATAGGCATCCATCTTAAGCGACTAAACATATCATTTGAAGATACGTCAAATCCTACTCCCAGCACTACACGTGCAGCTCGTTTTTGAACCTTTTGTAATTTAATCGTTTGTCTTTGAAATCGCTCAGACCACACCGAGGAACAATAATCAAAATGAGGAAGTACGATGGCATTATACAGAAGTTTTAGAGATCTCGTTGGAACTTTTGGCTCGCTTAATTACACTGATATTTCTTTGAGCAGTTTTAATAACTTTTTCCACATGCTCCGTCCAACGTAACTCCTCATCAATCATGACACCCAGGCATTTTGCCACTTTTACTCTTTTCAAACAGCTGCCGTTTAGTGTGACAGAAAAATCATTTACTCCGTTAAGAACTGATCGTGATCCAATAAGCATCACATTTGTCTTATCCGCATTAAGAACTAGATCATTTGAAAACCTATGATAAGGAGTGAAATTATTCCAATTATGATCATGAAAGCGAGGCATGAGTTACATTCAATAATGTAATTACCAATGACAATGCATATACCTAGTTATAAGGGGACTTTATTATCTAAACATGAAGATAAAACAATTCAACTTCATTTATTCCTAGAATTCAACATGTTGACTATTGAATTATCATATTTATCATAGGCTTAATAAAATAACAACCCGGTTCCAGTAGGCAATGTAGGTATGAGACAAAGCACCATGTAAACTTGACTGTAGTCATTACTGTAACTCAGCCAATGTGAGGAAAACACAGCAGTCAGGTACAATGCAATGCCCTTTGTCAGCTGTAGCTGCACTGGACCTCAGTAAGCTTTGCGAATGTGGTATTCGTCATATGAACCCTCAGAGGAACCATCCTGTATAAAAAAGATATTTCGACAAGAAATTAATGTTATTGATCGACATAGAAGAGTATTGTTTACACATTCACTAGAGTGTCCATATAAATAATGAAATAAACATTGTTAAAACTCATGGTTCTGATAAGACCAAGAGCTTCAGTCTATTTACATCTCAACAAAGGAGTTAATAACAAAAGAGTCGAATATGAGGGAAGTAATTCAATTTAAAAAAAAATATAATGAAGCAGGTGATGATATTATTGCAAAAAGTAACACAAAGAAGTATAGACCAATGAAACATAGAGGAAGAAAATCGTCGTAGAATAAATGGGAAGACAAACGAAATAATAAAACTATAATCAGAGGAAAGTTAGCATAATTATGTTCGTTATTGTCATGGAATATACCAACAGGGAACGTGAACACAACATAGGAGAATAATAACGTGCATGACGGACTTCCACTCGGAGTGTGCCTGGAGCACGCGAGCGCAGATGAGATTCTAGTCTCCCGCCCTCCATAGTCCCACACCTGTCGAATCTATTTTATAAAAAAAGAAACAGAGTGATGCAGATAATTATAATAATAATAATAACAAAAACGTCACTTATAAAGCGCTTACCACCGAAGTCTCTAAGCGCTAAATAAGGCGCTGTAGGTGTTTGAGTAAAGAAAAAGAAGAAGAAAGAAAGAGAGGTGGAGGGGAGGGGAAGCATAGGTAGATCATTAGGGTGAAAAGAAGATATATGGTAGAGAGACAAGACAGAAAACAGAGAAAGAAAGGAAGAGAAACAGACAAGAAATGCATATCATATAACATTTCTGGATTTTCAGGGCGGAATTTATTTGTCAGATTTTGTATTCGAAAAACATTTTGAAGGCCTATACTCTGTTCTATTATACATTTACCTAACGCCATATTTTGTTACTTAATATTATTGCATAGGTTTAGTTGAGGGGAACATTGTAGTGTGATGATAGTCAGGCGCGGATCTACGGGGGGGGGGGGTTTAGGGGGTTTAAACCCCCCCCTTGGGCGGCCCCCCCAAAAAAAAAAAAAAAAAAAGGGAAAAAAAAGAAAAAAAGAAAGAAAAAAGAACGCACGCTGGAGAGAAACCCTTTCAAGTGCAAATATTGTGAGAAGATATTCAACTCATCTGGTAACTTAACCAAACACATGATAACTCTGGATATAACTGTGTATTTAACTGTTACTTGATTTAAAAAGACGTTATCATGCACTGCTTTTTATGGTCTCCATTGTGTTAATAGATGCCAGGAAAACATCACTTACGGGGTTCAAATAAACACCCACAAAAAAATCGGCTCGCCGCTTCGCGGCTCGTGGACGATGCTCCGCATCGTCATTATTTTGGTCAAACCCCCCCCCCCTTAGCAAAAAGCTAGATCCGCCCCTGATAGTAGAGTCAATCTACCAGCTTACTACTTCTCTTAATATTACTGATTGTTTATTGAAACTATTTATGAATATGACGTTTCATGATTCTTTATTGTTATTGTATTTCTTCTGGGTTTATCCTTTCTCGGGTTCTTTTTTCGAGAATAAAGTATGACATCAAAAGCACATGGACCGCAAATACTTTGTGTGTTACAGTTATACTAATCGTTATTGATTGGGTCATTATCATTATTATCACCACTACTATTATCATTAATATTAGTAGTATTACTATTATTATTACTATTAATATTATTGACTGACCCTAAATTTATATAAAAATACTCACCCCAGATGTTTCATCGTCTTCACATGTCTGCAAGACTCAACAAGTTCGACCATGTCTGCCTCGTTTGTGCACTTCACTCCGTCCAGAGATAGGCCCTTAGTTTGCTTGATCAGACGGCCTAGTCTACTCATTGTCCCTCTTGATACACTGTTCTTCTCTGATGGGAGTGATGGCGGTGCTATAAGGCTAATGTTTGTGAGCTGCCGTCCTCCGGTCCAACAAAGATGAGACGTGATCTCAAACAAGTCTCTTTCCACATCATCGATAATTATATCGATAAATCTCAAGCCCGGAAGCAATGATAGCAGACCTTTATAGCTTTGTGACGTCACTCCCTCAGCTGATAGGTTTGTGACGAATGGAAGCTCAGGAAGAGAAGGAGGGAAACTGAGAGAGGAGTTTGAGATGGCGAGATATTTCAGTGAGGTGGAGGATCTGAGACAGGACCAGAACCCGACAGTCACTTCCTCAGGTAGAAGGCAGTTCTTGATTGTAAACATTCCCATCTATGATGACATACAGAGAGAAATTTTTGTCACTTAACGTCATCATTTTATAGAGCCACATACAATCTCTTTCTCCCCTCTTAGAGATAGACATCAAAATATATGCTTGAAACGTTTTATCACCCCTAATTATTGAGTGCTTTTGGCGAAACTGTATTTCGAGTGATTTTACTTTAATCTAAATTGTTAAAAAAAGGGATGTAAAATATAATGATTAAAAATGGCATTAGACAAATACACTCAGCAAAAAAAGAGGAAAAGTATACACTCTTTATTCGCCAATATTTTCATGACCAATAAAATAAGGAATATATAAATATCAAATTCAGGGAAAATTGATACTCTACCAATATCCATTAAGATCAAGTTTTGAATGTTCACACTTGGATGGGCACATTCAATTAGCCGTAATAGAAGGTTTAGTCAAGAAAATTGCATATATATAATTATATAAAGCAATTATACATTCAAATGTTAATGAACTTGTGCATCTGTAAGATATTCCTCTTCAACAATGAAAACAAAGAATGAGAAATAATGAGGAGGACTGACTCTGGGTGTCAACTGCAGTCTTAAAAACTGCATGGGGTTGACAAACATGGCCAAAAATGCCTCTCGTTTCATGTTTCTCGTGATTGTTTATTTTTGTTTACACTCTTTTAGTTTGATATAGATTAAAGATAAAGTTGAGTTCTGGTCATGCGATTGCATTGTGAAAGAAAAGGTGTGGAATGGATCAGAAAAAGTTGATCATGTAGCATGTAAGTATTGGTGTGTACTGGAAGGTTCTGGAGTCATCAAAATCATAATAAATTTGGCTCAGTCCTGGTAAAGTAACAAGCACTATACACAGAAAGATGTATATGGGACTACATAAATGACGTCGGGGCTACTTACCTTGATTTCCTTATCTTTCTATGCTCATTTCTCAGCCAGTATACATTTTGTACCAAAATTGTGTGACAAATAATATTTATTTGTAATCTTGATCATTTAGTGTAAGTTTTGTTTGAGTCTGTGGCATTCTTTTTTTATTTTTTATTACCAGAACTCAACTTTATCTTTCATGGCTTGCCAATGGACATTAGTGCCGCAGTATAGGGCTTACATCGCGAACCATGTGATAGTTTTGAGAGGAAAGGAGAAGAAAGATACAATATCAATATAAAGTTTCTAGAAAACATGTGATTTCGATCGAAATGTGCGAAATAAATTAATTGTTCAAAGAAGTTTAATTTCTGATGCCGAATTTCCTATTCGGTGGACGTGCACAATAATATTGGAGCATACTTACCTGCAAAGCAAGCTTATTAGACTTTAGCAACCCAGAAAACCTAAATCATTTCAAAGAGAGAGATGAAAAAGCGATGAAAAAAAATGTTGTGCGATAGTAATATTATTCGGTACAAAATTAAAATAATTTGATCTGATAAATGATACTGTGAAAGCCATTTTCCACTTTAAATTATATTCATTCACAGAGAGAAGTCCTAATCATGGAAGTGTAGTATCATATTCCATAGCATTTGGTTGCTTTATTTGTTTCCAGTAGTATTCGCTAATATAATTAAACGGGTGTACTTTTTCCAAATTCAACTGATTCTTCTATAAGACTTAATTCATTAATGATCAGATGATTAAAATTCTGTTTTTCTAAGAACATTTTTATATTTGCTGCTTTGACATCTTCTTCAAAGCATTGAGAGGATTACCTTACATGACCTTTGCATTAGAGGTAATACAAAGTTTTGGGAAATTTTGAAATTGGGTGGATAGTGATTCTTTACCATTTTGACATATTTGGATGCCCCTGTGGATGTATTATAAGCACTCGAAAATGTATCCCCTAAAACACTTCTGCTTTCGAGAAAAATTGAATACAAAAATTTACCGGTGCTCCCGGTAAATTTTGATAAATTGCAAATAGCGCCTATACGGCCGTACAATGTTAGCTGCGACCATGAAAATCTCAGAATATGTAGTTGTGATATATAATTTCCAAACGGGAAGAGCTAATCGGTCGATTTTAGTCAAGAAACATTGTTTTATAGCTTAATTAATATGTTGACCTTGAGAGGGAGCAATACAACATAACGAGTGTATTATTTACAATTTCAAAAAACTTTAGACTCGTTTTCAACCGCGACAACGATCACTGAATATTGTAGAATCGCATTTGCTTCCATTATGTTCATTTGAACCAAATTCATGACCCCATACCAAACTTTGTATTACCTTTAACATAACACCAATATCATCTTAGGTACTCAATGACTCTTTTATCCAAGTTAAATCGACTTCAGGTGGATACTTTGGTAATTAATGGATTGGTTTAACACATCAGCCTAGCAAGTGAAATAAAAATCTATTGATACCCATACGGCATATTATAGCCAGCAACAACTTCGGAAAACCAATTACAGGCAAATACTTGGAAAACAACGAAATTGGCTCAGTGAATATAGCGCCGTCGACGTTCGATGCGAGGCAGCATGTACTAAATCTCAAAAGGCATGGGGAAATATATTAAGTCAAGGAAGCGTCGATATTTTTTTTTCGTAAAATAATTCTGTGGCTAAATTATCTTCAGAATCCATGAAGGATTAGTCATGGAATATCCTTCCAAATTGCAAATATATAAAATAAACATATCCTCAGCATTATTTCATCAACAAAATATAAACAATGTATCAACAGCAGGTCGACTTCGAAAAAATTCCCCATACCTTTTTTTCACATTGCCTCGCATTAGATAATGAGGGACCTATATTCACTGTGCGTTATTCGCTGTTTTCCGGGTATCTGCCTGTGGTCTTTTCGGTTTTTTGAAGTTGTGTGTGTCTGACAAAAAATGAGGGAAAAAACAGGCGGCGATAGAAAAACTGTTAATCAATTATACTTGGCTTAATAGCTACTCACTGTTTTATATATACACTAGCTGACATCAAACGCATTAAAGGCGGGACAAGATTGATCACTACATTCTTGGATGCGCAAAATACTCCGGATAACACATTCTGATATTGACCGATCAGAAGACCAAGTCCTGCCATCATCTTTCTTGGGATACTTGATACGTTCTCCTCTGATGGGAGATAAGAAAGGTCGATGAGTGCGAGATCCTGTTCTGTCAGATGTCGATGTAGATAAGTCTGGATCTGAGATATGTCTTCTGTATTTGCATCTCCGATAAAGATATCGACCTCTTCCAAGCCAGGAAGCGACGACAGCAGACCTTCATAGCTTTGTGACGTCACCCTTTCGGCCAATAGCTTTGTGACGGATGGAAGCTCAGGAGGAGATGAAGGGAAACTGAGCGAGGAGTCTGAGATGGTGAGAGTATGTAGCCTCGAAAATGACCCAAGACAAGACCATAGTCCATTCGTCACGTTGGTAGTTAGGGTAGATACCTCGAACTTTACTGTTCTAACCTGGTGTTAAGATAGAAAGATAGAGAGAGAGAGAGATAGAGAGAGAGAGAGAGAGAGAGAGAGAGAGAGAAAGTGAAATAGAGAGAGAAACAAAATTAAAGACATATCGTACTAACAAAATATCATCAATTAGTTTGATGAAAAAATCTACTTATATATTGTCAGTTGTTTTCATGATTATTAAAGCAATCGAAAATGTAGCATGCTTTTACCTGAGAATAGTCGGTAAGTATAGAAGTTCCGTCCTCTTCCCTTTTTTAAAACAACATTTAGAAGTAACTTTCAAATAGATTTATTTTCTTCCACATAGGATCTAAAGATCCTGCGTTCTTCATAGGCTGCATGCTTCTATTGACTGCATCTCGCCATTTCATTTTTATAATTAGGCTCCACGACCTATTTTTTTTTTGTTGTATTATTTTATTTGTTTCTGAAATGCAGTAGTTTAATTGAGACCGCTGTTGACCAAACAATGAATAACAATTATAATGAATTATTGCGTATGAATTATACGTCTTCATCATATTAAGCCTACAACACGCAATGAGATGTACTATGCGAATTACAAATAATGTTTAGGAAAAGAATAAAGCCTCTCAATAGTACATACAGTGTGTGCTTCTATTTAATCTTAAAGCTTGAAAAGATGCTCTTAATTATGAATGAATAATAAATTAAAAACAAAAATATGGTAAACCCGTTTTAATGAATGAAATATATAAAATCTTTATAAATTGATAATTATTTAGTACGTTGTAAACCAATTCAATTTGTCAAATGACACTTATTTGGAATTGAGCATACCTCACGTTTTAGTTGCTCTGGAAGGTTTTGCATCCCAACGACAGTGTAGACAGTCGGTGACTTTAGAACGATACTCTGAGCAGTTACACATCTTTGAACCAAGGAAGACACATTTCCTTCAGTACCTTTGGTCTCTGAGGAGCAGTCAAGGAGAATGCGATATCCCTCGCTCTCATCCAAAAAGCTGTTGGAAAGGAGCGCCTCCATTATTCGTATGCAAAGGCTGTTATCCGTACCAGCAGCGAATCGGATGAGATTCTCGTAGTCACCAATGTTTTCTTCGATCTCGCCCAGTACTCTGTCCAACTTAGAAGTCTGCCAGGGCCATTGACGCTTTCTCGATTTAGCAGCAAGGTATTTCCCAGCCGAGTGTTCCTGAGCGAGTTTGTGATAAAACTCAATGGTAGTGGAAGTAGTCTTGTGAGATCGTGGGAGCCTTTTTATTGTAACAGTCGTCTTGGATACTATCCCAAGCTCACATGCCCTACCAAGGATAGCAGGAACTCTTCGGAAATCATGGGGTGTGAAGACTAGCTTTTTGGAATCGTCGAGAAGACCAGCTAGGGCAACTTTACCCAGTTTACGAATGATTTCACCTAGCTCTTCTTCTGTTATTTCGTCTTTTGATGTTGATCGGGCATTGGCATGGTGCATCAAAAAAACATTCACGCTGTCTAATAATTCTGTTTGAGTTGCAGTTTCAGTGTTCAAAAGCCCCTCGCTCCATAAATGACAGACCATGAGACAAAATAAAGGTGTTTTAACAAGTTCATTTATCAGTGGTTGGTCATCAAGGTAAACCTTCAGACCATGGCCATGTTCACTACAAGGATTCGAGGGCGAATCAAAGAATTTGTCGATGTACTCTCGAGAGCTCTCTCGCGAGAATCCTTCGATCCACATCTTTGTGTATACCCTTGGAAGTTCCGCTTGATCGAAGAAGTTCTCTAGGTGAGGGCGTGTTGTTACAAGGACTCTACACTCTGGAAATTCCTCCCAGCGGATAACACTGACAATGTTGCTCCCTAAGCTTCGTTTTGAAAAAGAAATTCCGGCATACTCATCTAGCCCGTCTAGTATGATGTGACAAATGTCCTGATTCTTCCTGATGAAACTCTCCAGACCCTCTGGTGTGAGATCATCTACATCACTCAAAAGCTGTGATTTGATGGCTTCTCCAATCGATGTACGCTGACTTGTAGTTCGGAATTTCACAACAAACAGAAGAGGCAGGTGTTCTAATGCTGACCCCCTTTCTCTATGAACCCAGTCGTAAGCCATCTTAGCGACAGCTGTGGTCTTCCCTCCTCCAGCGGGGGCTGAAATGAGGATTCGAGCTGGCAGTTTGCCGTTTACTTTCGTTGACAATATTTCAGCAACAGAACCCTGAAGTATTTCCTTCTCTTTTGTGTCTTGTCCACGAGCGTCCTTCTTCACCACTGTGACCACCGTGTGCATATCTTTGAACTCAGCATGAGAATTCTGATCCCATGGCTTCATTTGAACTTTGCACAACTGGTTTAGGTACTTATTCTCCAACTTTTTGCGACATCCCTGAACAGTCAATGATGCCGAGATCTTCTTACTGTAGATATCTGAAACGATACAAGAATACAACACTAACTGTCTTATTGCACTACCACAGTCTGAGCCCCTTCCCACTCCGACCTAATAGTTTTCGGTAAGTAATTGTTTCTTGTTCAAATACATCAAGTTTCATTGTTCCGACGTTTTTCCTCTGCCCCTTGAAGTAAAGGGCTGGGTACACGCTCAAAGGAAAATCCAACCTAAATAACAAATTGCTCTGACAAAAGGCAAAATAAAATAGAGAAACAGACTGGTGATTTTTTTTAACGGAATCGGATAAAGAATGAGAGCGTTTTTTTAGTTTTTAAAAGTTCCAATCACTATACGTACAAGGGAAATTAAAATTGGCCGAATCGGTAATGTTTCTGTGATGTAAAATGGCGGACAATTCATTTGTTCCAACACACGGAATTACTAAGATATCAATTTGTCGAAATGTGTTATTAGGAGGATCTTCCTTTTTTTTTTAAAGGAGATATGATTATATGCTCTCCTTAAAGATAAAGACCAGTTTTGGAGACGCCCTCTCTCAAAAAATGAAATGGAACCTCTTATTACCAATCATGTGAAAATATATGTTTTGACTTATACGTAATGTTACAACAGACCGGAGTGTTGGCTCAGTCAGTAGAGCGTCCGCCTCACAACCGGGAGGTCGTGGGTTCGATCCCCCGGCCGTGTCATTCCAAAAGACGTTAAAAGATGGGAGTTGCTGCCTTGTTTGGCGTTCAACAATATAAAGGATAGAGCAACGTCGATCTGGCGCTGCTCAGTGGCTGCCGGGCTCACGATCAATTGGGCAAAAAGAATTTTCAATACAATTTGGAGTGGACTAAAAGGTTATTATTATTCTTATGATTAAATTTTGCGAGAAGCCGCCTAGATATATTTGGTAAATTAGGATATCTATTTGGACCTGATAGATATCGCGCACGTGTCACGTAGTCCCATATACATCTTTCTGTGGACAGTGCTTGTAACTTTACTAAGACTGGGCCAAATTTCTTATCATTTTGATGATTCCAGAACTTTGCAGTACGCACCAATACTTATATGCTAGATGATCAACCTTTTTTGATCGATTCCACAAAGTTTCTTTCATAATGCAATGGCGTGACCAGAACTGATCTTTATCTTTCATACATTTTGAGTAGTGCCTCAAAGCAGAAGGTGCGATTCTAGGACAATTACCCACTGCTCAATCACCCCCGGCTATTTACCAGCGGGACAACCGCCCCTGAGGACAATCACCCCCGGGAAAATTACCCGCTTAGGACAATTACCCCACCCCCGAGGACAATTCCCCCCGGAAAATTACCCCATAGGACAATTACCCCCTGTGTGTGTATGTGGTGTGTGTTATTGTCGTAGGGGTTATTGTCCTCGGGGAGGGGGGGGGGGGGAGGTGGCTGTCCTTTGGGCTAATGTTATGGGGTGATAGTCATGGGGGAAACCTCATCAGTATCCCTATTATCTCTTCTTTTTTCTGATCATTCTAACTTTTTTTTATTTTTATTTTGTTCTTCGTTAACAATTATTTTTAATTGATATCAATGTTATTATTTGTAATATTGTCTTCTTTTTTATACGACCATGCTTAAGGTAGGTTTCATAATTTTTAATTCGAGATCTGTTAATGTTAACCTTTTTTTAAAAGACAATAACAAACATGTGCAACATGTTTAATAGCGTAAAGGGAGAAACAATGAAACTCTTTGACAGAAGTCCGACAAAAATCGGACAAGTCATTTGAACTTTCGCAAGCTTATAGATCACAATTGTAGGCCTGATATGTGAATCTCAAGTCGGCGAGTTTGTTGATTCAAATTGGACATTAAAATACAATTAATATTCCTTTCTCTTCAGAATAACCTAGGGACTATGCAGTATGCTTAAGATATCGTGAAGATGGCATTTTTTAAAATTACCCCCCCCCCCCTTTCCACGGAGAAGAATCACTGTTTTAATGCAATCATACCTGTTCTACTTGGCAGTGGAGTCGCCCCTTGTTCATGCGGGTCTTGCTGCTTTGGGAGATATTCACCTACAGGAAATGTATATAATAGTCATTTATGATGTTATTTATGCATCCATGGCTCGAGAGAATCGACCATCAAAACATATATTTAGATACGAAAAATATTGAAATTTCAGAAATGAAACAATACACGTCAATACAGCTATAGACTACTAGAATGATATCATAAACAGATCATACAATATAGATATTGCTAATTCAGTTGCATTTTAATTACTGTTTACCTTCGGACAATTGTTTTCCCAATCCACCAAGCTTCACATCGTGAAGCTTTTTCGCCAGGATCGATCGTGATCGACTTGTGTCTGCTTGTTTAGTATTCCACTTGGTCAGGATATCCTCCAAAGCCTCATTGTATTCTTTGAGATGAGTTGAGAGAATTGATTGACTCTGATTATAGGAGTACCCCAGAGCGACGCACAGTTCTGAGTAACTAGTATGAGGTATGTCTCTGGAAAGATGTATAAGCTCGACTTCTTGTAATTCTGGTATAGGCTCCATTGTTCTGTGAAGGACATAAAATAAATGCATTACATAGGTCAATCTGATGATTAAATCAAACCAAGGAGTTGCTAGACGATCAAACAAGTGTTTAACAGGTACTAATCAAATAGCCATAATCATTTCAAGAAAGCGAAATATTTCACAGAGTTGAGATAAACTACTTAAATAGTTTTCCTAAATTTGTGTTATCCGAAGGTTACTCGAGACACTTAGGAATAGACTTCACTAGAAATGGTAATCATAATTATTATGAAAATAGAAGACATAAAACGCCAAATTTGTGAATGGTGTAAATAGTCTTAAAGGTAAAGTTGAGTTCTGGTCATGCGATTGCATTGTATAAGAAACAGGGGGAATCAATCAGAACTGTTGATCATGTAGCATATAAGTATTGGTGTGTACTGCAAGGTTCTGGAGTCATCAACACGATAAGAAATTTGGCCAAGTCTTGGTATTAGGTAAACAAGCAATGTACACAGAAATATGTATATGGGACTACACAAACAGATGACATAAACATCGGGCCTCATTTTAAAGCTGTTACTTGACATATTTAGAATATGGAGGCATTTGAAGAGCAATGCTTTTCAAAGAACATTTTTTTTCTCTGATGTTCTTCTACACTTGCATGATAATAATGATAATGCTCACAAATAATTTTTCACCTCTTCCAATAACTCAACCTTTCCAGGGAGAATAAATATAGTTAAAACTTTGTTGGTACCGAAACTGAATTATTTATTGCTTTCACTTACAGAAGCAAACTCGCAAATTATGAAAGACATTAATCGTTCTTTTTATGCATTTGAATGGGGTAGCAAATCTGACAAAATCAGTAGAGAACAAATCTGTCAATACAATAAAGGCGGTGTTTAAACGGTTTACATTTAAAAAATGCATAATCCCTTAAGATATAATGTGTTAGAAGATTTAATTGATTCCCAAGTGCAAAGTTACATTTGTCACATGTTACATGCATTCTTTTGCCATCAACCTCTCTATAATAACCCCCGAATCAATGCAAATGATAAAGTTGTATATTTTAGGAATCGGACCGAGGCGGCGGAGTGTATTTCAGAGTTCGGATGCACCAACAAAAAGGACACTTCTGGGGGGAAAAGGGGGCAATTATAAAGGATAAACTGAAAGGGATTTAAAAATATTTATACATTGTTATATACCCGGTTATATACCCCTAAATTGTAATGAATATATGCTCAAGGATGATTTTCATCAATTTCTCTTTACGTGGTCCAAGATACTGCTCCAGCACAATACTTTGCAGTTGTGTGCACTGGCGTAATGATGGGGGAGGGGGGGGGGGCATTTGACCCTCAAATAAAATTCAAAAGGCGTTTATTTCTGCAGCGCCATGTCTTTGGAATGCTCTTCCACTGAGGATCCGATCACTAGAATCCCTAGGAACATTTAAAACGAATCTAAAGTCATATATGTTCGCATGTTATTTTAATTAATTATATGTTGAATGTACATCTATGCATTTTTTTCTTCTTCCTCTTCTCATTTCTCTATGTATCTCATTCTAATTGTATCCCTCTTCGCCTCAGAATAGTTTACTAGATCGATGGCGCATAATAAATGCTGTATTATTATTATTAATTCGATACCATACAAACGTTGCTGAAATGACATTATTTTCCAGGTTTTTTCTCTCACTTTTGCCCATTATGCTAGAGGCGGCACTGTGCCCCCATTTTTTTCAGGTACTCCCCAAAAGCCCAGTTATACATAATTCAAGTGCCCCTTTTCTCTTCTAATAACTGTCCTTTTCCTCTCTTTTTATTTCTGGTGAGTACGTCTTTTCAGGTGCGAGAAATTCCCCTTTTCACCTCTGATATTTTTGCCCTTTTTTATTTCACTCGTGACCCTTTCCTTCTTAATTAGTGTCCTTTTTTCTTCTCAATAAGAACAACCTTCCCTTTCTCTTAAATGCCCACTTTCACCTCTGATAAGTGCTTCTTTATTTTGACACGTGCCCCTTTTCCTTTCTAATACCTAAGTACCATATTTCCTTAGGATATGTGCCCCTTTTCTTTTTTATATGAGTCCATTCCCCTTATAAAATATGCCCCTTTTAATATCTGATAAATGCCCCTATTAAAATCTGATAGGTGCCCTCTTCCTTCAACAGATTACCCATTTCCATTCTCACAAGTGCCTGTTGAGTGTCTTTTTTCAGGTGGAAGAAATGCCATTTTCACCTCTGATAATTACCCTTTTTACTTTGACACTAGCACTTTTTCTTTTCTAATAACTGTCCTTTTCCCTTTTGATAAGTGCCCAATTTGCCTCTCTCCATAACATGCACCCCTAATTCAGGGTGATTTAGAGCCCCTTTTTCTTTAATTTCCCCTAGAGCACGCTCGCTACGTTCGCTCCCATTTATAGATGTTATAAGTGTCTTACTTATGAAAGAACTTTTCACTATTTCTTCATTAAATTGTGCGTAATACTCATCAGGGTATTTTCTTCCTTCTTTAAAAGATGTAATTTTTTGCACTGGAACCTCACAAATCTTACCATTTTTGCTCGCTCGCTCGAAAATTCAGACCATTACACCCATACAACTGCACAGTATGTTGCTTTAATAATAAAGCAGTATCTTTTTCCACATAAAGAAATTTCAAAATTATCGATATCATCCCTGGTAGTGTAATCACAATCATGACATGTAGGATTATATACCAATATATGTTTTTTGTTATATTTCCCTTTGTAGGTGCCCTTTTTTTTTTGTTCTGATCCCCAAAAGGTTTTGCTCATTACACCAGTCGTTGTGTGTGACTAACTGAAGATTATATTTCGAGCCAGCAAAGCGAGTGAGCAAACATTTAAGATTTGTCAGGCCACATTGCGACTGATTAGATCTAATTAATTTAGATAATCACCAATCATGAAAGGATTTAAAGCACAATCTCATCATGAAAGATAGAATAAGACCCTTTATAATTTACGCAATGATATAGACCCTTTATAATATACGCAATGATATACTGTAAAAGCAGGCGAGCGGAGCAATTGAGTTGGGGGAAATTTGAGGGAAAATTGAGCTTTTCATCATTAAAAAATATTCGATAAAAATGTAATGAACATAATATTAAATACATTTATGTGAACGTTTTTCATATATTTTCTTTTCTTCCCCATGTTAGTTCTGTATATACTACACATCTAAACGTATACCCATGTTGACTTATCAAAGTATTGCCCAGCATCAGACTAAGGGGCATATTTGATTGTAGGAAAAGTAAAAAATATTGTCATTAAAATATCCAGACAAAATTATAGAGAACATGAATGTGGTCCGATCGCGATAAGAAGGAAGTAATAGAGGGGAAAGGAAAGCAAGGAAGAAGAAGAAGAAGAAGAAGAAGAAGAAGAAGAAGAAGAAGAAACCTGGGAAAATGTAGCTTCAAAAAGTATTTACTACATCCTCCTTATTTCCAGGATTTTATATTTTTTGTATTTTAAGACTTACTATTTGGGATAAACTAGATTGTTGTACGTCAATGTCGTAGCTCCAATGGGAGTGGGGGTGGCATGTGCACTTCTCCAATTGTATCGAGAGAGAGGGAGAGAGAGAGAGAGAGCGGGAGAGCGAGAGAGGCATTGAGAGAGAGAGAGAGAGAGAGAGCGGGAGAGCGAGAGAGGCATTGAGAGAGAGAGAGAGAGAGAGAGAGAGAAAAGGTGGGTGGGCGGGTTGGTTCCGGGGTTCAAATTAAATTTTCTTTCAAAATGTTCAACCAAGTACTGATGAATTCATCTGTCATGCGATTGCCATGTGACGGTATGTAAAAAATTCGTACCACACTGTCATTTATTGTCATAAAAAATTCAAATAGCATTGAAGAAGTGACAACAAAATGATAATAATACAACGTGGGTAGAGATATTCTTTTATAATCTCTTTCTGCTCAATCCCCCGAACAGAAGATTCAACAGAGCGGAATCAACTGAAGTCAGGCTGAAAGGGTGAATTGCCATGTCATGGTTGTATTAAAGAGTAGGAAATGCAGGAACTTTGCCAGTGTATAATGACCGGTTCAATATATTTGTTAGTGGATGTGAAATATACGGAGCACTACCTTTAATTAATTGCACTGTAATATTATCGTGACAACAAGCCTTTTTGGTATCAAGTAGCAAAACTTGACTTCTAACTTCAACTGCGGTTATTGGTTTTCAAAGATTGCTGTATATATTGCCCCAAATAATCACCATTCGCTATTTATTCATTAGGTAGCTGTAAATAGTGTTTACTCATCATTTTTTTCATTTTAAAGGTACTATGTCCCTTTTGCAGCCAACCTCAAATGCTGTAGAACTTTGCAGGAATTATGAATATGTCATGTATGTCCTATCTGTGAAATTTAAACGTTAGCAGTGTCCTCATATTCAAATTATGCAAGGAAACCCGTTTACTTGCTAGACTTCACTGTCAGACACTATTAAGCGACTGACTGGCTTTTTTTCTTCTTTGGTAATAACATACATGAAAAGAGTTGTAAAGGGTACATGAGCATCTGTCTACATCAATAACCCACTTCTTGTGATGGCCAAGATTAAACTGATTGAATCTTTGCGCAGCATAAAACGTATGACCATTCGGTACAATTGTCTGAAAATCAAGACTATTACTTTTGGGCTCTATAGTCCTAAAGTCGATTTGACAACTAATAGTCGTTATTTTCCTACTTAAAGACATTTTCAAGCCCCACCTTTTTTAGGGAAGTTCTAAATTAGTATTATCTTTCAAATGCCGTTGGAATTTAACCTTTTCATTTTTTTGACCTGCAAATGGGACATAGTACCTTTAAGACTAACTGTCTGGAATAAGCTAGATAATGTTGCAAACTAGTGGCGTAGCTTCAAGGGGGACGTTCATTTCTCCGATCGTACTGAGAGAGAGAGAGAGAGATATAAATAGTTCCGCTATGATTATTGTCATCAAAATATTCAAATAACATTGTAGAGACGATGAACAAATAAGACAAATAACAAATCCGAAGCTACTCCCGCCACTCATCCTCTCCAAGCGCTATAGTTCTTCATAGAACTATAAGCTAAGAAAGATAACCAACAGTATTTTTCAAGACTACACCAACAGTCCTTTTCAGGACTACACACCCTCAAGAAAGATTACCGAGAGTCCTTTTCAGGACTCCTCAATCCTCTCAATCCTCTCCCTCTCTCTTTCTCACATGGTGCACCCCGACCCGCAAGCCTACTGTATATCTACATCACCATGCAAACTGATACTTACAAGCAGCATCTAATAACAAATCGTCGTCTATCTTTGCTAAATCCTCCGAATAGTAGAATCAACAGAGCGGAATCAACAGTACTGTGTTATGAGTCCTACCCGAGATAATAGATTACCACGTCATGGTTGTATTAAATGGCGAACCCTTCTGCAAAAATTCAGCAAGAAATGTTGACTGATAAGATTGCTTTCCCCCTAAAAAAATACCATGATACATAAAGCTAGATAAAAACATGAACGATACAAACTGACATTGTCTTGAAAACATTCAGAAAACATTGACAACAGGGCTGGGGGGGGGGGGGGCATTTTCAGTGTCTGGACCTTGGACTATTACTGCTAATATATGTCACAATGGCAATATATGGAAACAGTGGCGTACGTAGGATTTTTTCAAGGGGGGGGGGGGGGGGTTCAAATCGGGCCCAAAATTTCGCAACGACTCAGCCAGCCGCTGAATAAGCGGGGGGGGGGGGGGGGTAAGCGTACATTTTTTTTTTTTTTTTTTTTTATTTATTAAAAAAAAAAGAAAAATCTCAAGAGGGGAGGGTTTTCCAAAATAACATACATAAAACATACACTTAAAAAAAACTCGAGGGGGGGGGGGGGTTTAACCCCAAAACCACCCCCCTGCGTACGCGCCTGTATGGAAACATGTACAGCGTTTTCCCCTCGAAATGCGCATTCTGTCAAAAAGCCATTCGTATGGGATAACATGAAATCGCCTACATCAAAAGGGTGCGGTGCAGCGCGGTGTGGTGCGCCCAACGCACTCTTTCGAGAAAGCCCCCCCCCCCCCAGATTTAATCAGTTTAATTTGGGCCATTACAAGAAGTGGGTTATTGATGTAGACAAATGCTCATGTACCCTCTACAGTTCATTTTATGTATGTTATTACCAAAGATGAAGAAAAAAGCCAGTCAGTCACTCAATAGTATAGTATTAATGACTGCTTTGAGAAACATAGTTGTTTTATACGCTCAAGGAAAGGTTACAATCGAGCTATTGCCCGAGGCTTGCCGAGGGCAATAGCTCGATTGTGACCTTTCCAAGAGCGTATAAAAACAACTATGTTTCGAAAATTAAAGCAGTCATTAATACTTTTATATACCGAAAAGGGTCATAGAATACATGTGCGACTTTTTTTGTGTTACTGAAATGTGGTCAGAATTCAAGTAATTCATCTATTAAAATGACTATAATAGACAAGAAACAAGTCAAAGGTAATGACAAGAATCAGTGCTTATCAATATAACAGCTCATAAAATCACAATCTATATCTAGACCTAGATCTACGGCTAATAATAATACGCAGGGCCTACCCTTTTGGTGTTCTTGCTGTCTAGCGACCAATTCTTCGCACACACACAATGTATGGTATCCGCGATCGCTCAGTTTTTAAGCAAGACTGAACTATTCCCGGTAACTTTAATTTTACCCTGGAACTATTACATGGGCGTGGCATTTTTCGTTTATTTACGGGAATGGCTAAAACCATGACTGCAATTTCGACCAATCAGATGACTGGATTTCTTAAGTGAGGTATATAATGTCTGACAGTGAAGTCTAGCAAGTAAACGGGTTTCCTTGCATAATTTGAATACTAGGACACTGCTATTACGTTTAAATTTCACAGATAGGACATACATGACATATTCATAATTCCTGCAAAGTTCTACATAATTTGATGTTGGCTGCAAAAGGGACATAGTATCTATAAGGCGGTACTCCGTTCTCAACGCACCTTTTCGAGACAACAAGGGGGGGGGGGGGGGCTTTTCTCGAAAGGATGCGTTGAGCGCACCGCACCCTTTCGATGTAAGCCACATGAAATGAAATGACGTGTCAATGTGAAAAGGGGCACTTATGAGAAAGGGAAAGGGGCATTTATTATAACAGAAAGGAGGGCATTTTTTAAAGGAAAAGGAGCACTAATAACAAGAAAAAGAGGCACTTATCGGAAAGAAAAAGGGGATACGTGTCAAAATAAAAGGGGTACTTATCAGAGGTGAAAAGGGGCACTTGAGAAAGTAAAAGGGAAACTTATTAGAATCGAAAAGAAGCAATTATCAGAGGTAAAGGCGGCGCTCATCAGATATGGTAAGTGGCATTTATGAGAATGTGGAACGAGCACCTATTTGAAAAAAGGGACTCTTATCTGAAGCAAAAATGGGAAACTTTTCCTATGTAACAATGTATGCCCTTCGGGGGTACTTTTTAATTCTCCCCTTCCCGTTGTGCCGCCTCTGAAGTAATAGCACACAACGTCATCAAGTCTGGTTGAACGTGATCAAATTTAGGACAATAAAAGAAATTTAATATTGCCTCACTCGCATGGATTATCATTTCAGTGTTGCAGGGCAGGGACCGTGACGGCGGAGTCTTTCAAAATAGGGGTGCGCCGACAAAAATACCGACATACCGCAAAAGAAGAGGCACCTACAAAGGGTAACCGAAAAGCGGGAAGAAAACAAGTTTTAGACATTGGTTTACACCCCTGCATTGTATCAGGGGTGATCTTCAATATTTTCTCTTTACTGTGTAAGGCACTTTGCAGATGTTTGTAATTGTCTGACGATTAATTTGCGAGCTAGATAAGTAAGCGAGCAAAAACCATGTATTAAATTTGTCGATGAATCCAAAATTACAATGGGGTCTTAAGCACAATATCAAAATGAAAGAATTAATCAATCCATTTAAAAGTGTGATTTAATGAGATAGGCCTACAACAAATACGCACGAGCGTAGCAAGCAAGTTTTGGGGGAAATTCGAGAAAAAAAATGCTCTCATTTGCTTGACATAAGTGGCAAATGTAAAGTTGGCTATAAGAAATCCATCGTTTCGGGGGAGATGAGGGATGCTTAAAACATATTGTCAAAGCACGTTTGGTTATTATGTCTCTTTTTAACATGAATGACATTGGTAATGTAAATGCAGTTGTCTTGATTTTGAAAACCTCTTCATATTGATTAAATCTATATAATTCTTGAGCGAAGGGCAATTGGTTGCCTTGGTACTCTTTAGAAGTCAAAAGGTCATGGGGTTAAAAAGACGAGAGGTTGCAAGATGCCTATTTTAGCAGTTGGGTAGAATATATGATCGTAGTTTAAAGGGGCAAACGTTTAGTGCAAAAAGGGCACACTTTATATATTTGAGTTTGAGATTGAGTTTATTGGTTTCACATTTCACATGCAAATACAATACAGATAACAAAATATACATAAAAGACATATTGTTCCATAACAAAAAAAATAAAATGATTATAGTAATTGACAAATTAATCAGACCACAAAGTTACATATCATCAAATGTGTTTCACAACTATTAACCCCGACAAGAAAAGCACAAAACTGTGAAATATTAATCCTAATAAGAAGGAGGAATTATAATAATAATAGTATTTAACTTATATATAGCGCTTACTACAAATGTCTATAAGCGCTTTACAAATATACTATTACCCCGGTCATTGGATTCAGTGCTTGCCCGCACACACTGTGTGCACAATCTCCACTCCCTGGGGAGCATTCCAGCCAATGGGAATGTATAACACAAGAAAAGGGACAGTTATCAGAGGTGAACAGGGGCACTTCTCATACCTGAAAATATATAATTAAAACGTTATGAACTACTCACATTTGTTGTATAATCAATCAGTAGGCCTTTAAGTGCAGGTTAATGACGTCTTTCGCCGCCTTTAGTCCAGGTGCACGAAGAGTTGTTCGATGTAAAGATACTTGAATAATAAATGAATTATAAACAACTGGTTAGGAATTCTAAGGATGTCTTCTATATTATTATTCCGTGTACTAAAATCACCACTCAACGAGTACGATGTTCTAAAAACGACTCAAACTTGTGTAAACTGTGAGAATAAAGAAAACTTAAACAAGAGTCTGTCGAATCACAATTCCAGCCTTATTCTGGAGTGTCCGGATTTCGCTTGCATTTAACTATCCTCATTCGCCAAATGCCATGTAAGTTGCTTGAGTTAAGAAATAATGAAAGTTCTCAAAAGTTTACTCCCTATTCCGAAGCAACCGACATGTAGCAGCCTATACGAAGAAGTAATAACATGCAGCGTCAACAAGTCTATTTGAACGCGATCAAATTGAGGAAGAAATGAACAAAAATAAAGTCAACAATGCCTTGCTCGCATGGATTAACATGTTCAAAGAGATATTTATTCCCATTAAGTTTCAATACTGCACTGCAGGGGCGGAGCGTCTCATTAAGTCCAGGGGTCAAGGGGCGGAAGCCCCGAATGCTCTTAAATTCTATCCCTTGGAATTTGCACTATGGCTTTATTTCGTTGGAAATCAAATCTCTCTCTCTCTCTCTCTCTTTCATTCTCAAACCCTTTTTTCTTCTTTTTCATAAGTAATATAAAATAACAACTTCCAATGAACATCATTAATTAAACCGGAATAAGGATACCATTAATGGGAAGTGAATAATAATAATGAACCAATAATTGTTGCATGAACACCATTGTGAACATCGTGTTCTGATATCAGTCTATTAATTTGAACACCTACTTTTACCTTAAACTTGCTTCGACAAATACATAATTATACTTGTATGTACAAAGCCCAGCGCAAGAAGAGGGACGCTATATTTAAAACAAAAGCACCACCTTCTATTGTTCTATAAGGCCTAATGAATTATGTATGGAAAAATGTAATATCTTTGTTTACCTTTCTGTAGGAAATGAAATAAATATGAATATGAATATGAATATGAATAGTAGTAGTAGGCCTAAGTGCGATGTTACGCAGCCAGCACACCCACGCCCCCGACATTCCGGCTAACTAAAGAAAGTTGTTGTTTTTGTTGTTGAGATTAATGGCGTTTCCATCATCATTGGATGATTTTCGCCAGGCAATGTGAGAGGGCGTAGTTACTGGTCCTCTCTTGGTACTTTTGCTCTGTTGGATCGACGATAGCCTAGTGGCGTTGTGTTTATGAAATTAACAATGTCAGTAAATTTTAAGTAGTTATTTTCTGTATTGTTATTTTAAAGAATAAATTAGGAAGGAAAGGATGAAGTGGTTGAATATTAGTTGCAATCAATTCAATAAGTTAAGACGATTTTTTAAAGCCTCTGTTTGTATAATGAAGAAATTTATGCAATTTATATAATGAAGTTAGTACCACTGTCACTAATAGATAATATAGCGAAAATTAATTAATACTCTTTTTTTTTTTATATAGCTGATGATTACAGTTCGTTGTGCCTTCCACTGCCTTTAAAAAAAGCTACCTCCTTTCATATATATTCCTTGTTACCTAGTTTCCTAGTAAATGGCCTAGATTTGGATTTTATGGCCATTATGCCCCCCCCCCCCCCCTCCACGATTTTTCTGATTGCTCGGGAACGCATATGGATGGCGCCCCGCCGCTCGCTGACTTTTTTCTTTCGAGTCTTGCGCAACTTTTAAAAGAATTTTTTTGAAAATCGGACCTACGGTTACAAGGTCACGTGATCTTTTGTTTCTGCATGTCAGCCCGAAAATCGCTCATTTTCGTGATTTGTGTATAAAACATATGGAAAAGTAATTTTTCCTAAAAACAGATCAAACATGGGTTATTGGGTCTTGTTTAAAGTTTAGGTGGTTGTTTTGGGAGTCAAAATAGTTGACTTGTAGTAAGAAATGAAATAAAACAACAAAAACAATGAAATACATAAGAAATTATCAAAACAAGGGATTACATAAGGAATAAGCTGACTCTTCCGATATTTGTTATCGTATTATTATTCAGAATGGTCTAATGAATATATGTAGTGAAAAAGAATGCTTAAATATGAATAATATATGATTTATGGGTAAAAATGTGAATTTTTCAAAAAATTGAAATTATCATATTATTCTATACACTTCACTTGACGTGCGTGCAAATTTTCCGAGATTATAAGGGGGCCATAATGCCCCCCCCCCCGGCCGTACTAAGACCTCACATAGCCCGGCCTTTTTAGGGTTAATCTCTGATAATTGCCACTTTTTACTTTGACAAGTGCCCTTGTCCTTTTAATAAGTAGCCTATCACCTTCGGGTAAGTTCCCCTTTTCTTTTTTTTTCACTCAAGCCCCTTCCCCTGTTCATAAATGCCATCTTTAAGTTCAGATAAATGACTTATAAGTATCCCTTTTCCATTGTCATAAGTGCCCTACGTTCACCTCTGATAATTTCCCGTTTAATACGTGTACCTTTTTTTTCTTATACGCTAAGTGCCCCCTTTTCCTGTCTCCATATATATGCGTTCTAATTTTGCGACTAAGAGCCCCTTTTTATTTCAAGCCCCCAAAGATTGCTAGCTTTATACGCTCGCTTGAATTTATAGTTTAATTAATTATGTTTCTTATAAAGTACCTTTCATGATTAGATTTTGCTTATAATTTATCAGGATTTGCTATTTTTTCCTATTTATAAGATTATTACTCTGTCGTGTCTGAAATTTATTCTCTATTTTTCCTTGCTATAAGACACGCCTTATTTCTTACATTTCATACGCAATCCTTTTACATATTGTTTAAAACCTTACTGCACTCGTTTTGCCAGGAGGGCTTAGACCTCCCTGCGTAGTCACTTACAGGTGTTTTTTTTCCATCAAATCAGCTCTCAATTAACATAAAAAAAGAGGATCATGGGGGACCAATAGTCACCGATTAGGCATTGTTTACTATATAGAGTAGCTATAAGTAGTGCAGTGGGGCTACAAAGTGCCTTTTTATTATTAAAAAAAGTTCCTTCTGAACCACTCTTCTTGCATTCGAATTGTACTATTCTTACCTTTCTCATTCGTATACCTCATACAAACAACCATCACCCACGGTACTAATAATAACAATAAAAAAACAGATTTCTTGAAAAATCTCGTGCTCCTGAACAACCTCAATTTAAGTAATTCACTCATTGAATCAATACAAAAAATATTCAAAACTATATAGGATTGTAATGAATTGAAAGCTGTTTATTGTATAAAATAGATCAACAATCAACGTGCATAATATTATAACTCATCAAGTGATTCATTCGAAATTCGGTAGGGATAATATACTTCGTAATTTTTTTTTTTTTTTTTGACTGGCAAATTTGACATGTGGAAGAACACGATCGCAACTCAAGTGTAATTTTGATACCTTAAATTGAATGTTCCACAAATTTGGTTTTACGCAATAGGGCATTCTCATTGCTAGACGAATTCCATAAAAAGTTGGGGCGGTCGTGTCGAGCAACAGAGGCAAATTTGAGCAATATTTAAACACTCAAGCTAGAAATTACATATACTTATTATTATTATTATTATGGCGGCACAGTGTCCAAATATCTCTTACAACATGCCCGAGAGATTGGAATCGACCCTATCGCGTTAACGCGAGTATAATTTTGTATTCTTGATTCTGTTTTCATTATGAAATGCAATTCAAATTGAATCATTTGCATGATGTTCATGCTGACAGTAGGTCAAAAATCTTTTAGATCACACAATAAATATTCAACCCAATTGAAAAAAAATTAAGCGCCCACTAAGCGGCTGACAGCAACAAGCTACACCGCGAAGCTTCTCGATCGTGCAACGAGTCGCTCTTGAAAATCACTATAAAATGCAGAAAATGTAAATAAATATAAAAAAATGACACCATGTACTCAATCCATCTTATAAGCCTTCATGACAGCGCCGCGAACGCTACGGTAATACCTCAACATACCAGCGTCGTTGAAGTGGAAACCGTCAGACGAGAAGAGCTTGGTGTGATTTAGCGCGAAAGAACGATGGCGCCAAAAATGCACGTTCGGCAAACCTTCAAGAAATTTGGCGAGCAGACGATTAGTGTCATGTACATTCGCGTTGAAGTTCGGCTTCCAATTCGGTACAAATAAACGCGGGATAATACTACACACGAGAACATGACGCACGCCCGATATGCGCGCAATGCGAAGCGCAAGGTCGACAATAGAAAGCATGGTGGATTCGGTAGTCGCACGCCCGTCACACAGGTCGTTAGACCCGAGATCGAGAACCACAGCGTCTGGGGAGAGATTCCAGACTAGATCGAGCTGCGATGACGCGGAGAAGACGCTGCCTGGCTGGTCGTGGCCGACATCGTGCATGAAAGTGAGAACGGACGATTTCTCGAGACTGAGGTTATCCCGCTTGGAATCGCGCGCGATGTACTGATTGAGACGGCTGATGTAACTGTGACCGAGTACAAGAACAACGGGAGGTTCGCGATCGGAATCGGAAGAGCTGCACGACATGCTATCAGCAGACATTTTGGAATACGTATAAGCTTGGAGAAAATGCGAAGTAATAACGTTTAATTCGGCAAACAGTAAGCTTTGGTGTATGTAGTTCGGTAAATTGAGAGATTTCAAGAGCAAGATTCAGCGTGAAAACACGATAAAAGGTCAAAGTGTACACTGAAGATTTTGAAGAAAAGTGCAGTATCTTATGGAAAACCTCCCCATTGAATTAACGACGAAGTGCAAAGTCGCTGCGATTGGTTCAGACTTTGCACCAATGAGGTAGCTCTGTCCCGATTACAATAGAATACAACCAATTAACTTTCTAAAGCTCGCCTGGAATGCCGGGGGCGTGAATGTGAAGGTTACGTAACAAAGTGATTGGTACAGACTTTGCACCAATGACGGAGCTCCGCCCAAATACAATGGAATACAACCAATTAACTTTCGTAAGCTCGCCCGGAATGCCGGGGGCGTGGATGTGAAGGTTACGTAACAACGTGATTGGTACAGACTTTGCACCAATGACGGAGCTCCGCCCAAATACAATGGAATACAACCAATTAACTTTCGTAAGCTCGCCCGGAATGCCGGTGGGCGTGGATGTGAAGGTTACGTAACAACGTGATTGGTACAGACTTTGCACCAATGACGGAGCTCCGCCCAAATACAATGGAATACAACCAATTAACTTTCGTAAGCTCGCCCGGAATGCCGGGGGGCGTGGATGTGAAGGTTACGTAACAACGTGATTGGTACAGACTTTGCACCAATGACGGAGCTCCGCCCAAATACAATGGAATACAACCAATTAACTTTCGTAAGCTCGCCCGGAATGCCGGGGGGCGTGGATGTGAAGGTTACGTAACAACGTGATTGGTTCAGAGTTTACACCAATGAGAGAGCTCCGTCACCAATACAATAGAAGATAACCAATTTACATTCGATATCTCGCCCGGAATGACCGGGGCGTATGTGTACCAGTTACGTAACGACCATCTTACTAGGCCAATGCCAAAATTGAAAGTGATGCTTTTGTTTAAAAACATCACTTGATAAAGTCTTTTAATATATAGTTGAAGCATGTTCAACAATAAAATTATAAATTAGTTTACGATGCCCATATTAATATATGTATTTATGAATAATGCATTTTCGTTGTAAATACTTGTAATATTCTCTCGTAACTGTAAAAAACAAAACATTGTTCAAATACTAGAATCACAGTCTCTAAAAGAGGATCGAGCGTCACAATAAACTGTTCATATCTAATAGGTCTCATTTACCATGGCACTAATAAGTTATTTGATTTGATTTATTTATCCCCATATCAGATCAGTGTCTCGTGATACATTTTGATACTATGAATAACACCAACAAATGTAATAATTAGTATAGGAGACAAAATAGATATAGAAAGAAGAAAAATAAAC
Organism: Strongylocentrotus droebachiensis; assembly: GCA_035222895.1. Taxonomy (NCBI): domain Eukaryota; kingdom Metazoa; phylum Echinodermata; class Echinoidea; order Camarodonta; family Strongylocentrotidae; genus Strongylocentrotus; species Strongylocentrotus droebachiensis. The sequence continues at coordinate 544,257 of JAVYIG010000021.1, forward strand.
TGAACGTGAAAAGAGATCAATAATTACTGCATGATCTAAATGTATATGAATTTTATCACTGGTTCTTATAAACATTTAAATTACAAACTCTTATATATACCTTCAACCATAATTTCTTCGTTAATCTTTTCTTTTATTTTTCTATTCCTTCTTTTATTTTTTTATTTTTATTTTATCATATCAATTTTACTAGTGAATGTCTGTTATATTTCATAATTGTCTATTTGACATTGTACTATTTGAGTGTATTTTATATATTGCATTTTTATTTGTAAATTCAAGATGTATCAGCTTTTAGCTGTTACTTTGAATTTTTATCAATAAATCTTGTCAAACCCATAATTCGATTCAATTTCATAGTTTCATTGATTACATAAACTAGGCATAGCACTGACTTCATTTTGAAGTAACAATGTGTGTCAGAAATAATAAAAAAAGAAACCATGCCAATCGTAAACAGGTAAAGAAAAACAAATAATTTGTTTTATGAAATAGAACATTTTTTTTTTTAAATTATGTGTTTATAAGAAATCAAATCATAACATATACAAACTTTCCAAAAAAAATAAAAATTGAAATAGAACAGTTGACTAACATTTTCAAATTGTATACATTGTATCGAGCTTGTTAGAGACATGTCCTACATAGCAACAAGTACAGTATGCAAACTGGAGTATTGTATTGTAGTTCATTTATTAATAACAGGTTAATGGAAGACCTCGTCGAAAGGTCCCCAGGAAAGAAACATCCATAAATTGGAATAATTATCTTAGTAAACCGGTCTACCGAAATTATATAATGGAAAGTATTATGTTGATACGATGTTTAGCAAGTAAATATGTCTTATCTTTTAAATGTAGTAAATGCAATTCCAGTATTAGTAGTATGATATAGACATCATGTAGTAAATAGGGTCTTCACAAATAATGAATATAAAGTTAGAAATATACGCCATTAAACAGGCGACCAACACTTTTGTACAAAAAGTACGAGGGCTCATAGACAACTCTTTCTCGGTTTTACATCTTTCCACTATCGTCAATTTAGCATTTATTCGGTTTAAATACTATCATTCCTTAATTTGCCCATTCAAATTATTTGATTGATCTCGGAATTCGATGTTTACAATAATGTTTATTCAGTTGTTTTTTGGTACCGTTATTTAGAAGAAAAAATGTATTGAAGCATTCAAAACGGAAAAATATTAGACTAAAGAGCGAGTTTTAAAAAAATATTTTAAAAAAGTTAAACAAAAGAAAACAGATTTCCGACCAACCGACCCATGATTTGGCACCTAAAGGGCAATACAACATTTTTGTTAGGTCTGACTGATGTTATGTCGTCCTAATTTGTGCTACGACTTTGAAATTCTTTATTCAGTTAGCTGACCAAAATTATTTAACATTTTATTTTTGTTTCGAATTGATTTTAAATTAAATTTGAACAAAATTGGATTTTCATTCCTGATATGTTCCCCTTTTCCTGTTTTCATACGGCGAACCCTTCCCCTTTTCATGAATGCCACATTTAACTTCTGAAAATGCCTTATAGGTACCCCTTTTTATAAGACAGATGTCCCTTTTCCATTCTAATAAGTCCTTTTTTCATCTATGGTGAATTAACTTTAATACGTGCACTTATTTTCTCTCAAATAAGTGCCCCTTTTCCTTTCTCCATAACATGCCGCCCCTAATTTAAAGCGACTTAGAACCCCTTTTTATTTCATTTCCCCCATAGCTTGCTAGCCACGCTCGCTTGCTCGAATTTATATTAATTTAGTTATCTTTTTTATAAAAGAACTTTCATGATTAGATTGTGCTTAAAACTCGTCAGGACATGTTACATTATATCTTTATAAGATAAATTTTTGGCACTGTGACCTCACAAATCTTTAAAATGTTGCTCGCTCGCTTCGCTCGCTCAAAAATTGACAATTATTAGACCATCACTCCCTACTGCAAAGTATGATGCTTGGTATCTTGGACCATGTAAGAGGGAAACAATTTCACCCCATGCCATTTTGTGCCCCAGGCGCGGATCCAGAATTTCTTAGGGGGGAGGCCAAAATTTAAATCAATTTGAAATTTAGTGTGATGAAATTTGAAAATCGTGCTCGTGAGGGGGGGGGGAGCCAAGGCCCGCTCGGCCTCCCTGGATCCGCGCCTGCTTTGCCCCTAGACCCCACTTTGAAAAAGCGTTCAGCTGGGCCTGCATGTAATAGTGGTGATGCGGATATTTTTGTCTGCCCCCCAAACGTTTTTGTTCATTACGCCACTGGTTAGGGGCATTGTCTACAATTCCTTTAATCATACAGCGCAAATATTAACAACAACAACTACTACTACAACGGTAAAACATTAGGGACTTAATTACGGTCAGATATTATATTATGATATTATAGGAAAGTGAAACTTCGAGAAAATACAAGTATTGTAGTTGTAGTCACTCTCGAAGTCGTCACAGCGGATAAGAAGTCATAGTTCGTAGGGAAAAAAACTTGTCGGCCGACCGACAATATACATCTCACCGACTTCAAACTTCTGCATTGATATAGTACACGATGATCGAGCAAGAATACCGACACAGCTGACCCGACACAGCAACATATTTACCCGTGTCTTTCTTGCTCCCTCGACGAGACGACTCCACCCAACAACCCCCTTCTCTCTTTTACTCCCACTCCTCCTATCTCAGACTCTTACCTCCTCTCTCTCTCCTCTCTTTCATCCCCCGTTTCTTTTGTTTCCCTTTCACTCTTTTTTCCTTTTCTTTCTTTTCCTTTCTTTCCTCTCCTCCCTCTTTTTCTTTTTTCTCTTTCTTTCTTCTCTTTTCTTTCCTTTCTTTTCCTTTCTTTCCTTTCTTTCTTTTCTTTTTCTTTGCCTTTTCTTTTTTTCTTTTCTTTCCCTTTCCCTCTCTTTTTTCCCTCTTTTTTTTCCCTATCTTTTTTTACTTCTCTCTTTTTTTCCCTCTCTTTTTTCCCACCCCCTTTTCTCTTTTTCCCGACGGCAGCGCAATTTTACCAACAATATCCTGACAGGTGGGAGGGGGGTGTCGCACCCCCCACCCCCCCCCCCCCCACCCCTTTGGCGACGCCCCTGCTCGGTCACCCAAGCCCGCTCGCAGCTATAGCCTCTTGTCGATGGCCCTCGCGTTCTGGCGAGAAACCGAGCGCTAGCTCGCCAGAATTTACGGACTCCAACAACGCGAGGGTCATTAGCCTATAATCTAGGCGGAGTGCCGAGCTTTTTTCTTTGCTGCTAGACTAACCCTAAGCAGAACGTCTGATACGGCGAGACTACAAACCGTGAGTCGCGAAGCGGCTCGCGTCTTATTTTTTCGTACACGGCGAGCCCAGATTCCTATTATATCATGAATATTCATTACGCAGGGCCGGGGAAAGTCTCGATTCTCTTGAATATTCATGTATGATCGAGGCATGCGCAGCATTGAATATCGTGTGTAACACGTACGTTGGATTAATGGCAGGCCTATAATATGACATAGAAAAGCAATGTCATGGTCATTTAGATAATCCAGTCATAAATGCTGTGTTTAATTACTAGTAAATGCCAAAATGTCAGTAGACAAGATATATAGCATATATTTCAAGTAAGAGTCTTTGATAGGCAATTTGTGAGTAGCCTAGGCCTACTTTTCTGAGGTCAAGTTGAATCTAGTTCTTTTTATGAATGGGAAAATAATCAGTTCTAGGTTTGCTTTTTAAATATTACAAGCAGAGGTTGCATTATGGTATTGAATTTGTGATACAGTATTATAAACTGTATAAAATAAATAACAAGAATAGGCCTACATACAGACATTTATCAAAAATAAAATACTTGTGTATAGCACTTAAATTATTTCTATGATCTATGCTCACTTAACCAGGCACGTAGCCAGAGTTCGATGTTTGGGGGGGGGGGGGGGCACCTACATGTAATCGATCGAGGTAAGAAAAAGGGGTCTAAAAAAGTTAAACCGATCTTGAAAATTTTAGGGGGGGGGGCACGTGCCCCCCCGTGCCCCCCCCCCCCCCCGTGGCTACGTGCCTGCACTTAACTGCATAAGGAAGAAAGAAAAATGGGATTAGAAAGAAGAATAACAAAGTTAAAAAGTAAAATATATATAAATAATAAATGAATGGAAGAAATAAAGAATACGGAATAGATACCAAAGAAGAAAGAAATAAATTGCAAGAAAATTGAAATGAAAAGAGGACAAAAGAAAAAGGGAAAGGAGCAAGATAATATTGATACCATATCTTCAATCTTTTTTCTTTTATCGGCTCTTGTTGTTGTTTAGGCCTAGCTATCATTTTTTTCCTTTTCTTTCTCTTTATCTCTTAAAAGTTCTCTTTGGTTTCTTTCTTACATTGTTCTATCCTTACTCTTATACTGTGCAGAAATGATTTCCTCCTATGGCGTATTTCATCTAGATTATATGTTTGTCACGAGCTGATTCATAATTTGAAGGTTTACAATGTGATGTCCATGAGTTATATGCACCCACTGACGAAAATCCATGCATATTGCTCCATTTAGTCTCATTTCACAACGCCTCCTATCGTCAGAGCATGGTCAGAGTCAGCAGCCTAACATGTTAGCCTATGGACGTTTTTTTTTTAAATCGTTAAAAATTCAATTTTTGTTTAAACGAAAAGCACATCCACCCCGACGTACGTTATCACTAACTCTTTCATTGGAGCCCTCATGTCTCATTGACTTTTGAAAGTTCACCCACCGTAATTTTTCAAAATAGGTTGCAAGCTCGTCATTGCCTATAATACACATGTGAAACAAGTCTAACTTTGGACTCAGTTTGCCAAGCGATTTGAAGATTATAGGTCGAGCACACGAAACATAAAAAGCATGAATTATCATAGATCACTTCTGCCTATTTCATTATGTCCATTTCATCCAACCCCCCACCGTAATTTTTCAATTTAGTAAAAGCAAACATTTAGCCGAGGTAAGCAAAACATGAATATTCATGAACGGTCAGACAATACAGCCTTTTAGTACGTAACGTATAATGAATGGAATGGGCGATGATCCGTACAGGAGGTAGAGGTCAGTGGTTTGTGCTGGCAATGTTCACGCGAGCGAAAATGAGACAATCGGAGCAATATGTATAGGGTTGCTGCAGGAACCCCAGCACCCACAGATCCCACGCATGATGAGACAAACTCGAGAGAAAACTACATATTCTTTCACATACATTATTTTTTTTTGTTTTAATCCAAGATCGGTTGAACTCTTTTTGACCCCTCCCCAGGACGTCGATCAAGTATGTGCCCCTCCCCCCCCCAAAAAAAAACCCCATCAAACTCTGGCTACGGTCCTGGCGATAATTACCTACTATTCAAATCTGACAGGTGCCCCTTTTTCTTCAACAAATGCCCCTTTTAGTTCATAATAAGTGCCACTGTTCCATTTTCATAAGTGCCCCTTGTGATACCTGATAAAAGCCCTTGTATTTTTTTAATTTGACACGCGTCCCCTTACACTTTCTAACAAGTGCCCTTTTACCTTTTGATATGTGCCCCTTTCCCTTTCTCATAAATGCCCCTTTGACACATGCCCCCTTTTCCTTTTTTTATAATTCCCCTTTTCTCTCTTTCTCTGTCTTTCGAAAACTATCTTCTGCAAGGTTTGTTCTCTTGACTGAGCAACCTGTTGCAATTCCTTTCTGTCTCACCTTCAGTCGTACTTGTTGCCACTCATTTGCATTCACTCGTTATCAACTACCATCAACCATTCCATATTCACTCCATTACTGTCCACATTTCAATTTCATTCTCTTCACTCTCCCTTTTTGCAGCCTTTCCAGGAGCTTTGCTAGATGTAGAACATTTTTAATGTAGAGGCCAGAGAAACCAGAAAGTATGTTAATCATTTTATTCAAATATCTAACTTGAAAAAAGGAAAGTGAAACATTGTTTAATTACAATATATTGACATAATTTTGTTAAAGAAATTTGAATTTAACACTGACATTTTTAATTGGTTTGCCAACCCCCCCCCCCCCCCCCAAAAAAAAAAAAAAAACACAACACAAAAGTGGTACAAGGGTTTTTGTTAGGAGGCCCATGTCCTGTATAATTTTTATTTTTAAGAATAGTTTTCTCTTTTTTATTAATTTGACATTGGCATACCGTAAATTTCACCAGGAACCCCCCCCCCCCTCCATTAACAATCGACACTGCCATTACTTCTACCAATAGTAATGCTATAATTCAAAATTTCACTTTCTAAATCCTTCTAATATAAACATATAATCATTTTTGTACACTTTTGCAACCTGTTACATGGACCATGTAGTTACAGCACCTAGAAGAGGATAGCAAGCCCCCCCCCCCCCCACTCCCTGTTTTCTTAAGTTGGGAAGCATCGAAACATGATTCTATTAAAACTAGCAGTTTGGATACGAAAGGCAATGAGGATTAGCAATTTCCATATTTAATGCATTTAGAGTGTTGTCTTTCAAACCTTCTTACATACAATACTTAAAGTAGCAATAATTTCATAATCTACAAAACTTCCCATACAGAAGTCCATAGAGGTAAATGAATTTTAACATGTTTAATTATAATCAAAATATCATTGATTAATTCAATCTTTAATATAGACTGATAGACCTTTATCACTCAAATTTGAAGGAGAATCTTTCTGCCCAGTTCTCAGTTTCATCCTATAAGATGGTAGTTGACATTGTTAGAATTTTAATGTTTATTCATTGAGGATTAGTTATCTTTAATTATTTGAAAGTCGACAAGATGATAAACTTCATTAGCTTTATTGAATGTAGTATTCTACAAACATATTAAACAAATAACAAATAAATATCATGTAAATATTCCAGTTTAAACCCATCTCTATTGTCCTCTTTCATTATATGAGGGTGGCATCTTTAAGACGTAGTCTCGTGTAGATATCTTCTACATTCATCACTAAAGTTGTAGCCTAGTTTTCAGAAAAAAATATAACCAAAGTCTGTTGAATGGAAAAATGAAATAATATATAAACTAGATGGAATTTGACTGCGCGCAGTCGAAAATGATGCCTCCGTCATAGAGCAATTTTACAAACCAAAACAGAAGAAATTTTTCGAATTCAAGTTCAATTGTAATCCACTGACAGGTTCTCAGAATATTGTGATTACAAGCAATTTCTCATATACATATATGACCCATTGATCTTTGACCTCATGACCCTAAAATCTACTCAGTTCATTGGCTCTGCAAGATGTCCTGAGTTAAATAGTAATCCATCTGTCAGTTCTAATGAGAATGCGTTTTGCATACATAATGAGCCCATGACCTTTGACCTTATGAACCAAGAATCTACTCAGTTCATTGGCTCTGCAAGTAACATACATGACCTAATTTTGGCAGGAATCCATCAATCGGTTCTTGAGATAACGCGATCACGAGCTGTTTTTGCATTCATAATTTGTGGTGTGGCCTTTGACCTTTGACCTCATGACCTCTAAATCTAATCAGTTCATCGGCTCTGCAAGTAACATACATGACCTAAGTTTGGCGGAAATCCATCAATCGGTTCTTGAGATAACGCGATCACAAGCTGTTTTTGCATACATAATGTGCGCTGTGGCCTTTGACCTTTGACCTCGTGACCCCAAAATCTAATCAGTTCATTGGCTCTGCAAGTAACATACATGACGTAAGTTTGGCAACAATCCATCAATCGGTTCTTGAAATAACGCGATCACGAGCTGTTTTTGCATACATAATGAGCCCTGTGACCTTTGACCTTTAACCTCGTGACCCCAAAATCTAATCAGTTCATCGGCTCTGTAAGATACATACATGACCAAAGTTTGGCAGGAATCCATCAATCAGTTCTTCAGATAACGCGATCACGAGCTGTTTTGGCATACCTAATGAGCCCTGTGACCTTTGACCTTTGACCTCGTGACCCCAAAATCTAATCAGTTCATCGGCTCTGCAAGATACATACATGAACAAAGTTTGGCAGGAATCGATCAATCGGTTCTTCAGATAACGCGATCACAAGAACGGGACGTACGTACGTACAGACGTACGTACGTACGTACGTACAGACGTACGGACGGACAACCCGAAAACATAATGCCTCCGGCTACTTTGTAACGGAGGCATAAAAAATCAACAATGACTAATAACATACACCCTGATACCTGCTCAGAAAAAGGAAGGACTGAAATTCACTTGGGGGTCTAGTGGTCAAACCTAAACTATTTTTTGTACAAGACTAGTTTAAATACTGACCACATCTTAGATTATTACTGATGATCCCATTAAGACGATAGGCCTGCTGGAGCTCGGATCAGACAAGGTATGAAATAAGTAATACAATGCAATACAACTCGTGCTCATACCGGTAATTGAATAATACTCGGTGAAGTATGGGACATAAAATGACCAAACAACTTTGACCAGAGAATGACTGGAAATAATGCTACTGAAACATACGTAATGTAGACTTATTTCTCATCTATATTGACATTTAATTCTTAATCTAAATTACAATTGTGATATTCAGTCAATTATTCTTTTACAAGTCAACTGACAATGAAAAATATCTGTTTCAGATCTATAATTTTCTCCATGACATTTGTTCCACACAAATTTATTGGGGGTACCTTCATGTATATTAGCACACTTGCTCGTATGAAGTGTAGTAGGCCCGCATCTCTAGATATGATCCCGTCAACATCTGTTCTTTGTTCCTCTCCTGAGTTTGCGAACCAGAATGCCTTCATCATCCACTGTAGAGAAGCATCATCCTACATGAGAGAAAACAAAGTAGGTACCTCAATTAAAAACTGATACTGATGGATACATATCAACCATAATACATCCTATAAACAGACTTTTATCAATCTTATTTTGTGTTCTTCTTCATCTTCATTGCTCAAGAAGTGAAAGGACCCCTTACAAAAAAAAATAATGAGGGGTCCTGTGTATACCCTACATGTAGTGCTTACGATGTGCATTTGATATGGCTCTTCTAAACACAGGACCTACTGTAAATAAGGACAAATTTTCCTTTGTAAACAAAGAAAGAAAAGACATCAATATTTGTATACTAGGTGCAGAACTAGAATAAAATATACCCTCCACTATATATGCTTGCAATGTCTACTTAGTTCCATTTCCTTTTGAGTGAATTAATAGGTGGTCGTTTAATATTTGTGTGCTAAATAACCTGATAACTGTACCTGCATGGGACTTTCTGCTTCATCTTGCAAATATAAGAGATGTTGTAATGTCCTCCTTCCAGCTCTTCAGTTTCAATCTTTTGGAACAAAAAGAAGAAAAAAATCAATACGACAATCAAGGCATCCCTTTCTCCCTAATGAAATAAAATAGATCTAGCATAATACAAATTAATAGCTATTTTTTATGTCATGGTTGGCCTTAATTTTAATATGGTGTGGAAATCAACATTCTTATTTAATGAACCACAGTACAAAATAACTAAATGGAAGATTTAACTTGTGCATCAAACAGTGGTTTCTATGGCCTATGAACACGAAGTAGTACTAAGTAGAATTAGTTTATTATAACAAAAAGAGGTGGACTACATACCATATAAGCAGAGGCGGCGCTCCGGGGGGGGGGGGGGGGGGGGGGGGGCAGGGGGGCACAGTGCGCTCCCATTTTTTCAAGTACCCTAAAAGTGCCCCTTTTTGCATGGGAAAAGTGCCCCTTTTTACATAGGAAAGTGCCCCTTTTACTTTAACAAGTGCCCCTTTTACTCTGACAAGTGCCCCTATTTAGTTTTTAAAGTGCCCCTTCCCCTTTTAATAACTACCCCTTTTAACTTGGATAAGTGCACCTTATATCATCACATGTGCCCCCTTTCATTTGTAATAAGTGCCCCTTTTTCTTATAAGTGCCCCCATTTGAAAATAGGCCTTTTCTCTTCTCATAAATGCCCCTTTTCATCTATGAAAATAGTTCCTTTTCAATTCTCTTAAGTGCCCCTTTTCATCTCTTGTAAATGACCCTATTCACTTCTGAGAGATACTTGTTTTACTTTGACAAGCACCCCTTCCCCTCCTAGTCAGTACTCTTTTCATCTCTTATAAATGCCCCTTTTATTTTGACACGTCCTCTTTTTCCTTCCTAAATAATGCGTATAATGCCTTACCCCTTATCATAATTACCACTTTTCGTCTTTGATAAGTGCCCCGTTTATTTTAACATGTGCCACTTTTTCTTTTTAATAAGAGCCACTTCCCCTTCTCATTACCCTTTTAACAATATGTACCCAATTTCCTTTCTTATAAAGAACCTATCCCTTTTTCATAAATGCCCCTTTTCACTGCTTATAAATGCCCCCTATCAAAATCTGATGGGTGCCTCTTTTCCGTCGACAAATGCCCATGTCCTTATCATCCCTGGTGCATGCCTCTTTGTTTAGGTGTAAGAAGTGCCCCAATTTCACCTCTGATAATTAGCCTTTGTACTTTGACACGTGCTCCTTTTCTTTTCTGATAAGTGTCTTAACCCTTTCGATAAGTGTCCCCTTTTCCTCTCATCATTAAACGTGTCCCTAATTTCAAGCGACTAAAAGCAATTTCCCACAAAGCTCGCTCGCTACGCTTGCTCATAGTTATAGATGTTATAATTATGTAACTTATCAAAGATCTATTCAGTCTTCCGTTATGAGATTGTGCTTATATCCCCATCAGGATTGGGTTTTCATCTTTATAAGATGTAATTTTTCGCACTGCGACCTCACAAATCTTAACAAATTTTCCTCGCTCGCAAATGAATTTTTAGACCATTACACCCAACAGCAAAGTATGATACTTAAGCAATATCTTATATGCTGTATGAAGAGAAACAATATTGAAATCATCCCTGATAATGTAATCACAAAATAGGGGTATATACCAATGTCAACAAAATTGAATATTTTCCCTCTGAAGGTGCCCTTTTTTCAAGAAAGTGCCCTTTTTGTTGGTGCCCCCCCCCCCACACTTTGGAAGTTGCTCCGCCGCCTCTGCGTATAAGTAAACATAATTGTCGACTACCCTAGGGGTCTTCTCTTATACAACGTACAAACAAAAATAGATTTATCAAATGAACTGCACACTTTGGAGAAGAAAAAAATCTTTAATAGCTCTAGATCTAGATCTAGAAAAGTTATGACAACTTGACAAGCACACTGGACACGCACAACATCTAAACATTAAATAAATGAATTCTAGGTCTAGTTTGTTTGTTTCTGAATATTTTTATTAATAAGTTCCAGGTTTACGTCTAAATGAAATATGGTTTGGAGCTGTTTGATTATCCATGGTCACAAACAATTTTGGTCTAAAAGTTGACACGCACCAATGATGCAACTGAGCAAACGGATGGCACTTAGTATAGCCAACAGAGTCCACATCTACTAAAGATATAAACAAGAATTAACCCTCTTGGATTATTAAAGAAGTCATACTTCATAGATTATTTTAAGGTATAACGTTTAATCTAGATTTAAATTCAATGGATGATTGGTGAATTAGATTCACGATGACGATTAAATTTGGAATAAAACCTGATTAGAAAGTTTTATCTTGATGCAGATGAGCACCGAAATTTCCCGGATTGGCCTTGCCGGAACCCCGGGGCTCTAAAGGGTGACGGCAAACCGCAGTCAAACTACTTCACGACGATGAAAATCAAAGTGCAATTTCAAGAGAAATATTTTCCTAGCCTTTTCCCAAAAAAATCTGTTGAGAACAGTCTCAAAATGTAAAGAAATTACAGTAGATCACGAATTACAGCTTTTTCAAATTAATGACTAAATTCTCTTAATCTACTGATATTTCAATCAATTACTCACCCACAGGCGCGTACGCAGGGGGGGGGGGGGGTTGGGGGGTTAAACCCCCCCTTTGGTATTTTTATGTGTATAAACCCCCCCTAAAAAAAACCAAAACCCCCCCCTTTGGGATTTTTTTTTTTTTTTTTTGTTGTTGTAATTATTATTTAAAAAAAAAAAAAAAAAAAAAAAAAAAAAAATTCCCATGGATGACCTAAACAAGTGACCTCACCCCCCCCCCAACGGAGCAACATGTCAAATTTCGAGACAAAAAAAAAAAAAAAGTGTCCTCTTACCCCCCCCCCCCCCCCCCCCCCCCCCCCCCCCCCCCCCCCCCCCCCCCCGCTTATTCAGCGGCTGGCTGAGTCGTTGCGAAATTTTCGGCCCGATTTATAAATGTTAAAACCCCCCCCTTGAAAAAATCCTGCGTACGCGCCTGCTCACCCATAATGCATTCTCCGTGAACTAAATCTTCTCACTTTGTGCGAGTATAGCGCGCGTCGTGCATGAATCTATTCTGCGACCTCAACATACAGTTAAGTTCCGACCTCGGTTATATGAATATTCAAGAAATTCGAGACTTTCCCCGACCCTGCGTAATGAATATTCATGATAAAACAGGAATCCGGGCTCGCCGTGGTACGAACAAATAAAACGCAAGCGGCTCACCGCCTATCACTGGTCTAGCTAATCAATATTCATATATATTCAAAATGGCGGATCTATGAATCATTCAACAGCCCTACCAAATAACAGCACAAGGGGATTGCTTGGTATATTGCACTCTTTCCAAAACCAGTAGGTAATGCAACAAAAATATCCCTGCCGGCTTCAATAACGCTACGAATAGCGGATTCCTACGGAGCCCGGGAAGTAAAAGAAGTGAACTAACCTTCAATCCTCGCGATTGCAACCGGCAACTTCTGGTTGAGTTCAGTCGATCTACCGTAGACGTAACTTAGTAGTACATACGTACAAGGCCTGGCATGGCATGGCCGCCTGGCTATATACGCTTTTACTGCATTAAGCAGCGAGCGCGCTAGCGCCAGCGCGCGCAGTCTAGTCTAGCCTCGCGGGTATTATGTTGTTAACCCGTGGACTACTGAATTCTCTCACTCCCATAGGCTTAATACAGGGACCACCCGGTTCCAGTATGCAATGGACTTATACGAGATACTATCTCATTAAAACGAGATACTATCTCATTAAAACGAGATACTATGTCGTTTTAACGAGATACTATCTCATTAAAACGAGATAACTATCTCGTTTTAACGAGATACTATGTCGTTTTAACGAGATACTATGTCGTTTTAACGAGATACTATCTCATTAAAACGAGATACCATCTCATTAAAACGAGATAGATCTACTATCTCATTAAAACGAGATACTATCTCGTTTTAACGAGATAAAAATATTTTTACCATGTCCCTTCCCGGGCTCCGTAGATTCCTGCAGTTCTCTGAATTTTCCATTAGGAATGCCTAGTTTGTTGGCCGCATATGATAAACTTTCTCGCAGAAGATCGTCGTCGCATGAACTACCCGCCATCTTGGATGAAGAAAATGACGTAATGTCACGTGATTTATAATATGCATATGCATAGACTCTTCTCCATACGTGTTTCTGATTGGTTGCGTTCATTTCGTATTCATGAGGTTTTTTCGTACGAAAAACTGCCACGGATTCATGGTCGATAATAAAAAAACAACGACTAAAGCTAGACCAGTGATCCGCTTCGCGGCTCACGGTTCGTAGTCTCGCCGTATCAGACGTTCTGCTTAAGGTTAGTCTAGCAGCAAAGAAAAAAGCTCGGCACTCCGCCTAGATTATAGGCTAGAGGGTCATCGACAGCAATAGAGTACCGAAGCTGTGACGTCATAAAAATCTGTTTTTAGAATTTCTCAATTTTTTCTTCATATTCCGAAAGAACATCAAAAATAATGTCCAAATGTCGAAAACCAATTGAATATGTTAAGTATTGGCTGAGATATCACCATCTGAATAAATATACTCCCTATAGTAAGCAAATAACTACCGTTGGTGAAGGTGATGGGACAAACTATCACTTCCGAGGCGATCTGGATGTAGCTATCTTTCCGAAGCGAAGCTCAGTGAGGAAAGATAGCGTATACATTCTGATCGACGAGGAAGTGATAGTTTGCCATCGCTTGAAACCAAAAGGTGATTATTTGCTTTATATTCCACATCTAAAACAATTTAAATACAAAAAGAAAAGGACGTGTATGCATCTACATAAAAGACACCAGGCCCAAATTCACACCAAAAAAAGTTAAAAGTTTAACCCAACCCCTTGATTGAGGGTACGGTGCGCGCATAATGTTTGCTTTAATTGCGCTCATTGGTAATGCGCGCTTAATTGCGCCTGTTTTAGTGCGCTTTTGGATAATCTTCAGTGAAAGTGCGTTGCCCTTTGTAGATAGTACCTCTATCTTCAGTAAAAGTGCGTTACCCTTTGTAGATAGTAGTACTATCTACAAAGGGCAATGAACTTTTTGCTTCTCCCATCAATGATTGGCGAACTATTTTTGGTCACGTGATTTACTTATGACCAATCGTAGAGCAAGATTCTTAGTATGTGGAATATAAGAACTCATATCAGTGTTATGCTCTGGCTCCTGATGGTTAGGAGCCAGAGCATATAACACTGAGTTCCCATATTCATTCAGATGGTAATATCTCAGCCAATACTCAACATATTCAATTGGTTTTCGACATTTGGACATTATTTTTGATGTTCTTTCGGAATATGAATAAAAAATTGAGAAATTCTAAAAATAGATTTTTGATGACGTCACACTTCACCACTCTATAGGCTAGCTCGCAGCCATGCAGCCCGCGCGGGGGTTTCCCCAAATTGTGTTTATCATACGTACGGTACGCGTACATTAGAGGATTGCCGACAAATATATACGCATGACCGATCGACCTTGCACGTTATTAAATTGCGCGAATCGTCAACTTGCCGTGCACGTACTGCACTGCACAGAGCAGGTTCTCAAGTAGACAGAAACAACCGTCTGATATGGGTCATTTCTTTAATAAAAACTGACATTTGTTGACATCTATAATCGGAGGTCTAGTGGAGCCAGACGTAGTCTCAGTGGAACAACCGACGATATAGAGAGACTGAAGCTTTTGGTCTAGTTCTCAAGATAATCTGAGCAGTTCTTCCTAACACGAGGTATTTTTTGTTGTTGATTGGTTTTTCGGAATCTATATTGTTACCCAGGGCCAGACGCGGCCCGCCCGGCTCAGGGGACAAAGCAGGTTCTTGAGACATCGAATGTTGTAAAACTAAAAGGTTGTTGGGTACTTGGGTATCAACGTGTTCAGAGGGACCTCCGCTCCTGACCTGCACGATTTCTAGCCAATTTAGTACCCATACCTATACTTTTTGAAGTATTTTGCCTTTTTGGAGATTACTTTTTAACTGTAGATCTAGATCTACCTCATTTTACAATGTGCAAGGACAAGGTGTCATATGAAAGAAAAATAAATTTTCTACAAGATGATACCACAGCACAGGTTTGGAGATAATTTACCTACCAAATTTGAGCCAAAAATATGATGTGAGCCCAAATGGCAAATTTGGTTGCTAATTTAAGGGCTGTTGATGTTCTCGATCTTAGCAACGGTAACATAGTATATATCGTGAGTAGATACTATCTGCTATCACCAAGCAGATGCTACGAAGTATTATGTCAGATGATGCAGTTGCATCATGTTTTAATGAATCATATCGCTTTAGTTCCCGTTACTACATGGATATGCCTAGTAGGCCTATATAGCAAACAAAAATATAATGTGATCTCAGAAATCAAATAAAGATATTATCGGTCAAATAATGAATTAAATTAGACCTAGCTGTTCCAAGTGACAGACATAATTTGCTGTTTTGAACATGTTAATAGTGCATGCATGATGTGGTTCAGTTCACTACTTTCACCCTGTACCCATCCCTCTATTGAAATGCCCCCCCCCCCATTAAAATCAAGAGTAATTTTGGGATGGGGCAGTATGCTGTGTAGGATATGATTTGTGTAAAAAATGATGCAGGCTATCTGTCAACTTGTCAAGTAACACATGAAATTTGTTATATAGCTCTATGATTTTTGTATAGCTTGAAGTGAAAAGTGAGACTGGTCGAGAGCCATTGGTTTAATTACATGAGAAATGACGAATGTCTGTTTTGTGAGTGCGCTGTTAGTGTTGAAATACTCATGTTTAGGCTTCTCTCCATTTTTAGCGTCACTCCATTTTTAGCGTCACTGACATTGCAACAGTTTCTGTAAGATCAGTTTCATTTAATATCTCAGCTTTTTATTTGCTGGGAGCCAGGAATCTTGTGATGATAAACACTGTTAATAAGTTTGCTGAAACTGAGATACAAATTATGACCACTGTCTTTTCTCTATTTCAATATAATTGTTTTTTATTTTTAGTCACACGCCCACCTTGCTTGAGGAAAGCGATGGGTCTGTCATAGCACCTGGTTGTTTGGATAAACAAGGATGGCTTTTGATGAGGACATCATCAGACCATGGGGGCTCTTTCTCCTGGATATAGCTAAAGAGGTAAGCTGTACATTTGTATGGATAGATCTACAAAGTAGCCCTCTGAAGATGCAGAAGAAGAAAAATGAGAAGCAGAAAAACAAGAAGAAGTAGAAAAAGAAGAAGAAAAAGAAAAATGGAGTCAAGAAGAAGGAGAAGAAGGAGAAGATAAGAAGAAGAGGAAGAAGAAGGAAAAAGAAGAGGAAAGGAGGAGGAAGAAGAAGAAGGAAAAAAAAGAAGAGGAAAGGAGGAAGAAGAAGAAGAAGAAGAAGAGAGGAGGAGAAACAAATATCGCAATTATACAACACACATAGATCCATACATACCGTTCCTATTTTTATGTAATCCTATACAATTTGCATTTTTATATTTCCAAGGTTAAAAATGACTGGGAGTTGAAAAACATCAAGCTTATCCTTGGAGACAAGCTGACTGCAAGAGACCGGGAATTGATAATTGATCCAGTCGATTTGTTGGAACTGCTGGAGGATAAAGGACTGATTAGCGAAGATGATACAGGTTTGATATAGGGTTTTTGTAAAGTATTTGTGTCCATCATGCTGTGACACTCTAGTATATCAGTACCCATTTACACCTTGGGGAAGAGAGAGGCAAACGTGGATTAATGTCTTGCCAAAAAACGTTTGTGCCGGGCTTGGATTTGACTGTCAACTCTTTTAAATTGAAATCAAGTGAATGAATCAATGTGCCTTGGCATCTCAACATTAGGCCTAAAAAAATGCTGTAGTTCTCTTTGCGACCGACCTGAAAATCTTGAAATCTAAGGTCGGCTTTTTAAAAAGTTTTTTTGGTTACAGTTAGAGAAAAAAAAAAATTGAAGCATCCAAAACTGAATAATATCAGCCCAAAGAGGGAGGGAAAAAAGGAAAAAAAAAAAGAAGGAAAAAATGATTTCCGACCGACCGACAGACCCATGTTTTGGCACCTATAGGGCAATACATCCTTTTTTTTAAAAGGCCTTATGAGGAGAAAAGAACACTGCCTTTAAATCTCTCTATGTCGATTTTGATATGTATTTCCCTAAATAGAGAACTGTTCTTCTGAAGCAGGACCATGATTAGAAATTATACCCCATAGTGAATATTTTGAGGTATTTCTTTCATAGTAAAATTATCATTTCTAGTATTTTGCAGGACCTGTGATATGTATGGTATACATAAGTACTATTCAGTATGATTACTTTCAAAGCAACAAGCATGCTTAAAGGAATAAACAAGTTTTGGAAACGTCCCCCCAAAAAAATTGAAATGGGAGCTCTTTTACCAATCATGTGAAAGAATATGTTTTGACTAATATGTGATGATACACATTTTGCCGGGAAACCGCCTACTATTTGATATATTTGGTAAATTATAATATCTATCCGGCTTAGATATCGCGTAGTCCCATATACATCTTTCTGTGTACAGTGCTTGTAACTTTCCCAAGACTGGGCCAAATTTCTTATCATTTTGATGATTCCAGAACCTAGCTTGCAGTACACACGAATACTTATATGCTACATGTACATGCTCAACCTTTTCTGATCGATTCCACAACGTTTCTTTCACAATGCAATCGCATGACCATCTATACCTTAAAGAATCATGAAGCAAATACAGACCAAAGTACTGGACGTTTACACAACCGTACTTTGTGTTTCTTGTTACCCTTTTGACCTAATTAACCCATTCCACTTTTCTTCCCGCTTCTTCTTCCGTCCAGCTTTATTACGAGAGTTGTTCAGAAAGGCAGAATATAACGAGCTCATCCCGAGGCTCAACGAGTATGAAGCCAATAGGAAAAAGTACTTGGAAAGGGCCAGCATGTTGACCGGCAGGTATGTCCTCCAGAACTTGTGTCCTTGACGCAAATTAATGCCCCAATATTCAGGCACGTAGCCAGAGTTTGATGTTTTTTGTTGTTGTTTTGTTTGGGGGGGGGGGTGGCACATACATGTAATTTTTTGAGGGGCACATGTCCCCCTCCCCCGTGCCCCCCCCCCTTGTGGCTACGTACCTGCCAATATTCACCAACATGTCTTAGTGTTATGCCTTAGCGTTCAAGACGTGTCCTCATATTTCGCTAAGTTCCCTTAAGACAAAAATGTACCCCTTTATTGTGGGATAAATTATTACACTTGAAAAACATTACCAAACAATAGTGTACATATCATCTCAAAAATAAAATTGTTTCAAGTTTCAAGTTTTCAAGTTTTATTTATTTCACTTTATCAAAGATAACATAATTGAACATAATGAACAATGAGCAATGGTAATTATCATAACTAAACATACAATATAGAAGACATAATTTACATGATAATAGTTATAACAGAGAATACAATCATATAAATTAAAGACGGGCATCCCAGCTATCCTGAAAATCAGGAACAATTACCTAGAAAATTGTTTCCTTTTTTCCAGTCAAGGAAGCGGATTTCATTGACCCGAAAAAGTTGCCAGTGTCCTATGTATTGATTTATGTCCAGTCAGTACATGTACCATGGGGAAAATATTGATGTAGTTTGCAGGCATGAACCCTTGTCCTCTGCTTTGTGTAACAGTGTCTGCACTTTTAGACTAGGCAAATGGCATATACTGCACTACATGCACTTGGGCCGTATTATTAAAACAATGTTATCATTTACGGTAGCTAAAAAAATGATGTTATTTTTTTACAACACACTCAAATTGCATGAATCAAACACATTACCATTGGTGCTTGCGCAGATTTTTCTCTCAACTTACCAATGTCTTGTCCTAATTTTTATTTGTTTTGACAATGAACTTCCCTTTACTAACATAAAATATATGAAATACCTATCTTTAGAAATCTAGCCATCTGATTGGTCGAAGTCGCAGTCATGATTTTAGCCATTCCCGCCTACCAGTCAATAGTCTTTTGAAAAGTACCATCTTCCTGCCTACCGGTCAATACCTGTAAATCTCTGTGTATAAGGCACACCTGTGTATAAGGCGCACCCCTATTTTTTTTTGGAAAAAAAAAAAAAAATTGTTTTGTTGTTGTTGTTTTGTTGCCGAAAACCCACGCGGGAAAGGACTTTTATTTAACATCGAGGTGCAGTTGAAGGCGCCGATTTGTGCTTGTGAACTTGTCACAAAATAAAAGTAACAGTGTCGTTTTTAGAAGAATGTGTAAGATCATTAATGTAAATTAAAAACGGTAGAATACCTAGGATAGAACCTTGTGGTACGCCATATGTTAGAAGAAATCTTTGAGGAATTATTATTATAAACTACATATTGAGATCTATTTGAAAGATTACTTTCAAACCAAGATGACAAATTCGAGTGCTGTTGTAGTTTCCGAGTGGTGAGTCAACACACCGATTACTGAGCTGGGAGACATTGCCAGGTATAGCCCGGGTGGAGGGGCATAAATCGAAACCTATATTTTTAATTTGTTTTTGTACCCGTGTATAAGACGCACCTCCGACTTTCAATATTTTTCGGCGGCAAAAAAGTGCGCCTTATACACAGAGATTTACGGTAGTCTTTTTAAAGATGCCAGTTGCCCCGGGTAACAGGTTTACGTGTTAAAATTTCTTTGTGCGAGTGTGAACACCATGCATACAGTGCTTTATGTCTGCGATTCCCAAATGATTGAAACTTTCAGTCATTTTTTCAGAGAAGATTAACAGACAGTTTCTCAGATTTTCCATGATGTTTTAACCAATCTTTACTCAATAAAAGGATGAGGTAAGAACTCTAGGTAGATTGTTGTTTCAATTTGGCATATAAACGACATATTGACTGCTTTAATATTCGAGCTCTGGCTGTTTAATAGGCTCTCAGGAACGTGCGCACATCCTGACACTCAGGCGCACCTCTTGGTCATGGCAGGATGTGCGCACATTCCTTTGAGCCTATAAAATAGCCAGGCCTCTCAAAGAAGTCGATATCTCTATAACATTGTTTTCAGAATAACACCCCTGTACTTGAGCTGCTCGGGATAACAAACAGTAGGAACTGGGCTAGTCTTCTCTCAATACACAACAGTTATTGTAACAAAGTGTCAATATAGGGTCTGTGCTTGCAGACTAATACTGATCCTGCAATTTTTATCTTTATTCTTCTGGGAATTTGACAACCACTGGTATAGAAAGACTCCCTTTCTGTAAAGACCACATTTTAAAAATGTCCCCTTGGAATGATATTTCTCACTGGAAAATGTACTATAGGCACCTGAACAAAAATAGCACCTGCCTACCGTATATATAAAGACCACCTTTCTTGTCTCCCATGAGTGATGTTTGTACACAGGGTTCACTTTGTTGTTTAATGATTGTGTTTTGTTTCATTTTTATGCCTCCGTTACATAGAAGCCGGAGGCATTATGTTTTCGGGTTGTCCGTACGTCTGTACGTCCCTTCTCGATCGTGATCGCGTTATCTTCAGAAACGATTGATGGATTCCTTCCAAACTTGGGTCATGTAGTGTCTTGCAGAGTTAATAAAGTGATATGATTTTGGGGTAACAAGGTCACAGGGCTCATTATGTATGCAAAAATAGCTCGTGATCGCATTATCATTAGAACCGATGGACGGATTACCATCAAACTCAAACATCAAACTTGCAGAGCCAATGAACTGATTACTATTTGGGGTCATGAGGTCAAAGGTCATGGGGCTCATTATGTATGCAAAAATTGCTTGTGAACGCATTCTTATTAGAACTGACGGATGGATTACTATCAAACTCGGGACATATGTATCTTGCAGAGCCAATGAACTGATTAGATTTTAGGATCAGGAGATCAAAGTGTCATATATGTACACATGTATATGAAAAATAGTTAGGGTAATTGTAATCACCATATTCTGAGAACCTGTTAATGGATTACAATCAAACTTGAATTTGAAAAATTGCTTCTGTTTGCTAAAATCGCTCTATATGGTGGAGGCATCATTCGAAGATCCATCCAGTTAAAATGGTTTTGAAACATAGAATAAACTCCACAAGTGAGATACCTTTTCTTGTGTCAGGAAAAAATTCTTGCTTTTCGTTATGAAAGCACATCGTCCATGGATCATTTTTAATTGGCTAGATTCGCTGCCTATGGCTTTAATTTTCAGACACAAACCCTTGTCAGTCGTAGTGCGTAATACAGTGTCCTCACTATAAAGAGGTTATTCAGACTACACAGTATAGTGCTCGACCATAGGCTAGCTGTGCTTCAACTGCTCGATCATGCATGACTCTGCCAGAAACTGACAGAGCTAGTCTCTGCTTAAGACTTCATGGAATTGTGTTTAAGTGTCAAATTAGAGTGTGTGTCTGCAGAGTAGGATTCAGCGCCAAATATATCATGGAACTGAAACTTTTATTTTCAATTCTGCAGGCGTGACCCTCTGTTCGTTGGGCGTGACTCCTACATTAGAACCATCTTGGACTTCTTCAAGGAGGCGCGGCATCCAGGGGTGCGGTGTGTCTGCCTCTGGGGGATGGCAGGGACCGGTAAGACCAAGCTAGGGGCGGAAACATGCACCATCTATGCTGAAATGTGGGACAACCCTAAACCAAGGTAGGGGGACAATATGCCTACTAATTGATATATTTGGTAAATTATTATTTCTATTTGGACCGGATAGATATCGCGTAGTCCCATATACACCTTTCTGTGTACAGTGCTTGTAACATTACCAAGACTGGGCCAAATTTCTTATCATTTTGATGATTCCAGAACCTTGCAGTACACACAAATACTTATATGCTACATGATCAACCTTTTCTGATCGATTCCACAAAGTTTCTTTCACAATGCAATCGCATGACCAGAACTCAACTTTATCTTTAACTGGTAAGCACTGGTATTGTTGTGAAGAGCACTCTTCTCTCTTTGACATAAGAGAATGTGAATTTTGTAAACGACAGTCATCCAACCGGTCATCCATAAACGCCAAATTCTAAAGAATCTGAAATGGACATTCTTGCACTATGGTGACATGTCGGGCAATATTCGCTAATGTTTGGTGTTCAATTTTCTGAAGCATCATGCCTAGGTATTAGTAACTGTTGAAAAGGCCTGGGCAATTTGAATGCACAGTCGAACAATAGCAGTGCATTTTGCAACTTTTTGTTTTCGACCTTGCCATTAAATTTGATCTACTGCATATATATCCCATGAACGAAATAACAAAGGGGTTTCATTTAAAAAAGGAATAAACCCACTTTCCAATAATGATACTATTCATACCTTTATGGTACCATGACAAATAATAGAGATATATAATCGATCATACTTAGGTTCCAAACTTTTTTTTAAAGGTTTTACTTTTAGGCTACTGCTAAAACAATATTTGTAATGTGTATAATCACGATGATGAAAATGATGATAGTTAAATAATTAACTTGAATATTTAGATAATCCATAAATAGCAGTTATGTTGTAGTTTTCTTCCATTTGGAATGATGATGAAAGTACTAATCCTGTACATGTTCCACACGCTTGTCTTAAAGGTGAAATTCAAAGAAAATCACAAATATGTCAACTAATGTATCACTGGAAACTGGTAAGCTAACAGATGGCCATCGGACAAGTTTAAGGGCAACTACATATCGGGTGATTTATAAAAATACAAATACAACCACCTCCATAGCAGCTGGGATATACGAGAGATTCGTCGGGAAAATAACGATGTTTTAATGACGTCACTATATGGACCAACACTGCCCAAGCAGATGACATCCCATAGAGAATGAACATAATTGCAAAGCTATTATTTCTCAAATTATAATGAGTTTAGTGTATATAAATGTAATGGCATGTCAAACCATTCAAAAGAGGATATGACCCGATTTTGATAACTAAAATCTTTTGCTTGTAAATACACAGGATATGGGTAATTAACAATCAAAGAAACCAGACTTTCAAATTGAAAAACCCCCGGAATGATATTAAGGACAGCATTTGTTCCCTCTTGAAACGCCGAACATACCCCGGTGTGTGCAGCTGAATATACAATGGCGTCTTATTTTGTTTACAAGCGACAGATTCCTTTATTTTTGGATCGCTGCATTTGTCATCCAAATAAAACCATGCGCGGTGTTTAGAGTGAGGCAATAGATTATAAATTTAGCCTGATGGTAGTGAAGTAAGAGAAAGAACTCAAGAGAATATGAAAACACAGGCACTGAAAATGTGTGAGATGTCATGGGACATCGTCTGCTTGTGCAAGTCATGTCCATACTGTGATCTCACACATCTCAGCAGCGTTCGGAGAGCTTTTCAGGTGCTATGCCGGGGCTGTATTTAAATGTTTCGTAATTTATAATAATCATTACTTCGAAAGTTTCCAAGCATTGAATTTTGATAACCTTGTCGAATCAAAGTTTCAACTTTGCAATAATGAAAATAAAGTTAGTTTTTAAAATCAATGAATATCTACTTTAACCTGTTATATGTTTGAAAGTCAATTTTTGTAAGTTTCAAACTTTTCAACAAATTCTGACTACCGGTATGCTCTTACTTTTCAGATCCATGATTTTATGTTGGAATGTAGCAATAAAAGAAACAATCAAATGCAGCCGATTTGAAGAAGAACAGCTGATTAACTTAGCCCATTACAAAATGTGTGTCCTGAATGTGTTACGTTAATTATGTGACTAAATGAATTGGTTTTTACTTACTTCTCAGACTAGTGTTGGTAGACCTGAATAAGAAGGATTCCATTGCTGATGTTGGCATGGCGTTTTTGAGTTCCGTAGGAAAACCAGTCGAAGCAAACGCATTCAAACTCCATCTTGTCTACGATTGGATAAGATCATGCAGAGAGGGTAAGTATCATTTTTCTCCAAAGTACATGTTATCAGGCAGTATCTTTGATTGATCTATATCTACTTGAAGCAGCTTTGGTGGGTTACGATTTTTGAATAAATTAATTATATTGTCTGTGTGGAGCCAGATGGGTGTTACAGGGAAAGGATCATCAGCTCCCATGTGCAGAAGTTCATAATTTGCTGACACCAGACTTGGTGGAAATACCATTAAAGGCATCGTTTAACAATGTTAAATCTGAAATGCATGGCCCTACGTGTTATCAGTGTGTGTGATATGGTGTAATATTAGATAGCTTAGACAGATACCGAGATGTGATTGGTCCATAGCTCGTCACATGATATCAATTGCGAGGATCGTAATTGTTATATTGTTCTGGCCGGTGACTTTCCAGTGTTATATTAACCAGCTGGTGAAATGAATATATTTTTAATCAATGCATGTCGCCCTCTTGAGGACTGTATGTTACCAATTACAAAAATGACACCAATACCGAGGTTCAATTTTTTTTCTTCTTGAATTAAACAAAAAAAATCATATTCTCGAATTTTATTAAAAATTTTTTTTTCTCACTTTTTTTTCTAACATTTTGTTTGCCCCCAAAAACAAAATTGAAAAAACTTCGGGCAAAAAAAATGGCAGGGGGTATATAACATTCTTCGGACCTGAAGGGAGTTATATTTTCCCTCATGACCAGCGGTCCAAAGAATGTTATATTACACCCTGCCAGTCAACATCTGTATAATATTGAAGCCCTAAAAAAATTGCGCTTCAAAATGGTCAAGAAGTGCCTCAAAAAAGTAAAAAAAACTTTGAGTGATCAGTTTTACCGTACTCATTTTTCCAAATATACTGTAGTGTCATAAATCCGTTAGGAAAGCGAATTCTGACATTTCTAATTTCAATCATCTTGATAATCATTCAGGCGATTGGCTCTTAAAAGTTATGGGATTCATGTACTGTATATGACCCAAGGGTTTATAATCAGGTGGGCTGTATCTAATACAGACCACCTTATATTTTTGTTAAAATCGCCTTTATTTATTTCTTTATTTTTCTTATTTCGACCCACTTTTTTGTGTGCAAGATAATTAGAAAATGGCTCAATCAAATGTCTTTAAATTTGGCACACGTATGTATAGGCATATGAGCAAGGCACAGCAAAGTTTTCAACCTTGACCTTGATTGATGACGTCATCTAGGCGCCATTTTGTGAAATTTTCTGAAAATTTACTCATGATCATATCTTCATAACGGTAATTCATTTCTCATTCATATTTATCAGGATCAAGGTCAATATTCGTCCGGTCAATTTCAGGTCAAAAAACGCGCGCGTGCGCGTACGTCTGCGCCTCAATGCGCGCGCAAAAAAATTAAATGCTCAAAATCGTTTCAAATTTATTTTGCATACGTTTCAGGTCATTTTAGGCATTTCATAAAAAATCGCGCAAACGCGCATGCGCGCGTGTTTTCGCGCGTAACACCATTACACAACATAGAATCGCCATTTTTTTTTTTCATGATATGTCTCATATTTTTTCGAACAATTTGATACCATGTTCATCTCTTTATGACCATTGATAACAAGATGAGCTTCCATTCAAGATAAATGTCCGTGCGCGCGAGCTCTTGTAATACATAGCATATATGGGCAAAAACATGCCTATACAAAATCCATTATAGTTCTTGGAATGCACAGAGAACCTCATTTGTTTTCATATTTAGATAGAATATGAGTCAGAGAGATGATTTCATGTCTTATTTGGCCATTAAGTGTATCCTGACATCATCATAATGGCCTTGGAACTCAAAATACGAATTTGCATATTATGACGTCAGCATATTTATGTAAAATTGATTGTATCTCTGTAAATATTGATCGATTTTCTTCCAAATTTTGATATGTTGTAGCTAAGACAATTTTCTACAAGCTCATTTACCATTATGTTTTATTTTGATGACGTCATCATAGTGAAAATTACCATTTAAGGGCACATATCTGAAATTTCTTAATTTGCGTGTTTTGCCTGAGGAAGGTGAATTTCGTTCACATCATGAATCTACATGACATTGCTTTTTTTAGCAGTATCTCGCTTATTTTTGCTCTATTTAGTCTCAAATTTTAGTTCACCAGCCCACCTATACTTGTTCCAAACAAGTATTACATGTCTAGTTATGATTGCAGCCTGAGCTAAATCCAGGATTTTTTTTTTAGAATCTGAGGCAAAGTTACCCAATCCCTTTAATGTGTGTACAGGCCTAGCTGCACAAGCAAACCTGTAGTCCCATCAAGAAACACCCCCTGTAGGGTGCGTTTATAGTACATTTTTTTGCCTAGAATCAGCGTTTTCAACGTCTTTCAGGCAAATTTTTAAGGTGATAAACGCAAAGCGTTTTTCAAACGTCTTTAGATATGGTATATTGAAACGCCGAAAAAAATTGCGTTTGAATGTGACAGAATCGCGTTCCTGAGAGATAATAAACGCAAAGCTGTTTTGAAACACACATACAAATCGGACCTTCCCAGGCTAATTTCTGGTTCAGAGAAATAGCGCGCACCATGTGCTGTGTCATGTTGTACTTGTAAGCATGTGTGTGCATGTACTCGTCCATCATTGTTTACGCATCGTGCTATTTCATTTCTCGTTCAGTAATTTAGCAGCAGCATGAGTACCCATCGTTGGGCACAGATCACTGCCATAGACATGTGTAAAAAATGAACATTTACTCCCGGCATGTTTAGGAACACATCCAGACAACAGCGGAATTAAAAACGAGCCAGACTTTTTAAACTTGAAATTTTGAAAGTGACAATATTACTAGTAGTAACCTAGTACTATAGTTGGATCAAAAATAAAAAGCTCTAGTTGACCTCCGAGAAACTCTTTGCTTCCTGGGTCAAACGGCGCAAAACAGCTACGCAGAGACAAGGCCTTTTTTTCGAATCGTGAAGAGTCAATTAACGCGACATCCTGCAAATCACGTTCGTATAGTGGGGTTCGATATGTACTTATAGAAACGCTGATTCTGAGTGGCAAGACATGATAAACGCACCCATATAGTCTATCATAGAATCTTTTGGTGAGGGAAATGTAAGATATTGACCTATGTGGGGGAATGGGTGGAAAATGCAGAGCACTACATGCCTGTTGGTCATAAAATGAAGGCTAATCTCGATGATTGACAACACCTGTTATTGGGTATAAACACCCGAATAGCAGTGTCAAATTCACCATGACTGAGCCCACTACGGACTATGCGTCTTTTACCCACAAAACTTCACACAGATTACATTCCCTTCTGGCTCCAAACAGACAATATTTTCAGATGACTCCAGCCTGATATAAATCAAATTCTATGAGTCAGAGATGTAACTTTTATTGGCAAGCTAGCTTTCCCCAGAGTGTAATCATACTACGAATGGACATTCGACTTCTTTGATCCATCAAGTTTCGCGGCCAAGTTTTACATTTTGAGCCGATGCAAAATCCCAGCGTGTGGTCCGACCACAATCTGACAGCTGGATGCGATTATGTACCTACTATGTGGTTTGGGGTTGTTCGCTGCTCCTATGTATACAAACCGTCGAGGGCCTATTGTATTGTATGAGCGCTCTCCGAGATGCGGACTTAGCGAACATCTTTTTGTTCGCCTGTTGTCATTTTGTCCGTGGACCTAGTACTACGAATGTTTTGTCATTGTTTTCAGTGCTGTATTAAATACTCACAAGTATTTATTTTGCTGAGAGTATTGTTCCACAGTAATTATTTTTCATACAGCATGTCTTGTTTATAAATTAATAAGGGCAGGATTAATCATTAGATGATATTAATATGAAAGAATTATATGATTGGAATGGGCAGTCCATGTCACACAGACGACAAAAGGTACGGAGGGCAAGTTCCATTTGTTGAATATTTTGCAATGTTTGTCCAGGGAGCTACAACTCCCTGGTTTATCAAGTCCCACATTTGCAGACGAGGTTATTTATCCCATTTCTAGATTCTCAAATAAACCCGTACACATATGATGTAAAATAAGATAAAAATAAAAGCAGTCTCATGCACTCTCAGATTACCAAGACCAAAATATTAATAAAAAATAGCATGCACTGGTTTGAGCAGACGACGGCACAACAATTTAGTAGTCATGATTCGACGAAATCACGCATTACCTCCCTGCATTACCACAGATTTTCTGTGCACTTATGAAAAAAACATCCAATTCTTTCAACGCCTATAAGAAAAGTGCACGCAAACGCAACAAACAACGAATGATTTCACTCG
This sequence comes from Strongylocentrotus droebachiensis, assembly GCA_035222895.1. Taxonomy (NCBI): domain Eukaryota; kingdom Metazoa; phylum Echinodermata; class Echinoidea; order Camarodonta; family Strongylocentrotidae; genus Strongylocentrotus; species Strongylocentrotus droebachiensis. Next base: position 572,748 of record JAVYIG010000021.1, read on the forward strand.
ACAAACGAAGGATCTGTGATCATCACTATGTCATTGATTTCACAGAAAAATCTACTGAAACAGGAGAGAAAAAAAAAAGCACTTTTAAAACCATATTTTGTGAGCTTGTATGGTGATTTCCCTTGCTTGTATGATAATATGCTACACACGATTCATTCATGAAATGTGATGTGCAAATCGTGGGAAATATTGATCAGTGCGAAGTGACTCGGCTAATAGAGGGCAGCAAATCTGCGGCGGATCTCCTTGGAACAAAGGCCCCTTATCGGAGCTTATCAAAACATGCCTGCAGCGTTGTGGTCAGACTTAAAACAGAGGAAAGTAAGACATAGAACAGGTCGTAGCTATCATTATTTTTACTACTCTCGCCGTCGAATGTCCATTCGTAGTAGCTAGTCCATGGTGTAATCAAGGCATCCAACTGTGACTCACAAAACAGCACATACATGTTTCAAAGAACTTGTACAGCATACTCAATGACTCATTGCTTCAAATGGCGCCCTTTGCAACCAAACTCAACTACCGGTATCCCTTTAACTTTGCAACAAAACTTAACTATCGGTATCCCTTTAACTTTGCAATTTCACCATGTGGGTATTCCTAAAAAGGATTGTTGGGTTTGATAGGGGATAGAAAAGAAAAGGGAGTGAGCGAGAGGTATTTTTTCATGAGTGGAGTTGTGAAAAGTGCTGGTGAACCAGGTTATGAATGCAGAGAGAGAGAGAGAGAGAGAGAAAGAGAGCGCGCGCGAGAGCGAGGCTCAAAGTTCTGAACAGGTTGACTGTTCATCATCAGAAGTGACAATAGATATGTTCAACTTGACTATGAGGCCCAGAAAGATATCTTAACTTTTTGAATTTTTTTACCATCAGAATATATCTTCCTGTTTGACAACGCTGATGACCTGCTGAAGCTGACCTCACTGGCCAAAGACCATTTCCAGAACATGCTGAAACAAACTCTGGAGTGTCAACAAAACTCCAATATTAAGATCATCATCACATCAAGGTATTAAAGGCCAAGTCCACTCCAAAAATAAGTTACTTTCAATAGAAGCAAAAAAATCAGACGAACCAATCAAAAGAAGTTTGAGCAAAATCGGATAACTAATAAGAATGTTATGATTTTTTGAAAAAGTATGTAAAACCGTGTAAAACCAATGAAAATAACAAGACAAATTGGAAACTCAGTCATGAGTCTGTGACGTCATGTCCTCACCATCCACTAATTGTTTTCTTTATATTGATAATATAAATTTTCTATTTTCCCCCTAAGAATCTTATTTGTTCAGACCAACTTCCAAGTTAGATTGATGTTTTCGTGTGGATGCACTAACATAGAGTAATTTTTTCCCAATTAAATCATGAAAAATGTGAATTTAAAAATCAATAATTATGAATATACAATATTCAGAAAATAGTATCAATTCTTCAAAGTTCATAAAAGATTTTGTGCAATGTCATTCATGCAATATGATACAAATCATATAACGTGGGTAAAGGCATGGGGAAATCAAGTTTTGGGGGATAAAAAGAGAAATCAATGGGATTAAACTATATATTAAGCAATTAATAAATAGTGAGGACACGACGTCACAAACTGATAACCAAATTGCCAATTTGTGTAGTGATTTACATTCTATAGTTTTACATACTTTTTCAAAAATTCCTAACTTTCTTATTAGTTACCCGATTTTGCTAAAACTTTTTTTGATTGGTTTGTCTGATTTTTCTGCTTCTATTGAAAGTAAGTTATTTTTGGAGTGGATTTATCCTTTAATTTATCAGCAACAGTACTGTTCTGGTCAAATATTGGTTTCTCTCTCCCCCCCCCCCCTCTCTCTCTCTCTCTCTCTCTTTCTTTTTCTCTTTAACTTTCTCTTTAACTCTCTCTCTCTATTTATATGTACATGTATATATATGCCGAAAGCTCGTAATAAACTTGTAAAGTACAGCTACGTCTCACGTTCCTAGACCATTTTCTTCACGCCTATATATATATATATATATATATATGTATGTATTATACATGTATGTGGTATTTAAAAGATGTTGATGTGTTGAATGGTCATTTTAGATGGCATGCTGGAAAATGGGGTTCATGGAGAACAAAACTAGTACTAACTTTCATAGTCAATAGTAAAAAGCAAAATAGTAAACTATCCAATTTCGTTATGTTACTAAAAATGTTAACATATCTAAAACCATGAAATCAAATTTATGTTTTTTTTTCTTTCTGGTTTTTACCGGTTTAACAATTATTTATTTTTATGGAGTAATAGGTCTAATTTGTTGACTTTTATAGTTATTCAATTCTATTGATAATACTTGTATATAACTTTTTCAGATTTTAATTAATATATTTTATCTGTTATAACAATTTAAGATAAATAAATTAGACAACTTTTTTTCCAGTATATATTTATTGCTACATAATATTTGAATTCAAACGCTAATTTTTACCTTGTATGATGCAATTTCAGCTTATTGCTGCAAAATATGTCTTATAGATCATTTTTAGATTGAATTGAATTGAATGGTAGATTGGAAATAAGGTAATAACATCTAGTACTCATGTAGTCATGGATATTGTCCATGTGATTTCATCCAATACTACCTGATAGAACTCTTTAAGACCATATTCTTGTATTATAATAAATATAAATGAATTTTCATGTGAAAAATTCAATTTTATTCTAGAGGTTAAAGCTGATATGATGGTTAATCCTCTTTCAGATATGATGTGACAAAACACACACAGTTTTTTTAATGATGATGTTAAGTATAACATGCTTCTTAATTCTGTATCTTATAACACAGAGTTTAGAGTTTGCGCGCAGTTGCCATTCATTTACACATAAAATAAACAGCTGCGTTTTTGTGTGTGGCTGTTTTACCATGTCATATTTGAACAAGACTTAAAGGGAAATCCAACTACACTGTACAAACAAACAACTCTAAAAGAAAGCAGATAAATCATAGAAGCAGACTTGTGAAACTTTGAATGACATCAGACACAAAATAAGAAATTGTCTTAATCGTTAATGTCACTGTACGTGTCATTTGTTCCAACACACAAAATGACTGAAATTTCATTTATTTTTCAAAATGTATGACACTCTGGAGGGTCTTTTGTCTGTAGAGAACCTATAGTAATATGCTAGCCATAATTAATTTTGTGTAGTGCCCCATTGGAAAAGGCATTTGTGAGAAAAGCAGAATTTAATGATATTTTTGTGCACTACAAAAGGGAAAGTTGTCGTCACTATGTCACAATCCACTGACAAATTGTCAATTTGAGATTCAGATATATCTAGATCTAGTGATCTCATATTTTAAACAAAGATCATAACACACTTATTATTGGTTTGATTTATTTCAAAATGTTGCCTTCTGTTTCTCTTATTTTTCTGCTTTCATAAAAATGAACTTATTACAAGGGTTGGATTGCCCTTTAAAGGCATCGTTTAACAATGTTAAATCGGAGATGCATGGCCCTACGTGTTATCAGTGTCTGCGATACGGTGTAATATGGAAGCCCTTTAAAAAAAAATTGTGCTTCAAAATGATCAAGAAGTGCCTCAAAAAAGTATAAATCTTTGAGTGACCGGTTTTACCATACTTGTTTTCCCCAATAGACTGTAGTGTTATGAAAAACTTTAGTAAACTACAAAATTTGGTTTCGATTTCCAATCACAAATATCTTGATAATTAGACAGGCGATCGGTTTGTAAAAGTCATGGGGTTCCTGACTGACCAAAAGGTTTATAATTATCATTGCAGCATGAGCTAAATCCAGGATTTTTTTTCAGAATCTGAGACAAAGTTACCGGATACCTTTAAAGACACTGTCCCTTTCGTGGTCAACATCAAATTCTGTAGAACTTTGCAGGAATTATGAATATGTCATGTATGTCCTATCTGTGAAATTTAAACATCAGCAGTGTCCTAGCATTCAAATTATGCAAGGAAACCGTTTACTTTTTAGACTGTCAGACACTATTGATTGACTGACTGACATATTTTTTCTTTGGTAACTACATACATAAAATGAGCATTTGTCTACATCAATAACCCACTCCTTGTAATGGCCAAAATGAAACTGATTGAATCATTGTGCAGTACAAAACGTACAACCACTCAGTAAAAGGGTCTGAAAATCAGACTATTACTTAGGTGATGGTTGTTACTTTCCCACTAAAAGCCATTTTCAAGCCCTTTTGTTTTGAGTAAAGTTCTAAATTAGTATTGTCTTTCAAATGCCGTTGGAATTTAACCTTTTCATTTTTTTGGCCTGCAAATGGGACATATTACCTGTAAGGAAGTCAATGACAATTTATAAAGCCCCCATCACACCGAATGCGCTGGGTCTGTATAGCCCTCGAGCCGGGACGGGATTATTTACACAACTCTAGGAACATGTTCGAAAGCACTAGGAACGAGATGAAGACGAGTTGAACTGTCTCTGAACAGGGTGGTCAAGTAACAAACTAGTTAAAACAAGTTGCGAACTAGTAAGCATTGGTTTGGACGTATTGGGAACGAGGTAGAACTAGTTAAGAATGGGTTTAAACTGACTACGGACAGGCTTGGACTGCTTGGAAATGGCAAATTTACCCAATCTAAACTTGATATGAACTGACTGTGGACGGAGTACAGACGAGATGGATGTATTGATGACTGTTTATGAATGAGCTAGGATCGTATTATAGACAATATTTACACATTCTACCCCGACCACAACCCTTTTTACGATTTTCTAGGACGATTCCAGAACTTAGTGAGAACTAGTTTGCTGTGATGGGGGCTTAAGTAAATAATTTTCTATTGACACAGGTATGCAGGGAAGTTTGCTCACCTGGACAACCATCCAAACTTCAAGGAGATATGGGTGCAGTCCCTAGAGATGGAGGAAGCTGTTCAGCTCCTCTTCAAGTCGGTCCAGCAAGGTCCCCAGGGTAACTTACCGGTCAAAGGTCAGCAGCTGATTACCAAGCAGCAGGCCAAGAGGCTGGCAGAGCACTGTGGCAATAACCCTAAGGCGCTACGAGCCGTGGCAAGCCAGCTTAGATCAGGGAAGGACCCGGAGGCAGTGCTCCAGCTTCTCGCCAACCCGATGAAGATGGAACTGGTCCTCAACGATCAGAGTCTGTGGGGTCTTGGCCAGGATACTACTCAAGAGTCTGGCAGGGAATCCAATCAGGTATTAGAAGGGTAGAAAAAATGTTTTATCAAATACCTTTTGGATTGGATTGGTAGAGGGAATAAAGAGAGGGATATTGATAGAGATAGAAATTGGTGGAGAGGGATATTGGTAGATTAGGTGTAAACAAATATGGAGATTTGTAGGCTGGTCGAGAGAATGGTAGAACAGGAGATTGGTTTAAAGGAATTTTGGGAAAAAGTGATGTTGAAATACAGGGGGATTGGAAGAGAGGGACATTGAGAGAAGAGATGCTACTACTAAGAAAGTGACTCTAAGGTCTCAGAGGTACTTAAACTTATAATTGCCATATGCCTTATGTGACCTAGGTCCTCAAGTGCCTTGGTGTGATGTTTGAAGACATGAACCCTAACCTCAAGCTACACCTCATTCGTCTGGCCGTCTTCCCCGGCCTCTTCAGTCAAACCTGGGGTCTGAAAATCCTTTCCGACGTGGACCAAGAAGGCTCCCGCCGCCAGTCCCAGTCCAAAACGCTGGAGTTTGAGCTCGATGACGTCGCAGACACGAGTCTACTTCTCCGAGAGTCTCTGGATATCTTTCAGTCTGGGGGTAGGAGAGATGCGAGGGCGAGAGAGAAGTTCTACTCCATGCACCCCCTGGTGAGATGCCTGTGTTTGATGAAGGTGGAGGCAGATGAGAAAATGAAGAGGGCCTTTCACTCCGGTCTCCTTTCCTTCATCGATGAATGCTTTCAGATACTCAAGGTAAGTACAACAGTTCAATCCTACCATAGGATACAAATCTTCATGTATGGCAAAGTAAAAGAAAAATATGTTGTGTAGTTAAAATGTTATTACAGGTATGACAGATAACTCAATGTTGTTTCCCCCAATTATTTGAAATGATTGGGAGTGACAAAAGTGAATGAAAAATTGCTAGAAATTATTATTTCGGAACCAATAAACTATAAGTGGCAGATTATGATGGTGCCTACAAAGATCTCATCAAATCACTGAGGGATTAGAGAATAGGGAATTTGTTGACACTGCTGTACATTCTTTATGGAAGCCGGAAGAAACCTTATCGTCTTCTCCAGTATTGTATCTGCACCCAGTGTAGGAGGAAGGTAGCCACTTAATCTTGAACATTGTATTTGCAGTAGATTCAATTATATTGCCTCTCGAATGTTCCTTAATAATATGGCATAATGACAACTTGAGGGTCTATAGAGGAAGCGTGTGAAGGATCGAGGAAGTCAAGCTCTGAATTATTTTCTTTGTATGAAGATTTCAGTCCAAGATATAGGCCAAAATACAACTCGACCAATGTGAGAGTCGGGAAGAGATGATGGCTTTAATAATTCCTCATCTTCTACCTCGAAACCCTCCAGGAATTCACTGCCTATGATGATAAAGATGCCTCCGAAAAGTTACAGCGCCTTGTGAAGGAGAAGGCCAACATCACCCAGTACCTGGAGCTTGACATGTATAAGACCTTCAGCGGGAAACCACACCCCCTCACCAAGTACCTCCCGGAGTACCAACACGTCCTCCGCCGATCCAACATGGCCAGGGAGAGCGACATCCTGGCGTTCATGGATCGGTTAATGTTCGCCAAGGAGAGATCTAAGTTCTTCCGCCAAAGGGCGGAAGCTGCGAAGAGATTCGGCGACATGCCTGGATGGGTCAACCATCAGGGGTGGTACGCCGATCAGGAGCTGCAGCTATCCAAGTGAGTATGATTGTGATCCCATATTTGCTTCAGGGGCTTTATTTTGTCATTGCTTTTATAGGTTACACCTTTGAAATATTATTTGTGTATAGAATGTATAAAATCAACCTAAACAAATTCACCTAGCATTCTATGTCCTAGTGGATAAATTAGTATGAAGTAAATAAATAAGCACATAAATTTGTGCACACGGAACCCAAGTCAGACTTTGCTTCTATGCAGGCCTAATTTTCCCATGGTTGCGTCGAGTTGTCTACTCGAAAGTCGCTTTTATGTTAATTGAAAGTGCATATACCGGTATTCAAACTTGCCCAATCTCATTACAGAAGTAATGTTTGAATCTTTTTTGTTGAATTAAGTATTATGACATGAAGCTACTGACATACAGAACAAAAATAATTTGTGGGTGATCGGTTCACTTTAAGGCCTATATGACACCTGCTCCAGTGACATTAGACCTGTTTACTAAAGTATATCTCTCCTGTACCCCTGGTTACTAAATACTGTTTGCAATATTTGTTTTGTTTATTTCACTGTGTCCATGGCTTTGCTCCACAGTACAGTATCACTTGAATAAATAATTACATTCCATTTAGATATGTATGTACTAAAAAACTCTGCATTACCTGTTCTTATTTCCTATATTCTGAACTTCACCTGGAGGAAACACTATAGACCTTATTCTAACCTGACCCAAAACCCAGTCACAGCCCTAGTCCTTACCCTATATATTTGATGAAATAAAGCCTAAAGCAATTGTTGCCGGAGATTTTGTTAGAGCACCAGTTGAGGGGTAAGGTTAGGGCTGCTAAAGCCTCGTTCAAGATACGACGCTGCAAAACCGCAGTGTTTTTCATGATGATGTAAAGTGTAATACACTTCACATTTTATACAGTAGGTTTGCGGGTGCACCATGTGAGAGAGAGAGAGAGAGAGAGTTGAGTAGTCCTGAAAAGGACTCTTGACTCAGTAATCTTTCTTGGGGGTGTGGTAGTCCTGAAAAGGACTGTTTGTTATCTTTCTTAGCATATAGTTCTAAGGAGAACTATAGCGCTTGGAGAGGATGAGTAGCTCGACGTTTCGAAACAGGTTGACTATCCGTCGTCAGGAGTGGAGAATGGCTGGCGTGCATAAGCTTAAGTCACCGGGGTGCGGACGTCAGGGAAACTTCACATTTTGTATTTTATAATACAAAGCTCATTAAATATGCTTAGAAGTTTGCTGCGCGCAATTTATATGTAAATAAATGTATTTTTGTGATGGTTTACTGCGTCATATCTGAACGAGGATTCCTATAGCTAATTGTCTCCAGTAGGTTAATTTGAGGTGTTTTGCATTCACTCATAAATAAGTGAGGCTTTATCTCTTATGAATTGCACAGATACCATGAGGCTGAGACTGCCATCGCCAATCCTCTCTCCTACTGTCAGACTCAGCCTTCAATGACCCCTGACCTCAGGGAAGGTTACAGTCAGTGTCTCTATGTCAAAGGTCAGTTGTTGAGAACCACATGTATACCGTGTGAGTCAAAAAAAAATTCACACCTAGAAAATTGCTCATTATTTAAAAAATCATCTATGATTAGTAAATTATCATACATCTTATGAAAGAATGTTTTATCCCAAATCATTTGGTATCATTTTTGTGTGGTATGTGTTCAAGCTTGGATGAACAGGAGGCATAGTTTGCGAGAGTGCAAAAATCAACTTGCGCCAAAGTGATGCCTACGGCATGTATTATGTTGGGATTAGCGGAGTGAGAGAAGGAATTGAATGTATCAAATGAAATGCAATTCAAATGCTTTTTGCAGAAGCAAATTCACACACACACGCGCAACTATGTTCGTTGATATTTGATATTCGATATTTGATATGCGTGGCATGATTAATTTTGTTAGGGATGTTCTTTGAATCTGCAAAGACCGAATTAATACCCAAATCCCAATTGTTTTATTCAAATATCACATTAGCAACTTTGGCGCAAGTCGATTTTGGCGCTCTCGCAAACAATGCCTCCTGTTCATCCAAGCGTGAACACATACCACACAAAAATGATACCAAATGATTTGGGATAAAACACTCTTTCATAAGATATATAATAATTTACTGTTCATAGATGATTTTTTTTTAAATAATTAGCAATTTTCTAGGTGTAAACTTTTTTTTGACTCACACTGTATAGTTGTTTTATAAAATGGGTCCACATCAAGACTCAAAATACACGGGGCGGTGGGCGTCAGTCAGAGTGGTCACGGGGTCGAATGCAAAATTAAAAATCGCCCCCGAGGAATTATAAAATAAAGATAATCTTTTCTGTTATAACTTTCACTCAATATTGAGTTTCAAATTTCAAACCTTAAACCAATGAAATGGAACTATGGAAGTTATATTTTAATAGCGTGCAGAATTTCTTGCTCGAATTTGTCAGTGTCTAGAGGCTGCCATATTGTAAAGAAATAAATGCTTTTTTCGCCGCAAGATTGCGCTATTTCTCACATCTCCACATCTCTATGGGTATTACGGATACAAACAATGGAAGCTCGCAGTGCACTGCAGCCGTCAGCAGTGGCTATACTAGCTGCGCTGGTAGTATACTGGTGTGCACACTGCCGCCCCATATCTGCTGGAGCTAGAGGCGATCGCGCAAGGACCGAAACATGGAGTTTTTCGTTGTGAAAATCGTGAATCCTTTGAAATCTGGTGATTCCAAATATCGGTAATTAGATTTCCTACATTCTAGAACCTTTTCAAACCTTTATGATCAAATCCTTTAATCAGCAAATAATGAACCTCGACCAGTAAATCAACTGAAAGCTAAACTTAGTAAATGGAAACCTGTTGGCAGGGAGGCGAATGTATACGGGCTTGGACCAGAAACTTCGTACAGAGGGAGGAGATCATTAGCTGCATGTTATAACTTGTAAGAGGGAAATAATGCCGACTATTAATGATAAAGATGAAATAGCAAAGAATTTAGGAGTATCATGGGTACCAATTCAATGGAAATTTGTATTAAAAAAAGAGCCCCTGTCAGTACTAAAAGAGCCCCCATGAGAAGGCTCACAGGGGCTCTTTTTTTAATAAAGAGCCCCCGTGGACAAAAAAATAATTTGAGCCCTGGTCCACATGCACTATGAATATAAAGTCGAGAAATAAGCAACAAACCCAATCAAAATGCGAAGTAATACACAGTCATGTGGGGCGCCATTTGTTTTGAATGACATAACACTATATGTGCAGTCTAACGCGCATCAAAGTCCTTGGCATTTGCATTTACGTGCATTTCATCGCGTCTTAATTTTGTACGCGTCAGAAATAAGCCGTGCATTATCACTCTATGATGAGAACTTTTTTGTGTAGTAGGAGAGATAATGATGCACGGTCATGGGGTGTCATTTGACTACCGGTAATTAGATTTCCTACATTTTAGAACCTTTTCAATAAAACCTTTATGATCAAGTCCTTTAATCAATGATTATCCTGTTTATTAGTCCAATCTTTCTATTTTATACCACGTACGTATGCCATTCTTATCTCATTCTCTGTTTCTTTTATTGTTGTTGCATTCCATGTTTATGATCATCTGTCATTTTTCATTTAGTTTCAGATACTTTAAAAGTTTACCTTTGTTCAATATTTTGATAGGAATTTTCTCTCTCTTACTTTACATGTATCTCTGTAGCTCTGTTAACTAATGGCATGGTTATACATTAATGGTCTTAAAATATTAATTTTCAATAATTACGCATTTTGCATTCCAAACGCATCTTTTTGTTGCGGCTAGCTACCGTTTATTCACTATAATGCTAGGTGCTGTCACATTCTGTCCTCGTTCTCATTCTCAGGTAATCTATTAGTCCAAAAACCCCAGGCTATGAGCCACATACAGAACAAGAGGAGGGAGGAAGGTATCAAGGTTCTCAAGGAGTGCATCCAGTTGAGGGACCGTCACCTTGAAAACGGCCGTGTCAGGGCACGCAGTATCAACGCTCTCGGTTCAGCATACTTCAAGTAGGTTCATTTCTGTCTTTCATATTATTTACATGGTCTATTGTAGATATACAGACAAATTAAGCATTAGCTTCATTTGCTAGATAAACTCTCTAGTGAGATATTGCAATGAACTACACAGTACATTTAGAACATTGTGATGCATATTATTGGCATCTTACCTGAGGTCCTCTTACAATCTTTTAGTGTGAATTTACTGTCAGTGGCATATACACAGTATGTGTCGTATTACTATGTGTTCAATTTTTCATCCAGTCATTGTTATCATCACTCAATAGCTGTTGTAATGAAGACACATGTATACTGCATTATTATTTAATAAAACGCCCTACTGTGGGGGAAAAATACAAATAAAAAAATTAAAAAATGTACAAACTGAAAAATTTACCTACTAGAAGCATAAGTGCATTTGTGACTTTGGTGAAATTGCGTGCATAAGTGATTGTAGCGAGACAAAACAATGTAGAATCATTCCTGTTTTTATGCCTCTGCTACAAAGTAGCCGGAGGCATTATGTTATCGGGTTGTCCGTCCGTCTGTACGTACGTCCTGTTCTCGTGATCGCATTATATCAGGACCCCATTGATGGATTTGTGCCAAACTTGGGTCATGTATGTATCTTGCAAAGCCAATGAACTAAGTCGATTTTGGGGTCACCAGGTTGAAGGTCAAAGGTCACAGGGCTCATTATGTATCCACAAATAGCTTGTGATCGCATTATCATGAGAACCAATAGACAGATTACTATCAAACTCAAGACATGTATATGTATGTTGCAGAGCCAATCAACTGATTAAGTTTTAAGTTCATCAGGTCAAAGGTCATGTGGCTCATTATGTATGCCTATAAAAAGCTTGTGCAGGCATTATCATTAAAACCGACAGATGGATTACAATCAAACTTGAATTCTTAAAATTGTGTCTGTTTTGGTTTGTGCTTGCTTACTTGCTTAAGTCGGGTCAACTGCCCGAGCTGTGATGGCCTTCCACACATTCCTGTCCAGCATGGCTGCTTTTATCTCTGACAGTTCAAGTCCCGTATCCTTCTTGAGTAGGTCTGTATAGGTAAGATGAGGTCTTCCAGGTTTCCTCTTCCCGTGTTTAGGTTTCCAGAGTAGAAGCTGAGATAATGGTTCATTGATGTTCCTACAGCTGTGGCCTGCAAAACGTAGTCTTCTTTCCCTGATCTTTTCTGGTACTTTTGGTAGTTTCCTGTACAGCTCCTTATTTGTCATATGCTGACTCCAGTGCACGTTGAATGCTGTCCTAAGAAGTCTGGTGTAGCAACCATCTAATTCCTTTGCCAACTTTGTTGTAACTGTCCATGCTTTGCAGCCGTATAGCAGCACAGATTCAACTGTAGCAACAAACAAACGTTGTTTGAACTGCCTGGGAAGAGAAGATTTCCAGATTCTTCCAAGCTTACTACACGCTCTCCATGCTGCTGCCTTACGAGCTTTCACATCTTTTTCTGTGCTCACCATCGGTGCTCCCAGGTACTTGAAATCAGGGACATTCTCCAACTGAATTTCATCATTTGTTTTTATAGTGATGATCTCCCTGTGATTGAATGACATGAAATTGGTTTTGCCTGAATTCATCCGGAGCCCGACCTTGCCTACCGATGTCTCCACCCTGCTCAGCAGTTTTTGGGCTTGCTCTATTCCTCATATAGCAGGGCTATGTCATCGGCAAAATCTAGGTCTGTTATGATTTCCGGACCAACTCTCCTACTTCTCCTTCTTTCCAGTTGGAATCCAAGTTCCTCTTCATGGCCATCTATAGCTGTTCGCAAGGCATAATCGAGGACTATTACAAATAGGTAAGGTGCAAGCGTGTCACCTTGAAGCACACCAGCCATGATTTCAAAGAGGTCAGTCTCTTCATCAGGTGATATTACTTTTGCTTTGGTGTCTTCGTACATCTTGCCAATAGCATTCACCAGTTGCTCCGGTATGCCATATGCAGTAAGGATCTTCAACTTCTTGCCTCTGCGGATGGTATCGAAGGCTTTGCGAAAGTCAATAAATGTGATAATAGCCGGGAGTTGGTTTTCTTTTAGTCCTTCTATAAGCCTGCGAAGTGCCAAAATATGTCCCACTGTGGTCCTTCCAACTCTGAATCCATTTTGGTTGGTTCTCAGGTGACTATCAAGTACAGGTCTGATCCTGTTCAAAATCAATATATTGAAAGTTTTGGCCACGATGGAGCTTAGACTGATTCCTCGATAATTTCCTCCTTGGCTCAGGTCTCCAGACTTTGGTATTGGTACGATGTTCAGTATGGACCATTGGTGAGGCTTTTCTTCATTGATCAGAGCGTTGTTGCAGAAACTCAGAATGATTTCATCAAGGTCACATCTTTTTAGAACCTCTGGTGGTATGCCATCTTCCTCAAAGCTCTTCCCTTCTACTAGTGACTTTATTGCCTTTGAATATTCTTTCAGATCAAATGGCCCTGTCTTGATGTTCAGACTCTCTAGTATAGGCAGAATTTCTTCATCCTCATCATCTATGTCAGGAGGGCTTCCAAGAAGATTCTTGAAGTGGTTGAACCAGTTTATGACCCTGTCTTTCTGTGTGTCTCCTTTTAACTGCCCTTTCGGGGATGCTTTCCTTCAAGTTATGTCATTTATAATAATGAGTCTCCAGCTCTGCCCATGTTTACTGTTGGCATGCGCTCTCTCCACATCTTTTAGTTTACTATCAAGATCTTCTTCTATAACTACATTGTATGCTTCCTCAAGGTTCTGCTTGGCTTGCTTGTAGATCTGTCGATTTTCATCAGTTGTATCTTTCTGGTACTCCATGTAGGCTTTATTGATTTTATTTCTAGCACTAATTACATGTGTATCGTTGGGAAAATGCAACTTTCTTGTCTTCTTTTTCACTGGGATAACTTTCTCAGTAGCCTCCTTATGCGCTGTTATGAATCGCTCATACCTCTCGGTAGCTGATTCTTCCTCCTTCTCTAGGAGCTGGTTTGTAAAATTGCTCTATGGCGGAGGCATCATTTTAGACTGCGCGCAGTCGAAGTTCCATCTAGTTAATTTTACTGTTATCTGCCAATGAGAGGTTAATATCATTAGAAATGTTGTTGATGCATAACTTTAAGAGTGGAAAACACAATGATGCCTTTGGGGCTGTAGGTGTGCTTAACCCTTACTGTACTGGGCTGTTTTGAGCACCTCACTGACTGAGGGGGGGGGGGGGGACCTGGGAGGCCCCCCCCCCCCTATCTCGGCCTCCCCTGATCTCGGCCATCGGATGTCCGATGAACACAAAAATTTGCATGTTTGTAGATATTTACGTAAGGAACAAGGTGGTATAATTAGTTTTCTCCTAATTTGCACATTTTTGTCGTTATAGCCTAATTATGCAAAATGCTCATTTTATGCATTTTACAGAAAACTCTACAGAAAAAATTAATGTTTCCTCATCTCAAATTCAAGAGGCTTCATTATTTTTATGATATTTGAAAATGCATAGGTTAATTTGCATAAATTATGAATACGCAAATTACGCACTCATGAATATCAAATCTGGAAATATACAGGGAACTAAAATCATTACAAAAATTGTCAGACTCCACTTTTTGAATGTTGAAACTCTGTATTCATATGAAAATTCTTTTCTAACACAAAATAGTTATTTTGATGTAATTAATAATGATAACTTATGCAAATGTTATGCCATTTTCAAATACTTATTTTCCTATGTATTTTATTGTTTTTTATTTCTTATTATATCTATTGTTTTATTTCTAATGTATTCTTTTGTTCTGGAAAACATCAAGTTACTTTGAGAAACATGAAAAAGCAATTTGATATCAATTCATATCTCCCACTTAGGAAGAAATGCAGCTAAACCTGTATTCACATTTATGCTTGTACATGAATATATGCAATTATAGCACTTCTGCGCATACTAATTGACATGCGCATACTAATTGTTATGTAACACCTTACAGGTATATCCAATTTCGACGAAAATGGTATCAAAATGTTGTAAGACTTGAGAGAAAAAAGTCCTGAAATGACAATTCAAACTTCCAAGCGGCCGGGCGCAATCTCCGAAAAAGTCGAGGGGGGCCTCCCAGGCCCCCCCCCCCCCCAATTCAGTAGGGGTTAAAGACTGAAATGAAGATCCACTCTTAGATAGACCTAGACTACACTTTCTGTCTGATGATTATTTAATTGATTTTGTTTTTCAATTTGTTTATCTTTAGAGGTAAGAAGTACGAAGAAGCTTTAGAGCAGCACAAGTTGGCCTTGGAGGTGCTAAAGACTGTTACCCAGAACCACCCAGCAACACATCCAGACTTCCCTTTCTATCTGATGAATATTGGTACTTGCTACCACGAGCTGGGCTACAGCTATAGCCGGTCTATCACCCAGAAGGAGAAGGGAAGGAGGTAAGGGAACAAATATCCTCCACGCTTGAATGGGGATGGGAGATACTCATGCAAATTCATGTGATCCATCATGACATTTATGAGGAACTGCAGACACTTTAAAGTACTTTCAAAGTAGCCCTTAACAAAATATAAGTACAGTCAAACCTGTGTTAAAGACCACTTGTCCATAACAACCACTTTAAAAATCCCCTGTGCGATTTCAAGTAGTTAAGAACCTGTACACAAAGACCACCTGTCTAACGCGACCAGCGGCCACTCATTTTATTTTCGCTGGCCACAATGACCACCATAGCCAGCCGTATAGTTACCTACAACAGCCGTGTAGCGACCAGCCACAGCAGCACTTGAACAATTTATCTCACAGCTGGGCGATCGTCGGCACAGCTTATAAAGCTAGATCTAATTATGTACCTCACTTAACCCTACGTTAACTGGGGGGGGGGTCAATTTGACCCCCCCCCCCCCCTGTAGAAATTTCGCGACTACTCCGAAACCGCGGCAGATATAACATTTTAAAATAATTTTTTCGAAAATCGGACGTATAGTTACAAAGTCAACTGACCTTTTGTCTTCGCATGTCAGCCCGAAAATCGCTCATTTTTGTGATTTGTGTACAAAACATATGGAAATGTCATTTTTCCTAAAAAAAGATAAAACATTGGTTATTTAGTCTTGTTTAAAGTTTAGGTGTTTGTTTTGGGGTCAAAAAAGTTAAATTGTAGTTATAAATGAAATAAAACAACAAAAACAATAAAATACATAAGTTAAAAAAACAATGAAATACATAAGAAATTATCAAAACAAGAGATAACATAAGGAATAACCTGGCTCTTCCAATTGTTTGTGTTGTATTATTATTCCAAATGGTCTAACAAATATATGTAGTGAAAAAGAATGCTTAAATATGAATAATGTATGATTTATGGGTGAATTTTATGACCTTATTTGCATAAATTACCATAAATATGCAAAAAAAAAAATATCGAAAAATTGAAATTACCATAGTATTCAATACACTTCACTTGACATGTATGCAAATTTTCGCGGCACTCGGCAGTGAAACGGCCGAGATCTTAGGGGGGGGGGGGTCAAATTGACCCCCCCCCCCCCCCCCCAGTAAAAACCTGGTCTGAAATAGCCCAGTTAACATAGGGTTAAGAAATCCAGCCATCTGATTGGTCGAAATTGCAGTCATAAACTTTAACTATTCCTGTAAAATTCCCTGTAAAATTCCAGTTACCATGGTTACCGGGAAAATAGTTCAGTCTTGGTGAAATACCCATAGGTTTACATGTTGAAAACTGGTTTGTGCGATCAAGGATCCCGTACGTGCATGTGCGAAGAATTGGTCGGTAATTTCAGTACGGCAAACTCGATCGTACTAAATTCCAAACCGAAGGCAAAAATGGCTGAAGAAACTTTCCCAAGATTTCAACTTCTTGATGACAGTAAGAACACCAAAAAGGGTACGTTAAATTTCTCCATAATTTTTTTTCAAAATAGATCTAGTAGGCCTAGATTCTAGTTAATAGGTCTAGTAGTGCTAAAATCCTTCCGGTAGAGATTGCACACATCCCTATGCATTGGCCATTGCGCACTAAATTGGTCAATGTTTTAATTACCAGAGATTCAAACTAATATTGCTCGTGAACCTGAAGGTGTTACTCAATAAGTGAGGTGTCATATGAAAGCGCAGGTTTTTCTCCATATTCCCCACACGGCCGGCCCACCCCATAAATTGTAAAAATATCTTGCTTAGACTAGAATCTAGATCTAGTCTACTCTCAAAGATACACTCATAAAAAACAACCGTGCAGAAAAAACTAGAGAAAGGCCAAGGTGGTGTCATAAGTTGACTTTTTTTTTTGGCATATAAAAGTATTAATGACTGCTTTAATATTCAAGAAATGGTTGTTTTTATACGCTCTCGGGAAGGTTACAATTGGGCTATTGCCCTCGGCACGCCTCGGGCAATAGCACAATTGTAACCTTCCCTTGAGCGTATAAAAAAAACTATTTCTCTCAAAGCAGTCATTAATACTATATTATTCAATACTAAGCTTTTATTAAAACTTCAATCAAAACATTAAATTACAGACAGGATATTGTTTCTTGCACATGTCATTATGGACTGCATAACAATATAGAGTCATTGTCATGAACTTTGCAATCGATGACTTGCTTGTTCGTCGTGGAGAGTGTCTTTAAATCTAATTTTTAGGCTCGTTCATATCATTTCTTTTAAATAACTTTGATATGAAGGTTCATATCAAAACACAGCCTAAGTTCGATTTCGGAGTATATATGTAGGTCGAAGTTCATAGCTCATTAAATAACATGGGCCAGCTGATTTTGCGTAATATAACATTTCCTTTTTTCAACGGCTTTTTTAAAATTAGCATATATTTGTGGTGGTACACAAGTATTAGACATTGTTATATTTATGGATATTTTAGCCGTCTCTGAACTGATTTTTATCAAACAAAGATGATTTTTGTCATTTAAATTCAAATGTTCTTTCAAATTTGACACTCAGTTTTTCATTATCTGACCAAAAGTTATTTTGAGTATAGCGCCCTCTGCAACAGAACTCAACTATCCCTTTAACTAAAAACCGTACCACTCTGTGTTTGTTTAATTTTTAAACACCCAACAAAATAAACTTGCGTTTGTTAGATTATCGATCGGCTCTCCGTCTCGTTTTTGCCCGACTGAGCCCTTATAAAGCCACAGAGAATTGATTGCGCACCGGCTGAGGCCTTGCGAGTGCTGTCAATCAATTATTCAAAATCAAAAACGGCCGCCAACGCATACCAGTCTACAACGGCCACCTGTCTACAACGGCCACTATGTGTTTCCCTTGGGTGGACGCTATAGACAGGTTTGACTGTATGTATCAATGGAAAGCTTTTTTTGAGAATATTTCAGATTTTTAAAATACTTAATTAAGTCATAACAACCGAAAAACATGAATTTTTCAACAGTCGTTTTCTCGCCCAAACGACACCAAATAATGTGACGTAGGCAATTGGTTATGTCCCCAAAACAAACAAAAGCTTGTACCCAGCTACATGGAGTCTATGGCTTTTGCCCTATAAGTTTGTTGCATGTTTTGATTGTCTTGCACGTATGTTCTTTGAATTAAATAAAGATAAACTAAAAACGAAAGAAAATGTAATGTTGCTTATTACATAAAACTGACAAAAGAAATTATACAGATAAAAGAAATCAATGAAAATTAACAAAATATGTAAGTTATATTGCCAGTAATCAATTTTGTGCTCAAATCACACTGAACAACAAAATCACATCAAATCAAACATCGCATAATTCTCATTGTTTGTATTGGTCAGCGAAGGCTTTTTGATTTTTAGAATGGAAATTACTCCTAAGACTCATTTTCTCCACCGGCTTCCAACTGCGATCGAAACGTGACCGGACAAGAGCGATAGAAGTTGCTAGTATGGTGTGCTCTAACGAGTCCATACAAAAAGGAACAACGGATATCCAGCCAAGTGACAAGTTGGCATCCTAAAGTCATTTCAAATGGTTAAATTACAATAGTATAATAGTATATTTAGGTCGATTTAAATGGGTATATAATTTGATTCCTCTGTGTGTCCGGTTTTTCTGTCCTTTTGTACCTACCTCCTTAAGGACACTCTATATTATGGTCGCTGCATCTGTGGTCGCCATATTCAATTATTAAGAATATGAATGCACGCAAAGGCTTTTCATTGTTCGTTCGATCAGTTAGACCCCTAAAACATCGGAATTGTCTTTCATTTACTGGGATTTGCTTGAGAATATTAACAAAAAAACCTTTCAGAACATAACTGGAACTCACTAAAACAGTATTACGATGCTGGTTTTTGTCTAATTCTCTCCTTGGGAGCTCTGAATTTTCCCCATTGTCACCCCTAACTTCAGCTATCGGCTCGTACAATCCAAATTGCACGACGCCATTCTCATCACTATCTCTGGCATTATCACCCCTGGTTTCATCAACTTCACGAGCGAAAACTGGCCCATCGATACCATAAATATCATCATCACTGGATTCAGACGATGAATATTGTACATCCAAGTAAGGCCAAATAAAAAATCATTTGGTTATCCTCGATTGCTTTTCTGGAGAAGGGGCGGGCGGGCAGATTTTAATTTTGTTTAATTTTTTTTCTTCCCCATTTTTGTTTGATTTTTTTTTTAAATAAATATTTTTCCATAAAAAATAAAAAAATTATTGAGATGTCAAGCATTTTAAACAAACAAAGTCAATAAAACACTTTAATATGGTAAAAGACTAGTTTAATGTACAATGAATATCAAGACCAATACAAAGTATATTTGGCTTTGAAATACAGCACCTTTTAAATCCCCACTGAATTACTTAAAGCTACTTGCGCCCTCTATATAGCAAACAATGCCTAATCTGTGACCATTGGTCCCCCATGATCCTCTTTATCTTATGTTAACTGAGAGCTGATTTGATGAGATAATCACCTGTCCAGTGACCTTGCAGGGTGGTCTAATCCCTCCTGTAAACTAATACAGATGGGATTTAAAATGAGTTAAAGAATGCTCAGAACCTGATTTGAATGAACAGCATTTTGAAATAAAAAAATAAAAAATTACAAATTCAATAAATACAGAAAAGACCAAACTGGCAACGGGATAGATTTTGATCCTTGCAAAATGCATAAAATGGTATGTTTGATGTTTCAGATTGCTCCCCCCCAAAAAAAATTAAAAAAAGAAAGAAATATATATATATATATATATATGCGGTATATATACGAGCTGCCAGAAAATGACGAGCGGGCGGTCGAGGGCAACCCAATTATTTTTTTTGGCCTTACTGCCTGGCCTAATTTCACTCATTTTATTAAAATTGATAATAATATGGCTGCTATCAACCGTCTAACGTGTGTTGTGATATGGCGTTGTGTGAATGCGGAATTAATTATCGGAATCGCCTACTCATGACGTAAAGTCCTCGTAAAATTGAAATACCCCCTTGCTCCAGGCTTGGATGGATCTATTGGCAGGCTGCCAAGAACCACTGATCCCTAGGTCAACAATGTGGTTTTGCCAGTGATCGTTGCTGGAAGGGAGTAGAGAGATTGACAGATCGCCATAGTAACCACTGACCTCCTAAAGTGCCTGCGTTGGGCAGCCGAGCGCGGACGAAGTGTCCCCCTAATAACAATGCGCACAGAAATTAGTCCTCATTAAAAAGCAGAATTCCGTTGCAAGAGTATTCACTGTTAAAAAAAGTACATGTAATATAAATTAAGATATAACAAGCTTCTGACACAAGACAGAAAATCGTTAAATAGTGCAGTGTAAAGAGAACTTTCTTGTTATTATCAATGCGCGGGTGATAAGGGGTGTTTAAAAACCCGAGTTGAGGACTCAAATTTTATGTATGGGGTTTTTCAACCAGGAAAAACCTGAGGACTGAGAACTTGATCGAATGGGGGAGGGGGTGGCTCCTGGAAAGACATTAGTGATTGCTTAAATGAAAAATGGAGAAGAAAAATGGAGAATAATTAGAAAGTGAAACGCAAGAAGGAAGGCTGCAGAGACTGACTATAGGATCGGCGGCCGTGCCATACAGGTAAAAGATAATAAAAAGACTAGGCCACTGTAGACTAAGAAGGCGAAGAAGAAGAAGAAGACAAAGAAAAGAGCCGCGAACCGGAGAGACAGGGAGAGAGAGAGAGAGAGAGACAGAGACAGACACCTGGGGAAGGGAGAGATAGATATAAAGGAGAGGAGAGAGACTGAAGGAGGCAGTCTAAAGGAAAAACAGAGTCGAAGAAAGACAGAGAGAGAGAAAGAGAGAGATCGAAAGTAGCGCGAACGCTATGTTTGGAAAACAAGTTGATCAGCTGGGTTAGGCCTATTCTGCAGCAAGCAAAGAAGGGGGTATTTCAATACCCGACTTTATGGTCATTTACTCAGGTTTGCGAGCTACGAATATCGCCCATTTTGCACGATTTGGGTTTTTTTTTATCGGGGGTACCAAGTTTCAATTTTAAATGTCTGATTGTGGTCACATATGTGTTTTTAGGGAAAAGATATGACACTTTTCACTTTCTTTAGATCATGAGCTTTCATTTGACATCCAATGTCTATTTTAATCAATGTCTACTTTAAGTATGATATATGGTAATGTGTGTACACTTTGATACAAGGTACGTGGAGGGTTCAAATCCCAGACCCTCACTAATGTCCTTTGGCAAGTGATCGTTTGCCACTCTCCACCCCAGGTGATTAATGGTTACTTGATAGGATGTGAAATTCATGGTAGTTTGCTCAGCATCATGAGCATCTGTAAAATGGCACCTGGCTGGAATGCTCCCAGGGGTGTGGAGAATGTGCACATTGTGTGCAGGGGTGGGCCTGAATCCGATGACCAGGATAATAAAAGCTGATGATATTTATATCCTACAAATTGCACTTTTCATGTTTTGTTTACAAAATGTCCACTACCTTCATATTTTCCCCCATTGTTTAATTTGAATAAAACCATCCACTCTTACCCTACAAGGCAAACTGAAAAGTTCCCTTTAAGGAATCCTAAAACCGCATAAGACACGCCGGCCCAGACATCTGGAACTCTCTGCCCATTGTAATAAGAAACCTTAGGACATTGAATTCATTTAAGAAAGCAGTTAAAACTATTTTATTGTCTAAGTATTGATCCTGTCGTGTGTAATTGTACTGTATTCATGTTCGTGTGTACATTGACTGTATATTCAACAATGATGTGTAATCGTCCATGACCTAGCATCCTTTAGCCATTCATGAATGAACCTGCATTTAATCAGCAGATGTACAAGATTTATTTTGTTATTACCAACGCTCCTTCTCTCCCCTTTCCTTTTCTTCTCTGCAAGTCAGTCTTTTCTATTTGTATTTGTTATTGTTGTTGTATCTAAGTTGAGGGCTGCGGGCACGTCAAGCTACTTTGCTTATTTCTGTAGCCCTCCTGCATCTAATGTATGTTAATTATGCATTCAATATATTTGTAATCTGGAGATCCGCCCTCCCCCGGTCGCCGCCGGCCGGTCAAGCGGACAGACAGCGTCTCGATCACCATCCTTGGCCACGTCCCAGCGCAGTGCGACGTCCTGGTCGTCGATGCGTCCACACGCACTACTTGGGGCGTTACGGCCGAGCGGTCTGAGGCGCCGGTTGCGTTTGGTTCGCAGCCAGCTTTTGCACGCACGGGTTCGTATCCCGCCTGCCTTCGAAAAAAGTTTTTTTTCTTCCCTGTGATTGTTTTATATATTTTAGATTTTGTAATCTTTACCATTTGTTTAATTTTAATTAAAATGTAATATTTAAAATTTAAATGGGTTAAGTCTTTATTTGATATTCATTAGCTTATTTCATGATGAAATCAATTATAAATAAAATCAGCGCAACAGTTGTCTTCCCGTCCATGTCCAAACTTAGAGACCTATTTCCATCATTATTGCCGCGATTTTTATATAGTTTCCGCGAGTCGAGGTATGAAATCAAAGCTTATTTTGTGATTATTCTGGCCATGTTTACTGAATTTTGATTATCATTTATTAAAGGAAAGTTTTCTCAAGAAAATCAGAGAAAAACATTGTTCCGTTGCAAGAGCTCTGCCGTATGCATACAGTGTGTAGTGTACTCCAGCTTCACTGGGCTGCTCAACTGAGTGAGTGAGTGAGTTATTCAGAGTCGAAGAGACTATATGGAGGGACAAACCTGCCAATATTCGTACAACTATACGATTATATTATGTCGATCCATCCATGCGACTATTTATATCTATCCATTCATTGAAGTAGGCCTACACGTGAACACAAAAGCATGCAGGCCGAAGTGCCATAAAATCGTTGGGGGGGGGGGGGGGGGCAGAAGAAAAAAATCTGCATCTTACATGTTACCAAAAAAAATCTGCATCTTACATGTTACATGCAGGCCCCAAGAAACATTTTTCAAAGTGTGTGGGGGGGGGGGGGGGGTCAGGTAGATCGAAGCAAGTTGAGTGTAGGTGTGGGGTCCATGGGGTTCAAGGGGATGAGCCCCGAAAGCTCAGGGGTTTTAGGCATTTAATTACAGTCAGATGACCATATTTTTAATACCTTATTTGTGACACTGGCACATCACTAATTAGCGTAGGGTCATAGAGTTGCGTAGTGTTGCGTACCAACTACGCTGAGCATACGCTGGCCTACGTTACAGTTACTATCCCAGATAACAATACGACGTTACGCCAACGTGGGGCCAACGTAAGCTGTTACGTTTGTCCAAAGTCGCCAACATGATGTTGGGCCCACGGCTTTCTTGCCGGCGGGCCAACGGTGGCCCGACAGTGACAAAATGACATTAAGCCAACATCGGGCCAACGTTATGCCGATCCCTATCCGACCATATGTGCCGATGTCCTCCCGACATTGAACCAACGTTATGCCAACCTCTTTTCCACCGTATGCCGACGTCTTTCCGACATTGGACCAACGTCGTCCCAACCCTTTTTTAACCATGTGCCGACGTACGACCAACGTTATGCCAACCCCTATCCCACCATGTGCCGACGTTGTTCCGACATTGGATAAACGTTATGCCAACCCTTATCCCACAATGTGCCGACGTCTCCTCGACATTGGCCCAACGTTATACCACCCTCTTTTCAACCATGTGCCGACGTCTCCACGACGTAGGGCCAACGTTATTCCAACCCCTATCCCACCATGTGCCGACGTAGTTCCGACATTGGACCAACGTTATGCCAACCCCTATCCCACCATGTGCCGACGTCGTGGGCTGTTACGTTGCGCCATCGTCGCCAATGTGATGTTGGGCCAACGGCTTTCTTGCCGGCGGGCCAACGTTGGCTCGACAGCGACGAAATGACATAAAGCCAACATCGGGCCAACGTCCCCCCGACGTATGACCAACGTCATGTCAACCCCTATCCCACCATATGCCGAAATAGGACAAACGTAATGCCAACCCCTTTTCCACCATGTGCCGACGTCTCCCTGACGTAGGACCAACGTAATGCCAACCCCTTTTACACTATGTGCCGACGTCTCCCCGACGTTGTCCTAACATAATGCCAACCCTTTTCCCACCAAGTGCCGACCCCTCCTCCACCATGTGCCAATGCTAGACCAACGTTATGCCTACCTCTTCTCCACCATTTGCCGACGTAGAAGCAACGTTATGCCAACCCGTATCCCACCATGTGCCGACGTTGTACCTCCCCTTTCCAGTTCATGCCAACATCCTTCTGACATTACCAACACCAACTCAAAAACATATTCAAACCAACATCAGTCGTCCGTTCATAAGAACATCGTCAAGATCATACTACATCGGACATGTACAATCATTCAAACACATGCATCACAACGTGACAAGGAAAAGCCAAGTAGTTTAAGATTGGATTAAATAAATAAACAGAGCAAAATCCACAAAATGAAGATAGTAACAATTTCATCAAAATTAGACTGAATTTGAGAAAAGTTCATTATAGAACTCGACTTAGATCCCTCTGGAAGATATGTATAATAACAATATTGAAGCAAGAGGGACATGTTATTTTAATTTCGTCATGTCTATTATCTTGTACATTTTAATCACTATCAAAACTTGATAACAACTTATTTGTCCCATTTTAATGACAAGTTCACCATCTTGCTTCTTAGAATTTGCTCTGAATACATCCCCTTCCCTCCAAAACAAAAGAACAAGGAAAATAAACTGATTTTGTGATAAAACATACTTTATTTTATGTGTAATAAACAAACTGTTGTAAATGTGAATACAATTATTGTACATCTTTCTTTTGTATTTTCGTTTGAATTCGAAAAAGATGTAAACATAGTTTCAAGTTCAAGGTATCTCAATGTGTCACAATACTATCAATGAATGCTAGGACGATAGGAGCTGTTATAAAATGAATTGTCGCTTACACGTAACACAACATAACATACTGAAATTCATTGTACGAATACAATAAACAATCCTCACAACTTCCCGAGTAAAACAAAACAAACTTTCTGGCAGACGAACACGATTGCTTATGACAAGATTCCTCTACATATGTACAGCACAAAAATATAAAGAAATTAATAAAGTGTCCACCATTTGCATACCAAGAACTAGGCAATAAATGTAAACAATGTTCCATAAAAAATAAAAAATAAAATTCAGAGAAATTGCCAACATTTTTTATGCTTAGGCATTTCAGAGATGCTGATACATTTCGTCGCCATATCTATTGTTAACACATCTACAAACTGTTTTTTTTTTTAGGAGGGATAGTATACATTGCTTGAATGTGTGAAGTAAAGCAATCGCTAAATGTTTATATAACAAGAGAGGAAATTTGAAAGTGAAGTAAGAAAGAGCAGAGCTTGTAAAGGGAAAAACACAAGTTTCTTCACTCTGATATACCACTTTCAATATTTCTTTAAATTGAGAAGAAGGTAATACGAAAAACATTCAGTCACTTAGATATATGAAACATTTTTTTCTTACCTTTGAAATTCTTTATAGCATGCATTTAGTTGACACGTTATACAGGCATTCAAATCAATTACGACCTTCTTCGACTCATGGTATAGCTCTCTTTTTAAAATTGGGCCATTAGTGAAATTTCACCACAATAAATAACAAGTAAAGATGCATAGCACACTATTTAATAACAAAAGTTATTGTTTATGTTTGTGTACAAAAAATAATGCCTGCAGAGCTGGCTAGCAAGCACCGTAGCTTGCCTAAGTGGAGATCGTTCTTGATATAACAGCACTAATCCTTTGGTCAATCATTCCGAGGAACTCTGAGAATTGTAAGGGGCGGGGTCCACCATTAGACGAGCAACTTGGAGAGGTTTTCAAAAAATTGTAAAAAATATAAGGAGGCATTTATTTATGACACAATTGTTATTATGTTGCTTTAAAAGGGTCTTGATACAAGACATAAAAGTTTTAATTTCCTAAGGCAATGGACCTTTAAAGAATGGGTTAGTCGGAATCAAAATCTTGTCTAGCTTGTGGTGGTACAACTTCGACATCTGCGGCAAAAAAAAGAAGAAGAAAGAAACCAAACAAGATTTAAAAGCAGATCATGGAAACATCACCTTGAAATAGTACGGATATTAATAATCAAATAGTACGGCATTCAAGGGAAGTAGTCCTGAGTGGCAGATCCTCCCTAGTTTTGATGAAATTTCATGGATAGAAGTACTTTGTCATGAAAATAACTTCGTTCAAACTTTAGAGCGAATGACCCAGACGTATGGAAATTAGAAAGGAATGCATTTCTTTTATTTTTGTCTTGTTTAATTAGAATAGCATCAAACACTCTTCTTAACAAAGGAAATATACATTTGAGGTAAAATGGCAGTAATATTCTTCAATAGAAAGAACCAATTTATAGTATCTGTTTGCTCAGTGTTGAGATGCTTGATTGATAACAGTTTAAAGCCCCTCTTAAGTGTTGGATCCCAAAATTAGCCAAAGAATAGATGGCACAATCTCACTTAAATGGTATGATGTAAAAGAGGATGTCATTAACACCCGGACACTTCTGCAAATAGAATATTGCCCTAACAAATGTGTTTGAAGTAGAATATGGATGAAAGAATACAAAATTTGCGTTTGCTGCATACAACACAAAACCCTTAGTTTATAGTAAGTTTGTATTCTTTCTAATTTTTAGGACAAATGTTTGAAGAAGAGTGGCATTTTCTTTCACATCATTATAACACTGAAGTGAAATGTGAAGCTCCCAATACTTTTTGTTGTATTTATGTAAGCTCCCAATACTTGAGAGAGCTCGAGAGGTTTCAATGTAGAAACAAAAACACAAAGCTATATCGTTAGTTGCTTATACAAGAAACAAATCAATTGACTGTGTTTTGTTTTTTGTGGCACCCTG